>OY540854.1:4476037-5076037 GCA_961205895.1 Mythimna pallens | reverse complement strand
CGATAAACGTTGTGCCCCTTCAGGGAAAAGCCACAGTTTCGTGGTCCTTGGTGGGAAACCTCACGGTGCCAACAAAACCAAGGGGGTGTTGCCCCAATACACCCGCCGAACCCCTTCAGGGCTAGGCAGTCAATTGGAGTCGGGAGCTAGATTTTGGCCTTGGGGGAGCTCCTAGTCAAATCTAATACTCCGAGTTCTCTTTCAGCTACACACCTGGTGTCGGTTGGGGTGTCTATCCCTTCGCACCAGACCCTGGTAGGGCCCGATCGCACAATAAGACTGGCGATCGGTTTACAAGCTTAGGGCACACCATTAGGTACTCACCTCCCAGTGTACACAACCCTTACTGGGAGGGTCACTCACCCCCGGGCCCGTCCACCCGGGGACGTAGGGACCGCTAGGAGTTTTTCACATGAGGTTTTTCCAACCCATGTGACCTAATCCCAAGCCCCCTTTTAACCATGACGGACGCTATCATATTAGCGTTCGTCAAAGAGGTCCTATTCAAGGACCCCGATTTCCTCGCCAAGTATGGCGAGAAAATCGCTTCAATTAGAGCCCCCCCCCCCACCGTCCCATCAAGCGTCACTGACTTCAGTGACGTATTGTCATTTCCGGACTCCGGTCCGACCCCCTGCCCCCGCCCTCCCCCGGATATGCCTCCCCTATTGGTAGCCCACTTCGCCAATGAGGCAATGGACACCACCGTCCCCGCCAGCGACTCAGCGTCGCAAGCATCTTCTTCGGACTATGAACAGTCCCCTGAATCCTCCTCCTCCGAGGACGACTTTCAAGTCGTCCTAGGGGGCAAGAGGAAAGCCAGGAAGGCCGCTCAGGCCACCAAAGCTAAGAAGACCGTTGCGTCTTCTCCCGCCCCCGCTATCCAGCCCGCCCCTGTTGCCCAGCCCGCACCCGCCTCGCAGGCTAGTTGTTCCCCCTCCGTTTCCGCTTCTGTCACTCAGACGAAGAAGCAGCGCCCCCCTCCGCCCTTGTACATCCAGGACAAGGGTAAATGGACCGACGTGTCCAAAATGTGTAGTGATCGCAAGATCAACTATACAAACGCCCGCTCCTGCCAACAAGGCATAAAAGTCCAAGTCCCGACGTCAACTGACTATCGGGAACTTACCAAAGTCCTTCGTGAAAGGAAAATCTCCTTTCACACCTACTCCCTCCCTGAGGACACGCCGACCCGAGTGGTCATTAGACGTGTCCCGAAGGAAATCCCCGCCGAGGACATTAAGGCCGACCTCCTGGCCCAAAATATCCCCGTTTCCGCTGTCCATCGCCTTCACAAGGCGAGAGGTAGCGAAGTATACGACATGATCCTTGTCGTGTGCGACCCGACCGACGGGCACCACCCCATCTTCAAGATCAAGTCGATCTGTTCCCTCTCCGGCATCTCCATCGAGAAGCCCTACAGACCCACAATAGTTGGGCAGTGTCACCGCTGCCAACTATACGGTCACTCTCAGAAGAACTGCTACGCTACACCCAGATGCGTTAAGTGTCTGGGTGAGCACGGCACTTCTGACTGCCCCCGTCCCAAGGATCGGACTCTTTGCACAGAGCCTCCCAGCTGTGTGCTGTGCGGCCAAGCCGGGCACCCGGCTAACTACCGGGGCTGCCCCAAAGCCCCCAAAATCCCTCCCAAGCTGGCAAAGCGTGCTGCCGCTCGCCAGCAGAGGGAAGCACCCTCCGGAAAAGTCCCCTCTTCCCAGCCCCCCGAACGTCTCGCACCCCAGAGACCATCCCCCTGGAATCAGCTGAACCATCAGAAAGCCTTCCCGGCTTTGGTGGCTTCCCAGCCAATTCCAGCGCTAATGGCTAAGCCCATCCCAGCGCCTCCCCCGGCTTCTGTGGCCCCCGTGGCCGCCAAACCTCCCCGAAACGCGCCCCAAGTTTCAGCTGCGTTCCCACGCAGATCAGTTGGCCAGATTATCCTGGACAACTATCGCATCTTTATGACGCAGGACGCTAGGGACTTAGCTGACGAGCTAACCCTAGCGGAAGTCACTGGCCAACTCGACTTAGCCAAGCGCGCTGCGCTATTCACTAAGTACGAGTCGGTCGCAGTCGAACTCGACAAATTACCTGCCGTGCCCCTAAATGGATAGACAACAAAAAATTTGTTGTACCAAACCGCGATCCCTAAAGTTAGGCTTCTTCAATGCCAACGGCATTATCAATCAGAGAGATGAGATCGCCACGTTCCTCCGCGACCATCAGTTAGACCTTCTCCTCATCCAGGAAACATTCCTCAAACCCCACCGTAAAGATCCTAGAATTGCCAACTATCGTCTAGTTCGCAACGATAGATCTCGTTGTCACGGTGGTGGCACCCTTATCTATTATAGAAAGGAACTGTACTGTATCCCTCTAGCTCCTCCCGCGCCCCGATCTTTCTTAGAATACTCGGCCTGCCGAGTAGGCATGACTGGTCATCAACCGATCACTGTCGTCTCTGCCTACTATCCCCCTCCGACTTCCTCGTCTCGTATGCCAGACGAGTCCATCGCGCTTACTAGCGACCTCACTGCCCTCTTTGGCTTGAGTGACTCCGTTATCATAGCGGGCGATCTCAATGCTAAACACCCCGCCTGGAACAGTAGTACGACCAACCCTAGGGGGAAGGTCGTGTTCAACCTTGGTGCATCCCTTAACTTTGACATCATCGCCCCGATGTGTCACACTCACTTCCCCCATGATCCCAACCATAGCCCCGACGTCCTCGATGTAGCGCTCCTTAAGAATGTTAACCTCCGGTTGCAATCTATAGAAGCAATACACGAGCTTAACTCCGATCACCGACCCGTGATTATGCACCTAGGCTCCCGCTCGGGCAATCTCGACCCGGGCCAGCCCCCCGCTTCCCAATTGATCACTGACTGGAAGAAAGTAAGCGAAAAGCTGAAATCTACCACGTCACCTCAATTGGATTCTATTCCCGACCACATAGTCTCAGTCGCTGACACGACGGCGGCAATCGACTCGCTCACAGACCACGTACAATCCGTCCTGAACGAATGTTCAAGGGAGATTCCTGCGAAGGAGGACCTTCGCTGGAAAATCCCGGACGATGTACGGGCTCTGATGACCGAGAAGAACGCAGCCGTCCGTGCATACAGCGCTTTTCCTTGCGACGCTAACAAGGCTCACATGCGTAGATTACAGCGTGCTGTAAAGAAACGCATGACCGAGCTGCGTTCCGCCCGCTGGGACAAGACGCTCAGTGAACTCGAGCCTACCCATCTCGCCTTCTGGCAACTTCAGAGGAAATTACGTTCCACTGAAGAGTCCTCTATGCCTCCGCTCACCCGCCCTGATAAGAGTGTCGCTTTCGACAACTCTGAAAAAGCGGAATGCCTAGCCGACAGCCTCGAAGCCCAATGCTCGCCTAGCTCTCAACTAGTAGACCAAGCCCACATCGACATGGTGGACGCTGAAGTCGAACGTAGAGCCTCCCTCCCTCCCGTTGAAGACCCTGATAACCCTCTGGCCCCCGTCACTCCCGACGAGGTGGAGGATATCATTAAAAAACTTCAACCAAGGAAAGCCCCCGGCGCCGACGGTATCACGAACAGAGTGTTCAAACTCTTCCCCCCCCAACTTATAATGCTAATGACCGCTATCTTCAATGGCGCATTAAGCAATAATATCTTCCCCCAAGCGTGGAAACAGGCCACCGTTATCGGTATCCCTAAACCAGGCAAGCCCAAGTCTGACCCCACCAGTTACCGCCCCATCAGTCTCCTCAATGTTCTCGGTAAGATCTACGAGAGGCTTATTTATAAGCGACTCAAAGATTTTGCCGAATCCAAGGGTCTCATTCCTGATGAGCAGTTCGGGTTCCGTACCGAACACTCATGCGTCCACCAAGTCCACCGCATCGTAGAGCACCTAAGCGCTGGCTTCCAGCGTAATGCGATGACGGGTGTCTTGTATTTCGATATAGCGAAAGCATTCGACAAGGTCTGGCACAATGGCTTATTATATAAGCTATATCAACTCGGTGTACCAGACCGTCTCGTGCTCATCATGCGAGACTTTCTGTCGAATCGCACCTTCCGCTATCGAATCGAGGGAGCCCTCTCCTCCCCCCACCCCATTCGAGCTGGAGTCCCTCAAGGCTCCGTAGTGTCCCCCCTAGCTTTCACGCTGTTCACCAGCGACATTCCCAAAAGTAAAAAGGCCCAGTTGGCTCTATTCGCCGACGACACGGCAATTTACTACACCGGTCGTGACCCCAGAGTTATCGCTCGCAATCTCCAAACCTCCGCAAACATTTTGGGCAAATGGTTCCGGAAATGGAGGATCGAGGTTAACCCTGATAAGAGTCAAGCTGTTCTCTACTCGAAACAGCGGAAGTCCGTCCCCCCTCCCCCTCCGATCACCATGTACGGTAAGCCGATCCCCTGGGAGAAGCAAGCCAAGTACCTCGGAGTGATCCTCGATCAGCACTTGTCCTTCGCCGAGCACATAAAGCAGGCTCGCTCGCGAGCCGCTTTCGCTCAAGGTAGGCTCCATTATCTCATGACTGCCCGCAGCAAACTGTCACTTAAGTGCAAGCTGCGCCTCTATACGGCAGTAATCCGCCCGATCATGACGTATGCATGTGCAATCTTCGCACACGCCAAGCCCCGCTTCCTCCATAGGATGCAGACCCTTCAAAATAGGACCCTCCGTAAAATTCTCGGTGCCCCATATTATGTCCGAAATGAGAATCTACATCTAGATCTCAAAATCCCCACCATCCAGCAGTTCATGAAACGCCTTTGCAAGCGTTTCTTCGATACTGCTGTGAAACACCGCAACCCCCTCATAGTATCGGCAGCCCGATACGAACCCTCCCGCATCTCTAAGGTTCGCCGTCCTAGGCATACTCTCGTCACCCCCGATGACCCCACTACCCTGCTCCAAGAGAGCCGTAAGGAAACAAGTACAGTTCGCAGACAATACAGACCGCCGTCCTTCCGTCCTCGCCGCCGAGGCCCGCCGCGACACTCCCGTAAACGTCCTCCCCGTCCCTTGCTCGAGCCAGCCCGCGTCGCTGAGCCGTAGTTTTAAAATTCCCCGATAATAATAATAAAATCTTTGTTCGATCCAGCCCGTCCCTTGCTGTCCCCCCCCAGCGACGCCCTAAGCCGAGGTCCGTACCCCACAGGGGGTGCCCTTAGCGTGTAGTCGCTTAGTTTTTAAGTTTTAGTTAAATAAGCCCTGGCTGGAGGCTTTGATTCTCGAATTGAGGCCGCCACAGGCAAGCCCGGTTAAGCAGCCGACAA
Organism: Mythimna pallens; assembly: GCA_961205895.1. Taxonomy (NCBI): domain Eukaryota; kingdom Metazoa; phylum Arthropoda; class Insecta; order Lepidoptera; family Noctuidae; genus Mythimna; species Mythimna pallens. The sequence goes on along the minus strand of OY540854.1, from coordinate 5,070,755 downwards.
CCTCCTAGGTTGACCTGCGAGAGGCCACACAAAAAAAAAAAAAAAAAAAAATGTCTCCGGCGCATTTACCTACTGAACCAGGTAGCCGAGGGACGTATTATTGTAACAATAAATAAGACTGATTTCCCCATCTTGAGAGGGGTTAAAGTAAACCCCTCTCAAGATGGGGAAAAGTAGTATTAGCGTTTTAAGTGTTATATTATTAATTTCCGTTTTTTGGAAACCAACTTTTGCTGCTGGTGAGTGATTATTTTATTATTTTGGTCTTTTCGAATTTTTTTGTCCTTTTGTCCATATGCTGTGTTTTTCTTTTTTTCCTTTTTAATTGTGAAATTAGAGCCATTGTGTTCTTTAAAAATTAAATGTTTAAGCATGTTCAATACATAAAAAACAGAGACACTCTCTGATATTTTTCTTTTTTTTTCGGTGTTACTATATTATTGGAATAATTTACTTTTTAAGATGTGCATCGTTAAATATTTATTTACTTCCACTATTTTTAATTTTAAAAGCACACATTTTTCTTTAAAATATAATTTGTTATATTACCTAAATCTAACTTTTACTCTTATGATTTTCCAAAAGCTAGCGTTTCTAAATAGTTGCGCTCATCGGATTACCCACAAAATAATTCTTACAGCATATGATGGCCGAATATTTGGTTATTTATTTTAACCAGTTTTTTTTTTATATATACAATCTTAGACAGAAAAAATCGTATCGTTTTAACTAAATTTAAACTGATAGTTATTGCTTCAACTTCATACCGTGATTAAGTGCAATTTTTTATTAGACCTGTTACATAAATATGGCTGCAACTAAGTTAGCAAGAGACAGTCATCATCACCATTTCAGCAAAAGACGTCCATTACTTGACAAAGGCCTTCTCTAAGCGTTTCAAAAAACCCAGCCAGCATAAAAGTAAAAACAAATCTAAAAGTTAAAGTTCTAATAAAAACGAATCAATACAATGACCCACCTTGGTCCTTGTGTAAATAATTAAGACACAATTAGTTAATTAGTTTGAAAATATATATATTAAACTTGATAAAAGACTCTCTATTATCGATAATAATAAAAGATAAGAGCCTGGAAACAATGACGAGTATTTGATAGAAATAATATAAATCAAAATGTGTGTATTTTTTTTGGAATAAACTTATAAAACCCTTAGTCAGTCATATTTTTTTTATAAAGGAAGGAGACAATGCGAAAGTCTTTAAAGTAATAATAAACATTATTGAATCTGTAAAGCACATTAAAAGTTAAATAGACTTCACTAAAAATAAGAAAGAATATAAACTACAAAACATAACTTTTAAAGTAAAAGACAGTACCAAAGATATCAAGACTGAACAAATAACAGTTTATAAAATAACAGCTAACATTTCTCAGAAACTTTAAATGATAGTGGAAGAAAAAACACGGAGTTCCAAAAAAAAATTCTGCGTTAGGTACAATGGAGAACAAAGTATAGTTAACAACCGATAAGGTTAACAATTATTATTTGCTGCAAACATTGATACCGCTCATCTTTGACCTGAGATTGTACTATCTCTTGCTCCAATGTCAGTAACGGGTATCAAGTCATAGGTATTTATATTGGAGTTAATTGTTAATGGAATCAACATGTCTATGGTAATTTCTTCATTTGTCTTCTATAAATTGTCTTTTTCATAATTTTTGCCTAAACGAAGATTTGCCAAATCATTGGATTCTTTCAAATCAAACTTTGGCAAAGTTTCAATTCAACATCAATATCAACATTATTTACTTCAAAAAACTAACATGCAAAAAGTCTTTCGAATCAAAAATAAGCTTGGAAATAATTTGCTTTTCACAAAAACTTCGTATCAGCTTTAATAATTTTTTATCACCAAAAAGCCTTGACAATGGCCGACTGTTCACCGATGATGAAACATCCATTTATATCACTATTATTGATAACATTAGCGCTCTTTAGCTTAAAATTATCAGAACTGTACTTATCTAAACCATTGTTCTTTGTTATAATTGTATAATTGATTGTGCGGTCTTTTGATACGGATGAGGAAAGATCATAGCAATAGGTGAAGGTTTGTCTTTTACAAGGTCCAACGTAAAGTATAGAATGGTTGTAGAAACTGGAATCATATTTGCTGGAGGTGAAAATTGCGATTTAAAAGAAGAGGATTATCTTTCGGATGATGAGCCGGTCCAGGTCTATTAGTCATCTACACAAACAGAATTTTTCTTTTTGATAGTTATTCTAACTGCAGTATCAGTTAAAGTTCACCCATTTTCAAAGTAAGTTTGTGCTGGGTTACTAGCCTATGGATTCCTTTTTATCGATTTCCCGTGGCCAGAAACATCAATTATACGCTTCCTTACTGTGTACGGATGTGTCAGTTTAGCGATCGCTCTTAGATTAACTGACGTTAAGAGCTTTGTTCCGTCCCCGGTGCAGAACCCAAATTCATGGTTCTGTATGTAAATACCACAGTACCATGTGTTGTTTCTTTTAACCCAAAGATTGACTGGTGGAGAATGTCTTGTTGCATTAAGTCTACCTAGGTACCACAACTGTACATGAAGTTTAAATAAATAAATAAATAAAATATTGTTTTTTTTAATTGATATTAACTAGTGCTTGACGGCGATACCACCTGATGGTAAGCATCGATGCAATCATTGATGGTGAGGTGCACTAGTTTATTAAGAGCCTATTCACTCTAGCTTTGAGAAGACACCTAAATCATAATCGGACGGGAAGACCGCAGCAGGCAAATTGTTCCAGTCCTTCGTTGTACGCGGTATAAACGACGAGGCGAAACACTTAGTCCGGACCGTAGAAGTTTCAACAACGTGAGGGTGGATATTCGCCATACGACGGGCTGTCCGATGGTAGAAAAGAGAAGGTGGAATCAAGTCATGCAATTCCCGCGCACACTCTCCAAAATGCATCCTGTAAAAAACCGAAAGGCTAGCTACCCTCCGCCTATGCTCAAGGCTGTGTAGATTGGACTTAACCAAATCTGGATCACCAATTAGCGTCTTTGCACGCCTTTCCACCGAGTCCTAAGCTGCCAGGTGGCATTTTGCAGCACCAGCCCATATGTGGCTGCAGTACTTAACACACGATCGGAACTGTGCTTTGTATAACATTAGAAGCTGTCCCGGTGTGAACTACAGTTGGACTTTTGCAAGAACGCCGAGTATCCTAGCAGTTACCTTGGCTTTAGACTCAATGAACCGCCCAAAGTTAAGGTCTGAGGAACTTTCAACTCCCAATAGAAAGCGGCCAGTGCACTCCACGTTTCGGGTATATACATTTTGAATCTTAAGACTTCATGTTTATAATAACGCACTTTTACTTTTAAAGCACTAAAGGAGAAAAGATACTTTGTTAATGATAAGAAATTAACAATCAAAAGGATTTTGAATTTGTATCTAAGGAGCAGGCCATTTTAACAGATTTTAACGATTTGTTTTCTTTGACACATCGGTTACTTTATCAAATTTTACACCATCAACAACTAAATATCTTCCAAGGTCTAAACAAGAACAGTCCCGAAACCCAAATATGGGTCGTAATATTATTTTAATTTAGAGGTCATTGTGGCTGATCGCCAAACTCTGCTCCTGTCTTGTCCCCTCTGTGAGGCAAATTGGATAATCGCCTGTTTATCGAGAGGGACCGTGGCTGATAGGGAGAGTGTTCCGCCGTTTGGGAGGCAGACAGAGAGAAAAGCTTTCTAATTTAGAGTTTATTCAAGTCACGGTCATGATCAATGATTTCTGAGACCAGTAGTATTTGTCCTTAAGGATTGAGTTCTTTTTTTGGGATGCATATAACTTTTTTGTTAAACATGTTGTGATGACCGTTAATTTCCAAGTTATCATTAAATATCTCCCAATACCTAAAAATCTATTCATCTATTTGTTTTATGTTAGTCTTGTGACTTTGTACTTTAGTAATACCTATCTTAATTTCACAATAATCTGTCATATTGAAGACAACCTTTACTCCTGCACCTTGGACAGTAATTATAATAATTAGCAATACCTCAGTAGTAAGGAAGCCTTGAACTCACATGAGGTCTACTGTCATATCTGAGTCATACAGTATGTGCGTGTATTGGTTCACATTGTGACCTCACTGATCCGGGATCTACTTTGTTGTCAACGTTCAAGTTTATAGCGGAATTGTACCTGGAACTGACTGTTTACGCATTCTAACTATTTATTTCTAAGATAGCATTGTGATCTCATTTCTTCTATCTAGCTGCCTTCTGATAGAATTTTCTTCACGTTACATTGATATTGTTTATTGCTTTGATATTAATGCTATATTGTTTTTTTTTCTGTTGAGATATGCTGCTAACTTTACCCGCGTGTCGTTAATGTTTCCCATATTATAAATTGTAGTCTATGTGTTAGTTTTCATCTAAAACCATTCGGCCGTTTGAGAGTGAAGGAGTAACAAACATACACACCCACGTACTAACTTTTGCCTCTATGTTAGTGTGATTTTTGGTTCGTATTGATATTTAAGGATATGATTATCAGATCCGATATGAATATTATTTAGTAAAAGTACCTAACCAAATTAATTTTTTTTTGTGTTCCTATATGCCAATTGGGTTGTTGCCTGAATTTATTTTATTATTGGATCAAAAAGCGTTTTTAACCAAAATCGCAAATAGGAAGAATTATTAGAATCTATTCAAAAAATTTCAAATCTCTTGGAAGGATTGTGTGTTATGTAACAGAATAAGGATGCACTAACTAAAATGTGATATAACCGCCCTGACCTAAGGGCGGTTATATCGCGGGTTAAAGAAATGTCCTCACTATGCCACTCTTTCTCAATAATTATTTTGACTGGCCTGTTGGTCTAGTGGTTAGTGACCCTGACTGCTATGCCGGAGGTCGTGGGTTCGATTCCCACCCAGGACAAATGTTTGTGAGATGAGCACGATCATTTGTTCTGTGTTTGGGTGTAATTTATCTATACATGTATGTATTTAGAAATATGTAAGTATGTTTATCAGTTGTTTAGTACCCATAACACAAGCTCTGCTTAGCTTAAGACTAGATGGCGTTGTGTGATAGTTGTGGAATAATATTATATTATTATAATTGTTGCTTCATTTATTAACCAATTTTGACACTGTTTTCGGTAAACAATTTTTATTTATTGTTTATGATAAAATATTGTACAAAAATAAAGAGGAAAATACCCAATTATGATCCGGGCTCAACTTGTTATTGGTTTAGATCTGATAAATCACACTAGTATATTAATCAGTACCTATCACCTATGAACTTTATTTTATAATTAGATACTTGAATTGTAATGGAAATTATATAATAGACTCGTGACCAACCACCATCCTAATAATTATTATCAGACAACACGCTTAATACGGTACGAGGTCTAATAAGCCTCGTACTCGTCTTCCTTGCGGTCTTCTGTGCCGAATTTGGTTTTAGTTTAGAAAAGAGATAAATATATCGTAAGATACCTTATTAAAACATAATGCAGTGGTGTATCTATTTTAATACGGGGTCACTTTGACCTTGTATCGCACTTAGCTAAAAAAAGGTATTTTTTATTATGGATAGGCTCGCATATGAACATATACTCACCTAGTGGTAACCGTTGATGTGGCCGACAATGAAGCACGCTTGCCTAGAAGTAAGCTATAGCTTTTAGTTTCTTAAACGTTCCACCATTCCTGCTTTACGGGGCTAATGCCCCGTAATAAACCATCATCATGGCAGTAAGGGGCTTATTTGACCCCGTAGTCAAATAAGCCCCTTACTGCCATAATGATAGTTTTCGAATGAAGTCTTAAATGACCCGTACCGCAGGAATGGAAAGAATACAAAAATGAGTGCTATTGTCAACGTGTTAACTTACTTATATTGTCATGATTTTCTCGTTGATTGTTAATTTTAAGCCTTCGTATGTGACCGTCATAAAAGCTCTTCAGAACAAAGAACTTAATGTCATTAAGCCTATAATTAAATTTTGATAAGAAATGATATATAGGTTGTTGCGGATTGATCCAGGTATTATTTTAGGGAGAAGAATGAAAAAAAGACTTGCTCCAGGGAATGTAAAAGTGTATATATTAATAAAAACAATATGTGGGTAAACCCATGTAGAAAAACACAAAAATAAAAAATCGCTGCAAAATCACAATTTGACCGTCTGTGGCAATGTGCCTTCGAGTAGGCGTTATAGCGGGAACATATCCCCGGGCGTTGAAAGCCTGCCTTTCAACCACTATCTTCTGACTCTGGATACACTGGCAACGGACAAATCTTGCTAAATGATCTGCGTAACAGACCACTAGAAGTCTTGACGTCAGCAACTCGAACTACGCCGTCTGTCCCTGGATATGTGGCAATAATCCGACCCATTTTCCACTTGAGTGGGGGGAGGTTGTCTTCTTTAAGGAGGACTAAGGAATTCAGCTTGAGGGAGCCCTTACATGCACGCCATTTCGTCCGAAGTTGGAGCTCAGATATGTATTCGTTGCTCCATCGCCTCCAAAAATGCTGTCGGAGAAGCTCAATGCGTTGAAATCGAGTTAAGGTGTTGATGGATTGATCTCGATAATCAGGTGACGGCAGTGAAGTCATAGGACGTCCAATCAAAAAGTGTCCGGGTGTGAGCGGCATCAGATCCTCAGGGTTTGATGATAGCGGTGTCAGTGGTCTGGAGTTCAATATTGCTTCAACCTGAACCATCATGGTATATAGCTCTTCGTAGGTAAGATTACAAAGGCCCAACACTCTAGTTAAATGATGTTTGGTTGATTTGACACCAGCTTCCGCAAGGCCAGCAAAATGAGGAGAATACGCCGGTATAAAATGAAAGTTAATTCCCTCTTTAGCCATCTCCTCGGCAACCGAATCGCAGTTGGATTTAACAAATTTTGAGAGATCATTATATGCACCAACAAATGAGGTGCCATTATCCGAGTAGATATTTTTCGGCTTTCCTCTACGCGAAATGAACCTCTTTAACGCCATGACAAAAGTATTACTGGTCAAATCACCGACCAGTTCAAGATGAATTGATTTTGTAGAAAAGCAAACAAATATAGCTATGTAAACTTTAACTAATTTACAGCCACGGCCTTGACGAACAGCTGACTGAATTGGACCTGCGTAGTCCAAACCTATGTTTTCAAATGGAAAACCTGCTAGAAGTCGCTGCTGTGGTAGATCACCCATAATTGGACTGACTGTTTTACCCTTAAATCGGCAACAACGTACGCATTGCTGGCAGCACATTCTAGCTAAACTGCGACCTCTTATGGGCCAGTACGTATCTCGTATAGTCGCCAACAGTAACTGCGGTCCCGCATGAAACAATCTTTTTTGCTCATAATTAAAAAGTAATTTAGAGAAGTGATGACTAGAGTGAATAAGTACCGGGTGTTTTTTATCGTAAGGGAAATCTGAGTGTTGTAACCTGCCACGGATGCGCATTATCTTATTCTCATCTAGAAACACGTTAAATCGGTTTAATTCACTTTTCTTAGGTAAAGGTTTATTATGAAGTAACAACTTGTAATCTTCAAAATATTGATTCTGAGAAATACGTATAATTAAATTTAAAGCCCTATCTAATTCATTAGTAGTAAGAGGACCACGTATAGGTTGTTTCCTACAAGCGTCAATAAAACGTAAAACATAGGCTACTGCTCGATGAAGTTTTAGCAAGTTTGAAAACCGTGTAAAATTAATCAATTCATTAAAGTCATAATCATCATGTAAAACATGTAAGGTGACATCAGATTTAATTTCAGGCAATACTTCATTAAAATTCATTATTTTAGAAGGCCAATAAGACGTTTCGTTCAATAAAAACTTTGGACCGGACCACCAGTCATCTAAAGTGGGTAGTAAATCAATTTCTACTCCACGAGACACATAATCAGCAGGGTTTTGGTCAGTTGGGACATGTCTCCACTCACAGCCATCAGTCTTATCTAAAATCTCGGCAACTCGGTTGCGAACGAAAGGCTGTAATTTATTCGGTAACATTTTGAGCCACCCTAAAACGATAGTGGAGTCAGTCCAAAAGAACGTACGCCGCGCTCTGACTCGTAATGCAGCAACGACCTTTTCATAAAGGCGAACACCTACCAGAGCACCGCACAGTTCGAGCCTGGGGATGGTCGTTGGCTTGAGAGGCACCACTCGACTTTTAGCTGATAATAAACGCACTAAAATCTGACCCTGACTGTCAACACTTCGAACATAAAGGCAAGCACCGTATGCGCGTTCAGACGCGTCGGTAAAAATATGAAACTCTAAAAACTCATAAGAATCAATTAAAACTCGACGTGGAATATGAATCTCATTTAATTTAGGAAAATTAGTAACAATAGCATTCCAAAGCGTATTAATCTCCGGTGGCAGCTGTTCATCCCAAGACAGTTTGTGTAACCATAATTTTTGAAGCAACATTTTCATAACAATCACACATGGAGCTAATAATCCAAGCGGATCGAAAACTTGAGAAATGATCGAAAGCATGTCACGTTTTGTAGTATTAAAGTTAATTGATTGACTAATTGGAAAACAAAGGGAGTCTGACTGGGGCTGCCAACCGAGGCCTAAGATTTTAGTTGACTCAGATCCACCCAATATTCAAATCAAGTGAAGACTGGGGAAAGTCGGAACCAGTCACTAATTGCATGTCATTAGACTTCCACTTTCTTAAATTCATCTGCGCTGAAGCGAGAGTTGAAGTGATTTTATGACGTAACGCTTTGACCTGTTCGAGGTCATCTCCTCCCGTCAAAAGGTCATCGACATAAAAATCGTTTAGAATGACCTCGGAGACCTTATTATCACTGCACTCTAAATCTAAACCCAACTGTCGAAGACACCGAGTTGCTAGGTATGGAGCGCTGGCCGTGCCGTAAGTGACGGTGTTAAGTTGGTAAGCTTGTAATGGAGATGAAGGATTATCACGCCAAATAATTTGCTGAAGATATCTATCATTAGGATGAACAACTATCTGCCGGTACATTTTCTCAACATCAGCAGCTAGGATATAAACATGTTGTCTAAAACGCAACAGGATCGATAAAAGATCATTCTGTACCACGGGTCCAACCATTTGAATATTATTAATTGAAGTACCAGTTCTGGTTAAACTACTTGCATTAAACACCACTCTTAATTTTGTGGTGGTGCTGCCTTCGCGCAGAATCCCATGATGCGGAATGTAACACGCTTGATCATCAATGAATTTACATTTAGACATATGACCTAAAGTTTCATATTCCAACATGAACTCTCTATACATTTTACAAAATTGAGTTTTAGATTTGAATCTGCGTTCTAAAGAAGAAAAACAGTGTTTGGCTCTTGTCAAAGATTCACCTAATTGACTAGGAGAACATTTTAAAGGTATTCTAACACAAAATTGACCATTTTCCAAACGAATAGTATTTTTGACAAAATGTTCTTCACAAAGCTTTTCTTCTAGGGAATATGGTGACGAAGTACACACTTCTTCAAGTTGCCAAAACTTTGTAAGTTGTTGATCAACGCTACGATTTAATTTGTCATTGCAATCTGTATTTACCTTTATAAAATTACATTTTGAAACTTTCGATGAAGCATTACCCTTAATTGGACCAGAGACCAACCAACCTAATTTAGTCTCACAAAGAATTGGTTGTCCATCACCGAGTTTTATTTGCTGTGATTCTAATAAATCCCAAAAGATGTCAGCACCGAGCAACATATCGACAGGAGCCGGTGAGTGAAAGTTGGGATCAGCGAGACAAATATTAGTAGGAATTTTAATTTTTAACAAGTTAACAGGTGTACTCGGTATTTTATCTGTAATTGAAGGGAGAATGAAACAATTGACATCAACACTAAAAGTATTATTTAAAGATTTTACTGATACAGAACACATTTTATTGATGAACGATGACGAGTTGTTGATACCTAAAATAGAATTATTCACAGACTTAGCAGTCACACCTAATTGGTGGAATAGTCTTTCTGTCATGAGACATGATGTGCTGCCACTGTCAAGCACAGCACGAGCAATATATTGCTGACCATTTATCCCCATGACCTTGACTAACGCAGTGGACAATAACACGTCACCCTGTTCAACGCTCGCCGAGAGTGACAAGCCGGTACCAACAGCTGATTGAATGGAGACATTCGCACTGCTATTTGCGTCGTCACTGCTAGATGAAGCACCAGTGGATTCTGACCTTGAGGGCTTAGAAGCAATGTCAACATGAACTAAAGTGTTATGCTTGCGACGGCATATTTTGCAACCAAACTTCTTACAGCTGTTTGCATAATGTCCGGGGTTAAAACAATTATAACAGATCCTATATTTAGGTAATAATTTCAGACGAGATTCATTATTTAATGACAAAAACTGAGCACAATTGCTTAATTTATAATCACCGTCACACACGACACAATTTTTAAGTTTATTAGAAGTACCATCGTCTTGTTTAAGGTTATCACAAGAATTCGGTTTACTAGAATCCTGTGCCATCATTGTTCTAACATGTTTAGCATGTTTACCAGTATTTGAGTGTTTATTTGACGCCGATGACGCTAATTCTAACGTTTCTAAGATCTCAGCACGGTTTTTAATGAAAGTAATGAACAATGTAAATGTAATTTTTGAATCTTTAGCAAGGCAACCTTTATACTCTTCCCATTCACGATAAGTTTTACTGTCGAACTTGTGTGTGATAATATAAATGAGTAAAGTATCCCAGTGTGAAACAGGTTCTCCTAGAGATTCAAGGGCACGTAAATTTTTGTTAATAATATCAAGTAAAGCTTTTAAGTTCACTGAAGACTCCTTTTGAAGAGTGTCAATTTGAAATAAGGCTGAAATATGATGTTGGATAAGCAGGTGCTTGTTATCAAACCGCTCGCATAGCAGTTCCCAAGCTACCGAATAATTGGCAGCAGAAAATTGAATTGAGTTGATCAGCACAGCAGCAGAACCTTCTAGTGACGATCTCAGATAGTGGAATTTATTTATTTCGTTCATATCGTCGTTCGAATGAATAAGACTTACAAATGTGTCGTGAAACTCCAACCAATTTGTATAGGAACCACTGAATTTCGGTAACTGAATAGTTGGTAATTTAACAAACGTATGATTATTAGAACGCGAACTTCCTTCACCACTTTCGTTGGAATCTCTTTTCTTAATATTATGATCAAGTATTTTCTGAGCTTGAGCTAGGGTTTTGTAATAAAGAGATTCAAAGTCGCTACGTTCCAATATCTGACTATCCAAATTATCAGTAGTACACTCCAGTAATAACTGCACCTCATCATATTGGGCGTACAATGCCTCGAGTTTTATAAAACGAAACTGCAATTCGCTTACCTCAGTAGGGCTCAAAGAAGAAGGATCCAACGTATTTAAATAGTTCACAAATACTGTAACCTTTCCCTTAAAACTTGCCCGTTTTCTAATAAGTTCCTTATCCTCTGGCATTGCGTTAACTGGTGTTATCAACCTGGAATGTATACAAGTGAAAAGTTATAGTAACGTTTAAATACAATGACAAATGATGTTAGCCTGTAAAATACGTATAAATCCTAGCAATAATATCCTATAACGTCAAATTACTAAAGTAATTTTAATGAACTATACGTATATATGATTATTTATTACCAATCACAATGAAAATTACACTAATTCTATGTCTACATGTGCTAACTTAATGTGATTACGTAACTGTTCCAGTAGATCATTTTAAGTACATTGCAAAGCAAAATAATGCAGTTACTTCGAATAACTACTCTTTAACAATGTATCAGTAATGAAAATGAGCATAAAAATACTGACCAGTTGATAATTATAACAATTTATAATCACTCACAGACAAAGAAAAATGACAATAAGTATTTTGGTACTAACCTGATGAATACGGCTAACTTACACTAATAATACCTGGTAAAAGAGTGTTGGGTGGACTAACATAATAAGAAATACGCCTCTTTGTAGCTATTAAGTATCCAGACCACGGAAAATTCCAATATCCTCTGAATGACGCAGCAAAATTGATCGGCCACACCTGTGCGTTAATTTGATTTTCGAATCCACCAATTCTTTTGCAATCCTTGAATTGATAAACTAAACGGAGTAAATATTCTTCAAAACTCCACATCCAGGCTCGATAGGACCATGTTGCGGATTGATCCAGGTATTATTTTAGGGAGAAGAATGAAAAAAAGACTTGCTCCAGGGAATGTAAAAGTGTATATATTAATAAAAACAATATGTGGGTAAACCTATGTAGAAAAACACAAAAATAAAAAATCGCTGCAAAATCACAATTTGACCGTCTGTGGCAATGTGCCTTCGAGTAGGCGTTATAGCGGGAACATAGGTTAACGAGTTTATAATTATTCTTAACTGTTATAATTAAGTAACTGACATAAATTGCTCTGTTTGTTTCAGATAAATGCACTTTAGGATGCAAAGGATGTGAGTATATTATTTTTGTTTACTAGTAAAATGGCCTTTTAAAGTTTTCTTCTGTTTTCTTATTTCTTGGACGATTGCGTTCTTCTTCTCTGATATTTGTGCTTTTGCTTTTTTGTTTGTATGTTTTTGTTTTTTTCTGAAGCCTTACCATGACATGTTAAAATGTCAAGCGTGCGAGCGAGACAGAGGGATGTAGCTATACACCCTATAATCCATATCCATACCTTTAAAAGTTCAGTTTAGGTGATCAAATGGACCGCGTTAAGAGTTTGTGGTAGGGCAGTACAGAGGAACTATTTGCTTAAATGTGTTTCTTCTTTCAATAAATCCTTTTAAGTACCTTAATTATTATTAACTTTGTCTCTGTCAACGGCGTAGAAAATTATTCCAAGGAATTATCCTCCCAGGATAGAAAGTATCCTATTCGCTATTCCAGAGGACTTAGCCAAGTTGATAATCTACAATCGTTAACGCTAATAGAAAACTTCAAATGTATAGAAATTTCATCATCTCAACGTTAAGTCACGTGGTCATAACAAAGGAAACGGAGGCGTTACCTACCGACTGTAGAAAGAGATTCGAAAGGAAACGGTCGTAACTTGGCTAGGCCTGCAGGGCATGATCTAACCTTGTGCCAAATTTTATCTGTCCATCCATTCAAACTTGAAGAAGTAGTAAATATACAAATATACAGACACATTTGCAAACTAGTTTTATGTTCCCAGTATCCACCAACAATTCTTATGAAATCTTAGAAATATTTCTGTACTAGATGCTGTTAGCGGCTTCGCCCGCGTGATAGTAGATAATTATCCTAAGGGAACATATTCCCGTGATAAAAATATGCTATGTGATATTCGAGGACATGGCCTACCCGTGTACCAAGTTTCATCGAAATCCATTCAGTAGTTTTTTGTCTGAAAGAGTAACAAACATCCATACATACAAACTTACGCGTTTATAATATTAGTACGATACTTATTCTGTCTTCATTCTTCCAGCCCCAACGACTCAATCGTTCCTGAACGGACATAAATACAGCTATGGCGTGGAGGGTGTCGTCACCATCTACCTGACTGGAGCATCAAACCAGGAGACCAGCGTCAAGCTGCTAGGTCAGGTCTCCGTGTCCTCCGTCGGCAACTGCGTGCATGAACTGGCTGTGCAGAACTTGATGATCTCTGGCCCTGATGGCAAGGTTTGTAATCGTCTTCATCAGTATATTACTTATCGAAAAACTTTATCATCCAGAAGATTCGCGCAACCTTCACTGTCTCTTTTTTCTTCTTTATGAACTGGTTTCCGTACTTAGTCCTTGGTGGAGATTTGTGCGTGGGCCATGGAGGCCTTCATTCCAACCAGCCCACCTCTCTCCAGAAGCAAATGAGTCCTTTCAGTTTGTCCAGGGCATCCATGAGTGAATTCCGTGTTCTCAAGGTTCGTGTTATTATTTCACTGACGGCTGTCCACTTCAGGAGCACGTGCGTGACAGTTTCTTTCGACTCCATGCAAGTTCTCTGTATAGAGATATTGATCGGTGATATTCATTGTGAAGAAGTGTCCGGTAATGATCCCCGCCACCAGGTACAGGCAGTGTCTGTCCAGTCGCTCCACTTTATTTTTGAATACTGTTTTTAGTAAAGTTCTCACCTAAGTGACAATCCATCCACAATCACCATCATTGGTTAATTTTCGGTCTACAAGAAATTATATTATGGATTTCCACTGACATGGAGCTGGGTGGAATGGAGAGGACCGCATTGTAAATTGCCTAATTGTGCTCTGTAACTCCGCATCATTAGTGGAAACAGTATAAGTGGAGCGGAACGAACTTTCAATTATATATAAATTAAAAACATATTTTAACCACAATTGCTCCTTCCAGAAACACCAGTACCCGCCCGGCATCGAGAAGCCGATCCGCTTCACGCTACAAGATGGACGCACCGGCCCCGAGATCTGCGCCGTGGAGGGCGACACGCGTCGCTCGCTCAACATCAAGAGGGCTATCATCTCGCTGCTGCAGACAGAACAGAAGCCTTCCACTCAGGTAAGAGAAACTTCAGATTTTCCACGTGTATCAAACTGCAATGATACTTATACTATTCACAATAAATCAATCCAGTTGACTGAAAGCTGAACTTCTGCTTTGAGTTTGAAATAGCAGTTTTAAAAATACATTTTGTAATGTTTCATTTACATACTAAACAAAATAAGTACGTGTTCTTTGATAGCGTTGTCACGTCTCATAATCAGAGGTCGGAATTAGGTAGAGTTATTCATGTCCTTGCATCGAAATATTGATATGGATCTTCCCGGGATTTCTAATGAAAAATGTCGTGTGGCCCACAATATTACAAATAAATAATAATAAAAACCTCAGAGATACGATAAATATAACAAAGATAATTTACATACAATTATTATAAGTATTTTTAATTAAAAAAGATCTCTCTACGTCACATGAGGTTAGATTAATAAATTTACGCTTCCTCGTCATTAATGAAGGAAGAATTTTTTTCTGCTATATTTCTGATAGCATAAAGCATAGCATAAAAAATTTAGCTCATTAAAATTAATCTCGGGATTTGTAGCATATTCACTTTATTCTATCGCTGTATGAAATCGGTATAAGTACTTAAATACCTCTACCTAATTCCGATTTCTGCTCATAATACAGCCTACTGGCAATTTTCTAGAGTTACTCGTATTAGCTATTCCTAGCGAGTTCACTGGCGAGAAAATAGAAAATTGTCCCAAGTTGACATACTCCTGAGATAAAGAGTGTCTTTCGAGTATGTGCTATTCCCGGTCATAGTTTGTCCATGTGAGATATTTCTTCCAAATCTGCCCCCTAGTCAAGTTACAACCGTTTCGTTTCGATTCTCTTGTCGTTGATCGCCTCGAGTCGGCCACGCCTCGTATTCCTTTGTTCTGATCACGTGACTGAGCGTTGAGATAACGTCAGATCAACGAAAAGAGAATTGAAACAAAACGGTTGTAACTTGGCTAGGGGGGCTGTTCAGCCGTCCGAAACCGTGAAGAAAGAACAAACACACACACTTTCGCCTTTATAATAGCAGTATTTCTTATGTTCATTTCTATCCACAGGTTGACATCTTCGGAACATGCCCCACAGACGTATCCTCCTCTCAGGAGGGAAGCGCAGTGTTGGTGCACCGCAGCCGCGACTTGTCTCGCTGTGGCCACCGGGAACAGAGCAAGAACGATCTCGTCACTGGAGTCTTCAACCCAAGTGCTGTAAGTATCCTGGAGACAATAACGTAGCTAGACGTGGGCGAAACGGCCCCTTGCCTACGGGCCCGCACCCAAAAGGGCCTCACGTAAGCGAGGGCTCTTTAAGAACGAGGGTTTTTTTATAATTGATAGGCTCGCGTTTGACCGCGTGTTTGTTTGGCGTTGTTTGGCGTTTGTATTTCACCTGATGGTAAGCGACGATGTAGTCAAACACTGGGTTACGACAGTCGCTGTCTCGTTTTCAAATTTATGAAGGAATCGCCCACGTCTAAATTAGTCCACGCTACTCCTCTGCCTAGAAATTTTTGTTACAGTTATTTTATAATGTCTCATGATAGTCTTCGTGCAAAGTTTTATCGAGGTTGATAGCAAAGCAATCTTCCACAAAATAGTTGATAATTATAACTTTTTTAATTTCAAATAATTTG
This sequence comes from Mythimna pallens, assembly GCA_961205895.1. Lineage (NCBI taxonomy): Eukaryota > Metazoa > Arthropoda > Insecta > Lepidoptera > Noctuidae > Mythimna > Mythimna pallens. The sequence goes on along the minus strand of OY540854.1, from coordinate 5,054,561 downwards.
TATACCTCATCTTCTTCTTCTTCTTCAAGCTTCCATCACCAGCTTGATCTGTGTCCAAAAAAAATCCAGTCTCACCTTTTCAAGAAATTTCTTCTCGACTTCAAATGTTTAATTTAACCAATATCCCTTCTATCAGGAGATCAAGGACACCCAAATTCTTCAGTCCTCAATGAACGTGGAGACCAAGGTCAACAATGGAGTGCCTGAGAAGGTGGCTGCCACTGAGGAGTACCTTTACAGACCTTTCTCAAAGCTAAGGTGCACACCAAGCTGACCCTGACTGGCAAGGCTAGGGCTGCTAACAACCCAAGTAAGTACTGATGAAAGAAAGAAAGAAAAAACGTTTATTTGTGCCTCACAAAATCGTATAAACTAAAAATACTCAATGATAAATGGAAGTTATAATCAGTGCGAGGCCAAAAAAGCGCCTAACTCAGCATATGTTGCGTTATTTAAAATGTTAAAAAACGCAGCGTTGCTATTTTGATGAATCTATGAAACCAGTACAATTGCGAAACTTTAGCTCAAATACAGCATTGGAATAGATTTTGCTACTCACCGTCTTACCCAGCGATAGTTGGAGTATGAGAGAATCAGGAATTCGTTCAGGGTCTTCATTACAGTACAACCTGCCCCCCTAGCCAAGTTACAATCGTTTCGTTTGCGTCGAACGCCTCGAGTAGGCCACGCCTCCGATTCCTTTGTTCTGACCACGTGACTGAGCGTTAAGATGACGTAACGAGACGATAAAAAGACGTTAACAAATAAATTAAAGGCGTGACCTACTCGAGGCGTTCGACGCAAACGAAATGATCGTAACTTGGCCCGGGGTGGCTGAATATAGATCTTAATGTTGAGAAATACCAAGTGCACACTTAATACTGAGTGAATTACATTACCCTGTAATAATAAACAATCCAGGATAACACATGAAAATAATAAGACATTCAGTCATTCACAAAAAACAAACAAGTTGAACAAACTAGTGTATTGGGATAGACAGTTAGACAATATTAAACACAAGCTTCTGCCAGCTGCTTCGCCCGTATGATAGTAGAAAAGCCTATGTCACTCAGTGTTAAAGTAGCATTCTACTGGTGAACGATTTTTTTAAATAGGTAATAGTTTGTGAGTTTATTCATTACAAACAAAATACAAATTTCTGTATCAACATGAAATCGTGTAGGTATTTACAAAACCGGGCAAAAATTACAATTCTTATACTGCTTAGTATTTATTTCAAATACTTTCATTAAACTAAAACATTTTTCATAATGAAAAATACAATATAGCTTTAAATTCTTAACCACCACATGCTATCTCCAGCCCACTGCACGGAGACCCTCACCATTATCTTCGAGAACCCCCACGGCGTCACCATGAACCAGAACAACATGCAGTCAGCTCTAAATGCCGTCAAGGAGACCGCCAGGACTGTGGCTACTGAGGCCAGCTCCAAGTCTGCTGGAAGCTTCGCCCAGCTCGTCAGGGTAAGAAACTTCAGATTTAAAAAAAGCAGTAATGTATCTGTGCATCTGCCAACAAACTGTTATGCATGGCAGAAGTATTATTTATTTATGGCGCCACATAGGAACTAAAAAACTAAAAATCCTGCATCATGCAATTAGATTTTTCCGGGCGATTTGAACATTACATATAATGTAGTATACTAAAGCTCGAAATCATCTATCGGGCAGTTGCCCAGATCAGACACAACACCCGTCTGGTTGGAGGATCCTCCCTTTACAACGAAGATATGCGGGACTTTACAATCTGTTCCGCATACCTCTAAACTGGTGACCCTCGGCGAGTCACTCCATGAAAAATACTGATGTCCATCTGAATCTGGCTTGACTGGAAGCCGGTTCCTGCGTAGTTAAGAAATGGCTAGGTCAATTGTATGGTCGAAGGAAATACGTCCCAATCAATCTATAGTTTTTTTTTTCAATCTCGGACTGCCTTAATTCGTTTGTCACTAATAAATATGATTTTTTTCAGATCTTACGCACATCTAACAAGAATGACCTCATGTCAGTCTACAGCCACGTCAAGGGAAACAACGTTGAGAAGTAAGTTATTGTCCCCATACAACACAACACAAGAGAACACAACAACAACATGCATACAATACATGTTCAATTCATTACAATATTTATATCAAACATTTTAATATCAATACAATGCAAAATTATCACAAAGAAACTACTGTGAAAATTCAAAATGCTTCATTCTTCCCAGATTATTCTATGATTCCACTAAGTTAATTTTCATAAAACTCTAAACTAAAAATATGTTTCTAATTCTACCATCCTTTACCAATAGGCGTGTATTCTTGGACGGTCTGATCCGCGCCGGAACTGGCTACAGCATCGAAGCTTCCATCCAGCTGCTGAAGAGCAGGGAGTTGGGCCCCATCGAGCAGAAACTGGTCTTCTTCTCTCTCAGCAACGTCAGACACGCCAACAATGATGCTTTGAAGGCTGCTGCTGTAAGTGTTATACATAGTTTTAAATTTTTTGATCTAAATAGGAATTAGTTCATGGTAGAAAAACTGTTTGATTCATGGTAGAAAAACTATTTGGTTCATGGTAGAAAAACTGTTTGAAAGAATAATATTTAGCTATATAAATTCATGAGCGCAAAGTAAATTAATATTCAAGGAGTTAATTCATACAAAAATATATATTATTGGAATTAGTAAAATTTGAGCTACCCTATAAAAACTTCATTAATACTACCAATCAGCTCATCAGAACACTTACCACTGATCTCCTGAAAAGAGAATTCCAAAAACTATTCATTCAATTTCCACACCAACATCTTTGACAAATCTTTTCCTCCACAGGGTCTCTTGGACTTACCGAACCTCCCCAGGGAAGTGTACCTTGGCGTAGGCGCCCTGGCTGGTGCCTACTGCAGGGAACACGAGTGCCACCGCACCAAGAACGACGGCATCGTAGCGCTCAGCAACAAACTCACTGCCAAACTACAGTTCTGCAGACCTAAGACCAAGGTTGAAGAGGACAACGTAAGTAGCAAAAGATTTTTAAATTACTGCACTCACACACACAAGAAATACTTTCATTGTGAATGTTCATACTAAGGAAAATAAAGAAAGAAAAACATTTTATTTGCGGGAAATGACGCAATCTTAGGACTACAAAAGAGGGGAGTGAAATTTTCTGCTGGAGTCTATATCCTGATAGTTTCAACCTAGGGTTCTTCAAGTTAAGAGGTGGAAAAACACGCTTAACTAAAAGTATTCTATTTCAGGTTATGTATTCCACCGTCGGCCAAATCATTGCTTGTTAGAAAAATATTGTAATAGATTTACAAGATGAATTTTTGAGAAAGGTTAATTAGAGTTAATAAACCTTAACCATTGTAGTTACAGGAAAATAATCCTAGGAGCCCATTCATAACTTTTTTAAATATTCCAAACTGCATTCACAGATTTTGGAAAAGATTTAGCAAAAAAAGCTATATATCAAAAAAAAAATAACGGTTAAGTATAGGCCCATACTGACCCGTCTTAAAAATCCACCTGTCTTGTTCCAATCAAGGGACTTACCATGACGTGTTAAATGGTCAGTCGTGAGAGCAAGACAGAGGGAGGGAGCATTAACAGTTCAGTTTAGGTCACAAAATGAATCGCCTTAAAAGCTTTTAGTAGAACTGCTGTTATCTAAATAAGATGGTAATTCCGAGTGCTTTACCAAGTTACAGTGCTCGTAACCAAATTATAAAATATCATCATTCCAAAAATAAAAACTCAAATTCAACATTATTTTATAAATGATGTTTCCCATCGATCTGTTGTTGTATATTCTCGTATTTTATTTTATTTTTTTTAGGGTGAGGGCCTGGAGATCCGTAACACAGGGTCTCCCTAGTACAGACTCCAGTCTCTCGCAAAGGAGCTTCTTACTCACTTGTACGAGTATATGTATAATAGATTACTTAGTTAAGGAAACCTTTGTGAAGAGAGAACAATAAAATTTTATTATTATTATTTCGTTTATTTATTATCTTATCACATAAATTACATTTTTAAATATTTCAGTAAAAATAAAAAAATAAAACATTTAAAAATATAAAAAAATATTATTATTATTATTATTATTTTATTTCAAATAGGCCTACATGGGCACTTATACAACGTCAGAAGTTAGTGCACGGTTATAATTGATCTTTTACTATGGATGTGAATCAGCAAGAAAATCCTCTTTAAAAAAAATTATTAAGTTTTGTAATATAATGGTATAATCAAATATAATTGTCTATTCTAGAATATTTCTATATTACAATATTAAAAGGTATGGGATGACAGTCTTCAGTCAACTTTGCTTTATTGGTCAAAAATGTTATAACCCTGTATATTTTCTGTGTTATTTTAAATAATATATCTTCTAATTGCTTTCTTATCATCACCAGGTCGTAGCAGTTCTGAAGGGAATCCGCAACATCCGTCACCTGGAAGACTCTCTAGTCGACAAGCTTGTGAAGTGCGTCCAAGACGTCAATGTGAAGGCCAGGGTCAAGGCAGCAGCGCTGGAGGCCTTCCAAGCCGATCCCTGCTCTAGCAAGGTAAAGTATCAAAAATAATCAAGAAAAGAAATACGTTTTAAATTCTGATGAATCTCACAAATTGAAAATTATTTTGATCTGAACGCACATCATTTTACAACTCATTATTCATCAAGCTCTGCTTTCCAATATTGTTTCTCTCTCATTTTGTATACTTCTGTATTTGTTTTTTCCTTGTTCTTTTTTTTCAACAATATTGTTACAACTAGCATCAGTATACTAACGGCAAATTTTTCTAACAGCTTAAGAAATCTGCCATCGACCTGATGAAGAACCGTCAGTTGGACTCCGAAATCCGCATCAAGGCCTACCTGGCCGTCATCTCGTGCCCCTGCGCACAATCCGCTACTGAAATAAAGAACTTGTTGGACACTGAACCCGTCCACCAAGGTAATATGTTGTGTTTAGGTATATGTCACCGGAAAATTGTAGACTCCGTCCGAATGGAAAGGGCTATGCTCGGAGTTTCCTTGCGTGATCGCGTCAGAAATGAAGATATCGGCAGGAGAACCATGGTTACAGACAGCCCGGAGAATCCGATGGATGCGAGACGCACAGGACCGGTCATTAAGGCGACATTTGGGGGAGGCCTATGTCCAACAGTGGACGTCTTTTGGCTGAAATGATGATGATGATATATTATGAAAAAGAGAAAGTATATTTTACAATCTTACGGAGTTTGCAATTTTCTGTTGACATATATAAGATCACGTTTCGATACCCCGAAAGAATTCATCATGCGAGACTTTCTGTCGAATCGCACCTTCCGCTATCGAATCGAGGGAGCCCTCTCCTCCCCCCACCCCATTCGAGCTGGAGTCCCTCAAGGCTCGGTAGTGTCCCGCCTAGCTTTCACGCTGTTCACCAGCGACATTCCCAAAAGTAAAAAGGCCCAGTTGGCTCTATTCGCCGACGACACGGCAATTTACTACACCGGTCGTGACCCCAGAGTTATCGCTCGCAATCTCCAAACCTCCGCAAACATTTTGGGCAAATGGTTCCGGAAATGGAGGATCGAGGTTAACCCTGATAAGAGTCAAGCTGTTCTCTACTCGAAACAGCGGAAGTCCGTCCCCCCTCCCCCTCCGATCACCATGTACGGTAAGCCGATCCCCTGGGAGAAGCAAGCCAAGTACCTTGGAGTGATCCTCGATCAGCACTTGTCCTTCGCCGAGCACATAAAGCAGGCTCGCTCGCGAGCCGCTTTCGCTCAAGGTAGGCTCCATTATCTCATGACTGCCCGCAGCAAACTGTCACTTAAGTGCAAGCTGCGCCTCTATACGGCAGTAATCCGCCCGATCATGACGTACGCATGTGCAATCTTCGCACACGTCAAGCCCCGCTTCCTCCATAGGATGCAGACCCTTCAAAATAGGACCCTCCGTAAAATTCTCGGTGCCCCATATTATGTCCGAAATGAGAATCTACATCTAGATCTCAAAATCCCCACCATCCAGCAGTTCATGAAACGCCTTTGCAAGCGTTTCTTCGATACTGCTGTGAAACACCGCAACCCCCTCATAGTATCGGCAGCCCGATACGAACCCTCCCGCATCTCTAAGGTTCGCCGTCCTAGGCATACTCTCGTCACCCCCGATGACCCCACTACCCTGCTCCAAGAGAGCCGTAAGGAAACAAGTACAGTTCGAAGACAATACAGACCGCCGTCCTTCCGTCCTCGCCGCCGAGGCCCGCCGCGACACTCCCGTAAACGACCTCCCCGTCCCTTGCTCGAGCCAGCCCGCGTCGCTGAGCCGTAGTTTTAAAATTCCCCGATAATAATAATAAAATCTTTGTTCGATCCAGCCCGTCCCTTGCTGTCCCCCCCCAGCGACGCCCTAAGCCGAGGTCCGTACCCCACAGGGGGTGCCCTTAGCGTGTAGTCGCTTAGTTTTTAAGTTAGTTAAATAAGCCCTGGCTGGAGGCTTTGATTCTCGAATTGAGGCCGCCACAGGCAAGTCCGGTTAAGCAGCCGACAACCTCCTAGGTTGACCTGCGAGAGGCCACACAAAAAAAAAAAAAAAAACCCCGAAAGAATAGGCAGAGGTACATATTGCTAGTTCACAGATATTTTGCTAGTTTAACAATCTATTTTGTTCATGTAGTAAATCATTAACTTGTGTTTGTACAAACTATGTAAATTGAATTACACAAAACATTAGTACTACAACAAAAATTAAAAAAAATATCAACAGATATAGAAATAGAATACACCTTTCATCCGAATAAGGATTCTGCTTAGGCACTATGCATGCATTTTTTTATTTACTAAATTAAATAATTTTTAGGTCAAGTAAACAAATGTGAAAGAATTTTTTAAAATATCTTCATCGATAACAAAGATATGAAGCTCCAAAGCTGCTAATTAGAATGAGAAGTCCGATATGGAATATGACTTCAAAGTTCATCACGCCGCTTACGGTTGTTATAGAAAACGGCGTAGTTATTGGCGAAAGAGACAAATATATTTATTTTTCTACAGATTTTGATATTGTTTCCAAAATTACTATTCTATTTTTGTATATTAACTGATGAATTGATTATATAACTTATATTTTTGTCCCGCATATTCCCTATTGTAACTTATTTTCAACAACAAAAAACTTAAAGCATCTGGTAACTCCTTAATAATATCTGATCCCTTTAATCTTCCCCCTTTTAGTCGGCAACTTCATCTCTACGTCCCTCCGCAACATTCGCGCCTCCTCCAACCACGATAAGCAGCTCGCTCGGCAACACTACGGCCTCATCCACACCCCCAGCAAGTTCAACAGCGATGTCAGGTAAGGAGATCACTTCATCGTGTTCAATACAAGACCCCTATTGAGGTAACTTCTGGGTAAACGTGTTCCATTATCGACTACATTATCGCTTACAAGCAGGAGAGATAGGGTCAAACGTGAGCAAAAAGCAACATAATTCGGATTATTAATCTATCTTTCAATTTCTGGAGCCATGGGTATAACTTCCGAAAGAAAAACTCGGGGTCCTGGAACGCAAGACAAAGAACAAACATAGGTGTGGCATTAGTAAAAGTTTGTCACGTCCTCCTGCTCCGTCCTATAGCAAAAGAAGTCATTGGATGATTTCTTACCTTAAAAAAAACCTATTTTTCATTTTGTGATTTGGTTGAAATTACTTCTTTATAATATACTCGTAGAATATAGACTAGCTGACCCTGCGAACTTCATACCGCTTAGCAGTCAATGAATGTAGTATATGTTTCGATATAGTCAACCGATTGAGATGAAACAAAGCCTAAGTAATATTATAAATTCACATTCATTTTTACATCGTTTTCATACATTTTACGTGATTTGCGCTCAACTAAAAACTTCTACAGATTTATTACATGTATGGATTGCTCTAGAGGAGTCTTTTCTTTCGACTAAAAATGCATATTCTGTCCGCCGCTTATATTTTTATTAATAAATTTATTTCTGTCGTCTTTAGAAAATACTCGTTCTCTGAGGAAGAATCCTTCGACATCGATGCCCTGGGTATCGGCGGCACCATCGAGAAGAACGTTATCTACTCTCAGGATTCCTTCCTGCCTCGATCTGTCAACCTGAACCTGACTGCCGAAGTCTTCGGCCGCAGCATGAACGTTCTTGAGGTTAGTAATGTCTTCAACAGTTACTTTTGAACTTTGCAGTCTAAATATTTTCCCTTTAGACTACCATCCGTAGTCCAAATATTTTTTTATTATTATTTATTTGTTCCTATTTTTTTCTTTAGCTACCCATATTATTTACGTAATTATATTTGTTATCTCCATCATTATAGCTGCTTTTCAATACTAATTCATACTTTTCCACCAGTTTGGTGGTCGTCAAGGCAACTTGGACCGCGTGGCCGAGCATTTGTTTGGGCCCAAGAGCTTCCTCCACTCCGAGGAGCCACAAAGCCTGTACAAGAAATACGTCGTGGACAAGTTTAACCAGTACAAGGAAAAGGTGGAGTGAGGCTTACACAGAGGCCGTCGCTCCGTCAAAAGAGATGTTGACAGCTTTGATAAGACCGTAAGTGTGCCCATTGATTTTCTATGCATTCTAGAAGTTCATATTTTTATCGACAGTAAGGGACTTGTCATTGCCTTTTGTACTTTTTGGTCCAGATATTTTATGAGCAATATAATTGCTGTAATATAATCCTCCATCGTGGTATTAGAGTTCTCCATGAAATCAGAAAATATACAACAACCCGAAATCAACTATCGGGCAGTTGCTTGGACTAGACATAACAGCCGTCTAGTCAGAGGTTCCTCCATTTTCAACGAAGATTTGTGGGATTTTACACCCGCATACCTTCAAAAGTATCTTATTTAGTAGACTTCTGATAAGATTTTTTCGTATTTTTGTCTTCATAGTATATACAGTACCCATTGATAGTACAAAAATACAATTCCAGTGTCTATTTACCTAAATAAACCCTTACTTTCATAACGTGTAACCCCATTTTTGTAACCCACAGCTGAAAGCCGAAGCAACTCCTTCAACAACGAGCTCGACCTGGACTTGTACGTCAAACTCTTCGGAACTGATGCCGTGTTCCTCTCTCTCGGAGACGACAAGGATTTCGACTTCGACAAGGTCGTCGACCAGTTCATGCAGTACTTGAACAAAGGAATTAATGATGTTAAGCACTTCCAGGTGAGAAAGGACTTCTATTTTTTTTAAATTTAAAGTTCATGTACATTGTGGGTCATGGAAGCGAGAGAGAGCTTCAGCCAGGAATAAACTCACCTAAGGTGACCTAATGTTAGCCACTTGATACAAAGGCCCCGTAACTCTCCATTTCAAATCATTACATAGAGTCTTTTATTATTCTTCTGACTTCCAAACTATTGTGATCAGTATGACTAAAAATTGTGTCCTCATTGCAGCAAGAAGTTCCGCGCTCACATGCTATTCCTCGACGCAGAACTCGCATACCCGACGTCCACTGGTCTCCCCCTTAAGCTGGACGTAGTGGGAGCCGCTACTGCTCGCCTGGAGGTGGCCACCAACGTCGACATCCGCCAGTGCCTCAACAGCCCCAAGGACGCCAAAGTTGACTTCAAGCTCGTCCCCAGCACTGACGTCGAAATCACTGGAGCCCTCTTTGTCAATGCTGATACCATCTCTGCTGGTTTGAAGGTCATCGTCAACCTCCACAGTTCCACTGGCGGTCATGTCATCGCTAAGGTTCTGGAGAACGGACGTGGTTTCGACCTGCAAATTGGACTACCCGTCGACAAACAGGAGATTGTCACCGCTTCTAATGACCTTGTCTACTTCTACGCTGAGAAAGGACAGCCAGAGAAACACACCGCGGTCAAGATGGACAATGTTGTGAAGGAGAATACTGGCTGCTTTGACCAGGCTGCTGACTTCCTCGGTCTCACTGTCTGCGGAGAGATGACTGTGCCTTTCACTGTCTCCGGTAAGATTGTTATTTTAATCTTCTTGTTGTTTGTATTGTCTTTTTAGTCATGTTATTAACCAATTGAAAATTACTCTACAACTTGAACAAAAACCATTATTTGCCTCACAGGACCTGATGCCCAGGCTTCCATCAACAAATACCTCTCAAGCTACCCTCTGGCTGGAAAGACCAAGTTCCGTGTGATGCTGGAGAAGCAGAACCTTAGAGGATACCACATCAAGGGTGTTTTGCGCTCAGACGAGGCTGCCGGCAGAGAAACCTTCGAACTGCTATTTGATGCTGAAGGTAAAAATCTAAATGCTTCTACCAACTATAATTAAAGAAGAAAAAAATCACCAACCAAGCTGCTAGTCTTGCTAACTTTGGTCATTCACTAACACGTTATCTTTTTTAGGTGCCAAATACGGCCGCGCCCAAATCAATGGTGAATTTGTAAATAACAAGAACGAGATTGGAGCTCAAGTGTCCCTCAATTCCCCGTTGAAGGTCGTGTCCGGCCAGGCCACTTTCTACCGGGGGCCCAGCGAACTGTCCGTCGTCGTCAAGGGCAAATACGACGAAAACGAACTATATGGCAAAGTTGGCTTCAATGTCCAAGGAGGTGGCAACCGTAAGGTTTACAAACCTGTTGCTGAGTTCCAAATGCCTGGAGAAAAGGACAAGCACAGTGTTCCAATCTCCGGTCAAGTCGTTGAGGAAGTCGGTGGTGGAAAGACTAAATACTCGATTGAAAATGTCAAATTGAGCTTGCCTAGTGTAAAGGAACCAATCTGCATCGATGGACACATCACCAGTGCCGAAAAAGACATTGAATTCGATACTACTGTTAAAGACTTGGCTTCTCTTAAGGGATCTGTGAAGAAAAATGATGTCAGTTTAGAGTTCCAAAACAAGTTGAACCCTTACGTTAACTTCAGGTTGAAGGGACACTTCGAATATGAACCCGTTGTAAGTATTGTTACAATAACCGTAAATACAGACATGTTGCAAGACATTTGAGCCAATAGCAAGTTTAATAATAAAAACCATAATTAGTCATAATTAAAAATCTCAGTAAAGAAGAAGTTCTTTTGATGACTTTGCTAACTGTAAACCGAAATCTCTCGAAATGTCTTAAGTCATATCATGCCAACATTCTTCAGTTGCATTAATAGAAAATTTGTGACGTTTTTTGCCACTCAATATTGCGACTTAGCAAGTTTTTGCTCACCAACTTTAATCTTTAACATTCAGTTCAATTTAGTCAAGTACAAAATTCTTACTTAATCCATTTCTAAGTAATATGTAGTTCCACCAATTTTCACCAATGTTATTCATTTCTACAGCTTCGCAATGAATTCGACCTGGTGTACGGTGGGGACCTCCGCAACAACAACAACCGCGTTGTCTTCGAACAAATGCTGAAATACCACAAGAATTCCCCTGAGGACTTCAATGTCATCACTAAGAACAAGTGTAAGTTTGCAATATATTGGTTACTTTTTGAACATCTTAAATTAAGTTTTAATATTCTTATTTATTTATTTATTGAGTACTGCCACATTACAATACATTTAACATTAAAAAACAAAAAGAATCGATTTCATCGTGGTGGTCATGTAAAAATAACTTCTTCTTGATACTTGGGTTTTAAAGAATTTACAAATTATCATTTTCCTGCCCTTGTCACGTTTTATTTGGGGTCGGCGCAACACGTTTTCTTCCATTCTGTCCTGTTATCCGTCACGCTATCACTAACTCCCTTTTCTTTCATATCACTTCTCACACAATCCATCCATCTTTTCTTTGGTCTCCCTCTCCTTTTCCATCCATCCACATAAATTCATAACTCTTTTAGTAACAATGACCCTAACAAGACAAACGATTGAAAATTAAAAGGGAATCTTTTAATTTTCAATCTCTGACGTCACTTTCAAACTTCATTCCTGAGCATAATATAGGTACTCATTTCTCACATTATCCATTCTCATCACCCCACACATCTCATTTCCGCTACATGCAATCTTTTTGTATCCGTCTGTTTCACAACCCAACATTCTGTTATATAGATTATAAAGCAATCCTTTACTGAATTTTTACAGTCGAAATCCTCGCCATCCCCTTCAAGGTCAGGTTTGATGCCGACGTTGACGCTAAGAAGGTAGACGTTGAGCTCGAAGGACAGTACCAGGACAAAAAGGCTGACTTCGACCTCGAAGCCAGACAGCAGATCAAGAAACCTGGAGACTACAGCATGAAGTTGAAGGCTGTAGTCGACAAGAACGGAGTCGAAGTCTTCTCGAAGAGGGACATCGTTTCTGCTGATAAGTCCAACTTGGAGAACTACATTGATTTCAAGAACGTTGGCAGATACAAACTGTCGGGAGTGTTGCTACACAAAACTAAGCCTAATGACATGAATGTTGGAGCTATTGGACATCTGAAGGCGACAGTTGGCAGCAAGACACAGGACATCAAGTAAGTCTTGTTATAATCTTAGCAACAAATAAAACAGAAAAAAAAACTGTAATGCCTAGTTTGACATGACCAACAGGGTTTAGGTAAACAGTGATATATCGCATGTGTTACTTCAGTTTTAATATCTAAAATCACCAACCAAGCTGCTAGTCTTGCTAACTTTGGTCATTCACTAACACGTTATCTTTTTTAGGTGCCAAATACGGCCGCGCCCAAATCAATGGTGAATTTGTAAATAACAAGAACGAGATTGGAGCTCAAGTGTCCCTCAATTCCCCGTTGAAGGTCGTGTCCGGCCAGGCCACTTTCTACCGGGGGCCCAGCGAACTGTCCGTCGTCGTCAAGGGCAAATACGACGAAAACGAACTATATGGCAAAGTTGGCTTCAATGTCCAAGGAGGTGGCAACCGTAAGGTTTACAAACCTGTTGCTGAGTTCCAAATGCCTGGAGAAAAGGACAAGCACAGTGTTCCAATCTCCGGTCAAGTCGTTGAGGAAGTCGGTGGTGGAAAGACTAAATACTCGATTGAAAATGTCAAATTGAGCTTGCCTAGTGTAAAGGAACCAATCTGCATCGATGGACACATCACCAGTGCCGAAAAAGACATTGAATTCGATACTACTGTTAAAGACTTGGCTTCTCTTAAGGGATCTGTGAAGAAAAATGATGTCAGTTTAGAGTTCCAAAACAAGTTGAACCCTTACGTTAACTTCAGGTTGAAGGGACACTTCGAATATGAACCCGTTGTAAGTATTGTTACAATAACCGTAAATACAGACATGTTGCAAGACATTTGAGCCAATAGCAAGTTTAATAATAAAAACCATAATTAGTCATAATTAAAAATCTCAGTAAAGAAGAAGTTCTTTTGATGACTTTGCTAACTGTAAACCGAAATCTCTCGAAATGTCTTAAGTCATATCATGCCAACATTCTTCAGTTGCATTAATAGAAAATTTGTGACGTTTTTTGCCACTCAATATTGCGACTTAGCAAGTTTTTGCTCACCAACTTTAATCTTTAACATTCAGTTCAATTTAGTCAAGTACAAAATTCTTACTTAATCCATTTCTAAGTAATATGTAGTTCCACCAATTTTCACCAATGTTATTCATTTCTACAGCTTCGCAATGAATTCGACCTGGTGTACGGTGGGGACCTCCGCAACAACAACAACCGCGTTGTCTTCGAACAAATGCTGAAATACCACAAGAATTCCCCTGAGGACTTCAATGTCATCACTAAGAACAAGTGTAAGTTTGCAATATATTGGTTACTTTTTGAACATCTTAAATTAAGTTTTAATATTCTTATTTATTTATTTATTGAGTACTGCCACATTACAATACATTTAACATTAAAAAACAAAAAGAATCGATTTCATCGTGGTGGTCATGTAAAAATAACTTCTTCTTGATAATTGGGTTTTAAAGAATTTACAAATTATCATTTTCCTGCCCTTGTCACGTTTTATTTGGGGTCGGCGCAACACGTTTTCTTCCATTCTGTCCTGTTATCCGTCACGCTATCACTAACTCCCTTTTCTTTCATATCACTTCTCACACAATCCATCCATCTTTTCTTTGGTCTCCCTCTCCTTTTCCATCCATCCACATAAATTCATAACTCTTTTAGTAACAATGACCCTAACAAGACAAACGATTGAAAATTAAAAGGGAATCTTTTAATTTTCAATCTCTGACGTCACTTTCAAACTTCATTCCTGAGCATAATATAGGTACTCATTTCTCACATTATCCATTCTCATCACCCCACACATCTCATTTCCGCTACATGCAATCTTTTTGTATCCGTCTGTTTCACAACCCAACATTCTGTTATATAGATTATAAAGCAATCCTTTACTGAATTTTTACAGTCGAAATCCTCGCCATCCCCTTCAAGGTCAGGTTTGATGCCGACGTTGACCCTAAGAAGGTAGACGTTGAGCTCGAAGGACAGTACCAGGACAAAAAGGCTGACTTCGACCTCGAAGCCAGACAGCAGATCAAGAAACCTGGAGACTACAGCATGAAGTTGAAGGCTGTAGTCGACAAGAACGGAGTCGAAGTCTTCTCGAAGAGGGACATCGTTTCTGCTGATAAGTCCAACTTGGAGAACTACATTGATTTCAAGAACGTTGGCAGATACGAACTGTCGGGAGTGTTGCTACACAAAACTAAGCCTAATGACATGAATGTTGGAGCTATTGGACATCTGAAGGCGACAGTTGGCAGCAAGACACAGGACATCAAGTAAGTCTTGTTATAATCTTAGCAACAAATAAAACAGAAAAAAAAACTGTAATGCCTAGTTTGACATGACCAACAGGGTTTAGGTAAACAGTGATATATCGCATGTGTTACTTCAGTTTTAAAGAAAAAACCACTATAGCTTATTCACGACCAAACAATGTTTCTCACACTTCATAGTACTTTACTACTTCTCTAGCCGAACGCAGCCATTTCTCTTGCCTTTATTTCCATCTTTTTAGAGATTAAAACAAATGCTAACAACAGTTACGGATTCAAAAAATCCATGGAGTTTTTTTCACGTTCTTCTCCATAGAGTTCTACGTTTTAGAACGAGCAATTACTCGTAGCATCACAAATGTTATGAGTTTAAGGAACTTAAACTCATAACATTTGTGATAAATAAATAAATTTACATGTACTTTGTTACTGTCAACTTAAAAGATAATTTTAAGTTGACAGTAACAAAGTACATGTAATTTTTTTTTTTTTTTTTTTTTTTTTTTTTTTTTTTTTTTTTTTTTTTTTTTTTTTTTTTTGTGGCCTCTCGCAGGTCAACCTAGGAGGTTGTCGGCTGCTTAACCGGACTTGCCTGTGGCGGCCTCAATTCAAGAATCAAAGCCTCCAGCCAGGGCTTATTTAACTAAAACTTAAAAACTAAGCGACTACACGCTAAGGGCACCCCCTGTGGGGTACGGACCTCGGCTTAGGGCGTCGCTGGGGGGGGACAGCAAGGGACGGGCTGGATCGAACAAAGATTTTATTATTATTATCGGGGAATTTTAAAACTACGGCTCAGCGACGCGGGCTGGCTCGAGCAAGGGACGGGGAGGACGTTTACGGGAATGTCGCGGCGGGCCTCGGCGGCGAGGACGGAAGGACGGCGGTCTGTATTGTCTACGAACTGTACTTGTTTCCTTACGGCTCTCTTGGAGCAGGGTAGTGGGGTCATCTGGGGTGACGAGAGTATGCCTAGGACGGCGAACCTTAGAGATGCGGGAGGGTTCGTATCGGGCTGCCGATACTATGAGGGGGTTGCGGTGTTTTACAGCAGTATCGAAGAAACGCTTGCAAAGGCGTTTCATGAACTGCTGGATGGTGGGGATTTTGAGATCTAGATGTAGATTCTCATTTCGGACATAATATGGGGCACCGAGAATTTTACGGAGAGTCCTGTTTTGAAGGGTCTGCATCCTATGGAGGAAGCGGGGCTTGGCGTGTGCGAAGATTGCACATGCATACGTCATGATCGGGCGGATTACTGCAGTATAGAGGCGCAGCTTGCACTTAAGTGACAGTTTGCTGCGGGCAGTCATGAGATAATGGAGCCTACCTTGAGCGAAAGCGGCTCGCGAGCGAGCCTGCTTTATGTGCTCGGCGAAGGACAAGTGCTGATCGAGGATCACTCCGAGGTACTTGGCTTGCTTCTCCCAGGGGATCGGCTTACCGTACATGGTGATCGGAGGGGGAGGGGGGACGGACTTCCGCTGTTTCGAGTAGAGAACAGCTTGACTCTTATCAGGGTTAACCTCGATCCTCCATTTCCGGAACCATTTGCCCAAAATGTTTGCGGAGGTTTGGAGATTGCGAGCGATAACTCTGGGGTCACGACCGGTGTAGTAAATTGCCGTGTCGTCGGCGAATAGAGCCAACTGGGCCTTTTTACTTTTGGGAATGTCGCTGGTGAACAGCGTGAAAGCTAGGGGGGACACTACCGAGCCTTGAGGGACTCCAGCTCGAATGGGGTGGGGGGAGGAGAGGGCTCCCTCGATTCGATAGCGGAAGGTGCGATTCGACAGAAAGTCTCGCATGATGAGCACGAGACGGTCTGGCACACCGAGTTGATATAGCTTATATAATAAGCCATTGTGCCAGACCTTGTCGAATGCTTTCGCTATATCGAAATACAAGACACCCGTCATCGCATTACGCTGGAAGCCAGCGCTTAGGTGCTCTACGATGCGGTGGACTTGGTGGACGCATGAGTGTTCGGTACGGAACCCGAACTGCTCATCAGGAATGAGACCCTTGGATTCGGCAAAATCTTTGAGTCGCTTATAAATAAGCCTCTCGTAGATCTTACCGAGAACATTGAGGAGACTGATGGGGCGGTAACTGGTGGGGTCAGACTTGGGCTTGCCTGGTTTGGGGATACCGATAACGGTGGCCTGTTTCCACGCTTGGGGGAAGATATTATTGCTTAATGCGCCATTGAAGATAGCGGTCATTAGCATTATAAGTTGGGGGGGGAAGAGTTTGAACACTCTGTTCGTGATACCGTCGGCGCCGGGGGCTTTCCTTGGTTGAAGTTTTTTAATGATATCCTCCACCTCGTCGGGAGTGACGGGGGCCAGAGGGTTATCAGGGTCTTCAACGGGAGGGAGGGAGGCTCTACGTTCGACTTCAGCGTCCACCATGTCGATGTGGGCTTGGTCTACTAGTTGAGAGCTAGGCGAGCATTGGGCTTCGAGGCTGTCGGCTAGGCATTCCGCTTTTTCAGAGTTGTCGAAAGCGACACTCTTATCAGGGCGGGTGAGCGGAGGCATAGAGGACTCTTCAGTGGAACGTAATTTCCTCTGAAGTTGCCAGAAGGCGAGATGGGTAGGCTCGAGTTCGCTGAGCGTCTTGTCCCAGCGGGCGGAACGCAGCTCGGTCATGCGTTTCTTTACAGCACGCTGTAATCTACGCATGTGAGCCTTGTTAGCGTCGCAAGGAAAAGCGCTGTATGCACGGACGGCTGCGTTCTTCTCGGTCATCAGAGCCCGTACATCGTCCGGGATTTTCCAGCGAAGGTCCTCCTTCGCAGGAATCTCCCTTGAACATTCGTTCAGGACGGATTGTACGTGGTCTGTGAGCGAGTCGATTGCCACCGTCGTGTCAGCGACTGAGACTATGTGGTCGGGGATAGAATCCAATTGAGGTGACGTGGTAGATTTCAGTCTTTCGCTTACTTTCTTCCAGTCAGTGATCAATTGGGAAGCGGGGGGCTGGCCCGGGTCGAGATTGCCCGAGCGGGAGCCTAGGTGCATAATCACGGGTCGGTGATCGGAGTTAAGCTCGTGTATTGCTTCTATAGATTGCAACCGGAGGTTAACATTCTTAAGGAGCGCTACATCGAGGACGTCGGGGCTATGGTTGGGATCATGGGGGAAGTGAGTGTGACACATCGGGGCGATGATGTCAAAGTTAAGGGATGCACCAAGGTTGAACACGACCTTTCCCCTAGGGTTGGTCGTACTACTGTTCCAGGCGGGGTGTTTAGCATTGAGATCGCCCGCTATAATAACGGAGTCACTCAAGCCAAAGAGGGCAGTGAGGTCGCTAGTGAGCGCGATGGACTCGTCTGGCATACGAGACGAGGAAGTCGGAGGGGGATAGTAGGCAGAGACGACAGTGATCGGTTGATGACCAGTCATGCCTACTCGGCAGGCCGAGTATTCTAAGAAAGATCGGGGCGCGGGAGGTCAAAGTCAAAGTCAAGTCAAAAAATTTTTATTTCACATAGGCCTACATGGGCACTTATAAAACGTCAGAAGCTAGTGCACGGTTCCAAATTGGTCGTTTCCTATGGAGAAGAACCGGCAAGAAACTCCATGGTTACTCTTTTAAAAAAATGATTGTTTACAATATTTTCATATTACAGTATTAATAGACATTATGTAAGAACAGTGTAGACCAGTCGATATTGTACCCAAAAGCACAATAAAAATAATAATATTTAAAAAAAAAAAAAGTGAGTCGTAATAGGAAGTAACCTAAGAATTCGCGAAGTCCACGGTGTTCTCACATTCACATTAAAAAAAAAAGAAGCTATATAAAAAAAAAAAAACAAGAACAATTAGTAATTACAATTATCAATAAATGACATGTCAACAAAAAGAAAATTACTAACGAATTTATGGTGGTTGGCGTCTACTAATATAAAAAATATTGCAAAAGCAATGTGTAGGAAGAAAAGAAAAAATGTATATATTACAACAAATGTGGAGCAGTTAATAGACAGATGTACACAACATTATGAGTTACCAGGGGGCCACATGTGCAGAAGCAGTCATTGCCAAACAAGCGTGTCTTCGACATAGTCTTTAACCTTGTAATAGGCTTTTTTAGTTAGGACACGCTTAATATGGGTTTTGAACTTGCCCTCGCTAAGTTCAGTCACCGCCTTTGGTAGCTTGTTATAAAAGCGTATGCTGTTTACTAAAAATGACTTGCTGGTCTTAGCTAATCTCCATTTGGGTAATACAATTTCGTGTTTACTGCGCGTATTTATGTTATGAAAATCGCTTCTAATTTTGAAAAGTCCTAGGTTTTTACGAACGTACAAAATACTTTCCAAGATATAAAGAGAAGGCAGAGTAAGTATATCGATTTCTTTGAATTTATTTCTGAGGGACTCGCGAGGACCCATTTTATAAATAGCCCGGATTGCTCTCTTTTGCAATATGAAAATTGAGTCCACATCAGCTGCAGATCCCCACAGTAAAATGCCATAAGACATAATACTGTGGAAATAAGCATAGTAAACTAACCTAGCGGTGGCTACATCTGTCAATTGCCTTATTTTTCGTACTGCATATGCGGCTGAGCTTAATCTACCTGAAAGAGTTCTAATATGAGCGCCCCACTGCAGTTTAGAATCGATAGTTATACCTAAAAACACAGTTTCCGTAGTAACATCAAGTTTGTTGCCGTCTAGAATTAGATTGACGCCAACTTGAGGGACATTTGGTAATGAAAATTTCATACATTTAGTTTTATTCGCATTTAATAAGAGATTATTAGCTGCGAACCATTTCGAAAGAACAGTCAGACTTTCATTGACTTGCAAGACATCCCTATCTTTTCTATCCACTTTAAAAATAAGAGAAGTGTCATCAGCAAACAGAATTATATCGGATAAATTAGCCATCATATAAGGAAGGTCATTAATATAAACTAGAAAAAGAAAAGGGCCAAGAATTGAACCCTGGGGCACGCCCATCTTTATTAAAGACCCCGAAGACGTCGCCCCATTAATGGATACTTTTTGCTGCCTGTAAGATAAATAGGAAAAAACAAGATCAGCAGCTCGTCCACGAATTCCGTAATGATGTAATTTACGGATCAGAGTATTATGGTCAACACAGTCAAATGCTTTTGAGAGGTCACAGAATATGCCAATAGCATCCTGGGACTTCTCCCAGGATTCCAAAATGTGACTGATGAGTTTCACTCCTGCATCCGTCGTTGACCTTCCTTTCGTGAAGCCAAACTGATGACTATGCAAAATCCTATTTGAATTGAAATGAGACAACATCTGGTCGAGCATGATTTTTTCATAGATTTTACTCAATGCTGGAAGCACAGATATAGGTCTATAATTAGAGGGATCACTCTTACTACCTGATTTGAAAATTGGTACTACTTTACTATGTTTCATTAAATCAGGGAACATTCCGCTGTCTAAGCATTGATTAAATATGCCTGTTAGGACAGGAGCAATAGTATCAATAATATCTCCAAGAACCTTAACGGATATACCCCATAAGTCTTCAGTGTTTTTTATATTAAGACTTTTGAATGTTTTTATAATTGTATCAACAGAGATACGCTTAAATTCAAAGGTTGGTATATCCTTAGTGAAATGTTCTTTCAAAAAAGATTCAGCCAACAAAGACGAGGAAGGGAGAGATTTCGTAACTTCTATTGGGATGTTGGTGAAAAAGTTTTCTAACGTCTCAGCCACTTCTGACCTATCTGAGATAATTTTATTATCAATTTTTAGCGACAATTCATTCCGATCTCGTTGGTTTGTCTTTCCAGTTTCCCTGCTTATCACCTTCCAGACAGCTTTTATTTTATTATTAGAATTTTCAATTAACTTACTTATTGATTTAGATTTAGCTTGGGCGCAGACTCTTTTGAATAACTTTGAATACATTCTAACGTGGTTATGCAAGTTAAGATCAGATGACAAGGATTTTTCATGATATAGCTGATATAAAGTATCTCTGCTTTTTCTTATTCCAGCAGTAGCCCATTCATTAAATTTGGATTTATTATTGATTTTAACTTTTTTAACTGGGCACGCCTTATTAAATTCTCGGCATACTGTAGAGAATAATGTATCATAGTTTACATTGGGGTCTTGCGAATCAAAATTGGCTGTTGAGAGACTACTAAAAACATTATGATTAAAATAATTTAATTTATTTTTAGTAAGCGGTCTAAACTCTGCAGGTGAATCTAATTGTAACGTTTTGACTAACTCGAAAGATACGAGTTGACCAGTGTGGTCAGACCTCGCGCCACTAATTATGGAAGAGTTTTTTATATTACAATTAGTAAATATATTATCTATGCATGAAGCTGAGGTAGGTGTTATTCTTGTTGCTTCATGAAAAATACATTTTAGATTAAAAGAACTAAACAGTGAGAGAAGTTTACATTTTTCTGGTGAATTTACCAGTAAATTGATATTTAAGTCCCCACAAACGAAGACTAATTTGTTATCTCTAATAAGTTTATTTAGTATTTCTTCTATTAAGATCAAAAAAGATGTCAAGTTTGATGCAGGTGGTCTATAGACACATAAGAAAGTTTGGCCTTCAACCTCTGCACATGCTACCTCACATAAGCGATCAACAGAGCAAGCAGTGATATCTTTCCTTTCCTTATATCTTAAAGAATTATTACATAATATCAAGGTACCACCCCCTACCGATGATCTATTGTACGCACTGGCAACTGAAAAATTATCCACATTGAACACCATTCTATCTGGTTTTAACCAAGTTTCACAAAAACACAAGATATCCATATGATATTTATCTATTAACATTTCCACATCTAGAATTTTGCCAGAGAAGCGATTTATATTCTGATGGTACAATAAAATGTTATTATTAGGCTTCTCTTTTGTCGTTTCTAAAAGTTTAAAGAATCTATATCAGTATTATTAGGAATACTAGATAATACTGATTCGTCACTTAACCTAATCTCAGTTAAATTATCAATAACTGCATGTATATTAAAAGCTAATAAAGTAGCCAATAAATGTCGACTTTTTTTGGGAAGAAACATATGTTCCCGTATCAAAACAAAATCTCTAACAAAATTGTTAGTATCAAAATACAATAAACGGTCACTATGACGGCATGACAAGATGTGCATTAAGTTATTAAGGCTAAAAATATGATCATTTTCATGATCATGTAAACAGTCCGAATAAGGCAATGCACATAATATTAATTTAGCCAATTTCAAATTAAGCAGGGTGTCGATACCTATAACTATGTCCCTTTTAGTTATACTTAGACTATTTCCCATTAGGAGTACCACTGTGGTCTGCTCATTCATTGGTGTATTTTTTATTTTATGAACAAGCTCATTAAAATGCAGGTTATGGTAACAATGACTCACAATGGTGTGTTTGCAACGGTTATTTAACAAAGATCCAAAACCTGTCCCTAATCTATCCGAATACACCAAAATATTACTTTGACAAGGGATTACAGATTCTGTAGTATGAGGTTCATGTTTAGAGGATCCTGATATTTCATGCTGGGGCATGGGAGGTGGCGGAGTGGGAGCACAACTACAGGTGAGATGGTTGGTCAATGACTCATACCGCTCTGCATTGTACTTCACCAAGTCCACCAACTCACAAGCCTCCTGCATGCGCTCACTCAACATCTGTTGGCTAGACTCATACTTACAAAAGATTTCTTTTATTGTATTTTCCCTACACTGTAGTTCCTTTTGAAGGTTCTGTATATCAAAGTTATACATTAATTTGCTATTTTCCAACTTATAATTACTTTCTTTTAATTGTTTTTGTAAGTTAAAACGCTGCTGTCTAAGATCAATATTACATTTATAAACACTCTGAGTCTTTAAGAGTTTCTTATACTTTTTAATGTTCTTAGTGATTTTAATGTATTTCTTAATTTTATTGTGACTACCTAAAATTGGACATTTAGTTAGGGTATCGTCCCCAGTTAGGTCTATGGTTACGGTGGGTTTCTTACACTCACATTCAGATGTACTGCCAATCAGCTTATCAAAGAGGTTGTTGGTGTTGGCAACCTGTTCACTAGCTCTCAAAGTATCGACGGTGGATATAGTGTTGCGAGCCTTGCACAATTCCGCTTCAAGGCCTGATATGCGATTCAGTGCCTGGTCATGGGTGTCTCTGCATATATAGGAGCTAGAGGGATACAGTACAGTTCCTTTCTATAATAGATAAGGGTGCCACCACCGTGACAACGAGATCTATCGTTGCGAACTAGACGATAGTTGGCAATTCTAGGATCTTTACGGTGGGGTTTGAGGAAAGTTTCCTGGATGAGGAGAAGGTCTAACTGATGGTCGCGGAGGAACGTGGCGATCTCATCTCTCTGATTGATAATGCCGTTGGCATTGAAGAAGCCTAACTTTAGGGATCGCGGTTTGGTACAACAAATTTTTTGTTGTCTATCCATTTAGGGGTACGGCAGGTAATTTGTCGAGTTCGACTGTGACCGACTCGTACTTAGTGAATAGCGCAGCGCGCTTGGCTAAGTCGAGTTGGCCAGTGACTTCTGCTAGGGTTAGCTCGTCAGCTAAGTCCCTAGCGTCCTGCGTCATAAAAATGCGATAGTTGTCCAGGATAATCTGGCCAACTGATCTGCGTGGGAACGCAGCTGAAACTTGGGGCGCGTTTCGGGGAGGTTTAGCGGCCACGGGGGCCACAGAAGCCGGGGGAGGTGCTGGGATGGGCTTAGCCATTAGCGCTGGAATTGGCTGGGAAGCCACCAAAGCCGGGAAGGCTTTCTGATGGTTTAGCTGATTCCAGGGGGATGGTCTCTGGGGTGCGAGACGTTCGGGGGGCTGGGAAGAGGGGACTTTCCCGGAGGGTGCTTCCCTCTGCTGGCGAGCGGCAGCACGCTTTGCCAGCTTGGGAGGGATTTTGGGGGCTTTGGGGCAGCCCCGGTAGTTAGCCGGGTGCCCGGCTTGGCCGCACAGCACACAGCTGGGAGGCTCTGTGCAGAGAGTGCGATCCTTGGGACGGGGGCAGTCAGAAGTGCCGTGCTCACCCAGACACTTAACGCATCTGGGTGTAGCGTAGCAGTTCTTCTGAGAGTGACCGTATAGTTGGCAGCGGTGACACTGCCCAACTATCGTGGTTCTGTAGGGCTTCTCGATGGAGATGCCGGAGAGGGAACAGATCGACTTGATCTTGAAGATGGGGTGGTGCCCGTCGGTCGGGTCGCACACGACAAGGATCATGTCGTATACTTCGCTACCTCTCGCCTTGTGAAGGCGATGGACAGCGGAAACGGGGATATTTTGGGCCAGGAGGTCGGCCTTAATGTCCTCGGCGGGGATTTCCTTCGGTACACGTCTAATGACCACTCGGGTCGGCGTGTCCTCAGGGAGGGAGTAGGTGTGAAAGGAGATTTTCCTTTCACGAAGGACTTTGGTAAGTTCCCGATAGTCAGTTGACGTCGGGACTTGGACTTTTATGCCTTGTTGGCAGGAGCGGGCGTTTGTATAGTTGATCTTGCGATCGCTACACATTTTGGACACGTCGGTCCATTTACCCTTGTCCTGGATGTACAAGGGCGGAGGGGGGCGCTGCTTCTTCATCTGAGTGACAGAAGCGGAAACGGAGGGGGGACAACTAGCCTGCGAGGCGGGGGCGGGCTGGGCAACAGGGGCGGGCTGGATAGCGGGGGCGGGAGAAGACGCAACGGTCTTCTTAGCTTTGGTGGCCTGAGCGGCCTTCCTGGCTTTCCTCTTGCCCCCTAGGACGACTTGGAAGTCGTCCTCGGAGGAGGATTCAGGGGACTGTTCGGAGTCCGAAGAGGCTTGCGACGCTGAGTCGCTAGCGGGGACGGAGGTGTCCATTGCCTCATTGGCAAAGTGGGCTACCAATAGGGGTGGCATATCCGGGGGATGGCGGGGGCAGGGGGTCGGCGGGGACGGACCAGAGTCCGGGAATGACAATACGTCACTGAAGTCAGTGACGCTCGATGGGACGGTGGGGGGGGGGCCTCTAAATGAGGCGATTTTCTTGCCATATTTGGCGAGGATATCGGGGTCCTTGAGGAGGACCTCTTTGACGAACGCTAATATGGTAGCGTCCGTCATGGTTAAAAGGGGACTTGGGATTAGGTCACATGAGTTGGAAAAAACTCATGTGAAAAACTCCTATCGGTCCCTACGTCCCCGGGTGGACGGGCCCGGGGGTGTGGGACCCTCCCAGTAAGGGTTGTGTACACTGGGAGGTGAGTACCTAATGGTGTGCCCTAAGCTTGTAAACCGATCGCCAGTCTTATTGTGCGATCGGGCCCTACCAGGGTCTGGTGCGAAGGGATAGACACCCCAACCGACACCAGGTGTGTAGCTGAAAGAGAACTCGGAGTATTAGATTTGGCTAGGAGATCCCCCAAGGCCAAAATCTAGCTCCCGACTCCAAATGACTGCCTAGCCCTGAAGGGGTTCGGCGGGTGTATTGGGGCAACACCCCCTTGACTTTGTTGTCACCGTGAGGTTTCCCGTCAAGGACCACGAAACTGTGGCTTTTCCCTGAAGGGGCACAACGTTTATCGACTATTTCCCGTTAAGGAAACGTATATCCTCCACTGCCTTGAGAAAGGCGGCTTCGCATCGCTGGTGCGGTCGGGGACCACGGATGACGTCACGGGGTGACGTAACGACACGGAGCACGGAGCGGGCGCGGAGCACAGAGCGGCACGACCGTTCGGGGCGAGCGTCGAGCGGAGAGTGGTCTGTTTCACTTTTTTTTTTTTTTTTTGTGTGGCCTCTCGCAGGTCAACCTAGGAGGTTGTCGGCTGCTTAACCGGACTTGCCTGTGGCGGCCTCAATTCGAGAATCAAAGCCTCCAGCCAGGGCTTATTTAACTAAAACACTGGTCTGTTTCACAACCCAACATTCTGTTATATAGATTATAAAGCAATCCTTTACTGAATTTTTACAGTCGAAATCCTCGCCATCCCCTTCAAGGTCAGGTTTGATGCCGACGTTGACCCTAAGAAGGTAGACGTTGAGCTCGAAGGACAGTACCAGGACAAAAAGGCTGACTTCGACCTCGAAGCCAGACAGCAGATCAAGAAACCTGGAGACTACAGCATGAAGTTGAAGGCTGTAGTCGACAAGAACGGAGTTGAAGTCTTCTCGAAGAGGGACATCGTTTCTGCTGATAAGTCCAACTTGGAGAACTACATTGATTTCAAGAACGTTGGCAGATACGAACTGTCGGGAGTGTTGCTACACAAAACTAAGCCTAATGACATGAATTTTGGAGCTATTGGACATCTGAAGGCGACAGTTGGCAGCAAGACACAGGACATCAAGTAAGTCTTGTTATAATCTTAGCAACAAATAAAACAGAAATAAAAACTGTAATGCCTAGTTTGACATGACCAACAGGGTTTAGGTAAACAGTGATATATCGCATGTGTTACTTCAGTTTTAAAGAAAAAACCACTATAGCTTATTCACGACCAAACAATGTTTCTCACACTTCATAGTACTTTACTACTTCTCTAGCCGAACGCAGCCATTTCTCTTGCCTTTATTTCCATCTTTTTAGAGATTAAAACAAATGCTAACAACAGTTACGGATTCAAAAAATCCATGGAGTTTTTTTCACGTTCTTCTCCATAGAGTTCTACGTTTTAGAACGAGCAATTACTCGTAGCATCATCTTTTAAGTTGACAGTAACAAAGTACATGTAAATTTATTTATTTATCACAAATGTTATGAGTTTAAGTTCCTTTTAACAAATTGTTTCTTCCTCCAGATTTGACGTCGGAGCTATCCAGACCCCAGCCTTATACTCCTCGCACGCTAAGGTCTCAGATAACGGAGGAGACATCCTCGACTTCCTGCTAAAGACCACCCGTGGAGCTAACGCCAATGGACAGCTGAAGCTGATCGTGAAGAACGCCATCTCAGCTAACGGACAGTTCAAGGTCACCGACAGCGACGGCAAGGGCAATGGCATGTTCATCGTTGATTTCAAACAGGTGCAGGTGCAGGTGCAGGGGTGTTTTACCTAGTTAGATTTCAAGAATTAGAATTTTTTTAACAACGTATTAGTAGAATTAGTAGGCCACAATAAGAATACGTTTCCTTTTATCTACCGACACAAAAAAGAAATATAAAAGGCAGTTTTGCACCGGGTATGATGCATACTAAAAAGAATAGTTCAGAAATGTGTTAATTCGCCCAAAATGGTCTTTACTTAGTACAATGGGCTCTTAATTTTTTTTCAAATTCCAAATTGTTTATTGTGGTACACAGTTAAAATTATGGTGTTACAGTTTATATAGTGAACTACATCTATGACCCGCCTTTTGGCATACAACCATTTAAAAAACTGTTGCAATATTATAGCAGTAATCAATCATTTAGGACAGTAGTCAAGTATAATTTTGACATGTCTATAGTTTTTCTGTGCTTCAGTGAGCGTATCCGTCTATACCTCCTAACATTTTTATTGACGGAGTTAAAGCATGCCTTAATCAACTTTATAATATTCACACTGCTGGAACTCAGGCCTTCTCTCTAGGAGAGGAAATGGGCTTTAATTCACCATGCGAACCGAGTGTGGATTGGTGGATGTCATGCCTTCGAATTGTTCGTTCTAGCACATGATGGTTTCCTAAACGAATGTTTCGATTTAAATACGGTATTTGGACTTTGTATTGGAATGTAGTATGGTAGCTTTCATTCTGATCCCAAATCATTTAAAAGTTTGGTTTACAACCAGAATGCCTAATGCGAATTAATTGTGATGGACACGTTTATAACTTTCGGCGCTCCGATTGGTCCGCTCCAAGCTCTTAACCAATCAGAGACCTAAACGCGGCAAACGTTTCGATCACGTTAACGTAAAACAATTTGCACTCAGCGCACTGGTAGTTTTATTCTGATCAAACATGACCATTTTTACTCCCAAGGTTGGTTATTTAACAAATTATTTTTTATTCAGTCTCAGCGCAAGATCAAGGGAGATGTCAAGTTCATGGCGAAGGCTCCGGCGTACGGTGCAGACGTCGACGTGTTCCTTAACTACGAGAAGGACAACAACGACCGGTTCCACTTCAGCACCAACACCAAGAGGACTGACAAGCTACTCGACACTAAGTGAGTGTTCCTCAAAAGAATAATTAGTTGAATAATTGTGATCTAGGGACTTATCATGACGTGTTACATTGGCAGGCGTGTGAGAGAAGTATACACCCTGCTGTCTATACAAATCAATTGGCTCAAGCATCACTGGAAAACGGATCGATCGCTTTGATGTAAAAAAAACGCAAATTTTTGTTGTATACGAATTATTTGTCAAGGATCAAAAAAATCTCTCAAACGAACCTTTGTATGGTAGATTTTTTTAAATCATAAATTTAATAAACTTTTCACCGACTTTAGTTTGGTGTTACCTATTTTAACGTAAAGTGGGGTTACTTTGGCCCTGAGATATAACTTTGACCCGTACGTACTAACCAATAGAAACACAGTAAACACAGTTTCTAATGTTCCTATTGGTTAATAAGCTTGTCCCAAAGTTATACTACCGGGCCAAAGTTACACCAGTTTACTCAGTACTGAATTCCCAAAAAAAGCTATCAAAATGTAAACATTTTTCTCAATAGGAACAAGTTTGTCTACGCCGGCAAGAAGTTCGAGGTGAACGTCCACCAGGACGGAGTGTACGGCCCCACCGGCAAGACGCACGGAGTCGTGGAGCTGGTGCTGCCCACCGACCGCTGCCTCACCTTCAAGCTGGACCGTGACATCTCGCGCGCCAATGATGTAAGTAGCCTGCTTATAAATCCTTTATTATGACACGAATGGATAACCCCAAACAAATTGGGATAACCAATTCATTTTTTTTTTATTATTTCTCATGCATGTATTTATTTAAAGCAGATTCAGAATCTATATTATGTTAGTAGCGTACTTAAAATTATGTTAGTAACAAATTTTCGTTAAATTATTGTTAGTAACACTTAAAAACTATGCTAGTAACATTACTTACTAAAATGAAACAAATTTAAATATCTAAACATACGACGACGAGCAGCTGTGCATACGAGGCCAATCCGGCTTATTAGCTTCCTCTTAAGCGGTTTTTTAATTGTTATTGACGCAAAAGGTGATCTTCTTCCATACAATATCTCTGTTTGCCTTCATCCCTCTCCGGTTCCATCTTTTACACAATCCATTTATAGTTCCCAAGGTTGAACTAGCACCAAAATATTTGCAGACTCTCAATGTACGTCCTTTTTTTTTCAGAAATACAACGGCCACGCTGAGGTGTTACTCTCAGACGCTGCAAAGCGCGGAGGACCAGCCTCCACCATCGCCTACAAGGGCAAGGTCACCAACACCAACTTGGAGAACGAAATCATCAACTACGAGGGTCAGGTGGAAGTGAAGCTGAAGGATAGCAAGCATCTGCTCAATACCTTCTCCCTAAAGAACAACCCTGAGGGAAATGACAAATTCAAGTTTGAACTGAAGGTCAGTACCTCAGAATTTTTACTTCTAGTCTCTTCTGGAGAACAGCCTACGGCAGTTAGAATTTTGTATAAACTGAATAGAAAAAAATGGGGTTCTTATAATGAGGGTGTTCTAATATGACGTTTACCAGGTGGCAGCACTGAGGCGTCAGGTCCAGGCAAATGTCAAAACGCATATGTAAATGACATTAGTTAGACATATTTCCACCACTGGGGGGTCCGTAGAATCATGTACTGTACCCATAAACTAGTTCACCTCACCATCAACGATTGTATCCTGTCATAAGTTGGGATCGCAGTCAAGCGTAACAAGATCGAACAAGAGAATCGCAACAACATCATACTAATAAAAAAAAATGATTTTACAATACGATAATAGCACTTGCTTATAATATATTTTCGCAGTACGATATTACCAATCATTTTTGGCCATTTTTCTCAGTGAAGTAATGGCAACAATTTCTGATCATATTTTATTTTCTCAGTACGACGTCACCGGCAACCTTCTGCCCAAACCTGTGACCCTGGATGCCACATACAGCTACTATGACTCAGCGATCACCAGGGATGACAAGTACCGCATCAAGGGAGGCTTTGGAGATGACACCAACTTCGAGTGGTCCGGCATTTGGGAGGTCAAGGTTTTGGAAGGAGACAAGAAGTAAGTTTGAAGAAAGATAGTAAAGTCTTCCCCCCCCCCCAGCTTTTTCCCAACTAATTTTGGGTCGGATTCTATTCTAGTCAGAATCAAGCGACTGCCTATCAGACTTCCAACATCCAATTACTGAGCGACACGATACTCCATGGATAGACTAATGGTCAGATTTTCTGGCGGCTGACTAGCTGTAACGACTGTCAATCTTTGACAGTCGTTACAGTAGATAACCGTGACCAACTGCTTTATGTATTTTTCCAAGGATAAATTGTCAGTAATTTCCTACATAAAAGCTAAAAGATTAGTTAAAATGCCATAAATATGATGATACATCAGAACATGTAATATTTTCGTAGCTCAGACCGAGACATTTTATATTATATTTCTACAAGCTTTTATTTATCTTGTCTTGTTCGTTAGCGTATTGATGTGTGGGTGAAACTTTGCAACTGAATTTCAAAACATTAAACCCCAACCGATTGATTTGAAATTTTGTATATAAGTTTAATTTCGATGACAATGCACGTCTTGCTAAATGCCATCATTCTAAATCCAATATGGCGGTCACTGGCGAGAGCCTAGAGATAGCCGACCAATTTAGGGTACAAATTGTGTGTGTGGGTTAAATTATATAACATGGGTATCAAATGAAAGGTTTGCTCAGAGGAATACATTAAGGTTATTTTTTATTTAATTTACGAAGATAGCTGTTCTGTATGGGTTTGAAATATCCTGACTCCCTCACTGACTCGTCAACATCCAGGCCAAACTCTTGACCCAAGAACGTGTTCTGCACAGAGGTTCCTTTTAAGATGCATACAAAGAATAAGAGAGCATTTTCGGGGGGAAACGGGGGACTAAAGTTTGTATGGAGAAACATACTTTGACGTAGACAAATCCGTTGTCAGAAGTTACTTTTGCGCAATTAAAACATTGCCAAGAAAGTAGCAGTAGTAGCAGCAAGCAGTAGGAAGAATTTCCCATTCAAAAATGTAATTCTTTGATTAATCTCTTCAAATAACTTTCACAGATACCTTGATGACTTCGTCGTGACCGTGAGACTGCCCTTCGAGAAGGCTCATGACATCAAGTGGATCAACACCGTGTTGTATCTGCAACCTGAGAACAAGGATACTGTCGAGGTAAGCTAACATCAGAACATCTTCGAAATTCCCCAGCATATGATATGAAAGAAGAAGGAAAGGAAAACATTTTATTTGGCGGAACAAGGCGCAAATTTAGAACTAAACAAAATAAAAGTATATTATGTGAAAGAAATATGCGCCACATCCGCGCAAAACGGCCGAACGCTCAGCATAATGCCGTGACCACACGCAAAATGCGATGAATCTACGGCGCTGGTTTTCAGCGTGGGCCGGTAACGGTATCGACATAAAGACATCGGCACGGTATTTTGTGCTAATAGACTTGAATAAAATAGATAAATATAAATAAATAATAGGGTGGCAAAAAAAACAATGAATAAATAAAGTGGAAATACGTTATCATAATATATATATTATATATTACACAACATATATAACCTAATACCTAACATATAATAATAAACGCACATCCTGAAAGTACTTTATTCAGAATTAGCTGATTAATCCATTTCAGTTATTTTTTTTTTAAATATTTTTTTATACAAAGAAATATATATAAATTATTATAATATATTATTATTATTACTATCATCCAGGTCTCACCAACGTGGTGGCGGGCTACAGTTCCCTGTTCGAGCTGCCTCTCCGCGCTGGAGCCGTCAAGCATACCATCAGCGTCGTCGGAGAACAATGCTACAGCCAATTCTTCTTGGTAAGTTTTAACTTTCATTTTAGAGACGTGACCAGTGGAAATGGCCCCGACTTACGAGTTGAAAGACGTGGATTAAAACCCAGCCCAGACGCATTACTTTGTGTAATTTATTTGATTACTACAAATCTTATAATAGTGAAAAAAAATGCGGCATGTCCTAGAAAAATAAATCGAAGACTTGTGACATTCACCTACCCGCACTGGGCCTGTGTGGTGAATTTCTGCCCATTCTCTATCCTAAGGAGGAGGCCTCAGCTGTAAGCTAGGCTAATAAGTAGGCTTATCAGCTCAGCTTATAGGCGTCCATTACAAGGTAGATTTTGCTGTCAGTTTTGCCATAGTCAAATATTTTGATTGACGAAAAACCTAACGTCTAACGCGATGATTGACGTTTGTATGACGAAAACATAATGGCGATAAAAGTCCTTCATTCAAATATCATTCATGATTGATGGAATTGATTGTGCTGAGTGATTGCAGTGTCTAACGCGATGATTGACGTTTGTATGACGAAAACATAATGGCGATAAAATTCCGTCAGGCAAATATCATTCATGATTGATGGAATGGATTGTGCTTGATTGAGTGTGCTGGACGCCATAGGCTGTTGCAGACCAAGAGCTAGACTAAGTTAGTTTAGCTTAGCTTGCGGAGTTGATGTAATTTTTCATAAGCGTCTTGCAACTCACACACGTATTAAAAATATGGCTTAAAAATTGTTGAAGAATAATATTTCTGGGGCCCTACCATGACGAGTTAAAATGTCAGGCTTACGACCGAGAAAGAGCTACACACCCTATATAGCTCCATCCCTTTAACAGTTCAGTTTAGATCATCAATTGGTCCGCCTTTAGAGTTCGTAGTAGGGTCTCGGTTATTTGTACAAAACGAAAGTTTTCTAAAATCAAATTCAGATTTAAACAGTTTTTCATCTCTGCCAATTATTATTTATACATAATTCATTGGTGTTCTGTTTCGTCCTCAGCTGGAGATAGCCCGCTCGGTCACCTACAGCGTGGCGTTCGAGAACATGGCGTACTCCCACTCGCTGGTGACGGTCACTCCTCCCAATACCCTCACAGTTGGAAACGGCAAGAACACCGCCCAGATTGTTGGTCAGTATTCCTTGATTAAACTCCTTAAACATTTTACCATTGTTTCAGTCGTATCAACACGAATTGAATGTTTCTATTTTGAACTGAATAGTTTGCAAATCAAAGTCGAAATTCCAATGTAAGAATAGGTATACTTACTGCTACTAATAATGTTAGATATCTTTTGTTGGAGTCGATAGCTCATCAAAGACAACAGTTTTTTTTTTTATAGAAACGTTCACTTCGAGGTTAAATACTTATAAGTCATAAGCAAGTGACCTCAATTCAATCTAAATCATAACTAAAATGTAAAAAAAATATTCCAGGCTACAGCGAGAAAGCTGTGATCATGCTGGGAGACAGGAAGGTCGGAGCAGAAGCAGAGAGCCTCAGGAGCACACTCACCAAGACACCTGACGCCTGCAGAGACTTCGTTGAGTCGGTGAGTCTACTACGCATATTATTTTTAGTGTTCTGTACCTCAAAAGGAAATAACGGAACACATATAGGATCACTTTGTTGTCCGTCCGTCCGTCCGTCCGTCTGTCTGTCAAGACCTTAATCTCGAGAACGCGTCGAAATTAAAGCGATATACTTATGTCTGCGGTCCCTTGAAACTGTGAAAAAAATCAAACTTCAAAATTAACTAAAAAAATTCGGCCTTTTATGTCGCAAAAAACGCATTGCGACACTCTCAAGAGAAACACATCAAAATTAATAGGGTAGTTCCCGTTTTCCCAGAATCCCAAAATTTGGCATAAAGCAAGGCCTTATAGCCCAAGTATAAACAAGAAAAAACTCTGAAAGCAGTAAATTTGTAGTTACTTTTTTTGCTATCCGGAAAAATCTTCGAGATTCCATTCGGGAATTGAACGATTTACATATGTAAGTTGGTACGGAACCCTCACTTACCTGGTTTTTATAAATTAACTAAACTACTGCTTGAATGCGATCCCACCTTATACAGTGATGCAAACGTTGATGATAAACTGCACACTAATGCTAAGTGAGAGGCTCTTAATAGACTAATATTAAAAGCCTATTCACTCTAGCCACTTTGAAGACACCTAAATTATAATCGGACGGGAAGACTGCAGCTGGCAAATTGTTTCAGTCCTTAATTTCATAACAAAACGCCTTCATAGGATTTGCCTGATATTCGTATAATGTTTGAAGGTACTGGGAAGGTACTTTGACCAAGAAATCTTTTTTTTTTAACTGGTCCTACCTACTCTGATTTCTCAATAATCAGATTTTTATCTAAAAGAATAAAAGTGAAGTCTCAATTGCCATATTTTCTAGATTTTTTTTTTGTCGAGGTTTTCTCCAGTAAATGTCATATAACGAAGGGACATAACGTGATATGTTAAAATGTCAGTCGTGAGAGCGTGCTCACCCAGACACTTAACGCATCTGGGTGTAGCGTAGCAGTTCTTCTGAGAGTGACCGTATAGTTGGCAGCGGTGACACTGCCCAACTATCGTGGGTCTGTAGGGCTTCTCGATGGAGAGGGAACAGATCGACTTGATCTTGAAGATGGGGTGGTGCCCGTCGGTCGGGTCGCACACGACAAGGATCATGTCGTATACTTCGTTACCTCTCGCCTTGTGAAGGCGATGGACAGCGGAAACGGGGATATTTTGGGCCAGGAGGTCGGCCTTAATGTCCTCGGCGGGGATTTCCTTCGGGACACGTCTAATGACCACTCGGGTCGGCGTGTCCTCAGGGAGGGAGTAGGTGTGAAAGGAGATTTTCCTTTCACGAAGGACTTTGGTAAGTTCCCGATAGTCAGTTGACGTCGGGACTTGGACTTTTATGCCTTGTTGGCAGGAGCGGGCGTTTGTATAGTTGATCTTGCGATCGCTACACATTTTGGACACGTCGGTCCATTTACCCTTGTCCTGGATGTACAAAGGCGGAGGGGGGCGCTGCTTCTTCATCTGAGTGACAGAAGCGGAAACGGAGGGGGGACAACTAGCCTGCGAGGCGGGGGCGGGCTGGGCAACAGGGGCGGGCTGGATAGCGGGGGCGGGAGAAGACGCAACGGTCTTCTTAGCTTTGGTGGCCTGAGCGGCCTTCCTGGCTTTCCTCTTGCCCCCTAGGACGACTTGGAAGTCGTCCTCGGAGGAGGATTCAGGGGACTGTTCGGAGTCCGAAGAGGCTTGCGACGCTGAGTCGCTAGCGGGGACGGAGGTGACCATTGCCTCATTGGCAAAGTGGGCTACCAATAGGGGTGGCATATCCGGGGGAGGGCGGGGGCAGGGGGTCGGCGGGGACGGACCAGAGTCCGGGAATGACAATACGTCACTGAAGTCAGTGACGCTCGATGGGACGGTGGGGGGGGGGCCTCTAAATGAGGCGATTTTCTTGCCATATTTGGCGAGGATATCGGGGTCCTTGAGGAGGACCTCTTTGACGAACGCTAATATGGTAGCGTCCGTCATGGTTAAAAGGGGACTTGGGATTAGGTCACATGAGTTGGAAAAAACTCATGTGAAAAACTCCTATCGGTCCCTACGTCCCCGGGTGGACGGGCCCGGGGGTGTGTGACCCTCCCAGTAAGGGTTGTGTACACTGGGAGGTGAGTACCTAATGGTGTGCCCTAAGCTTGTAAACCGATCGCCAGTCTTATTGTGCGATCGGGCCCTACCAGGGTCTGGTGCGAAGGGATAGACACCCCAACCGACACCAGGTGTGTAGCTGAAAGAGAACTCGGAGTATTAGATTTGACTAGGAGATCCCCCAAGGCCAAAATCTAGCTCCCGACTCCAAATGACTGCCTAGCCCTGAAGGGGTTCGGCGGGTGTATTGGGGCAACACCCCCTTGACTTTGTTGTCACCGTGAGGTTTCCCGTCAAGGACCACGAAACTGTGGCTTTTCCCTGAAGGGGCACAACGTTTATCGACTATTTCCCGTTAAGGAAACGTATATCCTCCACTGCCTTGAGAAAGGCGGCTTCGGATCGCTGGTGCGGTCGGGGACCACGGATGACGTCACGGGGTGACGTAACGACACGGAGCACGGAGCGGGCGCGGAGCACAGAGCGGCACGACCGTTCGGGGCGAGCGTCGAGCGGAGAGTGGTCTGTTTCACTTTTTTTTTTTTTTTTGTGTGGCCTCTCGCAGGTCAACCTAGGAGGTTGTCGGCTGCTTAACCGGACTTGCCTGTGGCGGCCTCAATTCGAGAATCAAAGCCTCCAGCCAGGGCTTATTTAACTAAAACACTGGTCTGTTTCACAACCCAACATTCTGTTATATAGATTATAAAGCAATCCTTTACTGAATTTTTACAGTCGAAATCCTCGCCATCCCCTTCAAGGTCAGGTTTGATGCCGACGTTGACCCTAAGAAGGTAGACGTTGAGCTCGAAGGACAGTACCAGGACAAAAAGGCTGACTTCGACCTCGAAGCCAGACAGCAGATCAAGAAACCTGGAGACTACAGCATGAAGTTGAAGGCTGTAGTCGACAAGAACGGAGTTGAAGTCTTCTCGAAGAGGGACATCGTTTCTGCTGATAAGTCCAACTTGGAGAACTACATTGATTTCAAGAACGTTGGCAGATACGAACTGTCGGGAGTGTTGCTACACAAAACTAAGCCTAATGACATGAATTTTGGAGCTATTGGACATCTGAAGGCGACAGTTGGCAGCAAGACACAGGACATCAAGTAAGTCTTGTTATAATCTTAGCAACAAATAAAACAGAAAAATAAACTGTAATGCCTAGTTTGACATGACCAACAGGGTTTAGGTAAACAGTGATATATCGCATGTGTTACTTCAGTTTTAAAGAAAAAACCACTATAGCTTATTCACGACCAAACAATGTTTCTCACACTTCATAGTACTTTACTACTTCTCTAGCCGAACGCAGCCATTTCTCTTGCCTTTATTTCCATCTTTTTAGAGATTAAAACAAATGCTAACAACAGTTACGGATTCAAAAAATCCATGGAGTTTTTTTCACGTTCTTCTCCATAGAGTTCTACGTTTTAGAACGAGCAATTACTCGTAGCATCATCTTTTAAGTTGACAGTAACAAAGTACATGTAAATTTATTTATTTATCACAAATGTTATGAGTTTAAGTTCCTTTTAACAAATTGTTTCTTCCTCCAGATTTGACGTCGGAGCTATCCAGACCCCAGCCTTATACTCCTCGCACGCTAAGGTCTCAGATAACGGAGGAGACATCCTCGACTTCCTGCTAAAGACCACCCGTGGAGCCAACGCCAATGGACAGCTGAAGCTGATCGTGAAGAACGCCATCTCAGCTAACGGACAGTTCAAGGTCACCGACAGCGACGGCAAGGGCAATGGCATGTTCATCGTTGATTTCAAACAGGTGCAGGTGCAGGTGCAGGGGTGTTTTACCTAGTTAGATTTCAAGAATTAGAATTTTTTTAACAACGTATTAGTAGAATTAGTAGGCCACAATAAGAATACGTTTCCTTTTATCTACCGACACAAAAAAGAAATATAAAAGGCAGTTTTGCACCGGGTATGATGCATACTAAAAAGAATAGTTCAGAAATGTGTTAATTCGCCCAAAAT
Organism: Mythimna pallens; assembly: GCA_961205895.1. Lineage (NCBI taxonomy): Eukaryota > Metazoa > Arthropoda > Insecta > Lepidoptera > Noctuidae > Mythimna > Mythimna pallens. The sequence goes on along the minus strand of OY540854.1, from coordinate 5,017,196 downwards.
GGTCTTTACTTAGTACAATGGGCTCTTAATTTTTTTTCAAATTCCAAATTGTTTATTGTGGTACACAGTTAAAATTATGGTGTTACAGTTTATATAGTGAACTACATCTATGACCCGCCTTTTGGCATACAACCATTTAAAAAACTGTTGCAATATTATAGCAGTAATCAATCATTTAGGACAGTAGTCAAGTATAATTTTGACATGTCTATAGTTTTTCTGTGCTTCAGTGAGCGTATCCGTCTATACCTCCTAACATTTTTATTGACGGAGTTAAAGCATGCCTTAATCAACTTTATAATATTCACACTGCTGGAACTCAGGCCTTCTCTCTAGGAGAGGAAATGGGCTTTAATTCACCATGCGAACCGAGTGTGGATTGGTGGATGTCATGCCTTCGAATTGTTCGTTCTAGCACATGATGGTTTCCTAAACGAATGTTTCGATTTAAATACGGTATTTGGACTTTGTATTGGAATGTAGTATGGTAGCTTTCATTCTGATCCCAAATCATTTAAAAGTTTGGTTTACAACCAGAATGCCTAATGCGAATTAATTGTGATGGACACGTTTATAACTTTCGGCGCTCCGATTGGTCCGCTCCAAGCTCTTAACCAATCAGAGACCTAAACGCGGCAAACGTTTCGATCACGTTAACGTAAAACAATTTGCACTCAGCGCACTGGTAGTTTTATTCTGATCAAACATGACCATTTTTACTCCGAAGGTTGGTTATTTAACAAATTATTTTTTATTCAGTCTCAGCGCAAGATCAAGGGAGATGTCAAGTTCATGGCGAAGGCTCCGGCGTACGGTGCAGACGTCGACGTGTTCCTTAACTACGAGAAGGACAACAACGACCGGTTCCACTTCAGCACCAACACCAAGAGGACTGACAAGCTACTCGACACTAAGTGAGTGTTCCTCAAAAGAATAATTAGTTGAATAATTGTGATCTAGGGACTTATCATGACGTGTTACATTGGCAGGCGTGTGAGAGAAGTATACACCCTGCTGTCTATACAAATCAATTGGCTCAAGCATCACTGGAAAACGGATCGATCGCTTTGATGTAAAAAAAACGCAAATTTTTGTTGTATACGAATTATTTGTCAAGGATCAAAAAAATCTCTCAAACGAACCTTTGTATGGTAGATTTTTTTAAATCATAAATTTAATAAACATTTCACCGACTTTAGTTTGGTGTTACCTATTTTAACGTAAAGTGGGGTTACTTTGGCCCTGAGATATAACTTTGACCCGTACGTACTAACCAATAGAAACACAGTAAACACAGTTTCTAATGTTCCTATTGGTTAATAAGCTTGTCCCAAAGTTATACTACCGGGCCAAAGTTACACCAGTTTACTCAGTACTGAATTCCCAAAAAAAGCTATCAAAATGTAAACATTTTTCTCAATAGGAACAAGTTTGTCTACGCCGGCAAGAAGTTCGAGGTGAACGTCCACCAGGACGGAGTGTACGGCCCCACCGGCAAGACGCACGGAGTCGTGGAGCTGGTGCTGCCCACCGACCGCTGCCTCACCTTCAAGCTGGACCGTGACATCTCGCGCGCCAATGATGTAAGTAGCCTGCTTATAAATCCTTTATTATGACACGAATGGATAAACCCAAACAAATTGGGATAACCAATTCATTTTTTTTTTATTATTTCTCATGCATGTATTTATTTAAAGCAGATTCAGAATCTATATTATGTTAGTAGCGTACTTAAAATTATGTTAGTAACAAATTTTCGTTAAATTATTGTTAGTAACACTTAAAAACTATGTTAGTAACATTACTTACTAAAATGAAACAAATTTAAATATCTAAACATACGACGACGAGCAGCTGTGCATACGAGGCCAATCCGGCTTATTAGCTTCCTCTTAAGCGGTTTTTTAATTGTTATTGACGCAAAAGGTGATCTTCTTCCATACAATATCTCTGTTTGCCTTCATCCCTCTCCGGTTCCATCTTTTACACAATCCATTTATAGTTCCCAAGGTTGAACTAGCACCAAAATATTTGCAGACTCTCAATGTACGTCCTTTTTTTTTCAGAAATACAACGGCCACGCTGACGTGTTACTCTCAGACGCTGCAAAGCGCGGAGGACCAGCCTCCACCATCGCCTACAAGGGCAAGGTCACCAACACCAACTTGGAGAACGAAATCATCAACTACGAGGGTCAGGTAGAAGTGAAGCTGAAGGATAGCAAGCATCTGCTCAATACCTTCTCCCTAAAGAACAACCCTGAGGGAAATGACAAATTCAAGTTTGAACTGAAGGTCAGTCAACCTCAGAATTTTTACTTCTAGTCTCTTCTGGATAACAGCCTACGGCAGTTAGAATTTTGTATAAACTGAATAGAAAAAAATGGGGTTCTTATAATGAGGGTGTTCTAATATGACGTTTACCAGGTGGCAGCACTGAGGCGTCAGGTCCAGGCAAATGTCAAAACGCATATGTAAATGACATTAGTTAGACATATTTCCACCACTGGGGGGTCCGTAGAATCATGTACTGTACCCATAAACTAGTTCACCTCACCATCAACGATTGTATCCTGTCATAAGTTGGGATCGCAGTCAAGACAACAACAAGATCGAACAAGAGCAGCAATCGCAACAACATCATACTAATAAAAAAAAATGATTTTACAATACGATAATAGCACTTGCTTATAATATATTTTCGCAGTACGATATTACCAATCATTTTTGGCCATTTTTCTCAGTGAAGTAATGGCAACAATTTCTGATCATATTTTATTTTCTCAGTACGACGTCACCGGCAACCTTCTGCCCAAACCTGTGACCCTGGATGCCACATACAGCTACTATGACTCAGCGATCACCAGGGATGACAAGTACCGCATCAAGGGAGGCTTTGGAGATGACACCAACTTCGAGTGGTCCGGCATTTGGGAGGTCAAGGTTTTGGAAGGAGACAAGAAGTAAGTTTGAAGAAAGATAGTAAAGTCTTCCCCCCCCCTAGCTTTTTCCCAACTAATTTTGGGTCGGATTCTATTCTAGTCAGAATCAAGCGACTGCCTATCAGACTTCCAACATCCAATTACTGAGCGACACGATACTCCATGGATAGACTAATGGTCAGATTTTCTGGCGGCTGACTAGCTGTAACGACTGTCAATCTTTGACAGTCGTTACAGTAGATAACCGTGACCAACTGCTTTATGTATTTTTCCAAGGATAAATTGTCAGTAATTTCCTACATAAAAGCTAAAAGATTAGTTAAAATGCCATAAATATGATGATACATCAGAACATGTAATATTTTCGTAGCTCAGACCGAGACATTTTATATTATATTTCTACAAGCTTTTATTTATCTTGTCTTGTTCGTTAGCCTATTGATGTGTGGGTGAAACTTTGCAACTGAATTTCAAAACATTAAACCCCAACCGATTGATTTGAAATTTTGTATATAAGTTTGATTTCGATGACAATGCACGTCTTGCTAAATGCCATCATTCTAAATCCAATATGGCGGTCACTGGCGAGAGCCTAGAGATAGCCGACCAATTTAGGGTACAAATTGTGTGTGTGGGTTAAATTATATAACATGGGTATCAAATCAAAGGTTTGCTCAGAGGAATACATTAAGGTTATTTTTTATTTAATTTACGAAGATAGCTGTTCTGTATGGGTTTGAAATATCCTGACTCCCTCACTGACTCGTCAACATCCAGCCCAAACTCTTGACCCAAGAACGTGTTCTGCACAGAGGTTCCTTTTAAGATGCATACAAAGAATAAGAGAGCATTTTCGGGGGGAAACGGGGGACTAAAGTTTGTATGGAGAAACATACTTTGACGTAGACAAATCCGTTGGCAGAAGTTACTTTTGCGCAATTAAAACATTGCCAAGAAAGTAGCAGTAGGAAGAATTTCCCATTCAAAAATGTAATTCTTTGATTAATCTCTTCAAATAACTTTCACAGATACCTTGATGACTTCGTCGTGACCGTGAGACTGCCCTTCGAGAAGGCTCATGACATCAAGTGGATCAACACCGTGTTGTATCTGCAACCTGAGAACAAGGATACTGTCGAGGTAAGCTAACATCAGAACATCTTCGAAATTCCCCAGCATATGATATGAAAGAAGAAGGAAAGGAAAACATTTTATTTGGCGGAACAAGGCGCAAATTTAGAACTAAACAAAATAAAAGTATATTATGTGAAAGAAATATGCGCCACATCCGCGCAAAACGGCCGAACGCTCAGCATAATGCCGTGACCACACGCAAAATGCGATGAGTCTACGGCGCTGGTTTTCAGCGTGGGCCGGTAACGGTATCGACATAAAGACATCGGCACGGTATTTTGTGCTAATAGACTTGAATAAAATAGATAAATATAAATAAATAATAGGGTGGCAAAAAAAACAATGAATAAATAAAGTGGAAATACGTTATCATAATATATATATTATATATTACACAACATATATAACCTAATACCTAACATATAATAATAAACGCACATCCTGAAAGTACTTTATTCAGAATTAGCTGATTAATCCATTTCAGTTATTTTTTTTTTAAATATTTTTTTATACAAAGAAATATATATAAATTATTATAATATATTATTATTATTACTATCATCCAGGTCTCACCAACGTGGTGGCGGGCTACAGTTCCCTGTTCGAGCTGCCTCTCCGCGCTGGAGCCGTCAAGCATACCATCAGCGTCGTCGGAGAACAATGCTACAGCCAATTCTTCTTGGTAAGTTTTAACTTTCATTTTAGAGACGTGACCAGTGGAAATGGCCCCGACTTACGAGTTGAAAGACGTGGATTAAAACCCAGCCCAGCCGCATTACTTTGTGTAATTTATTTGATTACTACAAATCTTATAATAGTGAAAAAAAATGCGGCATGTCCTAGAAAAATAAATCGAAGACTTGTGACATTCACCTACCCGCACTGGGCCTGTGTGGTGAATTTCTGCCCATTCTCTATCCTAAGGAGGAGGCCTCAGCTGTAAGCTAGGCTAATAAGTAGGCTTATCAGCTCAGCTTATAGGCGTCCATTACAAGGTAGATTTTGCTGTCAGTTTTGCCATAGTCAAATATTTTGATTGACGAAAAACCTAACGTCTAACGCGATGATTGACGTTTGTATGACGAAAACATAATGGCGATAAAAGTCCTTCATTCAAATATCATTCATGATTGATGGAATTGATTGTGCTGAGTGATTGCAGTGTCTAACGCGATGATTGACGTTTGTATGACGAAAACATAATGGCGATAAAATTCCGTCAGGCAAATATCATTCATGATTAATGGAATGGATTGTGCTTGATTGAGTGTGCTGGCCGCCATAGGCTGTTGCAGACCAAGAGCTAGACTAAGTTAGTTTAGCTTAGCTTGCGGAGTTGATGTAATTTTTCATAAGCGTCTTGCAACTCACACACGTATTAAAAATATGGCTTAAAAATTGTTGAAGAATAATATTTCTGGGGCCCTACCATGACGAGTTAAAATGTCAGGCTTACGACCGAGAAAGAGCTACACACCCTATATAGCTCCATCCCTTTAACAGTTCAGTTTAGATCATCAATTGGTCCGCCTTTAGAGTTCGTAGTAGGGTCTCGGTTATTTGTACAAAACGAAAGTTTTCTAAAATCAAATTCAGATTTAAACAGTTTTTCATTTTTTTTTTTTTTTTTGTGTGTGGCCTCTCGCAGGTCAACCTAGGAGGTTGTCGGCTGCTTAACCGGACTTGCCTGTGGCGGCCTCAATTCGAGAATCAAAGCCTCCAGCCAGGGCTTATTTAACTAAAACTTAAAAACTAAGCGACTACACGCTAAGGGCACCCCCTGTGGGGTACGGACCTCGGCTTAGGGCGTCGCTGGGGGGGGACAGCAAGGGACGGGCTGGATCGAACAAAGATTTTATTATTATTATCGGGGAATTTTAAAACTACGGCTCAGCGACGCGGGCTGGCTCGAGCAAGGGACGGGGAGGACGTTTACGGGATTGTCGCGGCGGGCCTCGGCGGCGAGGACGGAAGGACGGCGGTCTGTATTGTCTACGAACTGTACTTGTTTCCTTACGGCTCTCTTGGAGCAGGGTAACGAGGGGGTGACGAGAGTATGCCTAGGACGGCGAACCTTAGAGATGCGGGAGGGTTCGTATCGGGCTGCCGATACTATGAGGGGGTTGCGGTGTTTTACAGCAGTATCGAAGAAACGCTTGCAAAGGCGTTTCATGAACTGCTGGATGGTGGGGATTTTGAGATCTAGATGTAGATTCTCATTTCGGACATAATATGGGGCACCGAGAATTTTACGGAGGGTCCTATTTTGAAGGGTCTGCATCCTATGGAGGAAGCGGGGCTTGGCGTGTGCGAAGATTGCACATGCATACGTCATGATCGGGCGGATTACTGCCGTATAGAGGCGCAGCTTGCACTTAAGTGACAGTTTGCTGCGGGCAGTCATGAGATAATGGAGCCTACCTTGAGCAAAAGCGGCTCGCGAGCGAGCCTGCTTTATGTGCTCGGCGAAGGACAAGTGCTGATCGAGGATCACTCCGAGGTACTTGGCTTGCTTCTCCCAGGGGATCGGCTTACCGTACATGGTGATCGGAGGGGGAGGGGGGACGGACTTCCGCTGTTTCGAGTAGAGAACAGCTTGACTCTTATCAGGGTTAACCTCGATCCTCCATTTCCGGAACCATTTGCCCAAAATGTTTGCGGAGGTTTGGAGATTGCGAGCGATAACTCTGGGGTCACGACCGGTGTAGTAAATTGCCGTGTCGTCGGCGAATAGAGCCAACTGGGCCTTTTTACTTTTGGGAATGTCGCTGGTGAACAGCGTGAAAGCTAGGGGGGACACTACCGAGCCTTGAGGGACTCCAGCTCGAATGGGGTGGGGGGAGGAGAGGGCTCCCTCGATTCGATAGCGGAAGGTGCGATTCGACAGAAAGTCTCGCATGATGAGCACGAGACGGTCTGGCACACCGAGTTGATATAGCTTATATAATAAGCCATTGTGCCAGACCTTGTCGAATGCTTTCGCTATATCGAAATACAAGACACCCGTCATCGCATTACGCTGGAAGCCAGCGCTTAGGTGCTCTACGATGCGGTGGACTTGGTGGACGCATGAGTGTTCGGTACGGAACCCGAACTGCTCATCAGGAATGAGACCCTTGGATTCGGCAAAATCTTTGAGTCGCTTATAAATAAGCCTCTCGTAGATCTTACCGAGAACATTGAGGAGACTGATGGGGCGGTAACTGGTGGGGTCAGACTTGGGCTTGCCTGGTTTGGGGATACCGATAACGGTGGCCTGTTTCCACGCTTGGGGGAAGATATTATTGCTTAATGCGCCATTGAAGATAGCGGTCATTAGCATTATAAGTTGGGGGGGGAAGAGTTTGAACACTCTGTTCGTGATACCGTCGGCGCCGGGGGCTTTCCTTGGTTGAAGTTTTTTAATGATATCCTCCACCTCGTCGGGAGTGACGGGGGCCAGAGGGTTATCAGGGTCTTCAACGGGAGGGAGGGAGGCTCTACGTTCGACTTCAGCGTCCACCATGTCGATGTGGGCTTGGTCTACTAGTTGAGAGCTAGGCGAGCATTGGGCTTCGAGGCTGTCGGCTAGGCATTCCGCTTTTTCAGAGTTGTCGAAAGCGACACTCTTATCAGGGCGGGTGAGCGGAGGCATAGAGGACTCTTCAGTGGAACGTAATTTCCTCTGAAGTTGCCAGAAGGCGAGATGGGTAGGCTCGAGTTCACTGAGCGTCTTGTCCCAGCGGGCGGAACGCAGCTCGGTCATGCGTTTCTTTACAGCACGCTGTAATCTACGCATGTGAGCCTTGTTAGCGTCGCAAGGAAAAGCGCTGTATGCACGGACGGCTGCGTTCTTCTCGGTCATCAGAGCCCGTACATCGTCCGGGATCTTCCAGCGAAGGTCCTCCTTCGCAGGAATCTCCCTTGAACATTCGTTCAGGACGGACTGTACGTGGTCTGTGAGCGAGTCGATTGCCGCCGTCGTGTCAGCGACTGAGACTATGTGGTCGGGAATAGAATCCAATTGAGGTGACGTGGTAGATTTCAGCTTTTCGCTTACTTTCTTCCAGTCAGTGATCAATTGGGAAGCGGGGGGCTGGCCCGGGTCGAGATTGCCCGAACGGGAGCCTAGGTGCATAATCACGGGTCGGTGATCGGAGTTAAGCTCGTGTATTGCTTCTATAGATTGCAACCGGAGGTTGACATTCTTAAGGAGCGCTACATCGAGGACGTCGGGGCTATGGTTGGGATCATGGGGGAAGTGAGTGTGACACATCGGGGCGATGATGTCAAAGTTAAGGGATGCACCTAGGTTGAACACGACCTTTCCCCTAGGGTTGGTCGTACTACTGTTCCAGGCGGGGTGTTTAGCATTGAGATCGCCCGCTATGATAACGGAGTCACTCAAGCCAAAGAGGGCAGTGAGGTCGCTAGTGAGCGCGATGGACTCGTCTGGCATACGAGACGAGGAAGTCGGAGGGGGATAGTAGGCAGAGACGACAGTGATCGGTTGATGACCAGTCATGCCTACTCGGCAGGCCGAGTATTCTAAGAAAGATCGGGGCGCGGGAGGAGCTAGAGGGATACAGTACAGTTCCTTTCTATAATAGATAAGGGTGCCACCACCGTGACAACGAGATCTATCGTTGCGAACTAGACGATAGTTGGCAATTCTAGGATCTTTACGGTGGGGTTTGAGGAATGTTTCCTGGATGAGGAGAAGGTCTAACTGATGGTCGCGGAGGAACGTGGCGATCTCATCTCTCTGATTGATAATGCCGTTGGCATTGAAGAAGCCTAACTTTAGGGATCGCGGTTTGGTACAACAAATTTTTTGTTGTCTATCCATTTAGGGGTACGGCAGGTAATTTGTCGAGTTCGACTGCGACCGACTCGTACTTAGTGAATAGCGCAGCGCGCTTGGCTAAGTCGAGTTGGCCAGTGACTTCCGCTAGGGTTAGCTCGTCAGCTAAGTCCCTAGCGTCCTGCGTCATAAAGATGCGATAGTTGTCCAGGATAATCTGGCCAACTGATCTGCGTGGGAACGCAGCTGAAACTTGGGGCGCGTTTCGGGGAGGTTTAGCGGCCACGGGGGCCACAGAAGCCGGGGGAGGCGCTGGGATGGGCTTAGCCATTAGCGCTGGAATTGGCTGGGAAGCCACCAAAGCCGGGAAGGCTTTCTGATGGTTTAGCTGATTCCAGGGGGATGGTCTCTGGGGTGCGAGACGTTCGGGGGGCTGGGAAGAGGGGACTTTCCCGGAGGGTGCTTCCCTCTGCTGGCGAGCGGCAGCACGCTTTGCCAGCTTGGGAGGGATTTTGGGGGCTTTGGGGCAGCCCCGGTAGTTAGCCGGGTGCCCGGCTTGGCCGCACAGCACACAGCTGGGAGGCTCTGTGCAAAGAGTGCGATCCTTGGGACGGGGGCAGTCAGAAGTGCCGTGCTCACCCAGACACTTAACGCATCTGGGTGTAGCGTAGCAGTTCTTCTGAGAGTGACCGTATAGTTGGCAGCGGTGACACTGCCCAACTATCGTGGGTCTGTAGGGCTTCTCGATGGAGATGCCGGAGAGGGAACAGATCGACTTGATCTTGAAGATGGGGTGGTGCCCGTCGGTCGGGTCGCACACGACAAGGATCATGTCGTATACTTCGTTACCTCTCGCCTTGTGAAGGCGATGGACAGCGGAAACGGGGATATTTTGGGCCAGGAGGTCGGCCTTAATGTCCTCGGCGGGGATTTCCTTCGGGACACGTCTAATGACCACTCGGGTCGGCGTGTCCTCAGGGAGGGAGTAGGTGTGAAAGGAGATTTTCCTTTCACGAAGGACTTTGGTAAGTTCCCGATAGTCAGTTGACGTCGGGACTTGGACTTTTATGCCTTGTTGGCAGGAGCGGGCGTTTGTATAGTTGATCTTGCGATCACTACACATTTTGGACACGTCGGTCCATTTTCCCTTGTCCTGGATGTACAAGGGCGGAGGGGGGCGCTGCTTCTTCGTCTGAGTGACAGAAGCGGAAACGGAGGGGGAACAACTAGCCTGCGAGGCGGGGGCGGGCTGGGCAACAGGGGTGGGCTGGATAGCGGGGGCGGGAGAAGACGCAACGGTCTTCTTAGCTTTGGTGGCCTGAGCGGCCTTCCTGGCTTTCCTCTTGCCCCCTAGGACGACTTGGAAGTCGTCCTCGGAGGAGGAGGATTCAGGGGACTGTTCGGAGTCCGAAGAGGCTTGCGACGCTGAGTCGCTAGCGGGGACGGAGGTGTCCATTGCCTCATTGGCAAAGTGGGCTACCAATAGGGGTGGCATATCCGGGGGAGGGCGGGGGCAGGGGGTCGGCGGGGACGGACCAGAGTCCGGGAATGACAATACGTCACTGAAGTCAGTGACGCTCGATGGGACGGTGGGGGGGGGGCCTCTAAATGAGGCGATTTTCTTGCCATACTTGGCGAGGATATCGGGGTCCTTGAGGAGGACCTCTTTGACGAACGCTAATATGGTAGCGTCCGTCATGGTTAGAAGGGGACTTGGGATTAGGTCACATGAGTTGGAAAAAACTCATGTAAAAACTCCTATCGGTCCCTACGTCCCCGGGTGGACGGGCCCGGGGGTGTGTGACCCTCCCAGTAAGGGTTGTGTACACTGGGAGGTGAGTACCTAATGGTGTGCCCTAAGCTTGTAAACCGATCGCCAGTCTTATTGTGCGATCGGGCCCTACCAGGGTCTGGTGCGAAGGGATAGACACCCCAACCGACACCAGGTGTGTAGCTGAAAGAGAACTCGGAGTATTAGATTTGACTAGGAGCTCCCCCAAGGCCAAAATCTAGCTCCCGACTCCAAATGACTGCCTAGCCCTGAAGGGGTTCGGCGGGTGTATTGGGGCAACACCCCCTTGGTTTCGTTGGCACCGTGAGGTTTCCCACCAAGGACCACGAAACTGTGGCTTTTCCCTGAAGGGGCACAACGTTTATCGACTATTTCCCGTTAAGGAAACGTATATCCTCCACTGCCTTGAGAAAGGCGGCTTCGGATCGCTGGTGCGGTCGGGGACCACTGATGACGTCACGGGGTGACGTAACGACACGGAGCACGGAGCGGGCGCGGAGCACAGAGCGGCACGACCGTTCGGGGCGAGCGTCGGGCGGAGAGTGATTACAGTTTTTCATCTCTGCCAATTATTATTTATACATAATTCATTGGTGTTCTGTTTCGTCCTCAGCTGGAGATAGCCCGCTCGGTCACCTACAGCGTGGCGTTCGAGAACATGGCGTACTCCCACTCGCTGGTGACGGTCACTCCTCCCAATACCCTCACAGTTGGAAACGGCAAGAACACCGCCCAGATTGTTGGTCAGTATTCCTTGATTAAACTCCTTAAACATTTTACCATTGTTTCAGTCGTATCAACACGAATTGAATGTTTCTATTTTGAACTGAATAGTTTGCAAATCAAAGTCGAAATTCCAATGTAAGAATAGGTATACTTACTGCTACTAATAATGTTAGATATCTTTTGTTGGAGTCGATAGCTCATCAAAGACAACAGTTTTTTTTTTTATAGAAACGTTCACTTCGAGGTTAAATACTTATAAGTCATAAGCAAGTGACCTCAATTCAATCTAAATCATAACTAAAATGTAAAAAAAATATTCCAGGCTACAGCGAGAAAGCTGTGATCATGCTGGGAGACAGGAAGGTCGGAGCAGAAGCAGAGAGCCTCAGGAGCACACTCACCAAGACACCTGACGCCTGCAGAGACTTCGTTGAGTCGGTGAGTCTACTACGCATATTATTTTTAGTGTTCTGTACCTCAAAAGGAAATAACGGAACACATATAGGATCACTTTGTTGTCCGTCCGTCCGTCCGTCCGTCTGTCTGTCAAGACCTTAATCTCGAGAACGCGTCGAAATTAAAGCGATATACTTATGTCTGCGGTCCCTTGAAACAGTGAAAAAAATCAAACTTCAAAATTAACTAAAAAAATTCGGCCTTTTATGTCGCAAAAAACGCATTGCGACACTCTCAAGAGAAACACATCAAAATTAATAGGGTAGTTCCCGTTTTCCCAGAATCCCAAAATTTGGCATAAAGCAAGGCCTTATAGCCCAAGTATAAACAAGAAAAAACTCTGAAAGCAGTAAATTTGTAGTTACTTTTTTTGCGATCCGGAAAAATCTTCGAGATTCCATTCGGGAATTGAACGATTTACATATGTAAGTTGGTACGGAACCCTCACTTACCTGGTTTTTATAAATTAACTAAACTACTGCTTGAATGCGATCCCACCTTATACAGTGATGCAAACGTTGATGATAAACTGCACACTAATGCTAAGTGAGAGGCTCTTAATAGACTAATATTAAAAGCCTATTCACTCTAGCCACTTTGAAGACACCTAAATTATAATCGGACGGGAAGACTGCAGCTGGCAAATTGTTTCAGTCCTTAATTTCATAACAAAACGCCTTCATAGGATTTGCCTGATATTCGTATAATGTTTGAAGGTACTGGGAAGGTACTTTGACCAAGAAATTTTTTTTTTTAACTGGTCCTACCTACTCTGATTTCTCAATAATCAGATTTTTATCTAAAAGAATAAAAGTGAAGTCTCAATTGCCATATTTTCTAGATTTTTTTTTTGTCGAGTTTTTCTCCAGTAAATGTCATATAACGAAGGGACATAACGTGATATGTTAAAATGTCAGTCGTGAGAGCGAGCAAGGGGGATGGAGTTATAAACACATCTATAGAGGATGTATTTATAACTCCATCCTTTTAACAGTTCAGTTTAAGTCGTAGAATGGATCGCGCTTAGAGCTCATGGTAGCTCTGCCGAACCGCACCGCAATCGTACGGCGTGTTTCATAGATCAACACAATAACACATATTTTCTAGTCCAGAATCCATCAAGATTGCTAATCCAAGCTCCTCTCTCCCCCAGACTGATGGCATCGTCTTCTCCGCCACCAACTTCCACGCTCTGGATGCTGGTAAACAAAAGGTGTTCCTCCAAACTGCTGCATCAGCCATCACCCAGCTCCTGACGCACGAGAGTTTGGTGCAGGACTGCACGTGCGTGTACACAGATCCCTTCCGTGTACGCTCCGTGTGCGTCAGCAAGGACAAGAAGGAAGTGGTGAGTTTAAAATTAATTATTAATTGTATTTTATCCGTGAGGCATCTTTTAAAGTCAACATTATCTGTGTATAGTATAAACAAATTAACTATTGTTACGAAGCTACGGCTTAAAGGACTTAGTATCCAAGCCCAAAACATTAACAAAAAAAAACTCCAGTAGTGTACTTAAAAGTTAAATTGTTACTAATATCATATAAGTTATTTTCTTTTTGTTGTTGTGGATTATGTTGTCTGATAAACAAATAAATCATTATTAAATAATAATTAATAATTTGTGACAGTTTTACCACTATTTTTTTTGTTACCTGTATTTCGTATAATATTTGAATATTTTTGTCCTCAGGCTCGCAGACGGAAGTAAGCTCTGCGCCCGAAACTGTGATCGAAACTTGCCAAGTACCAAATACTCTAGCGTTACGTAGTCTCGTGCGAGCTAGACGCACATATACAACTATACGTGCGTCTCACTCGCACGCTTTCATCAAATAATCTACCACTGAAATATGAAGCATATTGTAGTGTCCATTGCCGCTTCGGCATTCAATAATATTTAAAGTTTTTAGTAGACTAGTGATGGATAGTAGATAGTTTTGTTGTGTTTTATGTTTCCGTGGTAGAGGTAATAAATTTTTCATTATAATGTCATCAGCAGAATCTGTTGTATTTATGAATTGCCGCGTACCATGAGGTATTGAGTGATCATGATCGACTCTGTATTAGATCTAATAAAATATGTTATTTAATTTTTTACTTTTATTTTGTTCTTAACCTTAACACAGACAGCTAACCCTAAACTTATCACGGCACAGACTGCCAAAACACATTTACACTTACACTGATTTATTTACAAATGACATTTCGTTGCGTATGGAAAGTCGAAAGATCATTTTGCACAATCGATGGGACCATAAAAAAAATGCAACACTTCCAAAAAGAAATCACTTAAAAAAATTATTTAAATGGTCAAAAATGACGAAGATACAGCAATTTTAGTGCATTAGTTCCAGAAACGCGGCCGAGAATGCAGAGACGAAGAGACTTGCTGTGACGTCATCTGTCAAGATCGGTCTCCACCGGCGAATGAATACGATCAAGCCATTTGTCGCACGGATGACAGATGACGTCATCGTAAGCAGTCCAGCGAGAGCGCGCGTTTCTAAGTAGCCGTACAGAAAAACTTTAATAAATCCCCCATTTCTTGATGGATTTTAATAATTTAAAAAATTAAATGCTCAGTAAATTAGTACACATGTACACTAAAGAAGCAAAAGTGCATAGTAAGTACAGAAATAAAATCGTGTGAAGCGAGAAATGACGCCATCTAGCGTAAAACCAGATTGAAATGTTGCTATTGATAACATTACATTATACTGTTAATACTACTTTCTTTTTGTTTCTTTAAATATTGAAATAATTTATAATTTATTTTAAAGAGATGAAGATATTAAAATTGAATATCAATTTATAAATATTTGATTATCTATGTGTTAGTTTTCAAACTTGCGAGGGTAGGTTGAATAAGGATTTATAAATAATAACTAGTAGGTAGTATGGAGTATAAATGATACTTAGACCAAAAAATTATGACTAAGCTCAATTGGTTGTTTGCCAAGTTAATGTCGATTATCTCGTCCCAGCGCCTTTCGTTATTTTTTTTTTTTTTTTTAACCAGGTGTATTGTCTACTTATTTTACCAAAATGAGTAAATATGCATTGTTATATAGATTTAGTAAAAAGAGCTCCAATAATTGCTAAGCATAATCAAGGTAAAAACTTGTCAGAAGACGCCAGAGAGACCAGTGTAAATGTAAGTAGTTTTTTTAACTCTTTTATATAACAAAAAACTCCTATATAATAATCATTATTGGGTATTATATATTTATGTTTTATTGTTGCAGAGAAAAAAAGTTGTTCTATGGATATGACGATTTGAAGAAGAGGGTTCTTTAAAACACCATCAAAAAGCTGGCAGACTAAAACTAATAAACATACTGCAGTGTCAAACCATGATAAGGGAGTATACGAAGAAAACGGACATCTGTCGACGAACCACTATGCTAGTTTATTTGACACAAGCGTTGGCACTGTCCGTCGGAGGCTTGCTTACAGAAAACCATAAAAGGGCAAGATTGCAGTTTGCTTTGGATCACATAAACTTTGATTAGAGTAATATCATGTTTACTCATGAAAAAACTTTTAAGTCCAGTGAACACGGACGGTTTTGTTTGTGGCTACAAGATAATAAATAATTATAATACTGATTTAATATTATTCAGTCAGTACTTATTCTCTGTATTAACTGGAGACCTTGTTATGTGTGTTTAACTTAATATCCGTAATTAATACATTAAAAAAGTTATGAACACTTGATATGTTGTTGTGCAATTTTATAGTTTTTAGCCTACATTTAATCTTTTTGATCTGGTCTTTTGTTTGTTTTTGTTAAGGTTACATAAGCTTCAATCCTCTTTCCAATATTGGAAACGAATACTTAAGCTATGGCCTCAATAAGAAATTATATATGATATTATAATCTTATTCGGTGATTAATAAACGGTGATTGTTAAATTTGAATAAGAAATTGTAAGAAATAAACATATTATTTTTTTAATAGTGCTTTTTTGTTTGATGAGCCTGTTTACCAGCATTTTTTTCGTCTTGCTGAGTAACTACCCACTTGAATATTATATTACAAATAAATATCCACTTGTTAACTTTGATATAATATTCCTACCGATTTCTTTAGTTTGTCATTCATAACTTACAAAAAGTGTGAGTACTACGTGAGATTTGAACTCACGGCTCATTGATTTACGCATCTATCTGCACATGCTAAACCACTAGGTCAACATGACTCTAGTTTGAATGATGAAATTATGAACTACAATCAGTTGTTGACGACAATGATGACGCAAGTGTCTATTATTTGTTGAACTAAAAGTCAAGTTTATACTTTGTGAGATTGCCTTTGGTCGCTACTTAGCTGTGAAGAAACCAACGCCATCTAGTTTAATTTTGTAAAACTTGAACTTTAACGTGCAAGGGAAAATAGGCGTTAAGGTACCCAACCACTTCTAAAGGTTCACTGTACTTAGTAAAAATCGGATTTGCTATTATGTGATTGATCCTCATTGCATAACTTAGTTCCACCGCCGCAGACGAACCTACGGTAATGCGCCACCGGTACATGGTGGACATCCCACCTATACGCACAAAACGTTTTGGCATATTCATTGTGCGTACAACTATGGAGCGGAACTCCTTGCCAAAGTTTGTCTGTTTAAATAAAAATGTCGAATTCAGCGCCATCTTATGAAAAAATGGCTACGCTCGAGCTCGTCGCTTTAATTATAACATCGACTATTTATTTTTCACTTTCTACTTATATAGCTACGCCAAAATAGTGTGCAAGTTCTATAGCAAGGCTCCTGTAAATATATATTTTTTTATTTGATATAAACGAATGCTTGACTATGATCCCACCTGATGGTAAGCATTGATGCAATCGTTGATGGTGAGGCGCACTAGTTTATTAAGAGACTATTCACTCTAGCCTTGAAGACACTCAAATTATAATCGAATGGGAAGACCTCGGCAGGCAAATTGTTCCAGTCCTTCGATGTACGCGGTATAAACGACGAGGCGAAACGCTTAGTGCGGACCGTAGAGGTTTCAACAACGTAACGTACCCGACGTACGGCGAGTATCTACCCGATACCCGCCATACGTCGGGTTGTCCGATGGTAGAAAGGAGATGGCGGAATCAAGTCATGCAATTCCCGCGCACACTCTCCAAAATGCATCCTGTACAATACCGCTAGGCTGGCTGCCCTACGCCTGTGCTGGCGGCGCAGTAGGTTGGATTAAACTAAATCTGGATCACCAATTAGCCTCTTCGCACGCCTTTCTACCGATTTTCTTTCCAATATGTATACTTGCCTTGCTGGTTATCACAGATGTGTCATTATGGAGTATTCATTCAGGTGGAAGGTTTTGTAGCCGACATAAACGCTTTTCGGAAAAACCTTGGCACAACAGCGATGTTTATCGCTGGTTTTAGAGATAGAAGTGATTCGTGAAATTTCGAAAAACAAGACAAACGAGCCACCAAGATAACATTACACTCCTTAAAGAAACCGTGGTACTAGAACGCAAAAGGCAGGACACAAGTGTTGTTTATTCAGTAAAAATCTGACACGCCCTCTCGCTCCACCTTTGAGTGCGAGAAATCATTAGCTGATTTCCTACCTGGTTGTCAAGGAGAACCAAAATACAGATATTGTAAAAAATTAAAAATTTAAGTTAAAATCAGCTCTTTATTACAAATATACATTTCATTTACGAATAAAAAGCAAGACAATACATTTAACTTTGGCATCAAATCAATTATGGAATGTAAATGTAAATTCATATTTTTATAATAAACTGTAATGTAAGTGTACACAATGAAACATTATACTTTCTATAGGTGCAACGAAGCATCATTATAGTAACAGATAAAATGCCACTAGTGTGTTTTTTACGCGACTTCAACGCACGGACGACTTGCGTTTTATTTAACGCCGTAAGCCATGTGTACGTGGGCCCTTATATCTAAGTATTTTTTATTGTTTTGTAGTGATTAGTACACATTCTTGCGCACCCATTTCATCCTAAGTCCACGCTGCGACATGATCTTGACGGAAGCACTGGCAGCACCTTTCACCACGTCTTGGATCTAAAATAAAACGTATAGTTTTATATTGGACTGTAACATTGCTGGCGCAAAGTTGCACCTCGCTTGGGCGGTGCACCGCCGTATCATCGTGGGGGCGATCGGCGGCAACGATCTCTCCCGCCTGGCCCTGGTACAGGCCATGGTCAGGAGCGAAGAGGAATGGCAGGCAGTCGCCTTCGCGTGTAAAGCAGTAATGCTAGCAAAGGAGGCGGTCGCACGCGTGAGGGAACGACCCTCACGCCTCAGGCGCCGGGATCCCATCTCCAATTTCCAGCCACCGTAGGCGTGCGCTTTCGGACGGCGAGCAATAGGTAGCTCGGCGTCCGGCAACCGACACGACCGACCTCGAGTCGTCGACGGCGCGTAGTGTTCCACGCGCACCTCAAGGAAATGTCAACAAAACCGTAGGGTCCAGCAGGGTCGAAGCCTACTGGGGCCACAGGTTCGCTTCTGGAAGGAAAACCTGGGCCCATGGAACGCAAGGCAAAGAACATGGGAGTGGGTTTTAGTCAGTAAAAGTTTGACACGCCCTCCTGCTCCCAAGAGCGGGAGAAGACATTGGATGATTTCCCACCTTAAAGAAAAAAAAGCTGGCGCAATATGAGTGGCACTGTAGGTACACCTCAACATCTAGCTTGGCTTGGCTTCGTTCGCTCGCTTTGCTTGCTCACTCTTCCCACCGTAATCCCCTTCTAACATGACCTATCCGTGTACCCTAAAATTCTGATTTCACTTTTTTCGTTCTTGGGCTAAATATTCTGATTGAATAAGTACAGCTATACTTAAAATTTGTTGATTACACTTTTAAAGTGATAGATGTCATATTATAGTGAAAGACAATTGGCTTAAATTACTCTGCCCCATAGGCGATAAGCATTGTAAATAATCCCCAGACGATTTGATTATTTCACTAATTGTTTTCATATTGCCCTCTCTTATTGAGCAGTTTCAGTGTCAGGCGTAGTTGTATTATTTTATACAGAGAAAACGTAGAGAAGCGTTACTTTGCAGAAACGTGTTATCTGTGTTATTTTCAATGTATTTTTACCTCGTTGGAGTAATGAGATAGTGATGCCCGAGTCGGGCAAGGGCATACAGGCCGCTAACGTAAATATGAATACTTTTAAACCATATTGTGAAATACTTACACTCAGCATCAATCTCTGAGCGTTGCCTACAAGCATGTCCAAGGCCTCTTTATCTTCTTGTGTAAATACAAAAATAATCGTTAGATCTAAGAATTACAATAAAAATACGTTCTGTAGTGGTACATAGGCGGACTTAATGCAACGAGGCACTCAAAAATTACACACAATTAAGTGTGCAATAATATTTGAAATCGAATTCATTAAGATTAAATACTATTAGTTTTTTTTTTTAATTATTATCGATAGGTTCGCGCTTGACCACTATCTCACCTGATGGTAAGGGATGATGTGGTCGACGATGAAGCACGCTTCCCTAGAAGTAACCTATTCACTCTTGACCTTTTCAGAGTCACGCGAACGCCGGCATTTCCTATAAATAGAACGCATTTTATTTTATAGTCTCTACCCTCAAATTTTTTTTTTTCGCCACCATTTTGTTTATGGCGTCCCTGCAGTTTGACAGTTCTTGACAGTTCTTATTCGTGAAAAGGTTAGACACCTAGGAT
Source organism: Mythimna pallens (assembly GCA_961205895.1). Taxonomy (NCBI): domain Eukaryota; kingdom Metazoa; phylum Arthropoda; class Insecta; order Lepidoptera; family Noctuidae; genus Mythimna; species Mythimna pallens. Next base: position 4,997,643 of record OY540854.1, on the reverse strand, counting down.
AATATGTAGCTATCAGGTAACACTCCGGCAGGGAATTTCACTACTTAGCTGTATGCATAATGACTGTGTTCCGAATATAAGTTGAAGGTATAAGTAATAAAGGCCTCTCCCAAGTGTCGCCAGGCCTATGCCCAACAGTGGACATCTTTCGACTGAAATTATGATGAAGATGGTGGTAAGTAATATGAGATGTATTACCGTGACGTCCCAGTGAAAATCCCTTGACCGTCGTTAACATCTTGAGCTGACCGCTGATAGTCGGGATCCTCTCGCAAGTTTGCAGCAAGTTCTAGAAGAACACAATCGTCTATTACATAAAACCAGCCAAATGTGAGTGGGGCTGGCGCACGTAAGGTTCCGTACCGACCGTAGCAAGCAAAAAAATTACTTTTGTTGCATGGGAGCCCCCTTACACTATTTATTGTATTCTGTTTTTAATATTTGTTGTTGTTATAGCGGCAACAGAAATACATCATCATCTGTGATTTCAATTATCATGGTTCATGAGGTACAGCCTGGTGACAGACGGACAGACAGATGGACGGACAGCGGAGTCTTAGTAATAGGGTCCCGTTTCACCGTTTGGGTACGGAACCTAAAAAAGTATTCTAGTCAGTGGTAGCATGAACGGCACATTACATTCTACATAGTAAGGTACCAAATACCAATGCAAGTTCATATACAAGTAATTATGAAACAACAAACTCTATCACACATTTACAACAACATTTTTTTTATTATTTAGAGCCATTCAAAAAAGGCTTTGATTTGGCTTTTGATGTTACCGAATTCTGTACAGTTTCGAATTCCTTGACTACAGAACTGAGCATTTTACCCTAGGCCAAGTAAATAATACGAACTGTCTTGATCCTGTGGTCGCTGCACTCGTGCGCCAACTTCTTGGCGAGGCGCGCCACTTCATGCGACTCCGTCACGATGGACTTGGAAGTCGTGAGCACTTCGCACTGCTTGTCTGAAATACAATAACGCATATTTGATTAAAATGGACAATTTTGGGTTTAATATTTGAAGTCGTGTACAAACCCGATTCTGATTCTAGTTGGAGGTCAATTAGGTGATTTGAGGCAATAATTTAACTAAATTCAATAAAGTGAATTGTCCGATTTCCGCAGATTAATTTCCTTGACTTACTAATGTATCAATTGCATCAAAAACAACATAAAGTAAAAATGTTAACTTTTACACCATCTAGCTAGAAAATGGGCAATGCACCCAGCTTCCACCTTGAATTCTTGTTTTGTCACCAACAACAAAAAGTTAGTTACCGTTGGACATGAAGTTGGACAGCTTGGCCATGAGCACGGCCATGCGCTTGGCGACGGCCACGATCTCGTTGTCGCGCGACGACCACTCGCGGATGGCCACGTGCAGGTTCAGCGCCTCGTTCTGTGATATACGAGATATTATATAATAACGTTGATGCAAACCAGTGTGTTTGCGTTAAGAAAATAATGATTCATCAGTGCATCTGTAACAATGACTATACAACCACATCTGTAAACAACATCTTAGGGTAAAAATTCATCATAATCATAGCCCTTCCCCAACAAGTGTCGCCTTATCGACCGGTCCTGTGTTTCTTGTATCCAGACCTTCCAACACTGCGTTTGCGTCAAAGCGTTTTGGGAACTGAGGAAGAGTGGAATTCCCTGCCGGAGTATGTGTTTCCTGATAGCTACAACCTAGGGATCTTTAAGTCAAGAGTGAATAGGTTACTTCTAGGCAAACGTTCTCCATCGTCGGCCACATCATCGCTTACCATCAGGTGAGATAGTGGTCAACCGCGAGCCTATCAATAATAAAAATAAAAGTCTTTCGGAACCCACTCCACATCCACGCGACTTCAGAACCTTTCGGCCCCATCGACCATCTGATCTGCGAGCAATGTACCTCGCCCACTGCCACTTAAGTTGGCGATTTTTCGGGTTATATAGTTTTAAAACTGCTAATAAGAAAGAGAAGTCCAACGTGGTCTTTGACTTCAAAGTTCATCACGCCCATACGACAGCGATAGAAAACGGTGTTTTGATGAAAGAGATATATATACAGGGTGTCAGGGAAACGCTTCCGAAAACGAAGACAGGTGATAGGGCTACTAATTCTCGATACGATACCATCAAAAAATCTGAAAAAAAAATGAACAATTTCACCTATTTTTTTTAGCATTTTTCGTACACTGTGCATTGAGAACAGTTAAATGAAACCATTATTTGCGATTAAACACATTTTGTTTTCTTTACAACTCTAACAAGCAATGTATCAGCTGACGCTTGCGCGTGACCTCAAGTTCAAAGTACGCGCGCGCTCTCCGACAGCCGCGCGGCCGACGACCCCAAGTCCACGCGCGCGTACGTACGGACACGGCCGGTAATCTTCATACAAAAAAACGTGTCACGTAGCCGCCATATTAAATGCTATTAAAACTGACTATGTATGACGTTTCTGTTCGTTCTGTTGCCGAAGTCATGACGAAAGCAAAGTCATGACGTATTGATATAACGTACAACGTACGTCATAACAGTACGTCATGACTTATACTCCATCTGTTGGTTAACAATCTTGACGTGTCTTTTATCTAAAAGTCGTCTATAATTTTTATCTAAAAATGTTTACAATTTGTTATTTACCTATACTGATGTTTGGTAATTAACTAAATTTAAATAATCTTTGTATATTTTTTATACGATTTGTTTTTTTAATAAAAAGACATATTATGATTGTTTACGTTTAGCTATCTACCTAAACCGATGGAATAAAGGAAAGGCTGGCAGCCATTATTATTTTTTTCATTTATCTTTATTTAATTTTCTAGTGTTTTTAATAAAGTTAAAAAATGTATTATGACTTACGAGTGCTGTGTTTATAAATCTACGTGTTATGACGCTATTTTGCCCCATTTGCCGTGTAAAAGACTCGCTAAGTGATGAAAGGCAAAAGTAATGAAAAGAGTTATCGGTAGAGCCTATCTTTTCTTTATTACTCAAGATGAGTGTGATTTGAAGATGATATTTTGAGTGGAATAGCATTTTAGCAAAATCTGGTAAATACACATCAAATTATTACTTCTTGCTTGGCTAATTTTCAAACTTCCTTCACTCTAGTCTTATGTTCTACTACTCAAGTCCTAACTTTCAAATGGCCTTAGAAGACCCTGTCACAGTAATTCAACACTACTAATAGGGTGCTTTTCCACCAGAGATGTGCTATGCTACATTGCTATGGATGCGTTTGATATCCACCAATCATATTGGTGCACATAGCTTAGCACTGGTGGAAACGGATTCAACTAATATATGTTTGTTATATGGAAGGATGCGTGCTATACCTACTGCTATGGATGCGTGCTATGAATGGTCGCGAGTGGTGTAGTTATGTGCCGCTGCCCTGCTATAGATACATTGCTTAGTTCGAGCTAAGGGAGATCTTCATAGCACATCTTACTCGCACTGCTACATAGCTTAGTATCAGTGGAAACGGTCACATAGTTTAACAGCATAGCTATTACATCCTTGCAGCATAGCTGCACATCTCTGGTGGAAAAGCAGCCTTAAACTACAAAAAGTTTAGCAATTGGAACAGGATTAAAGTATTTGCAATTGTAACATAAATTATCTTTTCAAACTGAAATCTAGTTTTATGGATACTGAAATTGATTTGTTTGTCTAATTTCAGAAAATGGGTTTTCTCAGAAGGAGTATTCAGAGTCCTGTTAAATGCCTCGAACCACTGAAAGGTTTGTTATTAGTAAATTTTTGTTTTGATACTATTATAATATAATTCTGTGTACGAGAAACTTGAAGTTGTTAAACACGCTTGCTTTATTTTTAAATGGTTTTTGCCATTTTGTTTTTCAGAAATTTGCATGCATCCACTTCCAGTGAGTTTCCTCTATAGCACCAAACGTTCCTACCACAACATATACAAAAACGTCAGGATTCAGGTAATAAAGATTTATGTAATGATGTTGGTCCCAGCTGTGATTTGTACATCTGATTTGTCTGATTGTTAGAAATCAGAATTTCTGGCACTACATCATGTTCAATTTATCTAAAACCTGTTAAACTGGAAGCGAGACCCAGTAAAATTGGGAAAAACCTCTTCTTTTTTCATGGTCTGATGTTCCAATAAAGTTGTCTGTATATTTTCAGATGTACCTATGTTACTTGCCAACTCCTGAAACATTTGCAGAAAAGTTCCAAGTTTGGGTGAAGAGTATTGGGGTGATATTGCAAGTCTAGACAGTGCTACTGTCCAAAACACTTGAAGATTTGCTGTTGGCACTATGAGAAGCAGTTTCTGTATACAAATAATAGACTTAACAAATTGGCTGTTCCCACCTTGATTTTACCTACAGAAAATATTTCAGGTACTTAAACAAATATTATAATAACTTTTGAAACTCTTCACAAATCTGGTTTGACCTGTCCCTCTACTTTGGGTAATTTATGGTTTTACCATGGCTCTCAAAAGAGTGTGAGAAAATATTGTGAAAAAACTTTGAAATTCACCAACCACTTAAGTACTGGGCCAGAATGGTTGATTGCGGCCCACTGTCTTTTAAAGAGAGTATATCTATGTTCCAGCAGGTAATGTTATCTTTTAATATTGAATTTCAGTTCATAATTTTTTTTTATGATAATCTCGTCTTTGCTTTTCAGCACCTACCAACTACAAGTTCATTGGTTCCAGATAGCTCACTATCTACTCCAATCCCAAGAAGCTTCTTCTTTTATTGAATCCTGTTTAACGCGCTACAACAATAGGAACTGTTGAACACAGTCCTCTCAGTGGTATGTAACTAATTATATTTATCTACACTTCTTCTTCTTAGCGTATCGATGTCAAAACTAGTTAAATTCCTTGCGTAGCCACTGGGCTACGGACGGCACTGCCGTGGCCGAATACTGATTCGGCCACGGCAGTGCCGTCCGCTGATGCTGTTATTAGGTCCCTACTATTATATATCTACACCAATATTATAAAGAAGTAGAATTTGTTTTTTTTTTTTTTTTTTTTTGTTTGTAGGAGGTAATCTCAGGAAGTAGGTACTGGTCCGATTGCTAGATTTTCTATTTGTGAAAAAAAATTATGGTGCTTTGTTCCTGAGTGACGTAGGCTATATTTAATGTACGCGGGCGAAGCCGCGGACAGAAGCTAGTTCTTAATATTGTTGGGGATATCTTTTTGTGGGTGTTTTCTATCTGTAATTTGAGTAAAACGTTAAAAGTGGTGCATGCAAAGGAGGTGGCCTTAACACCCCAGCGGCTGTCTTCTCCTGCAGCAGCCAATGGGGCATGGGCAGTCGTGGGGGATTCTTGATGTCCCAATGGATTGAGGAAACACTTCTCGTATCTTAATGAAATTAATATGGTTACTAAGTAGTAACTTTAAAAACATTGTTCTATTGATTCTCGATTTTGTTGTTATAATATTTCAAAAGTTATATGAACGTAAAGGTGGCATCTCAACCTACTTTGAGATGCCACCTTTATCATTCAGGATTTTTTGGAAAAGATGTCATGGTCCTGAAACGCAAAGGGCAATTGGTTGATTTTAGTCAGTAAAAGTCTGACACAACCTCTTGCTCCTCCTCAGAACAGAAGGAAGTCACTGGATCATATCCCACTTAAAAAACGTATCTAGGATCACCATGGATGAATATTTATTATAATTTGATATGATTTTGTAGCATTTGAGAGTAGTCTAAAAATTAGAGTTCGGTGGTGTTAAAATTAAAAAAAGGCGACTCACTAACCTTTCCGGTGAAGATACCTTTTGTGGTAACAATTAATAAAGCCCAAGGACGTTTGTTCCTGCCCCTTTAAGCCCGTAGGAATCGATCTACGCCAGGAGTGTTTTTCGAGATCTGGTTCAGAGAAAATCAATACGTGGGTATTAGGGGTTATATTACGCGATATTACAGAAAATAAAAAACACAAAGAATCCAATAAATACCTGATTTCGGAAAAAAAATGAAGCACCTTTAAAATAAAGTTTATTTGAACTTATAATTTCAAATCAATCCAAAGATATAACACTTCAAAGCAACCCGTTTTAAAAAACGGCAATTTTTACGCAGAAATACTTTAAAATGTTGACTAAGGTGCTAATTATTATAGTTACCTACATAATAATAAATAATAATATAGGGCTTTGAGTATAATTCTTATTTATCATAGCGTTATGTACCTAAATTTTTTTTTTTTTTTAAATTGTTACCTTATGGAAAGCGACGATGCGGTCGACGATAGAGCGCGCTTACCTAGAAGTAACCTATTCACTCTTGACTTAAAGATTCCCGGGTTGTAGCCATCAGGAAACACAGATTCCGGCAAGGAATTCCACTTCTTAGCTGTACCCACAATCCACCGTAGACGCGGGCTTGCGGACGGTGAACAATGGGTAGCTCGCCGTCCGATCGTCCGGTAACCGTCCAGGCCGAGCCCAAGTCGTCGACGGCGCTTCGTGTTCCACGCGCGCCTCAAGGTGATGTCAGCAACCGTAGGGGCCCAGCAGGGTGGAAGCCTACTGGGGCCATGGGTGATGCAAAAGAGATCCCCGGGGCCCTGGAAATATGGCAAAGAGGTAACAGGAGTCGGTTTTTAGTCAGTAAAAGTCTGACACTATCTCCCGCCCGCCCAAAAGCTTTTTTAATTTCGGGTGGGAATATCATCTAATGACATACCGTCGTTAGATGATATTCCCACCCGAAAAAATAAGCTGTACGCACAATTAATGTCTTCCCAAAAAGTTTTGTGCTTGAAGGTTTTTTTTTTTTCTTTTTCGGGTGGGAAAATCATCTAATGACAACCCCCGCTCTTGGGCGGAGCGGGAGATAGTGTCAGACTTTTACTGACTAAAAACCCACTCCTGTTCCTTCTTTGCCATTTTTATTTTTCCAGGGCCCCGGGGGTCACTTTCGCATCACCCATGGCCCCAGTAGGCTTCAACCCTGTTGGGCCCCTACGGTTGCTGACATCTCCTTGAGGCGCGCGTGGAACACTACGCGCCGTCGACGACTTGGGCTCGGTCCGGATGGTTACCGGACGATCGGACGGCAAGCCACCCATTGCTCGCCGTCCGCAAGCCCGCGCCTACGGTGGCCGGAAATCGGGATCGGAATCCCGGCGGCGGTTGGGGCGTGAGGACCGTTGCCGTTGCCTCACGCGATCGGCCGCCTCCTTTGCTAGCATTACTGCTTCGCAGAAGGAGGCAACCGCCTGCCACTCCTCCTCGCTCCGGACCATGGCCTGTACCAAGGCCCGGCGCGAGAGATCGCTGCCGCCGATCGCCCTCACGAGGACACGGCGGTGCTCTGCCCAAGCGGGGCACACCTCTACCGTGTGCTCCACCGTGTCCTCCGGGCGGTCCACACAATGGTAGCACCCGGGCGTCTCTTCTGCACGGATCCGGTACAGGAACCTCCCGAACTTACCATGCCCGGTGAGGACCTGCGTCATGCGGTAAGTAAGGACGCCGTGAGGTCTTTCCAGCCACTCCTCAAAGAGGGGACTTATCGCCATAATTAAGGCGTGCCCAGCACTGGGTTGCGACAATCGCCGTCGCCATTCCACCATGAGATCCCGCCGGAAGTTTTTCCGCCATGCCGCTACTTGGCGCGGCAGCGGAGTTTCGCCCCGGCGTTGCATCTCCATGCGCAGATCATGCATGCGTGCAAGATCTTTTGCCTGCAATTCCCACGGTGGTTGGCTAGCAAGGAGGCACGCTGCTTCGCAGGAAATCGTGCGGTATCCCCGCACCATCCGGATGGCCATGACCCTCTGGCTTGCGTTCAGCTTGGCCGCCGGTCGCTTTCGAAGTGACGGCGCCCATACCGGCGCCCCATAAAGGGCCATGGACCGAACGATTCCTGCATAGAGCCTCCGGCAGGAGGCGTCTGGACCCCCTAGGTTGGGCAGGAGCCGCTTGAGGGCAGCCCCAGTACGATCCAGTTTGGGAGCCAGACGTCGGAAATGCTCCTCGAAATTCCATCGGCTGTCGAGGACGATGAAGTACCTTGGACTTGCCAAGGTACTTCATCGTCGACTCGACGCCGATGTGAACTCCTCCTACCGTTAGTTGGGAACCCGATGGTGGCGCATTCCGAGGGCCGTGGAAGCACATGGCCTCGGACTTGTGCAATGCCACCTCTAGTCCCAACTCTTGGATCCTCTCCACGACTGTCGCAACCCCGCGTGTCACTAGTTCGACCGCCGCCTGGTACGACTCTCCCCGCGCCAGGACCAGCGTATCATCTGCGTAGCAGACCACACTGACCCCGTCAGGGAGATCGCCGCGCAGCACGTAGTCGTACCCGATGTTCCACAAGGGTGGTCCTACTACCGACCCCTGCGGAACACCGCACGACATCTCTCGCCGTTTCCATTCTCCCAGGTGACCAGGGTAGATAATGTACCTGGCTGATAGGTAGGCCTCGACAATATGACAGAGGTAGTCAGGCACCCGATGATACCGGAGTGCCCTCCTAATGCTACTCCAGGGCAGGGAATTGAACGCGTTGGCGATGTCCAAAGACACCGCCAAGACACACCTGCCCTGGGACACCGCATCCCCCGTCGTGAGGGCTCGCACGCGCATGATGGCGTCCACCGTAGAGCGTGCCCTGCGAAAGCCGAATTGGCCGTCCGAAAGATCCGGCCCCACTCGTGTTAAGTGCGCGACGAGGCGGTCTGCAATAATTCTTTCAAAGAGCTTGCCCACCTCGTCGAGCAGCACGATGGGCCGGTAGGCGGACGGTGAGACCGCAGGGCGCCCCGGCTTCGCAATGAGGACCAGTTTCCCCGTCTTCCAGCGAAGTGGGAACTGGCCCCTCTCCATACATGCGCTAAAGAGCCCTCTTAGTCGAGGCCCGAGTTCCTCCATGGCCAGAACCCAGGCCTTCCCAGGCAAGCCATCGGGTCCTGGGGCGGCATTCTTGGCACTAAGCCTACGCACCGCCACTCGCATCTCTACCTCGGTCACCTCTGGAGCAATGTCGTCGTCACTGTCGTGGTCCACGTCGGACACCGCAACTGGCGGAGCCATAGGCGGGGGAGAGTGTTCCCCTCGCGAGGGGAACAGAGCGCTAACCACACCCTCCACAAGCTGGGGCCGGAGACTCTGCGTCAGTGGGGGAGCCCAGGGGCCAAGCTTTTCTCGCACCACTTTGTAGGGGCGCCCCCACGGGTCTCTGTTCAGTGTCTCCAGCCACACGTTGCGGGCCTCTAACTTGGCCCGCTTTATCTCCGCTCGAAGGGTGCGCTTCGCCACTCTGTATCCCTCGTACAGCTCCGCCTCTCTGGCCTCCGCATCCGGCGGACGGATGCGGCGCCTGCGGTGCCTGGCATACTGGCGCCGCGCGGCACTGCACGCGCTACGCAGCGCAGCGATCTCTGGCGACCACCAGTACACCTGGCGCCGGGCACGTCCTGGCTGGACTCGGGGCATTGCCACGTCACAGATTTGCGACATGGCCTCCCGGAACCACTCTGCCTCGACGTCGATGTCGACAGGCCTGTCCGGTGCTTGCACCCAGGCCTGTACCATCGCGGCTTCCAGGAGAAGCTCCCGATCCAGCTGCTTCAGCGCCCAACGCGGACCACACGGGGTCTGTTGGACCGGCGCGGTTGAGGACTGGGTGGAGACGTCAAACCGGATGTACCGATGGTCTGAGTACGTCTCCACCCCCTCCATGACGCGCCAGTCGACAACACGCGGTGACAGAGCGGGGCTGGCGAACGAAATGTCCACCACTGACTCGCCCCGCATCCGCACACACGTGGGGACAGAACCCCGGTTTAGAACGACCAGGCCTGTCTCCAGAGCCCAGTCCTCTACCATCCGACCCCGCTGGTTCGTGTACCGGGAACCCCAAGACAAGTTCTTGGCATTGAAGTCCCCGCAAACGACAACGGGGAGGGAACCAAACCCAGCGACGACGGTGTTCAGCTCCATAAGGGAGATGTGAAGATCGGCGAGAGTTTTGTTCGGGGACAGGTAGACGCCTACCACTGCAATGTCCCCGAACCGTGCTGCCACGCAACCGCGTCCCCTCGTGACGGCCTCGAGGGACGGAGTACCGTTTGTGCTTGAAGGTGGGATGTCCACCATGTACCGGTGGCGCATCGCCGTACGCCTGCTGGCCCGATAGAACGGGCTAGGCGGAATTAGGTTATGCAATTCCGACGCACACTCCCCGAAATGCAACCGATGATGGTGAATGTTGACTATACAAATATTTCCAACTTTACGCGCAGTCGTGGACAATTATAATAAAACAAAATCAATTAAAAAACCAATTAGAAACATTTTCGACTTCTACGCGAACGAAGTCGCGGGTAAAACCCGCTACTTCGTTCGCGTAGTTAAAGTGTCTGAACCGTGATGATTTGGAATCTATACGTCTAGAACAAGTTTCGAAGCTTTATATTTGTCAAAAACACTTTGAAAAGAGGTTTATTACGCCTACATCACGTCTATATGCCAGGGCCTATCCTTCCCTGTTTACGGAAGATGAGATGTTGAGTGGAGTGGCATCTCAGGAAATTTTCGATAAATATGATGGTACTTTTTAGATGTATTATTTCTTGCTCCGATGGTAGTACCATGTTGGTTTACAAACTTAATTCACTCTGGTCTCAGGTTCTATTTTAGTGACTGAATTAATTTATTAAACCCCAAGCGAACGCGAGCGACGCGGAATCAATAAAAAATATTTCATGTGAACAAATTTCTGATGCTTGAAATCTGTTTCATGGATACTGAAATTAATTTGTCTGATTTCAGAAAATGTGTCTCCTGAGAAAGAGCATTCATACTCCCGTAAAAGACACTTTGACCACACTTACTCCCAGGAACCACTGAATGGTTTGTTATAAATAGATTTTGGTTTTGATACTATTTTTTTTAAGGTTTTTTTTTTATTTAATTAAAATTCTGTAAATACACTCTTGAAATTGTTAAAAACACTCGTTTTATTGTTTTGTTTTTCAGAAATTCAAGCGATTGCTTCCACTTCCAGTGAGTTTCCTCTACAGAGGAAACCACAATGTACACAAAGAAGTCGGACTTCAGGTAATAAATCTACTGTTCTCTAATTTCTTAGAATATATGTGTATTAATTACTCAGCTATGTTATTCAAATCTCAACTCTCATATTATTTGCTTTGATTATTTCAGAAGTCATTGCTTCCAGCTCACATGAGTTCCAAACTTTACCAGCAGTTTCACAAAATCCACCAACTAATAAAAACTCAGGTAATTCAATCAAAATAAACAAAGTGTATCCTAGATAGACATTACCTCACATGGCCTATATCAGGGATGGCGAACCTTTATTATCCTTTATTGGAGAGCGTTTCACTAAATATATATATTTAGTGGCACATTTTCCAATAAAGGTTCGCCATCCCTGAGAAAAAAATAAATAGTGTGGTCATGTCGTGCCACCAAAAAAATCTTGCTTTAGTAATTTAATGGACAAACTGAAACTAAATGCTTAATTAGCAAATTCCTATAGTGTTATATTTACAGTTGTTCGTTTGTTTATTTAATTAAACAAAAGTAAAAATTAGTGTAGTTGTTGCTTTAAAAAATCACCTATATGTTGTAAATCTTACACTGCCCGAATTCATTTGCCACGTGCCACTACTGGCACGCGTGCCCTAGGTTCGCCATCCCTGGCCTATACATTTACATAGACAATTTTCCTGTTTCAGATTTGAGTCAATTCAAAAATTTAAAAAAACTGAAAACATCCAAAAAACTGGTATTAAGTAAATATAAAGATTTATCGCGAACATTCAAAATGTTATACAAAGAGTACAAAAAGGCTAAAAGACAAATAAACTTTAACAAAAGAGTCAAGAAAGCTTTGAAGTTTAACAAGGAAATATCCTTCGAAAAATTAACAGCACGCATGAACCCATTTGCAAAAAGAATATTCAAAATGCAGATTAATCTTTGCACCAGAAATAAGAAAGGGCGTCGATTTACATTAGAAGAAAAACTGATCGCATTATCTATAATGAAGCAAAGTCCCAAATGTTATCGATTTTTACACAAAATATTTATACTACCATCAAGGGTTTCTTTGAATAAAATGGTTGCGAAATTGAACATTGAGACGGGAATCTGCCCTCAAGTTTTCGAATTGATGAAAAAAGAGGTTTGTACTATATTTGTAGTTTTAAATGGAAACAATACTCTATAAACTTTCTACTTTGGGTCTGAAAAATGTTTACTTATATTACTTTAATTCTTTTCCAGGTTGCAACATGGCAGACCAATAAGAAAATGTGTTCCATGATCTTTGATGAAACGTCACTAGAGACTGCCTTAACTTACAATAAAAATAAGGACACAATTAATGGCTTCGTAGAGTTAAATACAAAAAAAAATCAGTTTGCTGACCATGCCCTCGTTTTTATGCTGAGAGGAGCAGTTTTTAAATGGCAGCAACCAGTGGCTTATTATTACTGCCAAGGAGCTACCTCAGGGCTGGAACTCAAAATAATTTTGAAAGAAGTTGTCTCTGCTGTAATTGGATGTGGGCTGAAGCCAATTGCATTAATTTGTGACCAAGGCGCTTCTCTTTTATCTGCACTAAGAAGCCTAAAAGCAGACACGGCTCGTGACCAAATACTTGCAGATCGAGAACCAGGTTAGGATAATTCAAGTAACTTTCCCATTATAGCTGTGAATGTATATTCATCTTTCTGAAAATACATTCAGATGATTACCATTAAGGGTTGTTTTCATGAATTGACTGATCTCAGCAGTAGGCAGGTTTAAAGTATCGAAAATCGTTCGAGGGACCTTCGTCACCAAGATGTGATACCATCCTTTTGACTGTGCTACAATATTTTACCAACTGTAAAACTTGTTGGTACTTGTTTATCATTTGGTTTAAAATGTTTTATATTTTCAGATGGCACAGTTACAATATGTGGCGTCAATCTGAGTATTGTGTATGACCCCTCTCACCTGATAAAGGGTCTGGGAAATAATTTTTTAAGTAAAAATATAACTTTCAATGGAAAAATTTCTAAATGGCAAGACAGTAGATGTGATATGAAACAGACTGTCATCACACTGAAGCCAGACTTCTTCATAAACTGAGTGATCAACATGTAATTCCAGAAAAGATTAAGAAAATGAAGGTACTCATATTTGTAATTTGTTTTATTTAATCCAGATATTTGTATTCTGCTATAGATTGACCATTAAATTATAACATGACATTTTTTTTCTTTATACTTAAAAGCTGTATTTTTAATTTTCAGGTTAAAAATTGTGTGAAGGTCTTCAGCACAACTGTATCTGCAGCCTTATCATATACAGCAAAATTCTGTAAGTAACTTTATTTGAGAATAAATATTTTGCATATAATTACAGGTTCGATCCCTGCTTTAATGCTTATGGTCTATATTTTACCGCAACCTCGCAATTTGTATTTTCTATTTACATTTACACATTAACGTGGTAATGTATCAAGTAGAATTAAACATTAGTCTCACTCCCCTCCCTTATTAATATTATTAAACATATAGTAAAGGAAACAATAAAGTACTTATATAAGTTATTCATTTCAGCCCATTATGCTGATGGAAGACCCGTCAGTAGCACACTGCTAAATACAGCGGAGATCGTTCTATTTTTTGACCAATTATTCGACAGCGTCAACGGAGCTGCAAGATTTTCTAAAAGAAGCAAGGGAAAAAATTTAAGAACAGCGGTGGAAGAAAAATCAGCTCATCATCAGTTTTGGAAAGAAGCTATAAGTTACAGAAAATTAAATATTTAGATTTGAATGGAAAGGAGAAGTCAGTACCTTCATTATTAAATTTTATTGTTACACTGAAAAGCTACATGAGGCTATGGCAGTTTTTTTAAAACAATAATTTAAAAATTATGAGACCCAGATATTTCAATTCAGATCCAATTGAAAACTTTTTTGGCCAAGTAAGGGCATATAACTACCGAAATAATGTCCCAACCTGCCACAGCTTCAACTGTACCTTTAAATCATTATTGATAACTAGAGTCATAAAATTCCACCACCAATCATTCAACTGTGAGGATGGTCCGGCAGACCAAATCATAAATTTACAGCCATTATTTATTGAACAAGTAAAAGAAATGGTCGAGCCGGGTCATTCAGGTACAAGTCAAAACATAGAAATGATCGTAGAACAGGCTCGAAGAGAACGATTGAATGTCCATTCGCGTGCTTACACTGCTGGATGGGTAGTACGCAAAATTTTCGACAAAATGAAACTTAAATGTATTTCTTGTAAAAGTAGTCTTACAAGTGACCAAAGTAACATCCACTAATAGAATACACATTGGCAAAAAAAAGGTTAAGTTACCCATCCGAAGGTGTGGTAAGGTGTTTTGGTACAGTGATTACTGAAACAAATGAATACTTGGAATGCAATGCCCATAAAAATAATGTAGCGTTAAATGTAAAAGACATCATTATGTCTAAGTATTCATTTAATTTTATCGATTGTACAGAACACAAGTGTGTATCCTCAATCATTTAATTTTATTAACTGTGAGGTTTGCTATTATTAATTGGTGCAATATTATAAATAAAATTTTAAAGAGCACGGATATTCATAGGTTACGTACACAAAATTTACCAGCTATGCAACTAAAAGCGTTTCAAAAATATAAAAAGAAATTGAAAAATAAATCATTTGATAAGTAATAAAGGCGATCAGCTAGTAATTAATAAAATTGCATTAATGTATGCAATTTTATTAATTACTAGCTGCTCGCCTGGCTCGCTCGGGTGAAATATTTTTTATTTAATAGGTACTCGGTACTTTATTGCGTTCCATAATGTTACATGGTTGGTATGTTGTTTAAAAGATTTTAATGACTTATATAGACAACATTTTGATTGTAAGTTACTCAGTGTGTAGCTTTCTAATTTTTATTTCTAAGCTTTCTAATGGTGAAAGAATTTTAAAAATCAGTTTAATTTTTGAGTTAATTCGTAACATACAAACAAAAAATTAATTTTTTTCTCATATTTAATGCAATTATTAGTAACTGGCTTTCGCCCGCGTGAAAATAGAAAATATAGGCCTATGTTACTCAGTGATAAAGTAGCTTTTTACTGGTGAAAGAATTTTGAAAATCGGTCCAGTAGTTTTTGAGTTAAATCGTAACATACAAACATAAAATCAAATCTTTCCTCTTTATAATATTATTATTAAATATGGATGTGTATTTATTGTTCAATAAATAAATAAATGTATTAAATAAATTAATAAACGTTTTAATTATTTTCCTGCAACCTGAAAAAAAAAAAAAAATGGTACTCATGCTGTATCCGTTGCATTCCTTTGCCATAATAAGCAGTGATCTTGGCCGCAGTTTAAAAAAAAAGAAACGTCATACATAATCAGAGATGACGCGGCTAGTCTATGGATGACGGTAAAACGGTCGAAAAAATTTGTTCTAAGATTTCGGTCTGTATCACCCTCACTAGTCTGTGCGTACGGAGGTGAAGGAGGAAGCGAGATGGACATAGGCTAGACATGGGTCGTACTTGCAAAATCGAGTACCAGGGCTTCCAAGTAAGTCCAACATCCACCTTAAAAAACCAGGGCCTAAAACCAGGGCTCGAAATACTTTCAGGTGTTTCCTATCTGCATCGAAAATTGATCCATGACTTCATACAAATAAGAAGTACAATCGTGTATTCAAAAGCCCTATTGGAAGAAAAAATACTAGCATAGGAAATTGATCCGTGACTTCCTAAATAAGGAGCAAAATCGCGTTTACAAATAAATACACACAAAAAATACACAAACCAATAAAGTAAAAAAATACTTGCATACGAAATTGTTCCTTATACTCTTACTGATAAATGATCGCATTTGCGAAAACTAACGCAGTTGAGTACCTACGTAGTTGAGCGTAACTTTTGTCGGGCGGCATCGAATGCAGGTGCAGGCGGCATGTTTGATCTTCATAGTACTTCTTTAGTAATGTAGTTACTTATTTAGTTCCTTTCCGACTCGGTTCGTGAGCGAACGTGCGTGAATCAATCCATAGCCATTGAATCGTATTTGTTACTGTTTTGTTAGTTTTGTGTTTAGTTATTGTTGTTACGTTTTTAGTGCTGTTTTATTGTTTTTTAGTTTAATTTTTTGTGTTTTTTAACAATGCCTGACGCATACGTGTGCAGTGCTCGTGAATACGGCAACATGTTGATGTGTTTAGGAGAAGCCCGTGGCAATGCTTCTCTAGCGTTGAGAATTTACCAAGACAGTTTTCCGAACGTCCGACATCCGTCTGATAGTCGCATGATAACGGCTGCTTTTCAAAGAGTCTTAGAAAATCGACCAATTGCGCCGATGGCGGCAGGTGGTGGACAACAAGTGAATGTTCAGACCGAGGAGCGTATTTTAAATGTGATTCGCCAAAATCCACGGCTGGGCACACGAAGTGCGGCGAAATTATTGCGGCGCCGGGGCGTATCGACAGTCTCTCACTGGACAGTTCACAAAATCTTGCGCCGGAACAGAATGCGGCCCTACAAAATACACAAAGTACAAGCGTTGCTACCCAACGATCGCGTTCGTCGCCGTGCGTACTGTCGTTGGCTGCTAAATCAACAACAACGTGCACCTGGCTTCATTGAACACATTATCTGGACGGACGAGTCCACATTCACGAGAAACGGGATGTGGAACAGGAGGAATGCCCATGTATGGTCAGACGTGAACCCGTCCGCCACTCAAGAAACCGGCCATCAGACCAGATGGTCTGTCAACGTATGGGCTGGTGTTTTTAATGGACGCATTCTAGGACCAGTGTTTCTACCGCAGCGCCTCAATGGACCAGCATATCTTAATTTTATAAATGTACATTTAGCTGATATGCTAGATAGTGTATCGCTGGCTGAATTTCGTCGAGCATAGTTCCAGCACGATGGCACTCCACCGCATGTTACGCGTCCCGTTCGCAAGCGTCTCACTGAGCTTTTTGGTGACTGCTGGCTCGGAAGGATGGGGCCGCACGCCTGGCCAGCTCGTTCACCCGATTTAACACCTTTGGACTTCTTTTTGTGGGGGTATGTGAAAGAAAGAGTGTTCGATCGGGAATGTGACAGTGCTGATGAAATGCGGGGCAGAATAGTGAGCGTTTTTAATAAACTACGTGCAGAATGTGTTGAGGATGTTACACTGATGCCTCGTGTTCACGAGTCTACACAGCGACGGGCCCGGCTATGCATTGAAATGGATGGCGCGCAGTTCGAGCCAAACCTTATAAGGTCGCAAAGGATTTAAACAGGTACGTAAAATGCTTCTGTCAACTTAAATGTGAACTACGAATGCGATTAAAATCCAAAATTTTGTGAAGTGTTGTAGGGGTAGGCATTTTGAAAGTGGTTTTTGTAAATTCCGTATTAAATCCGTACGGCCGCTGCTCGAATTTTGCGGACAGCGGGTGGCGGCTCGGGCGGCGCGGAAACGGCGCGGGACGTATGAGATCCTGCCGCTCCCGCGCCGCCGCCGCCGCCGCCCCGCTGCCCGCAACATTCGAGGCAGCGGCCGTACGGAGCGCTCGGCGCCCGCGACGCGCGTTGGCGCGACGTTGCCTTGCGTGTCAGTGACCTCACGTTTTGTACGCTTTCCATTGCGTGTTTGCGAAATATGAAGTCTTGACAATAATGAATTTAAAGCGAAAGGTTAGTGGTATCCGTTTGCATATAGGTTGTATATAATCTACGTTCTGGCTTCGGAAGCTTTCCCCTTACACCCTGTATATTTTACACCTTGTTGGTTACGGGACAAGTAAAACGATGGCTAGCTGGAAACGCACTGACGCTTTATAATTAAACAAATGCACACACAGTGTGCGGGAGCGGCGAGCGGGGCGCTGCGCGGTACCGGCTGCGCAAGCAGTCCGTCAAGGCCGCCGTAGCTAGGCCCTCAGGGGCCCCGTATCAAACATTTTTGAGTTAATCCTACCCAACACAACTAGTACCCTGAGACGACGCGATAGAGTCCCGAGAGAGTAGAGAGATATACCATAATGGAGATACCGACCAGAAAACATGCAAGCTCGCTATAAATAGAAGAAGTAGTTTTGTCATCATGTAAGACCGAACTCAAAAATTAGATTACTATGGCTGACAGGTGTTGATTGAAAATGAACTTGTTTGTTGGAGCATTCTGAACTAAGATAAAAACTTACCCTAAGTTTTTATTGTTAATTTATATAATCACTATTAGAACATCCTATCATATATTTTCATTATTCATTTACGTGTGGCCTCTTATCAATACGAGAAGGTTGTCGATAACATGTTTAATTAAACACATGT
Organism: Mythimna pallens; assembly: GCA_961205895.1. Lineage (NCBI taxonomy): Eukaryota > Metazoa > Arthropoda > Insecta > Lepidoptera > Noctuidae > Mythimna > Mythimna pallens. The sequence continues at coordinate 4,979,273 of OY540854.1, read as the reverse complement.
CGGGGCCGCTGTACTGTGGGGGCCCCGAATTGTTACGGCAGATACGGCGGTAGCTACGCCCCTGACAACACATCTCGTTTGCTTTTCTACCAGTCTTGATATTTTTTCCACTTTATTCTATTTTTGTAATATTTTTTTTTTTATAGAAAGCTTACAGAGAAATAGAAAAAAAAATGATATAAACATTGTAACATAATCAAATAGCTAATTACAAGCCTCCAAACATAGACAAAAAAAAATTACGATAAAAAGAATTAGATTAGACACAAATCAATTAATTACTATCGAGAAGTTAATCACAGAAAAAAATTGTTTTGTAAATTCTATTTTTTTAAATAAATTTTGTTCTATTTTTGTTTTCTGTATTCTCTTTTTTTCATCATTCATCATCATCATTTCAGCCGAAAGACGTCCACTGCTGGACATAGGCCTCCCCCAAGCGTCGCCACAATGACCGATCCTGTGCTTCTCGCATCCACCGCACTCCCGCGACCCTCACCAGGTCGTCGGTCCACCTTGTAGGAGGCCTTCCAACGCTGCGTCTTCCGGTGCGCGGTCGCCACTCTAGAACCTTTCGGCCCCATCGGCCATCCGTTCTACGAGCAATGTGCCCTGCCCACTGCCACTTAAGTTTGGCGATTCTTCGGGCTATGTCGGCGACCTTGGTTCTCCTGCGGATATCTTCATTCTTTATGCGATCACGCAAGGAAACTCCGAGCATAGCCCTTTCCATTGCTCTTTGGGTGACTGTAAGCCTTCTGATGAGGCCCATTGTAAGCGACCATGTTTCAGAGCCATATGTCATCACTGGCAACACGCACTGGTCATAGACTTTCGTCTTGAGACACTGTGGTATGTTGGACGAGAAGATACCGCGCAGCTTCCCGAACGCTGCCCAGCCGAGTCGGATTCGACGATTGACCTCTTTCTCAAAGTTAGACCTACCCAACTGGATTGTCTGTCCCAGGTAAACGTAATCGTCTACAACTTCGAGTGCAGAGTCTCCGATCTTGATCGGAGTGGGTGCTACATGGTTATTTACCATGACTTTGGTTTTATCCATGTTCATTTTAAGACCCACTCTTTTGGAAGCTCTACTAAGGTCATCGAGCATTGTACTGAGCTCCTCCGTAGTTTCAGCCATGACTACTATATCATCGGCAAACCGAAGGTGAGTGATGTACTCGCCATTGACATTAATGCCTAGTCCACTCCAGTCCAGAACCTTGAAGACATCCTCCATTGCAGCCGTGAACAGTTTCGGAGAGATGACATCTCCCTGCTTCACGCCCCGCTGCAGAAGGATAGGTTTCGAGATCTGGTCCTGAAGTCGGACTGACATTGTGGCGTTTTCGTACAAACACTTCAGCACTTCGATGTACCGATAGTCAATCTGGCACCGTTGGAGAGACTGCAGTACAGCCCAAGTCTCGATCGAATCAAAAGCTTTTTCGTAGTCCACGAACGCTAAGCATAGAGGCAAGTTATACTCCTCTGTCTTCTGTATAACCTGCCGGAGCGTATGTATGTGGTCTACGGTGCTGAAACCTTTTCGGAAACCGGCTTGTTCGGGAGGCTGGAAGTCGTCGAACCTGCGCGCGAGACGATTCGTGATGACTCTGGAAAACAGCTTGTAGACATGGCTCAGAAGAGAGATGGGCCTGTAATTCTTAAGCAGGGCATTGTCGCCCTTCTTAAAGAAAAGTACCACCACACCTCTGCTCCATGCCTGTGGCGTCTTTCCCTCAAGTATGACGGAATCGAACAACCTCTGAAGGGCCCTTAGGACCGGTTTTCCACCCGCCTTCAGGAGTTCGGCTGTAATTCCGTCGTCACCCGACGCCTTGTTGTTTTTGAGCTGCTTCAGAGCCACCCCAATCTCGTACAGGCTGACGTCCGGGATATCTTCGGTATAGTGCCGGGTTAATCTAGCTCTTGGGTCGTTTGCTAGATTCGTTGTGGGTTTTGTGATAGATGTGTACAGCTGTCCATAGAATGCCTCGATCTCTCCCAGAAGCTCCGATTTGGCGGATATGACTCTGCCATCGTCGGTCTTCAGTTTCGTGAGCTGGCTCTGCCCTATAGACAGATCCCTTGCAAAAACCTTGGAGCCCTTATTCCGCTCAATCGCATCCTTAATCCTTTCGGTATTAAAGAGGCGGAGATCGCGTTTTAAGGACTTTGAGATCCGTCTATTGAGCTGCCGGTAGATGCACGCATCGTCTGAAGACTGCAGAATCATCTCTTTTTTTACATTAATTTATTGATAAACTGCTTAGATAGACAAATATTTTTATTACGCATATTGGGCGTGGCTGAACTGAGTGACATCGATGAGTTACAATTTTTTTATGATACAAAAATCACGTTATTGGATTTGCAACTGTGTACTGTCAATTATAATAATGTTAGTAAAGTACTTACATAAATGGGTTGGTTCGGTCCTGGCTGCGTCTTGAATACGTTCTCTCCGCCCAGAAGTGATTCCACCTCCCCGGTCGCTTGCAGGATCTGCAGATGAGATAATTAATAAAGATTGGTTTATAATCGATGATGATGTATTTTTATTCTTTTCGATTTTAAGTGTTTGTGTATACATAAATAAATAATAGATTCTCGCTCTAATCACACTATTTACCATCATCATTATTTTAGCAGAAAGACGTCCACTGTTGGACATAGGCCCCCCCCTAAATGTCGCCATAATGACCGGCCTGTGCGCCTCGCATCCATCGGATTCCCGCGACCCTCACCAGGTCATCGGTCCGCCTTGTGGGAGGCTTTCCAACGCTGCGGCTTCCGGTACGTGGTCGCCATTCCAGAACCTTTCGTCCCTATCAACCATCTGTTCTGCGAGCAATGTGCCCCGCCCACTGCCACTTAAGTTTGGCGATTCTTGGGGCTATGTCTGTAACCTTGGTTCTCCTGCGGATATCTTCATTTCTGACGCGATCACGCAGGGAAACTCAAAGCATAGCCCTTTCCATTGCCCTTTGAGTGACTTTAAGCCTTCTGATGAGGCCCATTGTAAGCGACCACGTTTCGGAGCCATATGTCATCACTAGCAACACTCACTGGTCATAGACTGTCGTCTTAAGACACTGTGGTATATTGGTTCTAATCACACTATTACTTAACACTAATATTATAAAGGCTCAAGTTTTTAAGTGTATGTTTGTTACTGCATCACGCTCAGACGATTAAACGAATTAGGATCAAATTTGGCACATACGTAGACCATAGCACTTAGAACATTTTATATTCCGGGAGTTGATATCCTTGAGAAATTAATCGAGTTTTACGCGAGTGAAGTCCCTGGCAGAAGCTAGTTCAATATACGTAAATTTAAGGAAATCAGCCACTTTTTGTGATAGAATTAAATATGAGATTAGGGTGCGAAAGCTAATCAAAGAGTCTTGACTTGATATGTGATAGCTTCCAAATTAAACTGTAGCCGCGCTGTATTACCATGGATTACACTAAAATGAGGATTCCCAGCAGTGGGTTAGACCTGCAATCGATCTTTCTGTTACCTTGGCAGTAGTATCCTTCCAGTCCGGCATCCTGCTGGCGCAGGTGTCAGCAGCTGGTGTGGCTGCAGTGAGCTGTTGTTTAGCTTCAGACAGAGCTTTCTGGAGCTCGGGGTCGCTTTTAGCTGTGCTTGATGACAAGCCCACGTGGATTACACGGTTAGCTAGCCTGGAGACATAAAGGATTTATAAGACTTTATCCTATTAAGATGGTTAAAGCTCCAATACAGTACTGGCGATGTTTGCTGGGAGATTTTATTGCCCTTATAGCGGACATTACTGTAGCAGACATGTTACTGGCCGTGTCCGATAGTATAATGTATTTATGTCTGGTTTGTGGTTAATATATAAGAGCTATTTTTTTTAAAGATGACTGACCGTGACTAAATTTTCATTCTGGTACCTTTCCATCTCGGCACCCATACAGTTATCAAAAATGGATAAGTGCAATAACTTAAAATAACTTTTGTACTTATAATCCATTCGTGTTAAGAACATAGTAACGTCATCGTTGTCACTTAGCTTAGCCACGCCCCTTGACCAATCAGATCATAGCAAAATAGAAAGCTGTGTACACATTAACCAGTTGCTGTAAGCCCTTCAAACAGTACTGATGCGTCTTTTGTCAATTTTAAAAATTAATATCTCACCTATTCTTTAACATTAAAAATTAAAATTCTGACAATAATGATGAAATAAAATAATTACTTAATATTAATATTTAAACATACTGCGTAAAAAGTTTGCTTTTATATTAAAGGTTTAATTTTACCTCACTATGAATAAGTACGTCTTTACTTTGCATTAGCACTGATGACGTCACTATTTTCTCAACGTAAATGGACTATAGATTAAAGTTAGAACTCAGTTCATAATGACACCATTAGTGTTCATATCCTAAACTATTGGCAAAGATTCTGCAATAACAGAGGCCAGAGGTGGTTAGTGGCCATGACTGCTATGCCGGAGGTTGTGGGTTCAGTTCCCTCGCATGTTTGTGTGATGAGCACGATCATTTGTTCTGAGTCTGGGTGTAATTTATCTATAATACGTATTTATATAGAAATATGTAAGTATGTTTATCAGTTGTCTAGTATACATAGCACAAGCTCTACTTGGTTTGGGACTAGATGGCGTTGTGTGAAAGTTGTGGAATAACATGTTCATCAAATGATTATGAGGAAGCTAGACGTAGGTGTACTAACTTGGTAATGGCGGCGGAAGTGTGTGCGCAGAGCTGCGGGTCGTTGTGTTTAGTGGACTCCTCACGCATGCGCTCCATCGTCTCGCCTGCAACATTCATTTCCTTATTAACGCTCAATAAAGATTCTTCAATATAATAATTTTCTAGAAGTCTTTAAGTCATGGGTGAGTAGGTTACTTCTAGACAAGCGTGCTCCATCGTCGGCCGCATCATCGCTTACCATCAGGTGAGATAGTGGTCAATCGCGAGCTTATCCTATTATTATATCAAAAGTTCAATTAGTGTTTCCAGGATTTTAGAGGAGCTCAAATCTTTGTACTCGTAGTAACAAGTAACAAAGAAGTACACATCATCAATTAACTTCAGATAGTGTTCAAACGCGAGCCCATCAATAAAAAAGCCGGCCAAGAGCGTCTCGGGGCACGCTCAGTGTAGGGTTCCATAGTTTCCCGTCCGTCACAATAAGTGTCCTCACTTAAGAGTTAATGAACGACAGACAACAAGCAATAACAAATACTACCAATGCCAACGAGAGATTAACCGAACTATTCGACAATATAATGGCTCATACCCGTCCCGACCCCATCAACTCAGGAAAAATTTTAATATCGCGAAGTAGCCCAAAGCATAGCGCCATCTCTCGGGGAATTGGGTTACTAATTTATACAAACTAGACGGATAAGTATGTTGGATTTCTGTTGGTAATTTTGGATTTGAAAGAAGATACATTCAGAATAATAAAATATGTAAAATAAGTTGAAAAAATGCTTGCATATACGGTTAAATTACAAACTTAGTTCAGTAATTATTTTGTTCAACTTTTCAAAACTGTTCAACCCATCAAGTTCAAAATAATTTTCCTAGAAAGTAGATGGCGTAGGATGCATTCTGGTTCAATTGACTGATAAAGGTGAAAAACCGATTCATTTTTATAGTCGACAGACTTCTAATGAAGAAAAAAAGTATCACTCCTTTGAATTAGAATTTTTAGCTATACTTGTTGCGCTTCAAAAGTTCCGTCACTATTTATTAGGATCTATATTCAAAATTTATACAGATTGTAACGCTGTTAAATATACAATTAATAAACAAGAAATTAATTCTAGAATTGGTAGGTGGGTGTTACTAACCCAAGAATTTACGTTTGAGATAATGCACAAACCAGGAGCTCAAATGCAACATGTTGATGCTCTGAGCCGGAATTCAATTGATGCAGACTCTACCCCCATATGCAATGAAAGTGTGTTAGTTATTACTGAAGCAGATTGGTTGTTATCAGTTCAGTTACAAGACCCAAATATTTGTGCAATAAGAGAAATATTAGAGTCAGGTCAGGCCGAGCTTGAATAAGAAAGTGTATAATGACTATGAGCTGTTAGGTAATAAGGTATACCGCCGGACTGACTATGGTAGACGATGGCTTGTTCCTAAACAATGTATTTGGCAGATTATTAAAACCAATCATGATGATCTTGGCCATTTTGCCGTGGATAAAACAATTGAGAGAATAAAGTCGTGTTATTGGTTTCCCAAGATTAAGAAAATTGTGTCCAAATATACTTATTAAAAATTGCATTAACTGTATTTACTATAAAATATCTACGGCAAAAAGGAAGGAAAACTGTATCCTATACCTAAGTATGCAAAGCCTTTTCACACATTGCACATAGACCATCTAGGTCTATTTGTAAAGACTACACGTAAAAATACCTACCTATTAGTGACTGTCGACTCATTTACCAAATTTGTATTTATATCACCTGTTCGCAACACTAAAAGTCAAACTGTTATTAATGAATTCGATAAAATATTTAAAGTTTTTGGTAATCCGAAGCGTCTGATATGCGATGCCGGAAGTTCTTTCACGTCCAAATTATTCGTTAAGTACTGCCAGGACAAAAATATTCGACAACATGTAATAGCTACTGCTGTCCACACTCTAACGGTCAGGTGGAACGTTTTAGTCGCACTATCCTGGACGCGTTAAGAAGTATGGGTGCTAACACTAGCTATGATAAATGAGATACGCATATTACTAGTATCCAACAAGGGATTAACAGTACCATTAATAAAACCACTTCAGCCATACCCAGTGAAGTCTTCTTTGGTTACCGACTCCAAACTGATGCTGACATGTTGACACAAGAAGATCAATCTGTTGATGTCACTTTATTAAGGAATAATGTTAACAGTCGCATTCAGGTCAGTGCAGGCAAACAAAAGCAGGCTTTCGATTCCAAACGAAAAGAGGCCCATTAGTACAATCTTAACGATTTGGTAGTTATAAAAATTCCCAGTCAATCGAATGACGGGCAAAGTACTAAATTATTACCACTGTTCAAAGGACCTTTTCAGGTGACTGAAGTGCTAGGACATGACCGCTACAAAGTGATATGCGTGGAGCCGAAAGGGCAACCAAGTGTTATGAGGGGACCACGTGTGCTGAAAATATGAAACCTTGGATCAAATTGGCCGACCTAGATGCTGAAGGCTTAGAAATGGCCTAAGATGTTGTCAGGTATTTATTTAATCCAAGTAATGATTTTATTTATCCATATCATCTGTCTCTTATAACTTTTACTATTATATAACATGTGATAAGATGTCTAGTGCATTTGCTTCAAACATATTTTGGTATTTCGGACAACAGTATTTATTCGTGTAAAATAGATCTGTTGCTAATCGGTTTGGGTTTTGTAGTAAAATAACTAGGGTTGGCCAAAGGCATCGCCTAGGGTGAACTGCAAAATCTAGGCATTTCAATAACTGACCGCTGATGGAACGGTTATAGATTACATCTGAATACCAATATATGTCATGTCAAGAAATCTTTTGATTTGAGGTCTTTCTTCTGCTGGCCATTGATGGAATAGCAGAGTAGACACTTGATTCAAATAACTTTAGTAAAATTAAATTTCACCAGATAAAATGTGACTTAATCCATGCATATACTTTGTTCTCAGCAATTGCACCAGACTGGGACGCTATCCGAGGACGGATGCGTGCGCAGGACGACCGGATGTTGTCGCTTCGAAGATGGACGTTAATTTTTAGAGATAGATATAATTATTTTGGTATCAGTAGAATTATGATTTTGTTTATAGTCGATATATTTGCTTAAAAGACTTGTGTCTGAATTTAAATACTATTAAATGCTATTTATTTAGGTTGGTAACACTGGTGTCGCACTATTATTGGTCCGTTGCAAACTTCCGGGGCAATGGTGGGGCGACACTAGCCTGTGCTTAATAATAAACTGTAGAGAGATCGTGCACTTGGCTGGCGAATACAGTGTGAGTAACATCTCCTCAATTTTATAAATGTTGTGATTATGTTTTGAGGTTAGAATACCGTTTCACGTGTTCACTTGAATTTATGTAAAGTAGTTGATTAAATATATATTGGCAGTTATTCAGTGTTTCTCTGTAGATTTCCTTACAAATCTAATGTTATGCCTTCCCTACACGCCCGGGACGTGGACGCATGGCGCGTGGAGTGAGGGGTAAACTTCTTAACTTCAATGCCACACTCGGCCATAAATTGCCTTATCCAGCGACTAATTGTTTGGTTACTGGCACAGTTATGTGGTTTTTTATAACATATAAGTAGCTTATCCGAGTTAATTGTGTCTACTTTTCTGAGTGCCCTAGTCTGGTCTATATAATGTCTAAGTGCCGATACGGGGCATATTTCCAGACTCGTATCCAAGGAAGGAAGCTTTATTAGGACTTGATCCTTACATGAAGTCGTAGTTTTTAAAAGGTCGGTAAATCATGTATAGAAGCACCTGAAGCACCAACAAATATTTTACAAAAAATAACTAATTGTCCTCGGCCGTATACCCCGGATGAAACGATATCAGTGGTAATAGATAGAAATTTAACAGTCGGGACCTACAATTTTCTTCATATGGATCTTCAAGATCGCGGATTCCCTGCATTTTCTCCATACTATAAAGTTTTAGTCGCAAAAAAGGATTGCTATCCATCCAATATTACAATTTCAGAGTGAGAAGCCTCAGTTCCTATCCAAGATCTTTTACAACACACATTTGACAGAGTGAAAGAGTTGGAATGTGTGTTGGAAGGAAACTGGGGCTTTGATGGGAGTACTGGACAGTCACTGTGCAAACAAGCCTTTTGGGATGTTGAAGGCGGTGAAGAGAATAGTCTCATTGCAACTACATTTATTCCGTTAGTAGTAGACGCAGGTCCTCACCGGACATGGCAAGTTCGGGAGGTTCCTGCATCGCATTCAGGCGGAAGCAACGCCCGGGTGTCATCATTGTGTGGACCACCCAGAGGACACGGTAGAGCATACGGTGGAGGTGTGCCCCGCTTGGGCGGAGCACCGCCGTGTCCTCGTGGAGGCAATTGGCGGCAGCGATCTTTCACGTCGGGCCTTGGTTCAGGCTATGGTCCGGAGCGAGGAGGAATGGCAGGCGGTCGCCTCCTTCTGCGAAGCAGTAATGTTAGCGAAGGAGGAGGCTGCACGCGTGAGGGAACGAAGGTCCTCACGCCCTAGCCGACGTAATTCCGACCCCGACTACCAGCCACGGTAGACGCGGGCTTGCGGACGTCGAGCACTGGGTGGCTCGCCGTCCGGTTGTTCGGTAATTAACCGCACCGAGCCCAGTCGTTAACAGCGCGTAGTGATCCTCGCGCTCCTCAAAGAGATGTCAGCAAACCGTAGGGGCCCAGTGGGGCCGATGCCCGCTAGCTAGGACCGCGGAGAATTTCTGAAAGGGCAACCCGTAGTCCTAGTACGCAAAGGGTAATTGAAGGATACAGGTGTGGTTTTAGTCAGTAAAAGTCTGACACGCCCTCGCGCTCCACCCAGAGCGCGAGAAGTCATTTGGATGATTTCCCACCTTAAAAAAAAAAAAAACAGGTACTGTAGAACAGTATGTGTGCAATTCAACAATATTGACCTAGCTTTAGAGCAACCTATAAATATTGATGCCCTTAAGCATGGTGTGAGTACATGTAGTCCGAGCGATGTACAGTCGATGCAGTACCCAAGTCCGGTCTACAGTGGGCACCACTGGCAGCTTCAATGTGGCTGTCGGCTTACATCAAGGCGACGGGTCCTACGTATACTGGTGTAACACGCAAAACAGCGAAATACGTTTTTTTGCACCAAAAGCCTTAAAATTACCTTAACTTTATATCCTGTAAAAGTTATATTAAATTATCATGTAATTTCAAAGATACAAACTTGCAAACTAATATAAGTGACATCATTTTCAGCCACACGACCATCTACACTGATGTAAGTCACTTGCACCAGTGTAGGTAGTCGCGTGCGACGCGACACGTCAGCACAAGTGTCATTCGCTCTGGTATGCGTGCGACGACGGAGTCGGGAGCACGTTAAACACTGGTATAACTGCGAATCTGCGATGCGTTTTAGTTTACGTATGCATTTTTTACTAAAAAACTATTCAGATTTTGTTTGTCTTGAGTGAGTAGTGGTAAGAAGTCACAACAATGAAGCGCTCACGAGGTCAATTAATGATAGATTTATTAGAAAATAAGTATAGTAAAATAAACACTCCAGAAAATTACGAAGGTAAGTATTAATTGACATTTTAAATATTATAATGCTATACTTTGTATTGTTCCATCAAATGTAAAATTAAAAAAAAAAATAATTACGTGTTGTTTATTTGTATTTTCACTTGTACCAGTATAAAAGGTTCATAGTAGTTACTCGCGTACTTTGTATAGTGGTTTTAGTAAATTTTAAAGATTATTTGTAAATATATTTAAAAATAAATTAACACCTTAATTTTGATTTATTTTAGATCGGCCGACAGTACCATCACGCGAAATACATGAAGAATTAGACCAAACTTTGAAAATATGCAACGGGACCACGGAACCGACCGATTTTACAGAAAAAAATAGTTTCACAAACGAAAGTCTAATAGAAAAGCCAGGTAAACATAATAAACTAAATTAATGAAATGTGATTTTATAATTCATGTTTTTTTTTTCAATAAATTTTGCACTTGTATCAGTATACAAAGTCACATCTGACTTTTATTTTGTTTTTGTTAAGTTGTTAACTGATATAAGTTACATTATTTTAATAATAATATCTATTTACTAATGAAATCAATCAAAAAACTATTTTTAATACATTTTAGCAGCATTTCACTGCATAATTATTTTATTATATAATTTTAGATTCCCCCTTACCTCCAAGTGCAGATTTTTTTGCTGAAGAGATGTCATTCATCAATAAGGTTGTAAGATTAAGTGACCAAGAAGACATGTTCGAGGAAACCCCTACAGTAGAAAATTTATACCGAAATTTATCAAACATTTCGTCAGATTCTACCTAGTCCTCTGACTGCTATACCGTCCAGGAGGTGAATGTGATTGTGCATAACGACTATAAAGAAGAGGAACCTCAAATTCTACATCCACGTCAAAATCCTATTTCTGAATCTAGTGTGTTAAAACAAAATGACATTCCTGATGATGAAATTGATAGCTTAACACCAATGCCTTCGCCATTACTTTCTTTTTCACCTATTCGCCAACAAACTGATGATGAATTTGACAATTTATCACTATTAAATTCTGACTACACTGATACACCTTTAAGTAATCCCGCAAGTGTGCAAAGCAAAACCCAAAAAAAGAAAGATAAGGCCAGATTGCAACAGAGGTTAAAAATATGTTTGATGAAAGACGCAAGTTCAATTTAAACAGGGGATTAGAATTCATGAGTCGAACGGGGAAGCAAAATCAGAAGAAAAAAATAAAAAGCGCTTGTATATTGCCCCAAAAAATATATTGAAAAAATTGAAGAAACTGCAAGATGCACAATATTTAGAAACTTTTGAGAAATAGGAAATTACACTCGACTCGAATTATCGTGTCCTCCCCCTGTCTTCGAACTTCAGATAATCCCACAATACTCCATCGTAACCTGCTGAATTCTTTTTTAAGTTCGGTGATCTTCTCGTCGGCCGGAGTATACGCGTGTTATATGTTGCCAGGTCCAGTCATTGAATACAATGTTTGAGAAGATTACTTCTAACAGGTGCCAGTATACAAAATTTTTCAAAAAAAATTTACCAAGTTTGTTGTTTGTTTGTTGTTAGTTGTTTGGAGTTTGTTACCAATTGACCAGAAAAAAATTTAAAGTTGCAAGTCCAATGTGATTCCTGAGCGGTACTAATCATTTTACAATAATTTGACGATACGGACCGATAACACTGAAGATGTCTCTGACTAGGTTATATTTTTAAAAAACCTAGTTGACTTTTCCAACATGTTGTTTCTTTTTTTTATTGGGTTTTCTATACTATTATCTACAGTGATTATTGTTACGATAAATAACAATGTGACATATTGCCAATGTCTGAAAGACTGATTATAGTACGTAAGAGGAAGTACTAATGAAAATATAAATAAACAATTAATATAATTAACGAAAGTTCCTACTTAAGTTAAGTTACATTTTTTAGTTTTATTATTTTTAAGATGGCAAAGCCATTGATTTTATTTTTTATTAAGAGTGCCATAATATATTAACATAAAAATAATAACACTTATTAAGCATAGGTCTGGAAAAGTCATATAATTGAAATAAACTTTTAGTTTGTATTTTTAATGTTTTTATTCCATTTCCTGCCACACCTATTCAAATATTTATGCTTAATAACAATGCAGAAAACTGTTGCAAGTAGTTTTCTAAAACTGAGTAAACTGTTGTAAGTGTTTAAAAGTCGATAAAAGAAGATGTTATTGTTAATATTATAAAATCATATTCATCAATAGATTGGAAATAGCATGTTAAAAGAGTAAAATCCTTCAATTTTCCTTTATTATAAGTGTATGCAAGTACACTATATACTGGTATAAGTGGCCACTTGTATCAGTTTACAGGTTCTACCATAGTTAAGAAAACAAGCTACATCAATGCAAGTGATCCTATTTTCCAAAGTATAAAAAATAAGAAAAACCCAATAATGCTATCTTTTTCCTAAGATATTCAAATATAACATATCAAAATTTCAAGTATTTCCATTGATTTATGACAAAATTACAAGCTTTAGAACCTTTGAACCGCTCTCCTGAACAGTTGTGTTTTTGCACTTATACTAGTATACGTAGGACCCGTCGAGGGTCGGCTCTCAGCCCTTACCTCTTCCTGATGATAATGGACGCTCTGACGTCGGACATTCAGAAAGAGGCTCCCTGGTGTATGCTGTTTGCCGATGATATTGTGTTGGTTGCCGAGAGTGGCCTAGAGGTCCAGAACTGATTGGAGGTGTGGTGGCACAGACTGGAGAGTGTTGGCCTGAAATTGAGTAGAACCAAAACGGAATACTTGTTCTGCGATTTCGGCGGTCTCTCCAATCCAGTGCCTTTAGCTCTCGCTGGAACGCCCATACCGATCTGCTCCGACTTTCGGTACCTCGGGTCATTCGTCCAAGGGGATGGTGAGGTCACGAATGTATTAATCGTACCGAGTTCATTAGTTACGGGTGTCAGATGAAAAGACAAAACATTGGTATAAATTTCCGCTAGATCGTGTTTGAGTTGGGTGGTAGACCGGGACTTAACACATCGGAACAACGCAGGATGGATGAAATGGCGACAGGTCACGGTAACAACTTGTGACCCACGGATGCCCCTCATGTTGAAGGGTAAAATCTACAAGTCCGTGATAAGACCTGTCATACTGTATGGATCAGAATGTTGGGCTGTGAAAAAGACGGATGAAAAAAGATTGCACGTCGCGGAGTTGAGAATGTTAAAATGGATGTATGATGTGACGAGAATGGATAAAGTGCGAAATGAGTATATTAGGGGAAGTTTGAAAGTGGCGCCAGTGACTGAAAAATTGAAGGGGAATCGTTTGTCTTGGTATGGTCATGTGCAGAGGAGGAATGAAGCGCATGTTACTAAAAGAGTTATGAGTTTACATGTGGATGGATGGAGAGGGAGAGGGAGGCCAAAGAAAAGATGGATGGATTGTGTGAAGAGTGATATAAAAGAAAAGGAAGTTAGTGATAGCACGACGAATGATAGGGCAGAATGGAAGAAAAAAACATGTTGCGCCGACCCCAAATAACACGGGACAAGGGCAGGAAGATGATTAAGCATGGTGTGAGTACACTTCATGCGTAGATCCGAGTGATCCAGTTCCTCTTGCATTTATCGTACAAAAAAGTGGTAAAGAAATGGAGGATACCTACAAAATCAGAAGAGAAAGGCCTTGATGATGCTCGAAAAAAAGCTGTTCAGCGACAAATTAGAGAAAAGTTAGGTTTACTAGTAAACGTTGTTCGGCCAAATTCTGGCACCACTAATGACGGCAACACTGCGCGAATCGCTATGTCCAACAAGAATCGTCAATTTTTTGCAGAAATTCTCGACCTCGACCAGTGGCTACTAGATGACTTACACGTTATTTTAACTGTTCTGTCTAGTGGCCTACCAATCGATGGTAATAAATTCGGCGATTTTTGTAAACAAATCGCATTTAAATATGTAGAAAATTACGAATGGCATCCGATGACAGTAACTACACATAAAATATTGGTGCATGGGGCTGCAATAATTCATTCAACATCGCTTCCCATTGGAATGGTCTCAGAGCAGGCGTCGGAATCAAGGAAAAAGTTTTAGAGAAGCGACCGTGAGCATCACTGCCGAAAAATGGACAGGGTTAAAACGATGACTGTTGACATTTATTTCATAGGGCCTTGGAGTCATCCGATCCTGTAATCTCCCATGCTCACCTGCGGCAAGGACAAAAAAAGCAATGTAAAATTCCTTTGTCTGCAGTCGCAATTACATTGCTAAAACCTCTACCAGACCCGAACTTGATGGAAGAGCTTACCAGTGCTGACGAAACTGAAAGTTACGATGCAAAAGAATGTGTGGTGTTTTTTTTTTTTTTTTTGTGTGTGGCCTCTCGCAGGTCAACCTAGGAGGTTGTCGGCTGCTTAACCGGACTTGCCTGTGGCGGCCTCAATTCGAGAATCAAAGCCTCCAGCCAGGGCTTATTTAACTAAAACTTAAAAACTAAGCGACTACACGCTAAGGGCACCCCCTGTGGGGTACGGACCTCGGCTTAGGGCGTCGCTGGGGGGGGACAGCAAGGGACGGGCTGGATCGAACAAAGATTTTATTATTATTATCGGGGAATTTTAAAACTACGGCTCAGCGACGCGGGCTGGCTCGAGCAAGGGACGGGGAGGACGTTTACGGGAATGTCGCGGCGGGCCTCGGCGGCGAGGACGGAAGGACGGCGGTCTGTATTGTCTACGAACTGTACTTGTTTCCTTACGGCTCTCTTGGAGCAGGGTAGTGGGGTCATCTGGGGTGACGAGAGTATGCCTAGGACAGCGAACCTTAGAGATGCGGGAGGGTTCGTATCGGGCTGCCGATACTATGAGGGGGTTGCGGTGTTTTACAGCAGTATCGAAGAAACGCTTGCAAAGGCGTTTCATGAACTGCTGGATGGTGGGGATTTTGAGATCTAGATGTAGATTCTCATTTCGGACATAATATGGGGCACCGAGAATTTTACGGAGGGTCCTATTTTGAAGGGTCTGCATCCTATGGAGGAAGCGGGGCTTGGCGTGTGCGAAGATTGCACATGCATACGTCATGATCGGGCGGATTACTGCCGTATAGAGGCGCAGCTTGCACTTAAGTGACAGTTTGCTGCGGGCAGTCATGAGATAATGGAGCCTACCTTGAGCGAAAGCGGCTCGCGAGCGAGCCTGCTTTATGTGCTCGGCGAAGGACAAGTGCTGATAGAGGATCACTCCGAGGTACTTGGCTTGCTTCTCCCAGGGGATCGGCTTACCGTACATGGTGATCGGAGGGGGAGGGGGGACGGACTTCCGCTGTTTCGAGTAGAGAACAGCTTGACTCTTATCAGGGTTAACCTCGATCCTCCATTTCCGGAACCATTTGCCCAAAATGTTTGCGGAGGTTTGGAGATTGCGAGCGATAACTCTGGGGTCACGACCGGTGTAGTAAATTGCCGTGTCGTCGGCGAATAGAGCCAACTGGGCCTTTTTACTTTTGGGAATGTCGCTGGTGAACAGCGTGAAAGCTAGGGGGGACACTACCGAGCCTTGAGGGACTCCAGCTCGAATGGGGTGGGGGGAGGAGAGGGCTCCCTCGATTCGATAGCGGAAGGTGCGATTCGACAGAAAGTCTCGCATGATGAGCACGAGACGGTCTGGCACACCGAGTTGATATAGCTTATATAATAAGCCATTGTGCCAGACCTTGTCGAATGCTTTCGCTATATCGAAATACAAGACACCCGTCATCGCATTACGCTGGAAGCCAGCGCTTAGGTGCTCTACGATGCGGTGGACTTGGTGGACGCATGAGTGTTCGGTACGGAACCCGAACTGCTCATCAGGAATGAGACCCTTGGATTCGGCAAAATCTTTGAGTCGCTTATAAATAAGCCTCTCGTAGATCTTACCGAGAACATTGAGGAGACTGATGGGGCGGTAACTGGTGGGGTCAGACTTGGGCTTGCCTGGTTTAGGGATACCGATAACGGTGGCCTGTTTCCACGCTTGGGGGAAGATATTATTGCTTAATGCGCCATTGAAGATAGCGGTCATTAGCATTATAAGTTGGGGGGGGAAGAGTTTGAACACTCTGTTCGTGATACCGTCGGCGCCGGGGGCTTTCCTTGGTTGAAGTTTTTTAATGATATCCTCCACCTCGTCGGGAGTGACGGGGGCCAGAGGGTTATCAGGGTCTTCAACGGGAGGGAGGGAGGCTCTACGTTCGACTTCAGCGTCCACCATGTCGATGTGGGCTTGGTCTACTAGTTGAGAGCTAGGCGAGCATTGGGCTTCGAGGCTGTCGGCTAGGCATTCCGCTTTTTCAGAGTTGTCGAAAGCGACACTCTTATCAGGGCGGGTGAGCGGAGGCATAGAGGACTCTTCAGTGGAACGTAATTTCCTCTGAAGTTGCCAGAAGGCGAGATGGGTAGGCTCGAGTTCACTGAGCGTCTTGTCCCAGCGGGCGGAACGCAGCTCGGTCATGCGTTTCTTTACAGCACGCTGTAATCTACGCATGTGAGCCTTGTTAGCGTCGCAAGGAAAAGCGCTGTATGCACGGACGGCTGCGTTCTTCTCGGTCATCAGAGCCCGTACATCGTCCGGGATTTTCCAGCGAAGGTCCTCCTTCGCAGGAATCACCCTTGAACATTCGTTCAGGACGGATTGTACGTGGTCTGTGAGCGAGTCGATTGCCGCCGTCGTGTCAGCGACTGAGACTATGTGGTCGGGAATAGAATCCAATTGAGGTGACGTGGTAGATTTCAGCTTTTCGCTTACTTTCTTCCAGTCAGTGATCAATTGGGAAGCGGGGGGCTGGCCCGGGTCGAGATTGCCCGAACGGGAGCCTAGGTGCATAATCACGGGTCGGTGATCGGAGTTAAGCTCGTGTATTGCTTCTATAGATTGCAACCGGAGGTTAACATTCTTAAGGAGCGCTACATCGAGGACGTCGGGGCTATGGTTGGGATCATGGGGGAAGTGAGTGTGACACATCGGGGCGATGATGTCAAAGTTAAGGGATGCACCAAGGTTGAACACGACCTTTCCCCTAGGGTTGGTCGTACTACTGTTCCAGGCGGGGTGTTTAGCATTGAGATCGCCCGCTATGATAACGGAGTCACTCAAGCCAAAGAGGGCAGTGAGGTCGCTAGTGAGCGCGATGGACTCGTCTGGCATACGAGACGAGGAAGTCGGAGGGGGATAGTAGGCAGAGACGACAGTGATCGGTTGATGACCAGTCATGCCTACTCGGCAGGCCGAGTATTCTAAGAAAGATCGGGGCGCGGGAGGAGCTAGAGGGATACAGTACAGTTCCTTTCTATAATAGATAAGGGTGCCACCACCGTGACAACGAGATCTATCGTTGCGAACTAGACGATAGTTGGCAATTCTAGGATCTTTACGGTGGGGTTTGAGGAATGTTTCCTGGATGAGGAGAAGGTCTAACTGATGGTCGCGGAGGAACGTGGCGATCTCATCTCTCTGATTGATAATGCCGTTGGCATTGAAGAAGCCTAACTTTAGGGATCGCGGTTTGGTACAACAAATTTTTTGTTGTCTATTCATTTAGGGGTACGGCAGGTAATTTGTCGAGTTCGACTGCGACCGACTCGTACTTAGTGAATAGCGCAGCGCGCTTGGCTAAGTCGAGTTGGCCAGTGACTTCCGCTAGGGTTAGCTCATCAGCTAAGTCCCTAGCGTCCTGCGTCATAAAGATGCGATAGTTGTCCAGGATAATCTGGCCAACTGATCTGCGTGGGAACGCAGCTGAAACTTGGGGCGCGTTTCGGGGAGGTTTAGCGGCCACGGGGGCCACAGAAGCCGGGGGAGGCGCTGGGATGGGCTTAGCCATTAGCGCTGGAATTGGCTGGGAAGCCACCAAAGCCGGGAAGGCTTTCTGATGGTTTAGCTGATTCCAGGGGGATGGTCTCTGGGGTGCGAGACGTTCGGGGGGCTGGGAAGAGGGGACTTTCCCGGAGGGTGCTTCCCTCTGCTGGCGAGCGGCAGCACGCTTTGCCAGCTTGGGAGGGATTTTGGGGGCTTTGGGGCAGCCCCGGTAGTTAGCCGGGTGCCCGGCTTGGCCGCACAGCACACAGCTGGGAGGCTCTGTGCAAAGAGTGCGATCCTTGGGACGGGGGCAGTCAGAAGTGCCGTGCTCACCCAGACACTTAACGCATCTGGGTGTAGCGTAGCAGTTCTTCTGAGAGTGACCGTATAGTTGGCAGCGGTGACACTGCCCAACTATCGTGGGTCTGTAGGGCTTCTCGATGGAGATGCCGGAGAGGGAACAGATCGACTTGATCTTGAAGATGGGGTGGTGCCCCTCGGTCGGGTCGCACACGACAAGGATCATGTCGTATACTTCGTTACCTCTCGCCTTGTGAAGGCGATGGACAGCGGAAACGGGGATATTTTGGGCCAGGAGGTCGGCCTTAATGTCCTCGGCGGGGATTTCCTTCGGGACACGTCTAATGACCACTCGGGTCGGCGTGTCCTCAGGGAGGGAGTAGGTGTGAAAGGAGATTTTCCTTTCACGAAGGACTTTGGTAAGTTCCCGATAGTCAGTTGACGTCGGGACTTGGATTTTTATGCCTTGTTGGCAGGAGCGGGCGTTTGTATAGTTGATCTTGCGATCACTACACATTTTGGACACGTCGGTCCATTTACCCTTGTCCTGGATGTACAAGGGCGGAGGGGGGCGCTGCTTCTTCGTCTGAGTGACAGAAGCGGAAACGGAGGGGGAACAACTAGCCTGCGAGGCGGGGGCGGGCTGGGCAACAGGGGCGGGCTGGATAGCGGGGGCGGGAGAAGACGCAACGGTCTTCTTAGCTTTGGTGGCCTGAGCGGCCTTCCTGGCTTTCCTCTTGCCCCCTAGGACGACTTGGAAGTCGTCCTCGGAGGAGGAGGATTCAGGGGACTGTTCGGAGTCCGAAGAGGCTTGCGACGCTGAGTCGCTAGCGGGGACGGAGGTGTCCATTGCCTCATTGGCAAAGTGGGCTACCAATAGGGGTGGCATATCCGGGGGAGGGCGGGGGCAGGGGGTCGGCGGGGACGGACCAGAGTCCGGGAATGACAATACGTCACTGAAGTCAGTGACGCTCGATGGGACGGTGGGGGGGGGGCCTCTAAATGAGGCGATTTTCTTGCCATACTTGGCGAGGATATCGGGGTCCTTGAGGAGGACCTCTTTGACGAACGCTAATATGATAGCGTCCGTCATGGTTAAAAAGGGGACTTGGGATTAGGTCACATGAGTTGGAAAAAACTCTTGTGAAAAACTCCTATCGGTCCCTACGTCCCCGGGTGGACGGGCCCGGGGGTGTGTGACCCTCCCAGTAAGGGTTGTGTACACTGGGAGGTGAGTACCTAATGGTGTGCCCTAAGCTTGTAAACCGATCGCCAGTCTTATTGTGCGATCGGGCCCTACCAGGGTCTGGTGCGAAGGGATAGACACCCCAACCGACACCAGGTGTGTAGCTGAAAGAGAACTCGGAGTATTAGATTTGACTAGGAGCTCCCCCAAGGCCAAAATCTAGCTCCCGACTCCAATTGACTGCCTAGCCCTGAAGGGGTTCGGCGGGTGTATTGGGGCAACACCCCCTTGGTTTTATTGGCACCGTGAGGTTTCCCACCAAGGACCACGAAACTGTGGCTTTTCCCTGAAGGGGCACAACGTTTATCGACTATTTCCCGTTAAGGAAACGTATATCCTCCACTGCCTTGAGAAAGGCGGCTTTGGATCGCTGGTGCGGTCGGGGACCACTGATGACGTCACGGGGTGACGTAACGACACGGAGCACGGAGCGGGCGCGGAGCACAGAGCGGCACGACCGTTCGGGGCCGAATGTGTGGTGCTTTGCAACGAAGAAGATATAATAATAATAATAAATTATTTATTTCAGATTCTACATCCATAATTGTTAGTACAATGCGAGCTTACAAACTAGTGTTAGTAAAAAAATAAAATAAAAATATTATTGTGGCCAGTCCGGGTGAACCTCCCGATGATGGTGGAAAATCACTGAACGACTGCATGCAGCCGTATCCAGCGAGCCAGCATCGGGGAGTCCCACCGGTCCGCCAGCGCGCGCAGTATGATGTTGGGACTGTCGCGCGTACGGCGCATGATAGAAGCGCACCGTTTGCGCATGATGGCTGCGAAGCCGTCTGTGTGGGCCGCCGCGAACATCGTGGAGGCGCTGCAGTGGCGCGGCAGTCCCATCAGCACCCGGAACGCGTTATTGTATTGAACGCGCCGATCGCTGTATGCCCGCTGCGAATAGTTAACCCACAGGCTACAGGTGTAAAATGACTGACAGTACGCTTTAAAAAGAGCAACTTTGACAGTCCCCGTACACCGTGAAAACCTGCGGGCCAACATGTTGCATCGGACAGACAGCGTCCTGCGCTCCCTATCAATATCCACTCTGTCCTTAAGGTCCTCGGTGACCCAGTGGCTCAAATACTTAAATTGCTCGACTTTTTTTAGAGCTGTACCACATAATGAGAATGTGTATCGCTTATTGTCTGGCCTGAAAATCATTATCTCACTCTTTTTTACGTTGTAATTGAGCCCATGAGTCACCGCATAGGACTCACAAATATTCAGGAGCCTCCGTAAGGCACCAATCGACGGGCTCAACAGCACCATATCGTCGGCGTAGCTAATGTTATTGACGCATATTCCATCTATATGACACCCGATGCCAGTGCTGCTGAGTTCCTCGATCAGTCGGTTGACATATAGGTTGAAAAGCGTAGGCGAGGTCAGCCCTCCCTGCCTCACCCCGCATTCCAACCCGTACTCCTCCGAGAGCGAGCCTGCCCATTTCACACAATTCTCGTGCTTGTTATACCAATGCATAAATAATATCATAATTTCTCCAGGTAGACTAGTTTCAGCCCTTAATTTACTCCATAGAATATATCGTAAGATACAAGATCGAAAGCTTTCGATAAATCAAGGTAGCAAGCATACACTGGAGTCTTTCTACTAGTGTAATACTGAACAGTCCGCTTGAGGCACAGTATAGCACTCTTGGTGGAAAGGCCGGGCCTGAAGCCGAACTGCGCGTCGTTTAGCGAGACGTGTTTATCCAGGTGCTGATCAAGCAGACTGTCCAGCACTTTGGCAACTACTGTGGCAAGGGAGATTGGTCTATAGTTGTTTACATCTGATGTATCATCAGTTTTATTTTTGATGATGGGAACAACTACAGTACGCATTAAATTATCGGCCCAAACACAGGGTAAAAAACATAGAAAGCACTCTGGGCAGGTGAACACCTGCGTGCTGCAGGTGCTCGATGCTGAGGCTGTCGTGACCTGGGGATTTACCCCTCACCATGTCTCTGATCACCGCACGCACTTCCTTCGTAGTAAAATAAACACTACGCTCACTACCTTCCTCGGCATCGGGCTCCAGCCGCGCTCGCCCTAGAGGAGAGTCCACCCTGAAATGGTACAATGGGAACATAGTGGCGATATCGCTAGGCTCATGCAATCCCGCCACGCTGACGGGAAGGCCCGGCCTATGATTCATTTTATTGGTGTTCTATGCTCAGTCTATGCTAAAGCCGAGGTGTTGTCAGTAAGGCAAATATTTGTCATGGAAACAGTTAGGAGGTACCACAGGCACACCGTACCAACACTACCACTTGATGAGACCAAAAGAGTGATTACCTGTCCCGTTCCCCGTGTCAGAACTCACTTTGCCCAAAAACACTATTCGGCAATAGCGCCGCTGTAGTGGACTGTATATATATTTCTTTTCTCTTTCGTAGGTGTGTTCCTCTTGAACTTGAAATAAAACAAGGCTTCTTTCTTCCAGGTTTATTTCTTCTCAGGTATTCTTATTAGAATATTCGGCAAACGACTGTGTGTGAAAACGACTGTGTCCGGACTGTGGCTTTCGCTACGTCCCCGTCGGGGGGCGTGGCAGGCGGTGTCAGGGCTTCGCTCTCTGACCGCAGAGTCCAGCCGGGGCCCGTGACAACGGACCCGTCCTTCTGGTGCCTAATTAGGCTCGGCGGTTGTAGAGCTGTGTGCTCTATGTGTATGTGTTTGTATGTGTATACTGTAGGCGCGTCACGACGCTGCTGCACACAGCGCCGACTCTTCACGACATACCGGCGGTCAATCCCCGCCAGGTGAGACCCCTAGGGGAAGCCCGGCGGGAGACGACCTGCGACGAGTATGCCGGCTTGTTACGAACCTACAGTAGGAAGTGTGACCCCCGTCTAACCCGCTTCCAGAGCGAGCCGGTTACGGTTCAGACCGCAGGGACGATTTATGTGTGTGTGTGAGCGGCATTGTACTGTGTTACATCGCTCAGTGCACGTGCACCGAATAGCTAGCTTGCGCTATCCATTCGGTGCGTGAGTCCAGCGCGTGTAGTGAGTAGTGGCGAGTGTGTGGTCGACTCGCGTCGTGCCTATATTAACCTAGCACACGACGTTTGTCGGGGTGCGAGTAGGAATGTAGAGTCTTATTGTTTGAATAGGCCGCGTGTAGACTGGGGCGGCCTATTCAGGCGTCAATCCGGGGGGGGGGGGGGACTCGCTGCCCGCAATCAGGTCGCGGGGGAGTCGTCTCGCGTCAGGGGGGCGCGCATGCCATGGCGCCAGGTGCTTGACGTGGGGCCAAGCTGCGGCGTCGGCACGCGCGAACATCCCCTTCGCGAGGCGTCGCACAAACTCATCCAGGCTCTCAATCCCGAGGTCGCGTTCGATGATGTCATTCCTCACATAGCGAGGAGCGTCGACGACTCTACGCAACGCAAAATGTTGTTGCGCGTGGAGTCTGTCTCGGCTCGACTCACTAGTGAGGGCGAACCAAGCTGGGGCGGCGTACGTCAACACTGGGCGAATATACGCTTTGTATATGCCCAGTTTGACGCGCGCCGGGAGGCGGGAAGAGAGCACTGGTTTGAGCCGGTGGCGGACGACTCTACCCTGCGCGACTACATTGCGTGCGTGCGGTCTCATGGTGAGCCGTCGGTCGATGGTCACACCCAGGTACTTGGCCTGGGGCGTCCACTCGACTTCGGCTCCGCTGAGTTTCAGACGTGGTGGGAGGGGCGATAATCCCGTGACTAGCGCCTGCGTTTTACCCACGTTAACCGACAGTCGCCACTTGGCGAGCCATTCAGGGATCAGGTCGAGCGCGCGCTGCATTTTCAACGCCGCGTACTTCGCGTTCAGCGAGGTGGTGATGTACGCGGCGTCGTCGGCATACCGCGCGAGCGTGGCGTCTTCCGTGGTAGGGATGTCGTCGGTGTAACGTGAGTAACACGCCGGCGAAACGCAGCTTCCCTGCGGTACGCCCGCACGGATGGGCCGGGGGGCGGAGAGCGCCCCGTCGACCACCACTCTGAAACACCTGTTAGACAGGAAAGCTTGGACCACTTTCACGACTCTACGGGGCGTGGGCGAGGTGGCGAGTTTGTAAACAAGCCCCTCGTGCCACACACGATCGAAAGCTTTTTTCATGTCGAGGAATACTGCCACTCCGTACTCCTTCTTGTTCATTGCTGATGACAGGAGGTGCAGTACCCTCGACAACTGGAGCGTCGTGCTGTGCTCCGCCCGAAACCCGAATTGTTTCGGTCGCGGAGAGATGTGCAGGGTGAGGTGTCGCAGCAGGAGTTGTTCGAACACCCTAGAGATTGAAGGCAGCAATGTGATTGGCCGATAGCTCTCCGGCTTCAGCGGGTTTTTCCCCGCCTTGGGCAGCATTATGACGCGCCCTTCCTTCCAGGATGTGGGGAAGACCCCCGTGCGCAGTATCCCCGTAAACAGGCGCGCCAGGGCCGCAACAGTGCGGTACGGCAGGTGGCGCAGCGCTGTATTGGTGATACCGTCAGCACCGGGGGCCTTGTGAGACTTCGTGCGCAGGATGGCGCGTCTAACTGCGCCAGGCGAGAAAAATATGGGGTCTTAAACTGACGCTCCAGGTGCTCAGCAAACATTTCCGATCGGTCCTCAGCTACGTACCTGAGGGCCCCGACGGCTGCTTGTAAGGGGCGCACCGGAGCTGGGGTGTTCGTGAGCTGGCGGCACAGTCTGTGTGTCGCCTGCCAGTCACATGTTGCGGCGTCAATTAGTTCCTCCCAGCTCTTGGCGGCCAGAGCCTCCAACGCGGCCTTTACCTTCGCCGCGAGCCAGTTTAGCTGCAGCTTGAGAGTGGGGCAGCGCAGTTGCTGCCACTGCTTGCGCAGGCGCCTCTTCTGGGCGACCAGACGTTGGATTCTGGGCGGTAGGGGCGGCTGTAGCCCTCTCCCCTGCAGCTGCGACTCTAACGTCGCCTCTTCTAAGGCGCGTTGTACGCAAGCAGTGACGTCGTTTGCTAGGGCGTCGACGTCCGCGGCGGTATCGATGGGCCGAGTTGGTGTGATGGTCGCATGCTTTTCAGCGTAGAGTGTCCAGTCCGTTAATCGACGTGGCGCAGGTGGCTTGAGTCGGGTCGGCATCCCCGATAGGACGACGACTACAGGATGGTGGTCGGACTGTAACTCGTCGTCGATGACCTGTTGCGTGATCGGATAGTGAGTTGGCGTCTCAGGGCCGGACACTGTATCCATGGGCCTCCGCATCGTCGAAGAGCCGTCTCCCCTCGTTGTTGGTTTGTAAGGCGTTCTATGCCGGGTGCTTACAATTCATGTCGCCGGCAAGGATTGCTGGCGAGTTGGCGTCGGCTAGAGTGGCCCTCAGCTCGCTCAGGTCTAGTCGAGTTGAGGGCGGCTTGTAGCAAGCGTATAGGCGTATGTCCTCGCTAGCCACATGCAGCTGGACGCCCAGCACGTAGAGCGTGTTGAACGATGGCGTGGGGACTTCCTGATGGACGACTCTCCTTTTTACTAGCACCGCCAGACCACGGTACCTTGTGTTGTTAGCCGACCTTTCATCCTTCCTGTAAACGAGGAAACCTGGGAACCTAGCCCTATCTTCAGGCCCCAGGTGCGTCTCGCTTATCAGCGCCACGTCGATGTTTTGGTCCCTCAGGAGGTGGCGGAGTGGGGCGACCTTGTCCCGTAGGCCGCGGGCATTCCAATGGAGCACCCTTAACGGTCTAGCCATGACACAAGGTGGGTAGCTTGGCCAGACCGTCAAGGATGACCTGCTCCGGGCTCTGCCCCTGCCTGATGGCCTTAATTAGGTCCATCAGCAGTTGGATGGCG
The DNA here is from genome assembly GCA_961205895.1 of Mythimna pallens. NCBI lineage: Eukaryota > Metazoa > Arthropoda > Insecta > Lepidoptera > Noctuidae > Mythimna > Mythimna pallens. The sequence goes on along the minus strand of OY540854.1, from coordinate 4,953,792 downwards.
CAGGTCGTGATCTCTGAGCTTGGTGCCCCCTGGGGGGCGTTGTTTGCATTAGAGGTGGTGTTGTTGGGGGTAATCGATGTAGGTGGGGTGCGTTTTGTACGCGTTGTATCGGCGCCTTTAGGCGCGTCCCTCTTCCCCTTCACGACCTGCGTCCATGTCGGGGGAGGGGCAGATTTGGGGACCTCTTTCTCCTGGTGGGTTGCTGGGGGCTTGGGTTTCTCTCCCTTTCCCCCCCGATTCCTCTTCCTCCGCCGGGAGGAGGTGGCCTCTCCGCGTACGGTGGGCCCGTTTGCTGCCGCCATCAGCGACGCGCCCTGGTTGCGTTCGTGCACTTGTACCTGGGGCTCAGTGGGTTGTTGTTGGCGGCGCGTCGTTGTCGACGTGATGGCGACAGTACCCGTGCGCCTGTTCCGTAATTCCCTCTGGAATACGGGGCACTTGATATGGCACGCCGGATGCGAGCCACCGCAGTTTGCACAGGTGGCTGGCTCCTCTCGCGGACGTGGGCAATCTCTCGCTGTGTGCCCCTCTTCGCATCGAACACAGGCGAGCGGGCGGTGGCACTGGTGCAACGAGTGCCTGAACTTTTGGCACCGGTGGCACTGTACGGGCCCACGCTTGCCACAAAACAAGACTGAAAAAAATAGGGGGCTCATTTAGATGCCAATGTATATATACACTTCTATAATAAACTCCCTAGTCATATTCAACAACTAAGCCTTAATAAATTCAAATTATTTGTAAATCGAAAAACTTTGCCAAAAGGCTTTTTACACTATAAAGGACTATGTTGAGGACCAAAAGGCTTGGGATTTACCTGCTCCGGTACGCACTACAATACTATTGTCTTATTATTATTATTTTTTCCTTTTGTTTTTATTTTCAATTGTTCTTTTTATTATTATTATTATTTACTAGCGGTCCCGGCAGACGTTGTTCTGCCCAAAAGCGGGATTTAGTAAAAAAAAAATTACCCTACTCTACCCTACTCTACCATACTCTACCCTACTCTACCTTACTCTACCCTGCTCTATCCTACTCTACCCTACTCTACCCTACTCTACCCTACTCTACCCTACTCTACCCTTTTTGTGAACGTGAGGACTATGTTGATTGCTCTTTTTTTTTCCTTTTCAGTAATTATAATATATGTCTGGCAATTTGAGTATTTTCTGCGGCCTACCCAAATATCCTTTCTTTGGTATTGTTCGTCTAGTCGTTGAGCTCCTTAGTAGTCCTGAGTTGAGCTTTACGAATACTGACAAATGCTTGCACTGACTGAACAGGTCCACTCAAATTTGTATGGTTCTTTCTTCAAAAGACCATTCCAGACAAATCTGCATGGTTCTCATGTGATTTGACCATTACATATTTACTGATTGGCTTTTATAAGAGACTTTGACCCCTGAGTTTGTTTTGGTGTTTCTTCTCAGGGTAGTCAGCTAGGAAACACCGGCCTCATCTAGTTTAAAAATGACAAAAAAAAAATTACGTGTAGAAAGTGTTTTTTTAAACCTATTTACAAAATAAATATCATTTATCATTTGACCTATCGTTCAAAAGATTACCGCCACAGATAGTTACGGGTAAGGTTGACCTACGAAGAGGCAATTCTTGAGTTTCATTATGTCTATTTTCGATTCATTAGGCTTATTGTACCCTTGCATTATACAATCGAGCAACGTGTGTGGGATGCAGGGATAGAGTGGGATGAACCTCTGAAAGAGAAGGAGGCGTCGACGTGGTTCGAATGGCTAGGGAACCTTAACTATTTGTGGGATTTGGCTATGCCAAGATGGTACAATGTGAATGTAAATAGCTACTTAGAGTTGCACGTGTTTGGTGATGCCAGCGAGTTGGCGGACGCCGCAGTGGCGTACCTGGTAGGCACCAACGCGGCCCGGGAAAGGCAGGTCGCCATATTGCTAGGGAAGGCTAGAGTGGCGCCTAAGAAAGTAGTTTCCATTCCCAGATTAGAATTGCAGGCCGCGGTATTAGCAAGTAGACTAGAGGAGACTGTAGAAAAAGAGTTAGGGTTACCCCTCAGTAGAAAAGTCTACTGAACAGACAGTAAAACTGTCCTATGAGTTCCAAAAGTTCTTGTCGCATAGGTTAGCCGAAATAGACCGTCTAGCCAATAGAGGCAACTGGCCCTGGGTCACATCTGCGGAGAATCCAGCAGACAAGGCGACCTGGCTGGACTGGCCTCGGAACTGTGAAGAATGTTGTACTGGTCCCTCTTTCCTGCGTTTTTCAGAAGTGCAGTGGCCGATGAGTCAAGGACCCCGACCGCAGCTGTGAAGGGAGTGTCACCGGATGCGGCGAAAGCACGAGTCCAGTGGGTGCACGTCATGGTGCAACCGCGAGCGCCGCCGCTGCTGGACCGTCAACGGGTGTTGACCTGGACGCTAGCCGTGCGCATGTTGGTGCGCGTGCTAGCTCGAACCCACGACCTCCGGTATAGCAGTCAGGGTCACTAACCAAAGGCAAACTTGACAGCTGTCTGCCACCCGGCGCGCCGTCGCGATCTGTCGACGCCACGCAACTTGCTGCCTCTTGAAGGTCTCGCAGCTCGTCGGCGAAGGAGGCCTCTTGCATCTCTCGCAGCAGCGGCTCAGCATCCCGCAGGTCCCGCAGGTGGCGACGGCGGCAGCGGCTGATATACGTTTCCTTAACGGGAAATAGTCGAATAACGTTGTGCCCCTTCAGGGAAAAGCCACAGTTTCGTGGTCCTTGACGGGAAACCTCACGGTGTCAACGAAGTCAAGGGGGTGTTGCCCCAATACACCCGCCGAACCCCTTCAGGGCTAGGCAGTCATTTGGAGTCGGGAGCTAGATTTTGGCCTTGGGGGATCTCCTAGCCAAATCTAATACTCCGAGTTCTCTTTCAGCTACACACCTGGTGTCGGTTGGGGTGTCTATCCCTTCGCACCAGACCCTGGTAGGGCCCGATCGCACATTGAGATTGGCGATCGGTTTACAAGCTTAGGGCACACCATTAGGTACACACCTCCCAGTCTACACAACCCTTACTGGGAGGGTCACACACCCCCGGGCCCATCCTCCCGGGGACGTAGGGACCGATAGGAGTTTTTCACATGAGTTTTTTCCAACTCATGTGACCTAATCCCAAGTCCCCTTTTAACCATGACGGACGCTATCATATTAGCGTTCGTCAAAGAGGTCCTCCTCAAGGACCCCGATATTCTCGCCAAATATGGCGAGAAAATCGCCTCATTTAGAGCCCCCCCCCCCCACCGTCCCATCGAGCGTCACTGACTTCAGTGACGTATTGTCATTCCCGGACTCTGGTCCGTCCCCGCCGACCCCCTGCCCCCGCCCTCCCCCGGATATGCCACCCCTATTGGTAGCCCACTTTGCCAATGAGGCAATGGACACCTCCGTCCCCGCTAGCGACTCAGCGTCGCAAGCCTCTTCGGACTCCGAACAGTCCCCTGAATCCTCCTCCTCCGAGGACGACTTCCAAGTCGTCCTAGGGGGCAAGAGGAAAGCCAGGAAGGCCACTCAGGCCACCAAAGCTAAGAAGACCGTTGCGTCTTCTCCCGCCCCCGCTATCCAGCCCGCCCCTGTTGCCCAGCCCGCCCCCGCCTCGCAGGCTAGTTGTCCCTCCTCCGTTTCCGCTTCTGTCACTCAGATGAAGAAGCAGCGCCCCCCTCCGCCCTTGTACATCCAGGACAAGGGAAAATGGACAGACGTGTCCAAAATGTGTAGCGATCGCAAGATCAACTATACAAACGCCCGCTCCTGCCAACAAGGCATAAAAGTCCAAGTCCCGACGTCAACTGACTATCGGGAACTTACCAAAGTCCTTCGTGAAAGGAAAATCTCCTTTCACACCTACTCCCTCCCTGAGGACACGCCGACCCGAGTGGTCATTAGAAGTGTACCGAAGGAAATCCCCGCCGAGGACATTAAGGCCGACCTCCTGGCCCAAAATATCCCCGTTTCCGCTGTCCATCGCCTTCACAAGGCGAGAGGTAGCGAAGTATACGACATGATCCTTGTCGTGTGCGACCCGACCGACGGGCACCACCCCATCTTCAAGATCAAGTCGATCTGTTCCCTCTCCGGCATCTCCATCGAGAAGCCCTACAGACCCACGATAGTTGGGCAGTGTCACCGCTGCCAACTATACGGTCACTCACAGAAGAACTGCTACGCTACACCCAGAAGCGTTAAGTGTCTGGGTGAGCATGGCACTTCTGACTGCCCCCGTCCCAAGGATCGCACTCTCTGCACAGAGCCTCCCAGTTGTGTGCTGTGCGGCCAAGCCGGGCACCCGGCTAACTACCGGGGCTGCCCCAAAGCCCCCAAAATCCCTCCCAAGCTGGCAAAGCGTGCTGCCGCTCGCCAGCAGAGGGAAGCACCCTCCGGGAAAGTCCCCTCTTCCCAGCCCCCCGAACGTCTCGCACCCCAGAGACCATCCCCCTGGAATCAGCTAAACCATCAGAAAGCCTTCCCGGCTTTGGTGGCTTCCCAGCCAATTCCAGCGCTAATGGCTAAGCCCATCCCAGCGCCTCCCCCGGCTTCTGTGGCCCCCGTGGCCGCTAAACCTCCCCGAAACGCGCCCCAAGTTTCAGCTGCGTTCCCACGCAGATCAGTTGGCCAGATTATCCTGGACAACTATCGCATCTTTATGACGCAGGACGCTAGGGACTTAGCTGACGAGCTAACCCTAGCGGAAGTCACTGGCCAACTCGACTTAGCCAAGCGCGCTGCGCTATTCAATAAGTACGAGTCGGTCACAGCCGAACTCGACAAACTACCTGCCGTACCTCTAAATGGATAGACAACAAAAAATTTGTTGTACCAAACCGCGATCCCTAAAGTTAGGCTTCTTCAATGCCAACGGCATTATCAATCAGAGAGATGAGATCGCCACGTTCTTCCGCGACCATCAGTTAGACCTTCTCCTCATCCAGGAAACATTCCTCAAACCCCACCGTAAAGATCCTAGAATTGCCAACTATCGACTAGTTCGCAATGATAGATCTCGCTGTCACGGTGGTGGCACCCTTATCTATTATAGAAAGGAACTGTACTGTATCCCTCTAGCTCCTCCCGCACCCCGATCCTTCTTGGAATACTCGGCCTGCCGAGTAGGCATGACTGGTCATCAACCGATCACTGTCGTCTCTGCCTACTATCCCCCTCCGACTTCCTCGTCTCGTATGCCAGACGAGTCCATCGCGCTTACTAGCGACCTCACTGCCCTCTTTGGCTTGAGTGACTCCGTTATCATAGCGGGCGACCTCAATGCTAAACACCCAGCCTGGAACAGTAGTACGACCAACCCTAGGGGAAAGGTCGTGTTCAACCTTGGTGCATCCCTTAACTTCGACATCATCGCCCCGATGTGTCACACTCACTTCCCCCATGATCCCAACCATAGCCCCGACGTCCTCGATGTAGCGCTCCTTAAGAATGTTAACCTCCAGTTGCAATCTATAGAAGCAATACACGAGCTTAACTCCGATCACCGACCCGTGATTATGCACCTAGGCTTCCGCTCGGGCAATCTCGACCCGGGCCAGCCCCCCGCTTCCCAATTGATCACTGACTGGAAGAAAGTAAGCGAAAGACTGAAATCTACCACGTCACCTCAATTGGATTCTATTCCCGACCACATAGTCTCAGTCGCTGACACGACGGTGGCAATCGACTCGCTCACAGACCACGTACAATCCGTCCTGAACGAATGTTCAAGGGAGATTCCTGCGAAGGAGGACCTTCGCTGGAAAATCCCGGACGATGTACGGGCTCTGATGACCGAGAAGAACGCAGCCATCCGTGCATACAGCGCTTTTCCTTGCGACGCTAACAAGGCTCACATGCGTAGATTACAGCGTGCTGTAAAGAAACGCATGACCGAGCTGCGTTCCGCCCGCTGGGACAAGACGCTCAGCGAACTCGAGCCTACTCATCTCGCCTTCTGGCAACTTCAGAGGAAATTACGTTCCACTGAAGAGTCCTCTATGCCTCCGCTCACCCGCCCTGATAAGAGTGTCGCTTTCGACAACTCTGAAAAAGCGGAATGCCTAGCCGACAGCCTCGAAGCCCAATGCTCGCCTAGCTCTCAACTAGTAGACCAAGCCCACATCGACATGGTGGACGCTGAAGTCGAACGTAGAGCCTCCCTCCCTCCCGTTGAAGACCCTGATAACCCTCTGGCCTCCGTCACTCCTGACGAGGTGGAGGATATCATTAAAAAACTTCAACCAAGGAAAGCCCCCGGCGCCGACGGTATCACGAACAGAGTGTTCAAACTCTTCCCCCCCCAACTTATAATGCTAATGACCGCTATCTTCAATGGCGCATTAAGCAATAATATCTTCCCCCAAGCGTGGAAACAGGCCACCGTTATCGGTATCCCCAAACCAGGCAAGCCCAAGTCTGACCCCACCAGTTACCGCCCCATCAGTCTCCTCAATGTTCTCGGTAAGATCTACGAGAGGCTTATTTATAAGCGACTCAAAGATTTTGCCGAATCCAAGGGTCTCATTCCTGATGAGCAGTTCGGGTTCCGTACCGAACACTCATGCGTCCACCAAGTCCACCGCATCGTAGAGCACCTAAGCGCTGGCTTCCAGCGTAATGCGATGACGGGTGTCTTGTATTTCGATATAGCGAAAGCATTCGACAAGGTCTGGCACAATGGCTTATTATATAAGCTATATCAACTCGGTGTGCCAGACCGTCTCGTGCTCATCATGCGAGACTTTCTGTCGAATCGCACCTTCCGCTATCGAATCGAGGGAGCCCTCTCCTCCCCCCACCCCATTCGAGCTGGAGTCCCTCAAGGCTCGGTAGTGTCCCCCCTAGCTTTCACGCTGTTCACCAGCGACATTCCCAAAAGTAAAAAGGCCCAATTGGCTCTATTCGCCGACGACACGGCAATTTACTACACCGGTCGTGACCCCAGAGTTATCGCTCGCAATCTCCAAACCTCCGCAAACATTTTGGGCAAATGGTTCCGGAAATGGAGGATCGAGGTTAACCCTGATAAGAGTCAAGCTGTTCTCTACTCGAAACAGCGGAAGTCCGTCCCCCCTCCCCCTCCGATCACCATGTACGGTAAGCCGATCCCCTGGGAGAAGCAAGCCAAGTACCTCGGAGTGATCCTCGATCAGCACTTGTCCTTCGCCGAGCACATAAAGCAGGCTCGCTCGCGAGCCGCTTTCGCTCAAGGTAGGCTCCATTATCTCATGACTGCCCGCAGCAAACTGTCACTTAAGTGCAAGCTGCGCCTCTATACTGCAGTAATCCGCCCGATCATGACGTATGCATGTGCAATCTTCGCACACGCCAAGCCCCGCTTCCTCCATAGGATGCAGACCCTTCAAAATAGGACCCTCCGTAAAATTCTCGGTGCCCCATATTATGTCCGAAATGAGAATCTACATCTAGATCTCAAAATCCCCACCATCCAGCAGTTCATGAAACGCCTTTGCAAGCGTTTCTTCGATACTGCTGTGAAACACCGCAACCCCCTCATAGTATCGGCAGCCCGATACGAACCCTCCCGCATCTCTAAGGTTCGCCGTCCTAGGCATACTCTCGTCACCCCCGATGACCCCACTACCCTGCTCCAAGAGAGCCGTAAGGAAACAAGTACAGTTCGCAGACAATACAGACCGCCGTCCTTCCGTCCTCGCCACCGAGGCCCGCCGCGACACTCCCGTAAACGTCCTCCCCGTCCCTTGCTCGAGCCAGCCCGCGTCGCTGAGCCGTAGTTTTAAAATTCCCCGATAATAATAATAAAATCTTTGTTCGATCCAACCCGTCCCTTGCTGTCCCCCCCCAGCGACGCCCTAAGCCGAGGTCCGTACCCCACAGGGGGTGCCCTTAGCGTGTAGTCGCTTAGTTTTAAGTATAGTTAAGTAAGCCCTGGCTGGAGGCTTTGATTCTTGAATTGAGGCCGCCACAGGCAAGTCCGGTTAAGCAGCCGACAACCTTCTAGGTTGACCTGCGAGAGGCCACACACAACTGTCTACTACTGTTCCATGTTCGTACTACTGTTCCAGGCTGGGTGTTTAGCATTGAGATCGCCCGCTATGATAACGGAGTCACTCAAGCCAAAGAGGGCAGTGAGGTCGCTAGTAAGCGCGATGGACTCGTCTGGCATACGAGACGAGGAAGTCGGAGGGGGATAGTAGGCAGAGATGACAGTGATCGGTTGATGACCAGTCATGCCTACTCGGCAGGCCGAGTATTCCAAGAAAGATCGGGGCGCGGGTGGAGCTAAAGGGATACAGTATAGTTCCTTTCTATAATAGATAAGGGTGCCACCACCGTGATAGCGAGATCTATCGTTGCGAACTAGTCGATAGTTGGCAATTCTAGGATCTTTACGGTGGGGTTTGAGGAATGTTACCTGGATGAGGAGAAGGTCTAACTGATGGTCGCGGAGGAACGAGGCGATCTCATCTCTCTGATTGATAATGCCGTTGGCATTGAAGAAGCCTAACTTTAGGGATCGCGGTTTGGTACAACAAATTTTTTGTTGTCTATCCATTTAGAGGTACGGCAGGTAGTTTGTCGAGTTCGGCTGTGACCGACTCGTACTTATTGAATAGCGCAGCGCGCTTGGCAAAGTCGAGTTGGCCAGTGACTTCCGCTAGGGTTAGCTCGTCAGCTAAGTCCCTAGCGTCCTGCGTCATAAAGATGCGATAGTTGTCCAGGATAATCTGGCCAACTGTTCTGCGTGGGAACGCAGCTGAAACTTGGGGCGCATTTCGGGGAGGTTTTGCGGCCACGGGGGCCACAGAAGCCGGGGAAGGCGCTGGGATGGACTTAGCCATTAGCGCTGGAATTGGCTGGGAAGCCACCAAAGCCGGGAAGGCTTTTTGGGGGTTTAGCTGATTCCAGAGGGATGGTCTCTGGGGTGCGAGACGTTCGGGGGGCTGGGAAGAGGGGACTTTCCCGGAGGGTGTTTCCCTCTGCTGGCGAGCGGCAGCACGCTTTGCCAGCTTGGGAGGGATTTTGGGGGCTTTGGGGCAGCCATGGTAGTTAGCCGGGTGCCCGGCTTGGCCGCACAGCACACAGCTGGGAGGCTCTGTGCAGAGTGTGCGACCCTTTGGACGGGGGCAGTCAGAAGTGCCATGCTCGCCCAGACACTTAACGCATCTGGGCGTAGCGTAACAGTTCTTCTGCGAGTGGCCGTATAGTTGGCAGCGGTGACACTCCCCAACTATCGTGGGTCTATAGGACTTCTCGATGGAGATGCCGGAGAGGGAGCAGATCGACTTTACCTTGAAGATGGGGTGGTGCCCGTCGGTCGGGTCGCAGACGACAAGGATCATGTCGTATAATTCGCTTCCTCTCGCCTTGTGAAGGCGATGGACAGCGGAAACGGGGATGTTTTGGGCCAGGAGGTCGGCCTTAATGTCCTCGGCGGGGATTTCCTTGGGAACACGTCTGATGACCACTCGGGTCGGCGTGTCCTCAGGGAGGGAGTATGTGTCCTTTCACACATACTCCCCCAGATTCTCCGTTCACGGAGGACTTTGGTCAGTTCCCGATAGTCAGTTGACGTCGGGACTTGGACCTTTATGCCTTGTTGGCAGGAGCGGGCGTTTGTGTAGTTGATCTTGCGATCGCTACACATTTTGGACACGTCTGTCCATTTACCCTTGTCCTGGATGTACAAGGGCGGAGGGGGGCGCTGCTTCTTCAGCTGAGTGACAGAAGCGGAAACGGAGGGGGGACAACTAGCCTGCGAGGCGGGGGCGGGCTGGGCAACAGGGGCGGGCTGGGTAGCGGGGGCGGGAGAAGACGCAACGGTCTTCTTTGCTTTGGAGGCCTGAGCGGCCTTCCTGGCTTTCCTCTTGCCCCCTCTCGGAGGAGGAGGATTCAGGGGACTGATCGGAGTCCGAAGAGGCTTGCGACGCTGAGTCGCTGGCGGGGACGGAGGTGTCCATTGCCTCATTGGCAAAGTGGGCTACCAATAGGGGAGGCATATCCGGGGGAGGACGGGGGCAGAGGGTCGGCGGGGACGGACCGGAGTCCGGGAATGACAATACGTCACTGAAGCCAGTGACGCTCGATGGGACGGTGGGGGGGGGCCTCTAATTGAGGCGATTTTCTCGCCATATTTGGCGAGGAAATCGGGGTCCTTGAGGAGGACCTCTTTGACGAACGCTAATATGATAGCGTCCGTCATGGTTAAAAGGGACTTGGGATTAGGTCACATGAGTTGGAAAAACTCATGTGCAAACTCCTAACGGTCCCTACGTCCCCGGGTGGACGGGCCCGGGGGTGCGTGACCCTCCCAGTAAGGGTTGTGCAGACTGGGAGGTGTGTACCTAATGGTGTGCCCTAAGCTTGTAACCGATCGCCAATCTCAATGTGCGATCGGGCCCTACCAGGGTCTGGTACGAAGGGATAGACACCCCAACCGACACCAGGTGTGTAGCTGAAAGAAAACTCGGAGTATTTGATTTGACTAGGAGATCCCCCAAGGCCAAAATCTAGCTCCCGACTCCAAATGACTGCCTAGCCCTGAAGGGGTTCGGCGGGTGTAATGGGGCAACACCCCCTTGACTTCATTAACACCGTGAGGTTTCCCGTCAAGGACCACGAAACTGTGGCTTTTCCCTTAAGGGGCACAACGTTTATCGACTATTTCCCGTTAAGGAAACGTATATCCTCCACTGCCTTGAGAAAGGCGGCTTCGGATCGCTGGTGCGGTCGGGGACCACGGATGACGTCACGGGGTGACGTAACGACACGGAGCACGGAGCGGGCGCGGAGCACAGAGCAGCACGACCGTTCGGGGCGAGCGTAGGGCGGAGAGTATGGGTACTAGACTACTGATAAACATACTTATATATTTCTAAATTTCTACATACATAAATATATAGATAAATTACATCGAGACACAGAACAAATGATCGTGCTCATCATACAAACATTTGTCCTGGGTGGGAATCGAACCCACGACCTCCGGCATAGCAGTCAGGGTCACTAACCACTAGACCAACCGACTGTTCATATTGCTACATCATTATACATATACAGTCAATGCAGTTACGCTCTAACTTCTGAGAAGACGGTTCTAAAGCAGCAAAACGTCAGGTGATGACGGAATTATGGCCGAGCTCGTGAAGGTGGGTGGAAAATCGGTCCGGAGGGCCCTACAGAAACTGTTTGATTCCGTCATACTTGAGGAAAGAACGCCACAGGCATGGAGCAGAGGTGTGTCTTGACAGACGGCCAACAAAGTGATCCTATAAGGGTTCCGTTTTTTTTTTTGAGGTACGGAATCCTAAAAGGGAGTTCGGGTTGTCGCACACGGGCCACACGCGACAGCCACAAAAGCTGCCACGTAAGCGCGCGACAGCTACCTACTAGGTACGCGCAGTATCAAGGTTTAATTGCACGAGTGGCGTGTGGCGGCGTTTAGTGACCGATACGGCCCACATGAAGCGAGCACAAGCGATTTGTAGCGTATCTCGGCCACCGGCATCAACCGTGTGCGACGAGTCCATATAAAATGTATGAAAACCAGGAAATATAACGGTGGCAGGGTTTTGTGGATGTGGCCGACAGCCCGTGTGCGGTGACCCTAAGGTCTACTGGACGCGTAGCTTCATAGGCGCGTATCGTCATTATACGTTTGGTGTACGCCTATGTGAAACTTACTTACAAAACTATGGCACGACGCACGTCGTGTCCGCGGACAGCAGGCCCAATGTGTGTGGTGAGAAGATGCGAATTGGCTTTAAGTGAATGCAAAAAAGAATAGGTAAAATGTTTTATAAAATGAAAGAACAGGTTTTCAAAATGTCTTTTTTAATTTAAATTTACACACATGTATTTATTAGCAGTTATATTACAAAAATAGTTAAAAATATACAGAAAAACGTGTCAAAATAACTCTCCAGAAGACAAAAGTTATAGCGGTTAGGTTAGGTAACATTAAAATACAGTTTATTAAAATAAAACATTAAAAAAAAACTTGAAAAAAACAAAACAAAACATTGCAAAAGATACAAAACAAAACATTAAAAAATACAATACAAAACATTGAAAAATACAAAACAAAAGATTGAAAAATAAAACATTGAAAAATATAAAACAAAACGTTGCAAAAAATACAAAACAAAACACTAAAAAATATGAACCAAACATTGAAAAAATACAAAAGAAAACATTGCAAAAAAATCAACACACAATGATAAATGCCAAATGAAATATATAAAAAAAATGTGTCTGTGATAATATGTACAAGTGGGTCGATGATGTACCAAAAAATTAGAAAAAGGTAAAGAATTCGGGCGAGTCACTTGTGGGGGACACAAGGTGGAGCTCTCCGTTGATATTTGCTGTGGCAACACAACGAGCGGTTACCTCCGCTCGTTGTGTTGCCATGCAAGTTTTAATCTCGGGCACGAAACCGGGCCTGCTTCGGAATAGACCAAACGTTGTCGCTCTATATATCGGGGACCCGTCGCCCGGTGGCTTACCTACCGCCGCTCCAGCGAGAAAACAAGAAGAGACACCGGCCCACCAACGTCGTCCGTGTGTGCACACGCTTCGCAATCACTGTCGTCGAGTCGGCAACGCAAGGAGAAACCTGATCTGACTGAATATTCCACGCAGTGCTAAAGAGGACGCCTGACGTCAGAATAACGTGCCACCACGAAATTCTCGTTAGAAGCGAGAGCCTGCCTATTGTCACCGGTGTCAAAAGCTTAGACCAAGCTTCCACCAGCATCACCACCCACAGAGACAACCACGCCGCAAGGGATAGCCCATGCCTCAGAACGGAACTGGCTACTTGCACTAACTATGCGGGTGTGGTGACCACCCGGCGTGTAATATCTCGTATCACACGCCGGATGGTCACCACATCCGCACTCAGTATTTAAAAATTAAAATGAAAAACAGGTGAGCGGGTACTGTACGACTAGAAGCCCGTAAATTCCGAAGAGGAGGCGCCTAGTGCGTCTCTGATGGCGGCATTGTACTAGGACTTCAGGTAGGAATAATATCCCTTTCAGTAGGCGGAGAAAGGCGAAGCGTGGAGGAAAAAACCTACGTCCCGACCTCCCAACACACTGAAGAAGCGGCGACAGTCCAGGTACAGGCACGACGCAATCCATCCCTACCGATGACGGTGCAAAGAAGAAGGTGCAGCGCGCAGAAGCGAGAAGCGCCGCTCCTAAAGTAAATAATCAATAATATACTGAAATCGGAAAACTATCGACCGGTCACACAGTTGCCCACTATCTCGAGTCACTTAACGCCGCACTTGTTCAGGCTCCACTCGGAATTCAGTACGACACTCCACTCGAGGGTACTTCACGAAGTCCCAGTACTCTCATCGCACCTCCCTTTTCGAGTCAAGCTAACGGAAGGGTGTTTCCGTTACCAGGTAGTCCACGGCTCACAATTGCGCCACAATTGGGGACCCTGGGAGGGCAGGGAGTTGGTAGAAACAGCTGGGGTCTCCCCGCCCCATTCATCGTCATTCCCTGCTGGTGTTTCATTTCGAGGCTGTTATTATATTGGAGTTGCAGTTGATCTACAGGCCAGAACCTTGTGCCATGGCTAGACCGTTGGATTACTCATGGCCTAAGGGATACAGTCGCCCCATTCCACTACCTCCTGCTGGAACAGGACATTAACAGCCGCAAGTTAAGCTAAGTCTGAGTCGATTGGGCACCCCGGTCCAAGAACTTAGGTGTGACTATCGGCCGAACCATGGCTTACGATGGGGCCGCATTTAGCGACCTTGGGGGCAAGGAGTCGGTTTGTGAGTGAGGTGCTTTTGGTTGTCAGGTGGGGCACTATGTAGGGACCCTCTGCAGCTCGGAGGTGGAGCGCAGAAGCCACTGCTTACAATGAGGTTAGCTGGTTAGCACACTCGCACAAAAGAACCCCGATTTCCTTGCTAGATTAGCAGGAATGCAAATTAACCAACCGTCCCAGCTAGCACATTTTAAGTCTTTATGTCAACCATCTGCCGCCTGTTATTGTTGCCGGTATTACCGATGATGATAACGACTTTATCCTAAAAACAGCTATTGTCTCCCCGCCCTATTCATTTCGAAGCTGTTATTATGTTGGAGTCGCAGTTGATCTACAGGCCATCATCGCCGGTAGTCGATCTGAGTAACGCTCACCTAACCTTGTACCATGGCTAAACCATTGGGAGTATTACATTGGACTACCCGCGGCCTAAGGGATACAATCGCCTCACTCCACTACCTCCTGCTGCAACAAGACCAACCAAAGTTCCTGCTGGAACAAGTTAAGCTGAGCCTAAGTTGATTGAGCACCTCGTATGTAACATAGATGTGACCATCGACTGAGCCACGGTCTACGATGGGGCCGCATTTAGCGACCTTGTCACTATCTCCTGCTGGAACAGGACTTTAACCGACCCAAGTTAACTAAGCTTAAGTCGATTGGACACCACGGGCTTAGAACTTAGGTGTGACTATTGACTGAGGCACGGCTCACGATGGGAACGCATTTAGCGACCCTGGGTGCCATACCTTCCCCCAATTTAGTGGGAAAGGAGTCGGTAGACACAGCTATTGTCTCCTCACCCCATTCATTTCGAAGCTGTTATTATGTTGGAGTCGCAGCTGATCTACAGGCCAAGATCGCACGTAGCTGATCTGAGTAATCCTCGACGGTTTAACCACGTTACCTAACCTAACCTAACCTTGTTCCATGGCTGGACCGTTAAGAGTATTTCATTGGATTACTCGTGGCCTAAGGGATACGGCGCCCCACCCCATTACCTCGATTTGGGGGATTGGCAGGAATGCAAATTAACTGACAGTCCCAGCTAGCACATATCAATTATGTCGCCTGTTATCGTTGCCGGTATTATAAAAACGACGATAACGACTGTATCCTAGAAACAACTCCCCGCCCCATTCATTTTGAAGCTGTTATTATATCGGAGTCGCAGTTAATTCACAGGCCGGGATCTCCCGTAGCCGAATTTGAGTGGTCGTTTCCACGAATTACACGTATCGTGTGGACCTATTTTAACTGCGTCAACCTTTTGTGTTGTCGGTGCAAGTCTCGGAATGCGCCGCCTTGGGGATCACCCAGGGGAGTCATCAACAAGCAGGCCCTGCACTTGCTCGCTTTACTTTCGTCCGCTATTCATCCGCCCGTACGGCGATACGAACGCCGCACGTTTTATAACGCCACCGCCAGTGCGAACTGCCGCGCACTCTCCGGGCACTTTCTTCCGGGCATACCCCCAAGCACCTGCGCGCTTACCGAGCCAACAGTTACGACCGCTGCAGCTCGCGAAGCACTTCGCGCGCCGCTACACACGCTCAATGTACGTAGATATTGGATCCTCACCCCATTCATTTCGAAACTGTTGTTATATTACAGTCGCAGCAAATCCACAGGCCGGAATCTCCCGTATGCGAACTGAATGGCCGTGTCGTTAGCAGTGAAGAAGATGCTCGTAGCCCACAACTATTTTTCGGTACCCTCATCCACACAGTGCTCCCGAAGAAGTGTACCCCCAGTTTCCCGCACGAACCATTTTCAAACCAGGTCGACCGTTTGTGGTGTCGACGGTACAAACTTCGGTTTGCGCCGGCGATAGCACAAGGGGGAGGCCTGCCCCGTGCTCACCTCGGTGCTCCAAACCGAAGTGGTTGTGGCGGCTACGCGAAGTAGAAGAAAGAAGTTGAAGAAGATGTCGAAGCCTGCCGGCGTCCACGTCCCTCGGGACCGTGGAGACGCCGACGACGACAAAGACGAACGCCCAGTGCTAGACCGGGCGTCGTCGCTCACGAATATCCGGGCCGCGATGACCGGTTTAGAACCGAGAACAAAGGAGGGCAAGGACAGACCAAATGTGGGTAGTCTGCAATCCACCGGCGGACCGTTGAAAACGCAAACACCAGCAAGCCCCGCACAGCCCTCAACATCTGGTCATCACCAACACCATCATCGCCCACAGTATCACAGTAGCCGGTAGCCATAAAGGCCCCGAGGCCCAGTTTCGTGCGAACCTAGATTGCGCCGCGGTGGCTATTCATCCACCCGTACGGCGATACGAACGCCGCACGTTTTCTAACGCCACCGCCAGTGCGAACTGCCGCGCACTCTCTCGGCACCGCGCCTCATGTGTTTTTTGGGGGGGTTGGGAGGGGACCAGGTAAACCCCCAAGCACCTGCGCGCATACCGAGCCAACAGTTATGACCGCTGCGGCTCGCAAAGCACTTCGCGCGCCGCTACACACGCTCAATGTACCTATTGGATCCCCACCCTATTCATTTCGAAACTGTTGTTATATCGCAGTCGCAGCTAATCCACAGGCCGGAATCTCCCGTATGCGAACTGAATGGCCGTGTCGTTAGCAGTGAAGAAGATGCCCAATCCGGATATCCACTTTAAGGACAACGCTGGAGAAGGAGAGTGGGGTAATTTGGTTTACCTACTCACTACCAGCGGAGAAGAATATGAAGATAGCTTAAGGGGGTTGCCAGCAGACACCAATACTCAGGAGATAGAGCATAGGAACTCCGCATCCTAGAACACGAGCCGGAGTACGTGCACCACATAAGGGGGCGTCAGGGAAAACCCTGCAGCGTTTTCCACGTCGTGTTACGGCGCACAAAGGATATGCGCCACATATTTGAGACCACCGTTTTTGTGTATATGCGGGATGTTAAAATCGAGCTATAGGGCAAAATGTAGGCCGGCTCAGTGCCACAAGAGCCAGAAATTCAGGCACTTGTTGCACCATTGCCACTGTCCGCTCACTTGTGTCCGATGCAGACAGGGACATGCTGCAACACACACGCCCCAGGGAAGAGCCAGTCGCCTGCGCAAACTGCGGCACTGACTGTCGCCAACAAGGCCAACTCGACCTGCCGCCAGCAAACTTTTCGTTGATCCCCTCGACCCCACTCGACCGGCCGATTCGAGGCAAGTTTCAAGGATCAAGTTTAAGCCTTAGTGGTTTTCGGTTGCTATTTAACTTAGACTATCCTGAATTCTTTTGTATTAATAATAAATAAATGAAAAAACGAAAAGAGAATCGAAACGATACTGTTGTAACTTGGCTAGGAGGGCTTTGACGGTCACTATCCCTGCCTGTTATTGTCACTATCTCATCTGCCCGTCTCACCTGGAAAAAATATTGGGCCCATAAAGAAATTTAAAATCATAATTACCGATTTCAACCAGAAAATCGTAATGGATACCACTAATGCTACCGTCTCCAGGTGCGACACCCATAGGTTACTATGGGTGTCGCACCTGGACGTTCGACTATATTCACAAAATCAGAATTAAAATCTAGACCACTCAAAGACTAATGGAAAAAAGTTTAAGGTTTGCTGAAGCTCTCGTGCAAGTTGTGCGCGCGGTCGGCGTCGCGTGTCGGATGCTAGTTTTACTACCATTCGACCATTACTTGCGTTTTAACTCTATGACGCCAGTATGCATTTACTACAAGACTTCTTTAGTGAAAGGTTGACTTCTTACATTCAAGACTCGCCGTCCTAGGCATACTCTCGTCACCCCCGACGACCCCATTACCTAGCTATAAGAGAGCCATAAGGAAACCAGTACAGTTCGCAAACATTACAGACCGCCGTCCTTCCGTCCTCGCCTCGCCACCGAGGTCCGTCGCGACAATTCTGTTAACGTACCTTGTTTGAGCCAGCCCGCGCCGCTGAGCCTGTAGTTTCCAAATTATCTTAAAGCTGCCGCGCTTTCAAAGTTATTTTTGTTCAAGCGTCCTGTGGATCAACTGCGACTCCAATATAATAACAGTTTCAGAATGCTCTTACGGCTGTTCCTGTCTAACAGGTGTTTCAGAGTGGTGGTCGACGGGGCACTCTCCGCCCCCCGGCCCAACCGTGCGGGCGTACCGCAAGGAAGCTGCGTTTCGCCGGCCTGTTACTCGCGTTACACCGACGACATCCCTACCACAGAGGACGCCACGCTCGCGCTGTATGCCGACGACGCCGCGTACATTACCACCTCGATGAACGCGAAGTACGCGGCGTTGAAAATGCAGCGCGCGCTCGACAAGATTCCTGACTGGCTCGCCAAATGGCGACTGTCGGTTAACGTGGGTAAGACGCAGGCCTTAATCACGGGATCATCGCCCCTCCCACCACGTCTGAAACTCAGCGGAGCCAAAGTCGATTGGATGCCCCGGGCCAAGTACCTGGGAGTGACCATCGACCGGCGGCTCACCATGGGACCGCACGCAAGCAATGTCGTCGCGCAGGGTAGAGTCGTCCGCCAACGACTCAAACCAGTGCTCTCGACCCGCCTCCCGACGCGCGTCAAGCTGGGCATATACAAAGCGTATATTCGCCCAGTGTTGACGTACGCCGCCCCAGCTTGGTTCGCCCTCACTAGTGAGTCGAGCCGAGATAGACTCCGCGCGCAACAACATCTTGCGTTGCGTAGAGTCGTCGACGCTCCTCGCTACGTGAGGAACGACATCATAGAACGCGACCTCGGGATTGAGAGCCTGGATGAGTTGGTGCGACGCTTTGCGAAGGGGATGTTCGCGCGTGCCGACGCCTCAGCTTGGCCCCACGTCAAGCACTTGGCGCCATGGCATGCGCGCCCCCCTGACGCGAGACGACTCCCCCACGACCTGATTGCGGGCAGCGAGTCCAGCGAGTTACTCGTTGCATTGTTCCGCATTCATAGGACAGCAAGGAGACATTAAGGCTCAGCAATATAATTACAGCTTCAAAAGCTTATAACGCTACTGAGTTTTTGTAGCACCTTTAGGATGTTCGCCCAACCACGTGTCTTGACTACCACGTAGTCATTCAAAATTATTCAAGCGTCCAGTGGATCAACTGCGAATACAATATAATAACAGCTTCAGAATGCTTTTAGGGTTGCTGTGCTTTTATAGTGCCTATAGGAGGTTCACCTAACCGCGTATCGTGATTCAACATTGTCCAGTCAGTCACATCCAAATTAATAACAGCTTCAGAAAGCTTTTAAGGCGGGCTGTCGCGCTTTTGTAACTAAGTAGGTACCTCTGGCATGTTCGCTCAGGCACGTGTTCTTGATTTCCACGTAATGATTATTAGTTCAACTTTATTCAAGCGGCCCATGGATCAACTCCGTCTCCAATTCAATAACAGTTTCAAAATGCTTTTAGGGTTGCTGTGCTTTTGTAGTGCCTTTAGGATTTTCGCCCAACTGCTGGTCGTGACTCAAACATAATAACAGCTTCAGAAAGCTTTTAGGGCTATCGCGCTTTTGTAACTAAGTACATCTGGCATGTTTACTCAGTAGGGAATCTAGAACAGGCGCGTGTTCTAGATTCTCACGTAATAATTCCCACGCACTGTGGGGAAATTATCGGACAAATTTAATTTTCCCACGATGATTTACGTCATGCAGGCGTTAAAAAATTACGGAACATTCCGTTAGCTTGCAGAAACAATGCAAACACAAAAGATTCCTGAGGCGTTGCGTGGGCAATGAGGGTACATGCAGCGCGACTGATACTTTAAATTGACTTGACATTGTCCTTCCCAATGAACCAGGTTCTGCACCTGCTGCGGCAGGAGCTGGCTGCCTTCCGTCATAATTTCGTGAACTTTAAACATTGAAATATGAGTTCGTAAGAAGAAAAAACTTAGTATCTAATCGTATCTAACATAGAAACTGGTTTTGAGGTATCGTAGGCAAGTGTTGTTGACTTCTAAGGACGGTGTCGCTGTTAGAGAGAACGCGGTCAAGCTCTAATGGCATCTTGGGGACAATCTCCACATCGGAAATGACGAATCACTTCATGCAGGCGTTGATTAAGCAGGACTGGTTCAATATATCCGAGGACAATATTCTGTACATAGTTTCATATTCTATTATCATATTTTAATGCTTAATTTTTAGTACTAACATAGTATTTCACAGCTTCAGAATGCTTTTGAAAACCGCTGCTAACTATATGGACATTCGCAGCGGAAGATAACCTATTGCTTTTTGTTCTATATTTTTTAATAAAACATTACTCGTTGCATTGTTCCGCATTCATAGGACAGCAAGGAAACATTAAGGCTCAGTAATATAATAACAGCTTCAAAATGCTTATAAGGGTACTGAGCTTTTGTAGCGCCTTTAGGATGTTCGCACAACCGCGTGTTCTTGACTACCACGTAGTCATTCAAAACTATTCAAGCGTTCTGTGGGTCAACTGCGAATCCAATATAATAACAGCTTCAGAATGCTTTTAGGGCTGCCGCGCTTTTTTAGTGGCTCTGGGATGTTCACTTAGGCGCGTGTTCTTGACTTCCACGTTATGATTATAAGTTCCCACGTATTGGTGTCAAGAATGAGTGTCGCTGTTAGAGAGAACGCGGTCAAGCTCTAATGGCATCTTGGGGACAATCCCCACATAACACAACAAAACATAGCTTATGGATGCTTTTGCATTGAGGTGGACCTCTCTCTCCATGGTGAACCGAACATAGTCGTGCCAGCCGAACTTGACTAGATATACATAAAGATAAGGTGAAAAATGTGGACATCCGTGAGAAAACAAATGTTACACACGTTTAACTTTTTCACTACTAAGAATGTGCAAATAGGCAGGTCACGTGGATACAAAGACAACCGACGAACGCGGAGATCAATAGAATGGCGTGGACCGCAACTCACATGTTAGACCTGATAAACAGAATAACAGCTTCAAAATGCTTTTAGGGCTGCGATGCATTCGTAGTGCATCTGGTAAGTTCGCTGAGACGGATGTTTATGACTACCACGTAATGATTATTACTTCAACTTTATTCAGGCGTCCTGTTTCAACATTACTAAAGCGTCCTAAAGACAAAAAAATTATAGTTTCAAAATGCTCGTACAGCTGCCGCGCTTTTGTAATTGGGATGTTCGCTCAGGAGCCGGTTCTAAGTCCCATGTTATGATTATAACATTAGTTCAACATTATTCAAGCGGCCTGTGAATAACTACGAGTGCAGTATAATAACAGTTTCAGAATACTTTTAAGGCTGCAGTGCTTTTCTAGCGCCCTTAGGATGTTCACCCAACCGCGTGTTCTTAGCTACCACGTAGTCATTCGAAATTATTTAAGCGTCTAGTGGATCAACTGCGAATCCAATATAATAACAGTTTCAAAGTGCTCTTACGGCTGCCACGCTTTTGTTGCGCCTCTGGCATCTAAGGCGCGTTTTCTTGACTTCCACGTAATGGTGTAAAGAATGACGTTGTCGCTGTTAGAGAGAAGGCAGTCAAGCTCTGATGGCATCTAGGGGACAATCTCCACATCGGCCATGACAAACTACTTCATGCAGGCGTTGAATAAGCAGGACTGGTACAATATATCCGAGGATAATATTATGTACATAGTTTCATATTCTATTGTCATATTTTATTTGCTTAGTTTTTAATACTAATATAGTTTTTCACAGCTTCAGAATGCTCTTGCTTTGGGTTGGACCTCGCTCTTCATGGTAAACCGGGCATAGTCGTGCTGACTGAACTCGAATAAAAAAAAAGAAAAAAAGAAAGAAAAACAGAAAAAGATTTTATTCATGTCAAACATGGCGCATTCCTTGAAAATGTTGGCGCGTTCCACGCTTTTGTTGTGCCTCTGGTATCTAAGGCGCGTGTTCTTGACTTTCAGATAATGGTGTGAAGAATGACGGTGTCGCTGTTAGAGAGAACGCAGTCAAGCTCTAATGGCATCTTGGGGACAATCCCCACATCGGAAATGACGAATCTTTGGGTTGGACCTCGCTCTCCATGGTAAACCGGGCATAGTCGTGCCGACCGATCTCGAATAGATGTAAAGAAAGAAAGAAAAAGAGTTTATTCATGTAAAACATGGCGCATCCCTTGAAAATAAATAAGAATAAATAACAATAACCATAATGTCAACATTCAAGCTACACACACACACAGCATGAGAAAGTCATGGTTTAGAACTAGACTTCAAAGTCAAAAGCGTCTTTTAGGGCTGTCGCAGTTTTGAAGTGCCTCTGGGATGTACGCTTCTCACGTCTTCTTGAATCCCACGTAATGATTGAAGTTTAACATTATTCAAGCAAAACACATCGCCTATAGTGTGATAACAGCTTCAGAATGCTTTTAGGGCTGCCATGCTTTTGTAGTGCATCTGACATCTTAGGCGCGTGCTCCACGCATTGATGTCCAGTCACAATGAAGAATCACTTCATGCAGGCGTTGATTATGCAGGACTGGTTCAATATATCCGAGGACAATATTTTGTACATAGTTTCATATTCTATCGTCATATTTTATTTGCTTAATTTTTAGTACTAACATAGTATTTCACAGCTTCAGAATGCTTATGATTTGGGGTGGACCTCTCTCTCCATGGTGAACTGATGAAATGATACCAGTATGCAGTTACTACTTCTTTAGTGAAAGGTAAACATACTAACATTATAAAATAATACCATATTTATGAATGAAGGGATGGATGACGGAAAGACGCTGAGTTTTTTGAAGTAAACGGCCAGCTTAAACGAGCAGGAAAAATGGTAATGAATACGGCTACACTACCGTGTCTAACCTTCGGGTGCCAAACTTGGTCGCTTGACTCAAATACCAAAAAATAAAATCCAGACCTCTCAAAGATGGATGGAAAGAAGTTTTATGGGTTTAAGGCTCAAATATAAGGTGAAGAATGTGGACATCCGTGAGGAAACAGACGTTACACACGCTTTAACTTTTTCATTACAAGGAAAGCGAAAATGGGCAGGTCACGTGGCTAGATACAAAGACAATCGATGGACGAGAAGGTCAATAGAATGGCGTGGACCGCAAGGAATTGTTCTATATTTTTTAATAAAACATTACTCGTTGCATTGTTCCGCATTCATAGGACAGCAAGGAAACATTAAGGCTCAGTAACATAATAACAGCTTCAAAATGCTTATAAGGCTACTGAGCTTTTGTAGCGCCTTTAGGATGTTCGCCCAACTGCGTGTTCTTGACTACCACGTAGTCATTCAAAATTATTCAAGCGTTCTGTGGATCAACTGCGAATCCAATATAATAACAGCTTCAGAATGCTTTTAGGGCTGCCGCGCTTTTGTAGTGGCTCTGGGATGTTCACTTAGGCGGGTGTTCTCGACTTCCACGTAATGGTGTAAAGAATGACGTTGTCGCTGTTAGAGAAAAGGCAGTCAAGCTCTAATCTAGGCGACAATCTCCACACCAGCCATGACAAACTACTTCATGCAGGCGTTGAATAAGCAGGACTGGTACAATATATCCGAGGATAATATTATGTACATAGTTTCATATTCTATTGTCATATTTTATTTGCTTAGTTTTTAATACTAACATAGTTTTTCACAGCTTCAGAATGTTCTTGCTTTGGGTTGGACCTCGCTCTCCATGGTAAACCGGGCATAGTCGTGCTGACCGAAATCGAATAGATGTAAAGAAAGATAGAAAAAGAGTTTATTCATGTCAAACATGGCGCATTCCTTGAAAATAAATAAGAACAAATAACAATAACCATAATGTAAACATTCAAGCTACACACACACACACAGCATGAGAAAGTCATGGTTTAGAACTAGACTTCAAAGTCAAAAGCGTCTTTTAGGGCTGTCGCAGTTTTGAAGTGCGTCTGGGATGTACGCTTGTCACGTCTTCTTGAATCCCCCGCAATGATTGAAGTTTAACATTATTCAAGCAAAACACATCGCCTATAGTGTGATAACAGCTTCAGAATGCTTTTAGGGCTGCCATGCTTTTGTAGTGCATCTGACATCTTAGGCGCGTGCTCCACGCATTGATGTCCAGTCACAATGAAGAATCACTTCATGCAGGCGTTGATTAAGCAGGACTGGTTCAATATATCCGAGGACAATATTTTGTACACAGTTTCATATTCTATTGTCATATTTTGTTTGCTTAATTTTTAGTACTAACATAGTATTTCACAGCTTCAGAATGCTTATGATTTGGGGTGGACCTCTCTCTCCATGGTGAACTGATGAAATGATACCAGTATGCAGTTACTACTTCTTTAGTGAAAGGTAAACATACTAACATTTTAAAATAATACCATATTTATGAATGAAGGGATGGATGACGGACAAAAGCTGAGTTTTTTGAAGTAAACGGCCAGCTTAAACGAGCAGGAAAAATGGTAATGAATACGGCTACACTACCGTGTCTAATCTTCGGGTGCCAAACTTGGTCGCTTGACTCAAATACCAAAAAATAAAATCCAGACCTCTCAAAGATGGATGGAAAGAAGTTTTATGGGTTTAAGGCTCAAATATAAGGTGAAGAATGTGGACATCCGTGAGGAAACAGACGTTACACACGCTTTAACTTTTTCATTACAAGGAAAGCGAAAATGGGCAGGTCACGTGGCTAGATACAAAGACAATCGATGGACGAGAAGGTCAATAGAATGGCGTGGACCGCAAGGAATTGTTCTATATTTTTTAATAAAACATTACTCGTTGCATTGTTCCGCATTCATAGGACAGCAAGGAGACATTAAGGCTCAGTAACATAATAACAGCTTCAAAATGCTTATAAGGCTACTGAGCTTTTGTAGCGCCTTTAGGATGTTCGCCCAACTGCGTGTTCTTGACTACCACGTAGTCATTTAAAATTATTCAAGCGTTCTGTGGATCAACTGCGAATCCAATATAATAACAGCTTCAGAATGCTTTTAGGGCTGCATTCTCCGCCCGACGCTCGCCCCGAACGGTCGTGCCGCTCTGTGCTCCGCGCCCGCTCCGTGCTCCGTGTCGTTACGTCACCCCGTGACGTCATCAGTGGTCCTCGACCGCACCAGCGATCCGAAGCCGCCTTTCTCAAGGCAGTGGAGGACATACGTTTCCTTAACGGGAAATAGTCGAATATCGTTGTGCCCCATCAGGGAAAAGCCACAGTTTCGTGGTCCTTGACAGGAAACCTCACGGTGTCAACGAAGTCAAGGGGGTGTTGCCCCAATACACCCGCCGAACCCCTTCAGGGCTAGGCAGTCATTTGGAGTCGGGAGCTAGATTTTGGCCTTGGGGGAGCTCCTAGTCAAATCTAATACTCCGAGTTCTCTTCCAGCTACACACCTGGTGTCGGTTGGGGTGTCTACCCCTTCACACCAGACCCTGGTAGGGCCCGATCGCACATTGAGATTGGCGATCGGTTTACAAGCTTAGGGCACACCATTAGGTACTCACCTCCCAGTGTACACAACCCTTACTGGGAGGGTCACACACCCCCGGGCCCGTCCACCCGGGGACGTAGGGACCGATAGGAGTTTTTCACATGAGTTTTTTCCAACTCATGTGACCTAATCCCAAGTCCCCTTTTAACCATGACGGACGCTATCATATTAGCGTTCGTCAAAGAGGTCCTCCTCAAGGACCCCGATATTCTCGCCAAATATGGCGAGAAAATCGCCTCATTTAGAGCCCCCCCCCCCCCCCACCGTCCCATCGAGCGTCACTGACTTCAGTGACGTATTGTCATTCCCGGACTCTGGTCCGTCCCCGCCGACCCCCTGCCCCCGCCCTCCCCCGGATATGCCACCCCTATTGGTAGCCCACTTTGCCAATGAGGCAATGGACACCTCCGTCCCCGCTAGCGACTCAGCGTCGCAAGCCTCTTCGGACTCTGAACAGTCCCCTGAATCCTCCTCCTCCGAGGACGACTTCCAAGTCGTCCTAGGGGGCAAGAGGAAAGCCAGGAAGGCCACTCAGGCCACCAAAGCTAAGAAGACCGTTGCGTCTTCTCCCGCCCCCGCTATCCAGCCCGCCCCTATTGCCCAGCCCGCCCCCGCCTCGCAGGCTAGTTGTCCCTCCTCAGTTTCCGCTTCTGTCACTCAGATGAAGAAGCAGCGCCCCCCTCCGCCCTTGTACATCCAGGACAAGGGAAAATGGACAGACGTGTCCAAAATGTGTAGCGATCGCAAGATCAACTATACAAACGCCCGCTCCTGCCAACAAGGCATAAAAGTCCAAGTCCCGACGTCAACTGACTATCGGGAACTTACCAAAGTCCTTCGTGAAAGGAAAATCTCCTTTCACACCTACTCCCTCCCTGAGGACACGCCGACCCGAGTGGTCATTAGACGTGTACCGAAGGAAATCCCCGCCGAGGACATTAAGGCCGACCTCCTGGCCCAAAATATCCCCGTTTCCGCTGTCCATCGCCTTCACAAGGCGAGAGGTAGCGAAGTATACGACATGATCCTTGTCGTGTGCGACCCGACCGACGGGCACCACCCCATCTTCAAGATCAAGTCGATCTGTTCCCTCTCCGGCATCTCCATCGAGAAGCCCTACAGACCCACGATAGTTGGGCAGTGTCACCGCTGCCAACTATACGGTCACTCACAGAAGAACTGCTACGCTACACCCAGATGCGTTAAGTGTCTGGGTGAGCATGGCACTTCTGACTGCCCCCGTCCCAAGGATCGCACTCTCTGCACAGAGCCTCCCAGCTGTGTGCTGTGCGGCCAAGCCGGGCACCCGGCTAACTACCGGGGCTGCCCCAAAGCCCCCAAAATCCCTCCCAAGCTGGCAAAGCGTGCTGCCGCTCGCCAGCAGAGGGAAGCACCCTCCGGGAAAGTCCCCTCTTCCCAGCCCCCCGAACGTCTCGCACCCCAGAGACCATCCCCCTGGAATCAGCTAAACCATCAGAAAGCCTTCCCGGCTTTGGTGGCTTCCCAGCCAATTCCAGCGCTTATGGCTAAGCCCATCCCAGCGCCTCCCCCGGCTTCTGTGGCCCCCGTGGCCGCTAAACCTCCCCGAAACATGCCCCAAGTTTCAGCTGCGTTCCCACGCAGATCAGTTGGCCAGATTATCCTGGACAACTATCGCATCTTTATGACGCAGGACGCTAGGGACTTAGCTGACGAGCTAACCCTAGCGGAAGTCACTGGCCAACTCGACTTAGCCAAGCGCGCTGCGCTATTCAATAAGTACGAGTCGGTCACAGCCGAACTCGACAAACTACCTGCCGTACCCCTAAATGGATAGACAACAAAAAATTTGTTGTACCAAACCGCGATCCCTAAAGTTAGGTTTCTTCAATGCCAACGGCATTATCAATCAGAGAGATGAGATCGCCACGTTCCTCCGCGACCATCAGTTAGACCTTCTCCTCATCCAGGAAACATTCCTCAAACCCCACCGTAAAGATCCTAGAATTGCCAACTATCGACTAGTTCGCAATGATAGATCTCGCTGTCACGGTGGTGGCACCCTTATCTATTATAGAAAGGAACTGTACTGTATCCCTCTAGCTCCTCCCGCGCCCCGATCTTTCTTAGAATACTCGGCCTGCCGAGTAGGCATGACTGGTCATCAACCGATCACTGTCGTCTCTGCCTACTATCCCCCTCCGACTTCCTCGTCTCGTATGCCAGACGAGTCCATCGCGCTTACTAGCGACCTCACTGCCCTCTTTGGCTTGAGTGACTCCGTTATCATAGCGGGCGACCTCAATGCTAAACACCCAGCCTGGAACAGTAGTACGACCAACCCTAGGGGAAAGGTCGTGTTCAACCTTGGTGCATCCCTTAACTTTGACATCATCGCCCCGATGTGTCACACTCACTTCCCCCATGATCCCAAC
This sequence comes from Mythimna pallens, assembly GCA_961205895.1. NCBI lineage: Eukaryota > Metazoa > Arthropoda > Insecta > Lepidoptera > Noctuidae > Mythimna > Mythimna pallens. The sequence goes on along the minus strand of OY540854.1, from coordinate 4,926,191 downwards.
CATAGCCCCGACGTCCTCGATGTAGCGCTCCTTAAGAATGTTAACCTCCGGTTGCAATCTATAGAAGCAATACACGAGCTTAACTCCGATCACCGACCCGTGATTATGCACCTAGGCTCCCGCTCGGGCAATCTCGACCCGGGCCAGCCCCCCGCTTCCCAATTGATCACTGACTGGAAGAAAGTAAGCGAAAGACTGAAATCTACCACGTCACCTCAATTGGATTCTATTCCCGACCACATAGTCTCAGTCGCTGACACGACGGTGGCAATCGACTCACTCACAGACCACGTACAATCCGTCCTGAACGAATGTTCAAGGGAGATTCCTGCGAAGGAGGACCTTCGCTGGAAAATCCCGGACGATGTACGGGCTCTGATGACCGAGAAGAACGCAGCCATCCGTGCATACAGCGCTTTTCCTTGCGACGCTAACAAGGCTCACATGCGTAGATTACAGCGTGCTGTAAAGAAACGCATGACCGAGCTGCGTTCCGCCCGCTGGGACAAGACGCTCAGCGAACTCGAGCCTACTCATCTCGCCTTCTGGCAACTTCAGAGGAAATTACGTTCCACTGAAGAGTCCTCTATGCCTCCGCTCACCCGCCCTGATAAGAGTGTCGCTTTCGACAACTCTGAAAAAGCGGAATGCCTAGCCGACAGCCTCGAAGCCCAATGCTCGCCTAGCTCTCAACTAGTAGACCAAGCCCACATCGACATGGTGGACGCTGAAGTCGAACGTAGAGCCTTCCTCCCTCCCGTTGAAGACCCTGATAACCCTCTGGCCCCCGTCACTCCCGACGAGGTGGAGGATATCATTAAAAAACTTTAACCAAGGAAAGCCCCCGGCGCCGACGGTATCACGAACAGAGTGTTCAAACTCTTCCCCCCCCAACTTATAATGCTAATGACCGCTATCTTCAATGGCGCATTAAGCAATAATATCTTCCCCCAAGCGTGGAAACAGGCCACCGTTATCGGTATCCCCAAACCAGGCAAGCCCAAGTCTGACCCCACCAGTTACCGCCCCATCAGTCTCCTCAATGTTCTCGGTAAGATCTACGAGAGGCTTATTTATAAGCGACTCAAAGATTTTGCCGAATCCAAGGGTCTCATTCCTGATGAGCAGTTCGGGTTCCGTACCGAACACTCATGCGTCCACCAAGTCCACCGCATCGTAGAGCACCTAAGCGCTGGCTTCCAGCGTAATGCGATGACGGGTGTCTTGTATTTCGATATAGCGAAAGCATTCGACAAGGTCTGGCACAATGGCTTATTATATAAGCTATATCAACTCGGTGTGCCAGACCGTCTCGTGCTCATCATGCGAGACTTTCTGTCGAATCGCACCTTCCGCTATCGAATCGAGGGAGCCCTCTCCTCCCCCCACCCCATTCGAGCTGGAGTCCCTCAAGGCTCGGTAGTGTCCCCCCTAGCTTTCACGCTGTTCACCAGCGACATTCCCAAAAGTAAAAAGGCCCAATTGGCTCTATTCGCCGACGACACGGCAATTTACTACACCGGTCGTGACCCCAGAGTTATCGCTCGCAATCTCCAAACCTCCGCAAACATTTTGGGCAAATGGTTCCGGAAATGGAGGATCGAGGTTAACCCTGATAAGAGTCAAGCTGTTCTCTACTCGAAACAGCGGAAGTCCGTCCCCCCTCCCCCTCCGATCACCATGTACGGTAAGCCGATCCCCTGGGAGAAGCAAGCCAAGTACCTCGGAGTGATCCTCGATCAGCACTTGTCCTTCGCCGAGCACATAAAGCAGGCTCGCTCGCGAGCCGCTTTCGCTCAAGGTAGGCTCCATTATCTCATGACTGCCCGCAGCAAACTGTCACTTAAGTGCAAGCTGCGCCTCTATACTGCAGTAATCCGCCCGATCATGACGTATGCATGTGCAATCTTCGCACACGCCAAGCCCCGCTTCCTCCATAGGATGCAGACCCTCCAAAATAGGACCCTCCGTAAAATTCTCGGTGCCCCATATTATGTCCGAAATGAGAATCTACATCTAGATCTCAAAATCCCCACAATCCAGCAGTTCATGAAACGCCTTTGCAAGCGTTTCTTCGATACTGCTGTGAAACACCGCAACCCCCTCATAGTATCGGCAGCCCGATACGAACCCTCCCGCATCTCTAAGGTTCGCCGTCCTAGGCATACTCTCGTCACCCCCGATGACCCCACTACCCTGCTCCAAGAGAGCCGTAAGGAAACAAGTACAGTTCGCAGACAATACAGACCGCCGTCCTTCCGTCCTCGCCGCCGAGGCCCGCCGCGACATTCCAGTAAACGTCCTCCCCGTCCCTTGCTCGAGCCAGCCCGCGTCGCTGAGCCGTAGTTTTAAAATTCCCCGATAATAATAATAAAATCTTTGTTCGATCCAGCCCGTCCCTTGCTGTCCCCCCCCCCAGCGACGCCCTAAGCCGAGGTCCGTACCCCACAGGGGGTGCCCTTAGCATGTAGTCGCTTAGTTTTAAGTATAGTTAAATAAGCCCTGGCTGGAGGCTTTGATTCTTGAATTGAGGCCGCCACAGGCAAGTCCGGTTAAGCAGCCGACAACCTCCTAGGTTGACCTGCGAGAGGCCACACAAAAAAAAAAAAAAAAAAAACTTTTAGGGCTGCCGCGCTTTTGTAGTGGCTCTGGGATGTTCACTTAGGCGGGTGTTCTCGACTTCCACGTAATGGTGTAAAGAATGACGTTGTCGCTCTTAGAGAAAAGGCAGTCAAGCTCTAATCTAGGGGACAATCTCCACACCAGCCATGACAAACTACTTCATGCAGGCGTTGAATAAGCAGGACTGGTACAATATATCCGAGGATAATATTATGTACATAGTTTCATATTCTATTGTCATATTTTATTTGCTTAGTTTTTAATACTAACATAGTTTTTCACAGCTTCAGAATGCTCTTGCTTTGGGTTGGACCTCGCTCTCCATGGTAAACCGGGCATAGTCGTGCTGACCGAAATCGAATAGATGTAAAGAAAGAAAGAAAAAGAGTTTATTCATGTCAAACATGGCGCATTCCTTGAAAATAAATAAGAACAAATAACAATAACCATAATGTCAACATTCAAGCTACACACACACACACAGCATGAGAAAGTCATGGTTTAGAACTAGACTTCAAAGTCAAAAGCGTCTTTTAGGGCTGTCGCAGTTTTGAAGTGCGTCTGGGATGTACGCTTGTCACGTCTTCTTGAATCCCCCGCAATGATTGAAGTTTAACTTTATTCAAGCAAAACACATCGCCTCCAGTGTGATAACACCTTCAGAATGCTTTTGCTTTGGGGTGGACCTCTCTCTCCATGGTGAACTGATGAAATGATACCAGTATGCAGTTACTACTTCTTTAGTAAAAGGTAAACATACTATCATTATAAAATAATACCATATTTATGAATGAAGGGATGGATGACGGAAAGACGCTGAGTTTTTTGAAGTAAACGGCCAGCTTAAACGAGCAGGAAAAATGGTAATGAATACGGCTACACTACCGTGTCTAACCTTCGGGTGCAAAACTTGGTCGCTTGACTCAAAAACCAAAAAATAAAATCCAGACCTCTCAAAGATGAATGGAAAGAAGTTTTAAAGAAAACAACAAAATAACAGCTTCAAAATGCTTTTAGGGCTGCGACGCTTTCGCAGTACATCTGGCATGTTTGTCGCTATTAGAGCGAGCGTGGTCAAGCTCTTCAGCCAATGCGGGGATGTTATCGGACAAATTTATTTCTCCCACGATGATTCACGTCATACAGGCGTTAAAAAATTACAGACCACTCCGTTAGCTTACAATGCAAACACAAATGAGTCCTGGGGCAGTGGCGTTGCGTGGGCAATGAAGGCCCATGCAGCGCCACTGATTGTCATTCCCAATGAACCAGGTTCTGCACCTGCTGCTGCAGGAGCTGGCTGCCTTCGAAGGACATCATCTTATTTTTAAAATAAAATCGGTTTGCTCCTTTGCTGGCATCTCAATTGAGAAGCGGTTCAGACCCACTTTAGTTGGCCAGTGCCACCGCTGCCAACTATATGGACATTCGCAGCGGAAGATAACCTACTGCTTTTTGTTCTATATTTTTAAATAAAATATTACTCGTTGCATTGTTCTTTTATTAAATTGGTATGGTATCATACTATCATTATATAGTGTTTAATGATAATATGATACCAAATAGGTTAGGGTACAAAGTTCTAAACAACCTAAAAGCAGTCTTTAGTACTACAAACGATTAAATAATATTTTTATTATTAATAGGCTCACGGTCAAACCCAACCTAAGTAACCTATTTACTCTTGACTTAAATATAAATCTTTCTTTTCGAGTATGCTTGCGGAGTATGTCAAAATTCTTAAATTCTGGTATAAAAACCAAAATAACCAGATGAGGTGGGATACGCTGTCGGACGAACATAGGTTAGAATGCGGTGTGAGGCAAGGTGGCTTCACATCTACCGGCCTTTTTAGCTTGTATGTGAACCAGTTCATCGAGGAGCTCAGCAGAACTCATGTCGGATGCTACATTGACGGAACTTGTGTCTACAACATAAGCTATGCCGATGTCATGGTTCTGCTGGCCCCCTCGGTCAACGTCCTGAGAACATTCTTAATTGGAACATTGATCAAAATATGTGAGCGTTATGCATCCGAGCATGGTCAAGAGTGAATAGGTTACTTCTAGGCAAGCGTGCTCCATCGTCGGCCACATCATCGCTTACCATCAGGGGAGATAGTGGTTAAACGCGAGCCTATCAATAATAAAAAAAAGAAAAAGGAATGTATGAGGGAAAGACGCTGAGTTATAGAATCCAGACCTCTCAAAGACGAATGGAAAGAAGTTTTATGGGTTTAAGGCTCAAATATAAGGTGAAGAATATGGACATCCGTGAGGAAACAGACGTTACACACACTTTAACTTTTTCATTACAAGGAAAGCGAAAATGGGCAGGTCACGTGGCTAGATACAAAGACAATCGATGGACGAGAAGGTCAATAGAATGGCGTGGACCGCAAGGAATTGTTCTATATTTATTAATAAAACATTACTCGTTGCATTGTTCCGCATTCATAGGACAACAAGGAGACATTAAGGCTCAGTAATATAATAACAGCTTCAAAATGCTTATAAGGCTACTGAGCTTTTGTAGCGCCTTTAGGATGTTCGCCCAACTGCGTGTTCTTGACTACCACGTAGTCATTCAAAATTATTCAAGCGTTCTGTGGATCAACTGCGAATCCAATATAATAACAGCTTCAGAATGCTTTTAGGGCTGCCGCGCTTTTGTAGTGGCTCTGGGATGTTCACTTAGGCGGGTGTTCTCGACTTCCACGTAATGGTGTAAAGAATGACGTTGTCGCTCTTAGAGAAAAGGCAGTCAAGCTCTAATCTAGGCGACAATCTCCACACCAGCCATGACAAACTACTTCATGCTGGCGTTGAATAAGCAGGACTGGTACAATATATCCGAGGATAATATTATGTACATAGTTTCATATTCTATTGTCATATTTTATTTGCTTAGTTTTTAATACTAACATAGTTTTTCACAGCTTCAGAATGCTCTTGCTTTGGGTTGGACCTCGCTCTCCATGGTAAACCGGGCATAGTCGTGCTGACCGAAATCGAATAGATGTAAAGAAAGAAAGAAAAAGAGTTTATTCATGTCAAACATGGCGCATTCCTTGAAAATAAATAAGAACAAATAACAATAACCATAATGTCAACATTCAAGCTACACACACACACACAGCATGAGAAAGTCATGGTTTAGAACTAGACTTCAAAGTCAAAAGCGTCTTTTAGGGCTGTCGCAGTTTTGAAGTGCGTCTGGGATGTACGCTTGTCACGTCTTCTTGAATCCCACGTAATGATTGAAGTTTAACATTATTCAAGCAAAACACATCGCCTCCAGTGCGATAACACCTTCAGAATGCTTTTGCTTTGGGGTGGACCTCTCTCTCCATGGTGAACTGATGAAATGATACCAGTATGCAGTTACTACTTCTTTAGTAAAAGGTAAACATACTATCATTATAAAATAATACCATATTTATGAATGAAGGGATGGATGACGGAAAGACGCTGAGTTTTTTGAAGTAAACGGCCAGCTTAAACGAGCAGGAAAAATGGTAATGAATACGGCTACACTACCGTGTCTAATCTTCGGGTGCCAAACTTGGTCGCTTGACTCAAATACCAAAAAATAAAATCCAGACCTCTCAAAGATGAATGGAAAGAAGTTTTAAAGAAAATAACAGCTTCAAAATGCTTTTAGGGCTGCGACGCTTTCGCAGTGCATCTGGCATGTTTGTCGCTGTTAAAGCGAGCGTGGTCAAGCTCTTCAGCCAATGCGGGGATGTTATCGGACAAATTTATTTCTCCCACGATGATTCACGTCATACAGGCGTTAAAAAATTACAGACCACTCCGTTGGCTTACAATGCAAACACAAATGAGTCCTGGGGCAGTGGCGTTGCGTGGGCAATGAGGGCCCATGCAGCGCCACTGATTGTTATTCCCAATGAACCAGGTTCTGCACCTGCTGCTCCAGGAGCTGGCTGCCTTCGAAGGACATCATCTTATTTTTAAAATAAAATCGGTTTGCTCCTTTGCTGGCATCTCAATTGAGAAGCGGTTCAGACCCACTTTAGTTGGCCAGTGCCACCGCTGCCAACTATATGGACATTCGCAGCGGAAGATAACCTACTGCTTTTTGTTCTATATTTTTAAATAAAATAGTACTCGTTGCATTGTTCTTTTATTTAATTTGTATGGTATCATACTATCATTAAATAGTGTTTAATGATAATATGATACCAAATAGGTTAGGGTACAAAGTTCTAAACAACCTAAAAGCAGTCTTTAGTACTACAAACGATTAATTCATATTTTTATTATTAATAGGCTCACGGTCAAACCCACCCTAAGTAACCTATTTACTCTTGACTTAAATATAAATCTTTCTTTTCGAGTATGCTTGCGGAGTATGTCAAAATTCTTAAATTCTGGTATAAAAACCAAAATAACCAGATGAGGTGGGATACGCTGTCGGACGAACATAGGTTAGAATGCGGTGTGAGGCAAGGTGGCTTCACATCTACCGGCCTTTTTAGCTTGTATGCGAACCAGTTCATCGAGGAGCTCAGCAGAACTCATGTCGGATGCTACATTGACGGAACTCGTGTCTACAACATAAGCTATGCCGATGTCATGGTTTTGCTGGCCCCCTCGGTCAACGTCCTGAGAACATTCTTAATTGGAACATTGATCAAAATATGTGAGCGTTATGCATCCGAGCATGGTCAAGAGTGAATAGGTTACTTCTAGGCAAGCGTGCTCCATCGTCGGCCACATCATCGCTTACCATCAGGGGAGATAGTGGTTAAACGCGAGCCTATCAATAATAAAAAAAAGAAAAAGGAATGTATGAGGGAAAGACGCTGAGTTATAGAATCCAGACCTCTCAAAGACGAATGGAAAGAAGTTTTATGGGTTTAAGGCTCAAATATAAGGTGAAGAATGTGGACATCCGTGAGGAAACAGACGTTACACACGCTTTAACTTTTTCATTACAAGGAAAGCGAAAATGGGCAGGTCACGTGGCTAGATACAAAGACAATCGATGGACGAGAAGGTCAATAGAATGGCGTGGACCGCAAGGAATTGTTCTATATTTTTTAATAAAACATTACTCGTTGCATTGTTCCGCATTCATAGGACAGCAAGGAGACATTAAGGCTCAGTAACATAATAACAGCTTCAAAATGCTTATAAGGCTACTGAGCTTTTGTAGCGCCTTTAGGATGTTCGCCCAACTGCGTGTTCTTGACTACCACGTAGTCATTCAAAATTATTCAAGCATTCTGTGGATCAACTGCGAATCCAACAGCTTCAGAATGCTTTTAGGGCTGCCGCGCTTTTGTAGTGGCTCTGGGATGTTCACTTAGGCGCGTGTTCTTGACTTCCACGTTACGATTTTAAGTTCCCACATATTGGTGTGAAGAATGACGGTGTCGCTGTTAGAAAGAACGCGGTCAAGCTCTAATGGCATCTTGTTGACAATCCCCACACAACACAACAAAACATAGCTTCAGGATGCTTTTGCATTGAGGTGGATCTCTCTCTCCATGGTGAACCGAACATAGTCGTGCCGGCCGGGCTCGACTAGATATACATATACAACCTACACACACACGCAACATAAAAAGTCATAGTTTAGAACTAGACTTCAATACTCCCTCCCTGAGGAAAGACCGACCCGAGCCAGCCAGAGAATCTAGAACAGGCGCGTGTTCTAGATTCTCACGTAATAATTCCCACGCACTGTGGGGAAATTATCGGACAAATTTAATTTGCCCACGATGATTTACGTCATGCAGGCGTTAAAAAATTACGGAACACTCCGTTAGCTTGCAGAAACAATGCAAACACAAAAGATTCCTGAGGCGTTGCGTGGGCAATGAGGGCACATGCAGCGCGACTGATACTTTAAATTGACTTGGCATTGTCCTTCCCAATGAACCAGGTTCTGCACCTGCTGCGGCAGGAGGCTGCCTTCCGTCATAATTTCGTGAACTTTAAACATTGAAATATGAGTTCGTAAGAAGAAAAAACTTAGTATCTAATCGTATCTAAAATAGAAACTGGTTTTGAGGTATCGTAGGCAAGTGTTGTTGACTTCTAAGGACGGTGTCGCTGTTAGAGAGAACGCGGTCAAGCTCTAATGGCATCTTGGGGACAATCCCCACATCGGAAATGACGAATCACTTCATGCAGGCGTTGATTAAGCAGGACTGGTTCAATATATCCGAGGACAATATTCTGTACATAGTTTCATATTCTATTATCATATTTTATTTGCTTAATTTTTAGTACTAACATAGTATTTCACAGCTTCAGAATGCTTTTGAAAACCACTGCTAACTATATGGACATTCGCAGCGGAAGATAACCTATTGCTTCTTGTTCTATATTTTTTAATAAAACGTTACTCGTTGCATTGTTCCGCATTCATAGGACAGCAAGGAAACATTAAGGCTCAGTAATATAATAACAGCTTCAAAATGCTTATAAGGGTACTGAGCTTTTGTAGCGCCTTTAGGATGTTCGCACAACCGCGTGTTCTTGACTACCACGTAGTCATTCAAAACTATTCGAGCGTGGTCAAGCTCTTCAGCCAATGCGGGGATGTTATCGGACAAATTTATTTCTCCCACGATGATTCACGTCATACAGGCGTTAAAAAATTACAGACCACTCCGTTGGCTTACAATGCAAACCCAAAAGAGTCCTGGGGCAGTGGCGTTGCGTGGGCAATGAGGGCCCATGCAGCGCCACTGATTGTCATTCCCAATGAACCAGGTTCTGCACCTGCTGCTCCAGGAGCTGGCTGCCTTCGAAGGACATCATCTGATTTTTAAAATAAAATCGGTTTGCTCCTTTGCTGGCATCTCAATTGAGAAGCTGTTCAGACCCACTTTAGTTGGCCAGTGCCACCGCTGCCAACTATATGGACATTCGCAGCGGAAGATAACCTATTGCTTTTTGTTCTATATTTTTTAATAAAACGTTACTCGTTGCATTGTTCCGCATTCATAGGACAGCAAGGAAACATTAAGGCTCAGTAACATAATAACAGCTTCAAAATGCTTATAAGGCTACTGAGCTTTTGTAGCGCCTTTAGGATGTTCGCCCAACTGCGTGTTCTTGACTACCACGTATTCATTCAAAATTATTCAAGCGTTCTGTGGATCAACTGCGAATCCAATATAATAACAGCTTCAGAATGCTTTTAGGGCTGCCGCGCTTTTGTAGTGGCTCTGGGATGTTCACTTAGGCGGGTGTTCTCGACTTCCACGTAATGGTGTAAAGAATGACGTTGTCGCTGTTAGAGAAAAGGCAGTCAAGCTCTAATCTAGGCGACAATCTCCACACCAGCCATGACAAACTACTTCATGCAGGCGTTGAATAAGCAGGACTGGTACAATATATCCGAGGATAATATTATGTACATAGTTTCATATTCTATTGTCATATTTTATTTGCTTAGTTTTTAATACTAACATAGTTTTTCACAGCTTCAGAATGCTCTTGCTTTGGGTTGGACCTCGCTCTCCATGGTAAACCGGGCATAGTCGTGCTGACCGAAATCGAATAGATGTAAAGAAAGAAAGAAAAAGAGTTTATTCATGTCAAACATGGCGCATTCCTTGAAAATAAATAAGAACAAATAACAATAACCATAATGTCAACATTCAAGCTACACACACACACACAGCATGAGAAAGTCATGGTTTAGAACTAGACTTCAAAGTCAAAAGCGTCTTTTAGGGCTGTCGCAGTTTTGAAGTGCGTCTGGGATGTACGCTTGTCACGTCTTCTTGAATCCCCCGCAATGATTGAAGTTTAACATTATTCAAGCAAAACACATCGCCTCCAGTGTGATAACACCTTCAGAATGCTTTTGCTTTGGGGTGGACCTCTCTCTCCATGGTGAACTGATGAAATGATACCAGTATGCAGTTACTACTTCTTTAGTAAAAGGTAAACATACTATCATTATAAAATAATACCATATTTATGAATGAAGGGATGGATGACGGAAAGACGCTGAGTTTTTTGAAGTAAACGGCCAGCTTAAACGAGCAGGAAAAATGGTAATGAATACGGCTACACTACCGTGTCTAAACTTCGGGTGCCAAACTTGGTCGCTTGACTCAAATACCAAAAAATAAAATCCAGACCTTTCAAAGATGAATGGAAAGAAGTTTTAAAGAAAACAACAAAATAACAGCTTCAAAATGGTTTTAGGGCTGCGACGCTTTCGCAGTGCATCTGGCATGTTTGTCGCTGTTAGAGCGAGCGTGGTCAAGCTCTTCAGCCAATGCGGGGATGTTATCGGACAAATTTATTTCTCCCACGATGATTCACGTCATACAGGCGTTAAAAAATTACAGACCACTCCGTTGGCTTACAATGCAAACACAAATGAGTCCTGGAGCAGTGGCGTTGCGTGGGCAATGAAGGCCCATGCAGCGCCACTGATTGTCATTCCCAATGAACCAGGTTCTGCACCTGCTGCTGCAGGAGCTGGCTGCCTTCGAAGGACATCATCTTATTTTTAAAATAAAATCGGTTTGCTCCTTTGAAGCGGTTCAGACCCACTTTAGTTGGCCAGTGCCACCGCTGCCAACTATATGGACATTCGCAGCGGAAGATAACCTACTGCTTTTTGTTCTATATTTTTAAATAAAATATTACTCGTTGCATTGTTCTTTTATTAAATTGGTATGGTATCATACTATCATTAAATAGTGTTTAATGATAATATGATACCAAATAGGTTAGGGTACAAAGTTCTAAACAACCTAAAAGCAGTCTTTAGTACTACAAACGATTAAATAATATTTTTATTATTAATAGGCTCACGGTCAAACCCAACCTAAGTAACCTATTTACTCTTGACTTAAATATAAATCTTTCTTTTCGAGTATGCTTGCGGAGTATGTCAAAATTCTTAAATTCTGGTATAAAAACCAAAATAACCAGGTGAGGTGGGATACGCTGTTGGACGAACATAGGTTAGAATGCGGTGTGAGGCAAGGTGGCTTCACATCTACCGGCCTTTTTAGCTTGTATGTGAACCAGTTGATCGAGGAGCTCAGCAGAACTTATGTCGGATGCTACATTGACGGAACTTGTGTCAACAACATAAGCTATGCCGATGACATGGTTCTGCTGGCCCCCTCGGTCAACGTCCTGAGAACATTGGTCAAAATATGTGAGCGTTATGCATCCGAGCATGGTCTCAGGTATAATTCACAGAAAAATGAGGTACTGATTTTCAGGGCAGGAAAACAGGGACCTAATGAGGTGCCTCCAATCATGGTCGATGGAACAGCCTTAAAGGTTGTTCAGAAATTTAAATATCTGGGTCATCTAGTCACGTAGGAGTTGAAGGAGGAATTAGATATAGAACGAGAACGTAGGGTCTGGTTGGTGAGGAGCAATATGCTGGCCCGTAGGTTCGCTCGGTGTATTAAGGAAGATAGAATTATTCTTTTTAGGGCATACTGTCCATCTCTTTACACTTTGTCGGCTTGTGGGTTCGGTATACGCAACGAGCCTACAGCATCCTACGTATTCAGTATAATAATGCTTTCAGAATGCTGCTGGGATTGCCGCGCCACTGTAGTGCGTCACAAATGTTCGCAAATGCGCACGCTATAATGCGTACGAAAGTGGCGTCATTGTATCAAAGGCTGCGCGGAAGCACCAACAGCATTTTGCAAATGATTGCATCCCGTCACGACTGTCTCAATCAGGCACACTGGGTGGGAATAGTTACGGGAAGGTTGAAATAGATAATGTTATATTATCTACCTACCAGCATAGATTTTAAGAATATCGTTACAAACACGACTAACATAGATCTTAAGAATATTGTTACTAACACACATATGGATCTCAATCCAAAATAAATGGATATTATTATAATTATTAACCAATCTCGAAAGTCACGTTTTTTTCAAGAATCTCGAACCAGATCTAGTCTCAATTATTAGTCCCGGGATTCGAAGAAGTATTGAGACTGAAAGCCTTATGACAACTGTGCTCATGTACATGCGGGGTGTCAAAACTAAGGCATGGCGGGGGAAACTTGGGTCCGCTCAATGCCAGCGGTTTTTTCAGAAATTCAGGCACTCGTTGCACCAATACCACAGCTTGTGTCCGATGCAGAGAGCAAGAAAGAGTCAGCCACCTGCGCGAACTGTGGTGGCGACGACTCGACGTGCTATGTTAAATGCCTCTAAACCGAGAAAATACGCATTAAATCCGACCTAACTCACGTCGAACGTTTTTTACGAAGACTCAATGAGTTCGCGTTCCTGCTGAGGGGTTATTACTTCTTTAGTGTAAATAGGTTGACATGTAACATTATAAAATAATACCATATTATGAATGAAGGGATCGCCTAATACCAGCTTGATGCTCTGGAGTCGATTGAGAAGCAAGCCAAGCGGATCATCGGTGATGATGCACTTGTCGAATAAAAACTCCAAAGCCTTGAGCATCGACGCCGAGTTGCTAGCCGGTCGGTTTTCTATCGATTACACTTCGGGGAGTGTGCGTTGGAATTGCACAATTTAATTTCACTTAGTCTGTTCCATCATCGGACCACTAGACGTACGACGTTGCGCCATCGGTACATGGTGGACATCCTACCCATACGTAAAAGCGTTTTGGGAACACATTCATAATGCGTACAGCTAAGGAGTGGAATCCCCTGCCGGAGTCTGTGTTCCCTGATAGCTACAACCTAGGGGTTGTCCCTTACCTTTAAGTCAAGAGTGAATAGGTTACTTCTAGGCAAGCGTGCTCCATCGTCGGCCACATCATCGCTTACCATCAGGGGAGATAGTGGTTAAACGCGAGCCTATCAATAATAAAAAAAAGAAAAAGGAATGTATGAGGGAAAGCCGCTGAGTTATAGAATCCAGACCTCTCAAAGACGAATGGAAAGAAGTTTTATGGGTTTAAGGCTCAAATATAAGGTGAAGAATGTGGACATCCGTGAGGAAACAGACGTTACACACGCTTTAACTTTTTCATTACAAGGAAAGCGAAAATGGGCAAGTCACGTGGCTAGATACAAAGACAATCGATGGACGAGAAGGTCAATAGAATGGCGTGGACCGCAAGGAATTGTTCAATATTTTTTAATAAAACATTACTCGTTGCATTGTTCCGCATTCATAGGACAGCAAGGAGACATTAAGGCTCAGTAACATAATAACAGCTTCAAAATGCTTATAAGGCTACTGAGCTTTTGTAGCGCCTTTAGGATGTTCGCCCAACTGCGTGTTCTTGACTACCACGTAGTCATTCAAAATTATTCAAGCGTTCTGTGGATCAACTGCGAATCCAATATAATAATAGCTTCAGAATGCTTTTAGGGCTGCCGCGCTTTTGTAGTGGCTCTGGGATGTTCACTTAGGCGCGTGTTCTTGACTTCCACGTTACGATTATAAGTTCCCACATATTGGTGTGAAGAATGACGGTGTCGCTGTTAGAAAGAACGCGGTCAAGCTCTAATGGCATCTTGGGGACAATCCCCACATAACACAACAAAACATAGCTTCAGGATGCTTTTGCATTGAGGTGGACCTCTCTCTCCATGGTGAACCAAACATAGTCGTGCCAGCCGAACTTGACCAGATATACATAAAGATAAGGTGAAAAATGTGGACATACGTGAGAAAACAAATGTTACACACGTTTAACTTTTTCACTACTAAGAATGTGCAAATGGGCAGGTCACGTGGATACAACCGACGAACGCGGAGATCAATAGAATGGCGTGGACCGCAACTCACATGTTAGACCTGACAAACAGAATAACAGCTTCAAAATGCTTTTAGGGCTGCGATGCATTCGTAGTGCATCTGGTAAGTTCGCTGAGACGCGTGTTTATGACTACCACGTAATGATTATTACTTCAACTTTATTCAGGCGTCCTGTTTCAACATTACTAAAGCGTCCTGAAGACAAAAAAATTACAGTTTCAAAATGCTCGTACAGCTGCCGCGCTTTTGTAATTGGGATGTTCGCTCAGGAGCCGGTTCTAAGTCCCATGTTATGATTATAACATTAGTTCAACATTATTCAAGCGGCCTGTGAATAACTACGACTGCAGTATAATAACAGTTTCAGAATACTTTTAAGGCTGCAGTGCTTTTCTAGCGCCCTTAGGATGTTCGCCCAACCGCGTGTTCTTAGCTACCACGTAGTCATTCGAAATTATTTAAGCGTCTAGTGGATCAACTGCGAATCCAATATAATAACAGTTTCAAAGTGCTCTTACGGCTGCCACGCTTTTGTCGCGCCTCTGGCATCTAAGGCGTGTTTTCTTGACTTCCACGTAATGGTGTAAAGAATGACGTTGTCGCTGTTAGAGAGAAGGCAGTCAAGCTCTGATGGCATCTAGGGGACAATCTCCACATCGGCCATGACAAACTACTTCATGCAGGCGTTGAATAAGCAGGACTGGTACAATATATCCGAGGATAATATTATGTACATAGTTTCATATTCTATTGTCATATTTTATTTGCTTAGTTTTTAATACTAACATAGTTTTTCACAGCTTCAGAATGCTCTTGCTTTGGGTTGGACCTCGCTCTCCATGGTAAACCGGGCATAGTCGTGCTGACCGAACTCGAATAAAAAAAAGAAAAAAAAGAAAGAAAAAAAGAAAAAGATTTTATTCATGTCAAACATGGCGCATTCCTTGAAAATGTTGGCGCATTCCACGCTTTTATTGTGCCTCTGGTATCTAAGGCGCGTGTTCTTGACTTTCAGATAATGGTGTGAAGAATGACGGTGTCGCTGTTAGAGAGAACGCAGTCAAGCTCTAATGGCATCTTGGGGACAATCCCCACATCGGAAATGACGAATCTTCGGGTTGGACCTCGCTCTCCATGGTAAACCGGGCATAGTCGTGCCGACCGATCTCGAAAAGATGTAAAGAAAGAAAGAAAAAGAGTTTATTCATGTAAAACATGGCGCATCCCTTGAAAATAAATAAGAACAAATAACAATAACCATAATGTCAACATTCAAGCTACACACACACACACAGCATGAGAAAGTCATGGTTTAGAACTAGACTTCAAAGTCAAAAGCGTCTTTTAGGGCTGTCGCAGTTTTGAAGTGCGTCTGGGATGTACGCTTCTCACGTCTTCTTGAATCCCACGTAATGATTGAAGTTTAACATTATTCAAGCAAAACACATCGCCTATAGTGTGATAACAGCTTCAGAATGCTTTTAGGGCTGCCATGCTTTTGTAGTGCATCTGACATCTTAGGCGCGTGCTCCACGCATTGATGTCCAGTCACAATGAAGAATCACTTCATGCAGGCGTTGATTATGCAGGACTGGTTCAATATATCCGAGGACAATATTTTGTACATAGTTTCATATTCTATCGTCATATTTTATTTGCTTAATTTTTAGTACTAACATAGTATTTCACAGCTTCAGAATGCTTATGATTTGGGGTGGACCTCTCTCTCCATGGTGAACTGATGAAATGATACCAGTATGCAGTTACTACTTCTTTAGTAAAAGGTAAACATACTATCATTATAAAATAATACCATATTTATGAATGAAGGGATGGATGACGGAAAGACGCTGAGTTTTTTGAAGTAAACGGCCAGCTTAAACGAGCAGGAAAAATGGTAATGAATACGGCTACACTACCGTGTCTAACCTTCGGGTGCCAAACTTGGTCGCTTGACTCAAATACCAAAAAATAAAATCCAGACCTCTCAAAGATGGATGGAAAGAAGTTTTATGGGTTTAAGGCTCAAATATAAGGTGAAGAATGTGGACATCCGTGAGGAAACAGACGTTACACACGCTTTAACTTTTTCATTACAAGGAAAGCGAAAATGGGCAGGTCACGTGGCTAGATACAAAGACAATCGATGGACGAGAAGGTCAATAGAATGGCGTGGACCGCAAGGAATTGTTCTATATTTTATAATAAAACATTACTCGTTGCATTGTTCCGCATTCATAGGACAGCAAGGAAACATTAAGGCTCAGTAACATAATAACAGCTTCAAAATGCTTATAAGGCTACTGAGCTTTTGTAGCGCCTTTAGGATGTTCGCCCAACTGCGTGTTCTTGACTACCACGTAGTCATTCAAAATTATTCAAGCGTTCTGTGGATCAACTGCGAATCCAATATAATAACAGCTTCAGAATGCTTTTAGGGCTGCCGCGCTTTTGTAGTGGCTCTGGGATGTTTACTTAGGCGGGTGTTCTCGACTTCCACGTAATGGTGTAAAGAATGACGTTGTCGCTGTTAGAGAAAAGGCAGTCAAGCTCTAATCTAGGCGACAATCTCCACACCAGCCATGACAAACTACTTCATGCAGGCGTTGAATAAGCAGGACTGGTACAATATATCCGAGGATAATATTATGTACATAGTTTCATATTCTATTGTCATATTTTATTTGCTTAGTTTTTAATACTAACATAGTTTTTCACAGCTTCAGAATGCTCTTGCTTTGGGTTGGACCTCGCTCTCCATGGTAAACCGGGCATAGTCGTGCTGACCGAAATCGAATAGATGTAAAGAAAGAAAGAAAAAGAGTTTATTCATGTCAAACATGGCGCATTCCTTGAAAATAAATAAGAACAAATAACAATAACCATAATGTCAACATTCAAGCTACACACACACACACAGCATGAGAAAGTCATGGTTTAGAACTAGACTTCAAAGTCAAAAGCGTCTTTTAGGGCTGTCGCAGTTTTGAAGTGCGTCTGGGATGTACGCTTGTCACGTCTTCTTGAATCCCCCGCAATGATTGAAGTTTAACTTTATTCAAGCAAAACACATCGCCTCCAGTGTGATAACACCTTCAGAATGCTTTTGCTTTGGGGTGGACCTCTCTCTCCATGGTGAACTGATGAAATGATACCAGTATGCAGTTACTACTTCTTTAGTAAAAGGTAAACATACTATCATTATAAAATAATACCATATTTATGAATGAAGGGATGGATGACGGAAAGACGCTGAGTTTTTTGAAGTAAACGGCCAGCTTAAACGAGCAGGAAAAATGGTAATGAATACGGCTACACTACCGTGTCTAACCTTCGGGTGCCAAACTTGGTCGCTTGACTCAAATACCAAAAAATAAAATCCAGACCTCTCAAAGATGGATGGAAAGAAGTTTTATGGGTTTAAGGCTCAAATATAAGGTGAAGAATGTGGACATCCGTGAGGAAACAGACGTTACACACGCTTTAACTTTTTCATTACAAGGAAAGCGAAAATGGGCAGGTCACGTGGCTAGATACAAAGACAATCGATGGACGAGAAGGTCAATAGAATGGCGTGGACCGCAAGGAATTGTTCTATATTTTTTAATAAAACATTACTCGTTGCATTGTTCCGCATTCATAGGACAGCAAGGAAACATTAAGGCTCAGTAACATAATAACAGCTTCAAAATGCTTATAAGGCTACTGAGCTTTTGTAGCGCCTTTAGGATGTTCGCCCAACTGCGTGTTCTTGACTACCACGTAGTCATTCAAAATTATTCAAGCGTTCTGTGGATCAACTGCGAATCCAATATAATAACAGCTTCAGAATGCTTTTAGGGCTGCCGCGCTTTTGTAGTGGCTCTGGGATGTTCACTTAGGCGGGTGTTCTCGACTTCCACGTAATGGTGTAAAGAATGACGTTGTCGCTGTTAGAGAAAAGGCAGTCAAGCTCTAATCTAGGCGACAATCTCCACACCAGCCATGACAAACTACTTCATGCAGGCGTTGAATAAGCAGGACTGGTACAATATATCCGAGGATAATATTATGTACATAGTTTCATATTCTATTGTCATATTTTATTTGCTTAGTTTTTAATACTAACATAGTTTTTCACAGCTTCAGAATGCTCTTGCTTTGGGTTGGACCTCGCTCTCCATGGTAAACCGGGCATAGTCGTGCTGACCGAAATCGAATAGATGTAAAGAAAGAAAGAAAAAGAGTTTATTCATGTCAAACATGGCGCATTCCTTGAAAATAAATAAGAACAAATAACAATAACCATAATGTCAACATTCAAGCTACACACACACACACAGCATGAGAAAGTCATGGTTTAGAACTAGACTTCAAAGTCAAAAGCGTCTTTTAGGGCTGTCGCAGTTTTGAAGTGCGTCTGGGATGTACGCTTGTCACGTCTTCTTGAATCCCCCGCAATGATTGAAGTTTAACATTATTCAAGCAAAACACATCGCCTCCAGTGTGATAACACCTTCAGAATGCTTTTGCTTTGGGGTGGACCTCTCTCTCCATGGTGAACTGATGAAATGATACCAGTATGCAGTTACTACTTCTTTAGTAAAAGGTAAACATACTATCATTATAAAATAATACCATATTTATGAATGAAGGGATGGATGACGGAAAGACGCTGAGTTTTTTGAAGTAAACGGCCAGCTTAAACGAGCAGGAAAAATGGTAATGAATACGGCTACACTACCGTGTCTAACCTTCGGGTGCCAAACTTGGTCGCTTGACTCAAATACCAAAAAATAAAATCCAGACCTCTCAAAGATGGATGGAAAGAAGTTTTATGGGTTTAAGGCTCAAATATAAGGTGAAGAATGTGGACATCCGTGAGGAAACAGACGTTACACACGCTTTAACTTTTTCATTACAAGGAAAGCGAAAATGGGCAGGTCACGTGGCTAGATACAAAGACAATCGATGGACGAGAAGGTCAATAGAATGGCGTGGACCGCAAGGAATTGTTCTATATTTTTTAATAAAACATTACTCGTTGCATTGTTCCGCATTCATAGGACAGCAAGGAAACATTAAGGCTCAGTAACATAATAACAGCTTCAAAATGCTTATAAGGCTACTGAGCTTTTGTAGCGCCTTTAGGATGTTCGCCCAACTGCGTGTTCTTGACTACCACGTAGTCATTCAAAATTATTCAAGCGTTCTGTGGATCAACTGCGAATCCAATATAATAACAGCTTCAGAATGCTTTTAGGGCTGCCGCGCTTTTGTAGTGGCTCTGGGATGTTCACTTAGGCGGGTGTTCTCGACTTCCACGTAATGGTGTAAAGAATGACGTTGTCGCTGTTAGAGAAAAGGCAGTCAAGCTCTAATCTAGGCGACAATCTCCACACCAGCCATGACAAACTACTTCATGCAGGCGTTGAATAAGCAGGACTGGTACAATATATCCGAGGATAATATTATGTACATAGTTTCATATTCTATTGTCATATTTTATTTGCTTAGTTTTTAATACTAACATAGTTTTTCACAGCTTCAGAATGCTCTTGCTTTGGGTTGGACCTCGCTCTCCATGGTAAACCGGGCATAGTCGTGCTGACCGAAATCGAATAGATGTAAAGAAAGATAGAAAAAGAGTTTATTCATGTCAAACATGGCGCATCCCTTGAAAATAAATAAGAACAAATAACAACAACCATAATGTCAACATTCAAGCTACACACACACACACAGCATGAAAAAGTCATGGTTTAGAACTAGACTTCAAAGTCAAACGCGTCTTTTAGGGCTGTCGCAGTTTTGAAGTGCGTCTGGGATGTACGCTTGTCACGTCTTCTTGAATCCCACGTAATGATTGAAGTTTAACATTATTCAAGCAAAACACATCGCCTACAGTGTGATAACAGCTTCAGAATGCTTTTAGGGCTACCATGCTTTTGTAGTGCATCTGACATCTTAGGCGCGTGTTCTTTACCTCCACGCATTGATGTCCAGTCACAATGAAGAATAATCACTTCATGCAGGCGTTGATTAAGCAGGACTGGTTCAATATATCCGAGGACAATATTTTGTACATAGTTTCATATTCTATTATCATATTTTATTTGCTTAATTTTTAGTACTAACATAGTATTTCACAGCTTCAGAATGCTTTTGCTCTGGGGTGGACCTCTCTCTCCATGGTGAACTGATGAAATGATACCAGTATGCAGTTACTACTTCTTTAGTGAAAGGTTAACATACTAACATTATAAAATAATACCATATTTATGAATGAAGCGATGGATGAAAGAAAGACGCTGAGTTTTTCGAAATAAACACCCAGCTTAAACGAGCAGGAAAAATGGTAATGAATTCGGCTACACTACCGTGTCTAACCTTCGGGTGCCAAACTTGGTCGCTTGACTCAAATACCAAAAAATAAAATCCAGACCTCTCAAAGATGAATGGAAAGAAGTTTTAAAGAAATCAACAAAATAACAGCTTCAAAATGCTTTTAGGGCTGCGACGCTTTCGCAGTGCATCTGGCATGTTGGTCGCTGTTAGAGCGAGCGTGGTCAAGCTCTTCAGGCACTGCGGGGATGTTATCGGACTAATTTAATTCTCCCACGATGATTCACGTCATGCAGGCGTTAATAAATTACAGAAGACTCCGTTAGCTTACAGAAACAACGCAAACACAAATGATTCCTGGGGCAGTGGCGTTGCGTGGGCAATGAGGGCCCATGCAGCGCCACTGATTGTCATTCCCAATGAACTAGGTTCTGCACCTGATTGATTTTTAAAATAAAATCGGTTTGCTCCTTTGCTGGCATCTCAATAGAGAAGCGGTTCAGACCCACTTTAGTTGGCCAGTGCCACCGCTGCCAACTATATGGACATTCGCAGCGGAAGATAACCTATTGCTTTTTGTTCTATATTTTTAAATAAAATATTACTCGTTGCATTGTTCTTTTATTTAATTGGTATGGTATCATACTATCATTAAATAGTGTCGAAGGAACAACCTTAAAGGTTGTTCAGAAATTTAAATATCTGGGTCATCTAGTCACGTAAGACTTGAAGGAGGAATTAGATATAGAACGAGAACGCAGGGCGTTGACGGTGAGGAGCAATATGCTGGCCCGTAGGTTCGCTCGGTGTACTACGGAAGTTAAAATTACTGTTTTTAGGACGGGCATACCGCTGGCTGCTGGTTTTTAGGCCGCTCGAGTAAAAAATCGAGCGGCCTGTGGGTGCGGTATACGCAACGAGCCTACAGCATCCTACGTATTCAGTATAATAATGCTTTCAGAATGCTGTTGGGGTTGCCGCGCCACTGTAGTGCGTCACAAATGATCGCAAACTATTTATTTATTTATTATTAAATATATACACTATCTTTACAGGCTGGACCTAATACAATAATGGTTTCCAAACGCAAATGCGTGCGTTGACGGCGTTCACGCTATAATGCGTAAGAAAGTGGCGTCATTGTATCAAAGGCTGCGCGGTAGCACCAACAGAATTTTGGAAATGATTGCATCCCGTCACGACTGTCTCAATCAGGCACACTGGGTGGGAATAGTTACGGGAAGGTTGAAATAGATAATGTTATACTATCTACCTACCAGCATAGATTTTAAGAATATTGTTACTAACTATGACTACAATATGAGTATATGGATCTCAATCCGTAATAAATGGATATTATTATTATCTTTATCCATTCTAAACACCATATAAATTACATTTTTAAATATTTTTTTAAACAAAATCATACAAAAAAAAAAACATTTAAGAATATAAAAATATAAAAAATAGTACCCCACCGGTATCGGGAACAGAGTCCAAGCTACCGGCGGTCAGGGCTCCGGAGAAAGGAACCTCCTAACAATGCGAGCCGTGTCCAGGAGTACCCGCTTACTGAATCAAGCCCTTGATCCAGTCGCCTGACGCGAGCCTCCTAAGGTGTTGGTCGAGGCTCTTGGCTATTAAGCCATTGCCCGTCACGACTATCGGTACAATGGTCGCCGAGTCCACATCCCACATGTCGACAACCTCGCGAGCCAAGTCAATATACTTGATTTGTTTATATCAGGCTTATTGGCTACAATAGTCCTGTCAGTGATGATGGACCGATCCCAGTACAAAGTGATAATGGTCATACATTATCAAAAACTGGATCGATATTATTATTATTACTAATCAATTTTGAAAGTCTCGTCTTTTCCAAGAATCCCGAGACAGGACCTAGTCTCGATTTTTTAGACTCGGCACTCGAAAACGTATCGAGACTAAAACATTATGACACCACTGTGCTCATGTACGTGCGGGGTGTCATGGCAGGGGAAACGTGGGTCCGCTCAATGCCACCGGTGCCAGAAATTCAGGCACTCGTTGCTCCAATACCACTGGTTGCGTCCGATGCAGAGAGCAAGAAAGAGTCAGCCACCTGCGCGAACTGTGGTGGCGAGCACTCGACGTGCCATGTTAAATGCCTCTAGACTGAGAAAACACACATTAAATCCGACCTAACTCACGTCGAACTCAATGAGTCGACTTACGCATGCGCGCTTTTTTTACGAAGACTCAATGAGTTCGCGTTTCTGCTGAGGGATTAATAAAAAAGTAAAAATCAATCTATCAAAATCGTCAGCAGACGGCGTGGCTAAAATTGCATTGTGTGGGCAATGTGGGCCCACGCAGCGCTAAAGTTATTTGACGAATGCTCGAATCGCTGGAAAAATATTTGCGACTTTGCGACGGAATTTCTACGATGCCAGTAACAAGTTATTAATTCTTTAGTGCAAATAGGTTGATTTGTAACATTATAAAATAATACCATATTATGAATGAAGGGATGGGTCTGCCAAATACCAGCTTGATGCTCTGGAGTCGATTGAGAAGCGAGCCAAGAGGGTCATCGGTGATGATGCACTTGTCGAATCAAAACTCCAAAGCCTTGAGCATCGACGCCGAGTTGCTAGCCTGTCGGTTTTCAATCGATTACACTTCGGGGAGTGTGCGTTGGAATTGCACAATTTAATTCCACTTAGTCCGTTCCATCATCGGACTACTAGACGTACGGCGTTGCGCCATCGGTACATGGTGGACATCCCACCCATACGTACAAACGTTTTGGGAACACATTCATAATGCGTACAGCTAAGGAGTGGAATTCCCTGCCGGAGTCTGTGTTCCCTGATAGCTACAACCTAAGGGTCTTTAAGTCAAGAGTGAATAGGTTACTTCTAGGCAAGCGTGCTCCATCGTCGGCCACATCATCGCTTACCATCAGGTGAGATAGTGGTCAAACGCGAGCCTATCAATAATAAAAAAGAAAAAAGGAATGGATTAGGGAAAGACGCTGAGTTTTTCGAAATAAACTCCCAGCTTAAACTATTAGAAAAAATGGTAATGAATACGGCTATAATACCGTATCTAACCTACGGGTGTCAAAACTGGACGTTTGACTCTAAAACCAGAAATAAAATCCAGACCTCTCAAAGACGAATGGAAAGAAGTTTTATGGGTTTAAGGCTCAAAGATAAGGTGAAGAATGTGGATATCCGTGAGGAAACAGACGTTACACATGCTTTAACATTTTCCCTACAAAAAAAGTTGAAACAGACAGTTCACGTGGCTAGATACAAAGACAACCGATGGACGAGAAGGAATGGCGTGGACCGCAAGGAAAACTTGAGGCTCAGTAACAGCTTCAAAATGCTTATAAGGCTACTGAGCTTTTGTAGCGCCTTTAGGCTGTTCGCCCAACCACGTGTTCTTGACTACCACGTAGTCATTCAAAACTATTCAAGCGTTCTGTGGGTCAACTGCGAATCCAATATAATAACAGCTTCAGAATGCTTTTAGGGCTGCCGCGCTTTTGTAGTGGCTCTGGGATGTTCACTTAGGCGCGTGTTCTTGACTTCCACGTAATGATTAGAAGACGGCGATGCTGTTAGAGAGAACGCGGTCAAAGTTATGCTGGCATTCTGAGGATATTATCGGACATATTTAATTCTCCCACGATGAATCACTTCATGCAGGTGTTAAAAAATTACAGATCACTCTGTTAGCTTACAGAAACAATGCAAACACAAAAGATTACTGAGACAGTGGCGTTGCGTGGGCAATGAGGGCCCATGCTGCGCCACCGATGCTTCGAATTGACTTGACATTGTCCGCCCCAAAGAACCAGCTGCTGCACCTGCTGTGGCAGGAGCTGACTGCCTTCTGTTTTTAAATCACAATTACCGAATCCAACCAAAAACTATATTATATGAATACTACCGTGTCAAACCAACGGGTCTCAAACCTGAAAATTTAACTCTAAAACCAGAAATAAAATCCAGACAGCTCAAAGTGAATGGAAAGAAGTTTTATCGGTTTAAAGCTCAAAGATAGGGTGAAGAACGTGGACATCCGTGAGAAAACAAACGTTACACACACTTTAACATTTTCCCTACAAAGAAAGTGGAAACGTACAGGTCACGTGGCTAGATACAAAGACAACCGATGGACGAGAAGGTCAATAGAATGGCGTGGACCGCAAGGAAAACTTGAGGCTCAGTAATATAATAACAGCTTCAAAATGCTTATAAGGCTACTGAGCTTTCGTAGCGCCTGTAGGATGTTCGCCCAACCGCGTGTTCTGGACTACCACGTAGTCATTCAAAATTATTCAAGCGTCTTCTGGATCAACAGCGAATCCAATTTAATAACACTTCCGAATGCTTTTAGGGCTGGCGTACTTTTGTAGTAGCTCTGGG
Organism: Mythimna pallens; assembly: GCA_961205895.1. NCBI lineage: Eukaryota > Metazoa > Arthropoda > Insecta > Lepidoptera > Noctuidae > Mythimna > Mythimna pallens. Next base: position 4,901,090 of record OY540854.1, on the reverse strand, counting down.
ATGTTCACTCAAGCACGTGTTCTTGACTTCCACGTAATGATTCAAAATTGTTCAAGCGGTCCATGGATCAGCTGCGTTTTCAATATAATTTATTAATACAGTTTCTGAATACTTTACGGCTGCCACGCTTCTGATGTGCCTTTTTCATGTTCACTCAGACGTGTGTTCTTGACTACCACGTAATGATGAGAAGACGGCGATGCTGTTAGAGAGAACGCGGTCAAAGTTCTGCTGGCATTCTGAGGATGTTATCGGACATATTTAATTCTCCCAGGATGAATCACGTCATGCAGGTGTTAAAACAATTACAGAGGACTCCGTTAGCTTGCAGAAACAATGCAAACACAAAAGATTACCGAGACAGTGGCGTTGCGTGGGCAATGAGGGCCCATGCTGCGCCACCGATACTTCAAATTGACTTGACATTGTCCTGCCCAAAGAACCAGCTGCTGCACCTGCTGTGGCAGGAGCTTCTGTTTTTAAAACACAACTACCGATTCCAACCAAAAAAGAAAGTTAAGAATACGGCCTTACGACCGTGTCAAACCTGCAAGTTTGACTCTAAGGTCAAAAATAAAATCCAGACAGCTCAAAGATAATGGTAAGAAGTTTTATGGGTTTAAAGCTCAAAGATAGGGTGATGAACGTGGACATCCGTGAGAAAACAAACGTTACACACGCTTTAACTATTTCCCTACAAAGAAAGTGGAAATGGGCAGGTCACGTGGCTAGATACAAAGATAACCGATGGACGCGGAGATCGATAGAATGGCCTGGACCGCAACAGTCAGAATAGCCGTGATAATAACAACTTCAAAATGCTACCGCACTTTTGTAGTACCTCTGGGATGTTCGCTCAGGCGCGTGTTCTTGACTTCTAGGTAACGATTCCCTTCAACATTCCGTTCCGCAGGGTTCAATTCAACATTATTCAAGCGGCCCATGATGGATCGAAAACTGTTGAGGAGCACAACGATCTCCTAAGGTTTTTATGTAATACTAGCTTTTGCTGACCGTTTCATCCGTATTTTAAATATATAAATTTAGCATACGAAGAGTTTTAGATTATGCTTAGAAATTAATATTGTAACGCATCATGTAGCTTTGTAACGTATAGAGTCATGAACAATTGCAACAGAGTAACCGTAAATATAGTACTTTTGAATATCGAACAATCTCCTAGGGTTTAATGTAACACTAGCCTTTATCAGCGGTCTTTCTCGCATGTAAATATGCAAGTTGTAGCTAAAATAGGATAAAAAGGTAATATTCTAAATATGAATCATCATTCGTGGATGGAAAATAGCAAAAATTGGTATGGTCACCCTTACTACTACTTTCGCCCACTTACGAAAATAGTGTAAACAACGGCTCATATGTGATTAGTCCATTAGTATTTTGATGATGAGTTAGTACCACCACTACTTCCCTACCCGCAAACGAGGGGTATAGCCACCTTACGGCCAAATTTGGGGATTCGGATCCGCTCCGTTGCCGTGGTAGGACGTGCGCGCGCTACCATACTTCGCTCGGACCGCCCTCTAGTCGGCCTAACCCTGTGTTGTCGTGAGTGTAAGCTTAGGCGAGCACTTACGGGAGCACTGGGGGAAGCCGCCTCAGTTTTTAAACCCAGTTTTATTACTGTCGCGGTCGCGTTGGCAACGTGCCACTATTTTATTCTTTTAACCTGTTTTAATCCTAATTTTTATTTTTATTCTTCGGTATGCCGAAGAAGAAGCCAGGTGTGCGTAGCTCCCTCGAGCCCGACACCAGCCTGCCGCTGGATAGCCAGATGGGAGGTCGGACGACGTCGCTTCCGTACCTCGGGAGTTCGATGCCCGGCCCCCCACCCGCCGCTCCAGCCCTAGAAGGGAAGGAGCACACTGCCGGCTCACCGACGTCGCCGGCGACTGCGCGCGTTTCGCCGTCGCCGTCGTCGGGCCGCCAGCCAGCCGTCCCAGTTCGCCCGCCGGCCTTCCGCCCCGTGCCTATCCAGGCCCCGGGTCCAGCAGCGTCAAGCAGCCGTGCGCAAGCCGTACGACTCGCCACCTCCTCGACGCGCTCCGTTGCGCCGAGAACCCGTACCATGGAGCCACCGGCGCGGCCGGTGGCGCCACCTACAGTCCGCGCCGGTAAATCCGCGCGCCCCGAGGCGCAGCACGCGACTCGCCCCACCACCACTGCGCCCAGTGTCGCCGCCCGTGTTCCGGTGCGCCAACCACTGTTGGCTTCTCCCGCTCCACCACCTGCGCGCCCGGGAACAAGCAGAAGTGACGCAGCCGCCCATATTGTAGCGACAGCACGCCGCACAATATCGCCCGCTCCCCGCCGCTTGCTGACGGACTCAGCAAGGGCAAAGTTGGACCCGCCCATCTTTTCCCCCCCCCCGCCCCGGTTCTCCGCCCGGGACTCCCCTGCCGTACTGTCCGCGTGCTCGTCCCGTCAGGGCTCGGACATGTCGGCTTACTCAGGGGACTCTTACGCCGGGATCGAAGACGTGTCGCTAGACACGCCCTCCCGATCCGAGCTCAGGGACGGAGCGTACCCGGCCCCGCTCGAAGAACCCTTGGGCTTTGGCTATGAGTTTCAGCTCGACGCCAGAGCCCAAAGAAGACCTAGAAGCCCAGATGACGACGCGTCCGAGGAGGCCAAAAGGTACTGCCTCGATCCGCCCAGCACCTATGCTGATAAGGTGCGCTCCCCGCCCCCTCCGCCCACAGTTCAAGAGAGCAGAGGAGAGCCAACGCCTGCGGGCCCACCCCCCGCAACTCAAAGGAAGAATCCCTCCCGCTACCCTCCGCTGGTGGTGGAGAAGCTGCCAGACTGGGCCGCCCACTTTAGGTCGCTGAACGACTTGCTGGGCCGCCCCCCGAATGCTCGCCCTTTTCAGGGCGGCATTCGATTCCTCCCGGAATCCGCGGAGGAATACAGGGTGGTACAGAGGTACCTAAGCGACCAAGAGAGGGAGACCGGCCTGGCATGGTTCGCGTACTCCCTACCAGCGGAGCGGAGCCTCAAAGTGGCCATCCGTGGCCTGCCAGCAGACACGGAGCCGGCCGAGATTGAGGAGGAGCTCAGACGGCTGGAATTTGAGCCGGAGTACGTGCGCAATATAAAGGCGCGCGGTGGGAGACCCGGCTGCATTTTCCACGCCGTACTGAAGAGGACGCCCGGGATCTTTAAGATCTACGACATCACGCAGTTCCTGCTCATGCGTGGTGTCAAGATCGAGGCGTGGAGGGGCAGGCGAGGGCCTGCGCAGTGCCACCGGTGCCAGCAGTTTAGGCACAGCTCGCACCGGTGCCACCGCCCGCTGGCCTGCGTGAGATGTGGGGAGAACCACGCCGCCAAAGATTGCCCACGCCCAAAGGAGGAGCCGGCCACCTGCGCCAACTGCGGAGGTGATCACCCAGCGTGCCACAGAAGATGCCCCGTCTTCATAGAAGAGGCACAAAAGAGGAGAGTGGGCACGGTCGCGATCTCCCGGCGACCAAACCCGCCCACCATACCCACCCGTGGGCACGTGGCGGCCGACGCCTCTGAAGCGCCCAGCGCCTCATTGATGGCGGCGGCCAACGACCCCACGAACAGGAGAGACGCCCCCCCAACACGGAGGAAGAAGAGAGGTGGGAGGAAGGGGAAGAAGCCCCTCCCCCCCCCCACAACCAAGGACGCGGACCCTGCTCCACTTTCGGTGCAGTCGTCGCGCCCCCCCCCCCACTGCCGAGACCGAAGCCCTAAAGAGGGCACAACGCCCGGCTAAGACAGCCACCGCCCCCCGGGCGGCCCACCAGGAGGCCAAAGTTCCCGACGCCGCGCCCGCCCAGCAGCGACAGGAGCTCTCCCTAGACGAGCGGAGGATTCTATTCGCCTTCATTCAGGAGCTCACAGAATGCATCCAAATGAAGCGCCGTCAGGGTGAAGGGGACCCGACGGAGCTCATTATTTCAGGGATGGCCCACCTGACCAACCTCCTCTACGGGGGAAAGTGATGGCGGGTAAGTCAAATCACCCGACGCCTGAGTGAGCCGCTTACACCTACACACGGCTCACTCAAACAATAATACTCCACACTCATAACATGCACCCGGTGAACGTCGCGTGCTAAGTTAATATAGGCGCGACGCTAACCTAATTCATACATACATGACTCCACACTCAATATACTCACGCATTTGGACGTGCGGGGCGGATCGCGCGTTCCAAATTGCCCCCATGGGCGGTGTTACACAGCACCCATACCGCCCACACACCCACTACGCCCCTTAGTCTGAAGCGCAACCGGCTAGATCTGGAAACGTGACAGACGGGGGTTTTACATCCACAGTGGGCAGCGCCACCCAAGTCATCACCTCTGTCGCTGGTCGCCGCCCGCCGGGCCTCCTCCGGGCAACCGGAGGTCTCACCCGGCGGCGACAGACCGCCGAGGTGGCGTGAAAAAGCGGCACTGTGACCGCACAGTGCCGCGGCGCTTCCCACTGTACAAATAACAGCTACACATAGACAAGCAGCGCGTGCGCGCTTGTCATGGCTATGGCCTATATGGCCACCACAACGATGTGCCCGTCGTTACGGGCACCTAACCCGCTACCGCGGGACAAAGGCAATGCCTATAACCCGCCGGCCGCGCCCCCTTGCGGGGACGCAGCGACTTCCACGGAGTTTGGGGATTCGCTCAGTTGCCACCAGTTGCAGTCGCGCTCGCATCCCGCACGGACCGTTCCATTTGGCTAACCCTTTGTGTCGACGTAGGTACTGGTCTCGACTAGTACTTGCGGGGGCACACAGGGGAGGCCACCCCGTTGATACTCGGTGTGCGTTCACGCACACCGTAGCGGTCGCGGAAGCATCGTGCCAAGTTTCTTTTTAATCCCACTTTTTAAAGTTTTTAAATTGTGTTTTTATTTTAATGTGTTTTATCTATCTGTGAGTTTTATAGTTTTTAAACTGAGTTAATGTGTCGTAACTTTTAGAAGTGCGTCACTATGCCGCCTAAGAAGCAAGGACCTCGGAGTTCGTTGGGAAACGACTCCGAGTCCCCAAACCCGGATCGACCGATGGGGGACCGGACGCTGTCGCTCCCATTTATTGGGGGTTCGACTCCCGGTGCCCCACCTCCACCCAAGACGAAGAAGGAAGCGGCCGCTAGCGGCCCGCCGGCGCCGTCGACGACTGCGCGCGCTTCGTCGTCGGTGTCGTCGAGCCGACAACCGGCCGTCCCGGTTCGTCCGTCATCATTTCGCCCGGTGCCTATACAGGCCCCGGGGCCCCTAGGGCAGCCTAGCCGTCACCAATCGGTGCGTTCGCCCACCCCTGCCGTGCGCTCCGCTGCACCGGGGGTCCATATCGCCACGCAAAGTGCCGCGCCCGCGCGAGTTACCGTGCCCCCCGTGTCGGCTGTGCGCTCCTCAGCGCCCACCACCAGGGCCCCACCTGTGCCCCCCACTACCTCAAAGCTGTCCAGTGCCGGACAGACAGCAAAGACCGACGCCAGCGCCCCCTCCGGACGGCGCGACACGGAGACAGGAGCGAGGACGCAGCTCGGCCCAGCACGCCGCACCGCATCGCCTGCTACCCGCCGCATGCTGGCGGGCTCGGCCGCTGCGGCGGAAAGGTCAGTTCTCCCACCACCGCTCTTTTCATCACCTCCACCAAGGGGCTCCGCCCAGGACTCCCCCATCGCCTTGTCCGCGTGTTCCTCCCGTCAAGGGTCGGACATGTCGGCCTCGTCGGGGGCCTCCTCACGGACCGGTCGCCGAGACGTCTCTTTTGACACGCTCACGCGACCCGGTTCACCGGACGAGGGCCCCCCACCCCCACCTCCACAATTTGAGACGCCGGGCTTCGGGTACGAGTTCGCCCTAGAGGCCCGGCCCCAACGTAGACCCCGCAGCTTCGATGACGAGGCCGCCGAAAAGGCGAAGCGTCCCTTCACGGGGCCCCCCCTACCGCAGCGCGCCCCGCGCAGGCGGGAGGGTGCAGGGTCCCCCACGTTCGCCGAAGCGGTGCGCTCGCCACCGGCCTCCCCTCTACCGTCCACCTCATCGGGCCAGAGGGCCATCCGGGACCAAACGGACACAGGGGCCCCCCCTATTTTGAGGGCCCCCACCCCTACTGCGGCAGGAAATGCTCCTGCCGCCAAGAAGAAGTCCCCCCGCTACCCTCCGCTGATAGTGGAGAGACTGCCAGGATGGGCCGCCCACTTTAGGGCCGTTAAGGGCCTGCTGGGCTTCCCGCCGAATGCCCGCCCATACCAGGGCGGCATTCGGTTTCTGCCTGAGAGTGAGGAAGAATATAGGGTGGTCCAGCGGTACCTTACCGACCTGGAGAAGGAAAGCGGCATCTCCTGGTTTGCCTACTCGCTCCCAGCGGAGCGAAGCTTGTAAGTAGCCATCCGTGGACTCCCTGCCGATACAGACCCGGCAGAGATCGAGGACGAGTTGAGCTGGCTGGGATATCAGCCAGAGTACGTGCGCAACATTAAGGCGCGCGAGGGATGACCTGGCTGTATATTCCACGCCGTGCTAAAGAGGACGCCCGACATCAGAAGGATCTATGACACCACGCAATTACTCTTAATGCGTGGTGTCCGAGTCGAGGCGTGGAGGGGCAAGAAAGGGCCCGCCCAGTGTCACAGGTGCCAGAAGTTCCGGCACAGCTCTCACCTGTGCCACCGCCCGCTCGCAAGCGTGCGTTGCGGAGAAAACCACGCCGCTAAGGTCCCGTGTTCCTCAACGAGGTGAGGAACAAGCGAGCGGGCACTGTCGCCATCTCCCGGCAACAGCGCCAGCGCAATGCGACCACAGATAGGCCTGTAAATGCCGAGGAGAAGGAGGCGCCTAGTGCGTCCCTGATGGCGGCAGCTAACGGGCCCTCAACCAGAGGACAGGAGATCCCCTCCGGGAGGCGGAGGAAGACTAAGAGGGGGGGCGAAGAAGAAGGGGAAGAAGCCCCCGCCCCCTCCCACGCATTCAGTAGTGGCGATCGCCTCGCCCCCCTCAGGGGCGGGGGCCCCCTCAAGAGCAGCACCTGCTGATGCCGACAAGGGGAAGAAGGGGCAGCACGCTGAAGCGAGCCGAGCCGCCCCTAAGGCGGCCGCACACGCAAGTGCTGCCCCTATTCGGCAGCAGCAGCGAGGCAGAGGCCCTCCGAGCCAACTTATCTCGGAGGAGAGCACTGAGTTGCTGAGAGCCCGCCTCCCTCAAATCCTCCGCTACCTGATGGGGTTAGTCGGTAGGATGATGGGGTCGCGGGACCCAATAGGTGTGGTCCTTGGGGACCTGCCTCAACTCCTGGAGATCGTTACCGGTCACCGATGGCCAGGTCTCTGAGGATCATACATTGGAATGCCCGCGGCCTCAAGAGTAAGGTCGCCCCCTTCCGCCTCCTCCTCAAGGAACAAAACATAGACGTGGCGCTGATAAGCGAAACTCTCCTGGGGCCTGCCGACAAAGTCAGGTTCCCAGGATATTTCACCTACAGGCAGGACGAGAAGTCGGCAGTCGGCATTACCTACCGTGGTCTGGCGGTGCTAGTGCGGCGGAGAGTCGTCCTCCAACCCCTACCTCCGATGCCCCTCAACTCCCTTTACGCGCTGGGTGTTCAGGTTCACCTCGCCGGCGAGGATCTCAATATCTTCGCGGCATACATCCCGCCCGCAACCCAGTACGACGTGGCAGAATTGCGGGCCGTCATGCTGCAGTCGTCGCGGCCGACTTTCCTGGCCGCGACTTACGAAAGAGGACGCCCGACGTGAGGAAAATCTACGACACCACGCAGCTACTTCTAATGCGTGGTGTCCGAGTCGAGGCGTGGAGGGGCAAGAAAGGGCCCGCCCAGTGTCACAGGTGCCAGAAGTTCCGGCACAGCTCTCACCTGTGTCACCGCCCGCTCGCATGCGTGCGTTGCGGCGAGAACCACGCCGCTAAGGACTGCCCACGCCCAAAGACTGAACCGGCCACCTGCGCAAACTGCGCAGGCGACCATCCGGCGTGTCACTTAAGATGTCCGGTGTTCCTCAACGAATTGAGGAACAAGCGAGCGGGCACTGTCGCCATCTCCCGGCAACAGCGCCAGCGCAATGCTGCCATAGAGAGGCCTGCGAACGCCGAAGAGAAGGAGGCGCCTAGTTCGTCCCTGATGGCGGCAGCCAACGGGCCCTCAGTCAGAGGACAAGATATCCCCTCCGGGAGGCGGAGGAAGACCAAGAGGGGGGGGGGGGGGGAAGAAGCCCCCGCCCCCTCCCACCCACTCCGAAGCGGCGACCGCCCCGCCCCCCTCAGAGGGGGGGGGGGGCCTTAAGAGCAGCACCTGCTGCTGCCGACAAGGGGAAGAAGGAGCAGCACGCTGAAGCGAGCCGAGCCACCCCTAAGGCGGCCGCACACGCAAGTGCTGCCCCTGTTCGGCAGCAGCAGCGAGGCAGAGGCCCTCCGAGTCAGTTTATCTCGGAGGAAAGCACTGAGCTGCTAAGAGCCCGCCTCCCTCAGATCCTCCGCTACCTTATGGGGTTAGTCGGTAGGATGATGGGGTCGCGGGACCCAATAGGTGTGGTCCTTGTGGACCTGACTCAGTTACTTGAGATCATAACCGGTCACCAATGGCCAGGTCTCTGAGGATCATCCATTGGAATGCCCGCGGCCTCAAAAGAAAGGTCGCCCCCTTCCGCCTCGTCCTCAAGGAACAACAAGTAGACGTGGCTCTTATTAGCGAAACTCTCCTGGGGCCTGCCGACAAAATCAGGTTCCCGGGATATTTTGTCTATAGGCAGGACGAGAAGTCGGCAGTCGCGGCGAAGAGTCGTCCACCAACCCCTACCCCCGACGCCCCTCAACACCTTCTACGCGCTGGGTATTCAGGTCCATGTCACCGGCGAGGACCTCAACATCTTCGCGGCCTACATCCCGCCCGCAGCCCAGTACGATGTTGCAGAACCGCGGGCCCTCTTGTTGCAGTCGTCGCAGCCGACTCTCCTGGCCGGCGACCTTAACTGCAAGCACCCAGCGTGGAATTCCAACGTAGCGAATTCCGGGGGTAAACGACTCTTCGCAGACGCGCAGGCTCACGGGTACGTGGTGTCTGGTCCGGAAACTCCGACGCACTACCCGGACCACTTCCGAAAAGCGCCGGATGTACTGGACATCACCGTGCACGCGGGCCTGAACTGCCAGATCACCCAGCAAGTCCTGGACGACGAGATGCTGTCGGATCACCAACCTGTTCTCGTCGTCCTAGCAGGCATGCCGACCCGACTCTCGCCCCCAGCGCCACGTCGAAAAACGGACTGGACAAAGTTCCAGGAAGTGATGGAGACCACCACGCCAGCTTGGCCTGTCATCTCTCCCGAGGACGTGCACAGACTGGCGGAGGAAGTCACCGTTTGCATCCAACGCGCCTATGACGAGGCGACTACCACAAATTCGCAGCCGCAGGGGAATGCTTTCAGGCCCCTACCTAAGCACCTGCAGGAGATGGTCGCCGAGACTAGGCGCCTTCGCAAACGGTGGCAACAGACAAGATGCCCTGTGCAGAAGGCACAGCTCAACCGCCACGCGGAGAGAGTCAGAGCCAAGCTCCAAGCGTTTAACGCCGAGAGCTGGGACGATCACATCACCTCCACAGAGGGGGACTGGCCGGCAAACCATAGGCTTTGCCGGCAGTTATCGAAGACCCCAGCTCCGGTGCGTCCGCTTTTGCATAGCGACGGGGCCCTAAGATACTCCGCAGCAGACCGTGCGGAGATCTTTGCCGAGTGCCTGGAGCGTCAATTCCAGCCGAATCCGACTGTTGACCACGAACATATCGCAGCAGTCGAGAGGCGCCTTGGAGAATACTTCGCCTCGCCGATAGCTCCCGAGGAAGACCCAATCTTCTTCTCGCCCAACGCAGTCAGACGCGCCATCCTCTCCACGAGGCCGAGGAAGGCCCCTGGGGCAGACGGCATCACCAATACAGCGCTGCGCCACCTGCCGTACCGTTCGGTAGCGGCTTTGGCGCGCCTGTACACGGGGGTGCTGCGCACGGGGGTCTTTCCTGGGTGTTGGAAGGAAGGGCGCGTCATAATGCTGCCGAAGGCGAACAAGAACGTGCTGAAGCCGGAGAGCTATCGGCCAATCACTCTGCTGTCCACCATGTTCAAGGTGTTTGAAAAACTCCTGCTGCGACATCTAACTCCGCATCTGACTCCACGTCTAGAACAGTTCGGGTTCCGCTCGGAGCACAGCACGACGCTCCAACTGTTGAGGGTACTGCACCTTCTCACCGCTTCGCTGAACAAGAAGGAGCGAGCGGTTGCAGTATTCCTCGACATGGAAAAGGCATTAGACCGGGTCTGGCACGAAGGCCTGGTCTATAAGATCTCGAAGACCAGCGCGCCCCATCGCGTCGTAAAGGTGGTCTCCTCCTTCCTCACGGATAGGACCTTCAAGGTGGTGGTCGATAGCGCACTTTCGAGCGCCCGCCCGGTCGCGGCCGGCGTCCCGCAGGGTAGCTGCGTCTCGCCGGCCTGCTACTCATGTTACACCGACGACATCCCCACGACGCAGGAAACCACGCTCGCGCTGTACGAAGACGACGCCGCGTACATCGGTTCCTCGCTAAACGCGAGGCACGCGGCCGTCAAAGTACAGCGCGTACTCGACCAGCTTCCCGACTGGCTGTCGAAGTGGAGGTTGTCGGTGAACGTGGGTAAGACCCAGGCGCTGCTCGTCGGGTCTGCTCGCCACCCACCACCTCTCCAGCTGCACGGAGCCGACATCGCCTGGTCGCCCCAGTTGAAATACCTAGGGGTCACTATCGATCGTCGGCTCTCCATGAGAGGCCACGTCCGGCAGGTCACTGCCAAAAGCGGGGCAGCCCGCGCACTGCTCCGCCCAGTGCTCTCCTCTCGCTTCCCGCTGCGTACCAAGCTGGGCGTGTACAAAACGTACATCCGCCCAATCATTACGTATGCCGCCCCAGCTTGGCTCGCCCTCACCAGCGAGTCCAGCAGAATTCGCCTCCGGGCGCAACAAAATCTTGCGCTCCGGACCATAGCAAACGCCCCCCCGCTGGTGAGGAACGACGTCATTCAGCGGGACCTCGAGATGGAGAGCCTGGACCAATTTTGTGCCCGCCTCGCGTCCTACATGTTCTCGCGTGTCGACGCTTCCGCTTGGCAGCATGTCAAGCACATAGCGCCCTGGCACGCGCGTCCTCCAGACGCGAGGCGCTTCCCTCGTGATCTCCTACCGGACGTGTCCGCCCCACCGGATTTGACGCCTGAGTGAGCCGCCTTCACCTACACGCAACTCACTCACACGAATTAGACACCTACACCTACACCCCGCCGCCGCGCCCTATTGCGGGGACGCAGCGACTTCCACGGAGGCCAAATTTTGGGACGAATCATTCACTCTCCGCCCGACGCTCGCCCCGAACGGTCGTGCCGCTCTGTGCTCCGCGCCCGCTCCGTGCTCCGTGTCATTACGTCACCCCGTGACGTCATCCTTGGTCCCCGACCGCACCAGCGATCCGAAGCCGCCTTTCTCAAGGCAGTGGAGGATATACGTTTCCTTAACGGGAAATAGTCGTTAAACGTTGTGCCCCTTCAGGGAAAAGCCACAGTTTCGTGGTCCTTGGCGGGAAACCTCACGGTGTCAACGAAGTCAAGGGGTTGTTGCCCCAATACACCCGCCGAACCCCTCAGGGCTAGGCAGTAATTTGGAGTCGGGAGCTAGATTTTGGCCTTGGGGGAGCTCCTAGTCAAATCTAATACTCCGAGTTCTCTTTCAGCTACACACCTGGTGTCGGTTGGGGTGTCTATCCCTTCGCACCAGACCCTGGTAGGGCCCGATCGCACATTGAGATTGGCGATCGGATACAAGCTTAGGGTACACCATTAGGTACACACCTCCCAGTCTGCACAACCCTTACTGGGAGGGTCACACACCCCCGGGCCCGTCCACCCGGGGACGTAGGGACCGTTAGGAGTTTGTACATGAGTTTCCCAACTCATGTGTCCCAAGTCCCAACTAAGTCATGACGGACGCTATCATATTAGCGTTCGTCAAAGAGGTCCTCTTCAAGGACCCCAATTTCCTCGCCAAATATGGCGAGAAAATCGCCTCAATTAGATCACTGACTTCAGTGACGTATTGTCATTCCCGGCCAACACGGACTCCGGTCTGTCCCCGCCGAGCCCACTTCGCCAATGAGGCAATGGACACCTCCGTCCCCGCCAGCGACTCAGCGTCGCAAGCCTCGTCGGACTCCGATCAGTCCCCTGAATCCTCCTCCTCCGAGGACGACTTCCAAGTCGTCCTAGGGGGCAAGAGGAAAGCCAGGAAGGCCGCTCAGGCCACCAAAGCAAAGAAGACCGTTGCGTCTTCCGCCCCCGCTACCCAGCCCGCCCCTGTTGCCCAGCCCGCCCCCGCCTCGCAGGCTAGTTGTCCCCCCTCCGTTTCCGCTTCTGTCACTCAGCTGAAGAAGCAGCGCCCCCCTCCGCCCTTGTACATCCAGGACAAGGGTAAATGGACAGACGTGTCCAAAATGTGTAGCGATCGCAAGATCAATTACACAAACGCCCGCTCCTGCCAACAAGGCATCAAGGTCCAAGTCCCGACGTCAACTGCCTATCGGGAACTGACCAAAGTCCTCCGTGAAAGGAAAATCTCCTTTCACACATACTCCCTCCCTGAGGACACGCCGACCCGAGTGGTCATTAGACGTGTTCCCAAGGAAATCCCCGCCGAGGACATTAAGGCCGACCTCCTGGCCCAAAACATCCCCGTTTCCGCTGTCCATCGCCTTCACAAGGCGAGAGGAAGCGAAGTATACGACATGATCCTTGTCGTTTGTGACCCGACCGACGGGCACCACCGACTTGATCTTTGCAGATCGACTTGATCTTCAAGGTCAAGTCGATCTGCTCTCTCTCCGGCATCTCCATCGAGAAGCCCTACAGACCCACGATAGTTGGGCAGTGTCACCGCTGCCAACTATACGGCCACTCCGCAGCGTAACTGTTACGCTACACCCAGATGCATTAAGTGTCTGGGCGAGCATGGCACTTCTGACTGCCCCCGTCCAAAGGATCGCACACTCTGCACAGAGCCTCACAGCTGTGTGCTGTGCGGCCAAGCCGGGCACCCGGCTAACTACCGTGGCTGCCCCAAAGCCCCCAAAATCCCTCCCAAGCTGGCAAAGCGTGCTGCCGCTCGCCAGCAGAGGGAAGCACCATCCGGGAAAGTCCCCTCTTCCCAGCCCCCCGAACGTCTCGCACCCCAGAGACCATCCCCCTGGAATCAGCTAAACCACCAAAAAGCCTTCCCGGCTTTGGTGGCCTCCCAGCCAATTCCAGCGCTAATGGCTAAGCCCTTCCCAGCGCCTTCCCCGGCTTCTGTGGCCCCGTGGCCGCAAAACCTCCCCAAAACGCGCCCCAAGTTTCAGCTGCGTTCCCACGCAGAACAGTTGGCCAGATTATCCTGGACAACTACCGCATTTTTATGACGCAAGACGCTAGGGACTTAGCTGACGAGCTAACCCTAGCGCAAGTCACTGGCCAACTCGACTTTGCCAAGCGCGCTGCGCTATTCAACAAGTACGAGTCGGTCACAGCCGAACTCGACAAACTACCTGCCGTACCTCTTAATGGAAATACAACAAAAAATTTGTTGTACCAAACCGCGATCCCTAAAGTTAGGTTTCTTCAATGCCAACGGCATTTATCAATCAGAGAGATGAGATCGCCACGTTCCTCCGCGACCATCAGTTAGATCTTCTCCTCATCCAGGAAACATTCCTCAAACCCCACCGTAAAGATCCTAGAATTGCCAACTATCGACTAGTTCGCAACGATAGATCTCGCTGTCACGGTGGTGGCACCCTCATCTATTATAGAAAGGAACTGTACTGTATCCCTCTAGCTCCTCCCGCGCCCCGATCTTTCTTAGAATACTCAGCCTGCCGAGTAGGCATTACTGGTCATCAACCGATCATTACTTGCGCTTTAACTCTACGATGCCAGTAAGTAGTTATTACTTCTTTAGTGTAAATAGGTTGATATGTAACATTATAAAATAATACCATAATTATGTATGAAGGGATTGATGAGGGTAGGGGTGCTGAATTTTTCCAAATAAACGCCCAGCTTAAACGAGCAGGAAAAATAGAAATAAATACGGCTACACTACCGTGTCTAACCTCTAAAAGCAGAAATAAAATCCAGACCACTCAAAGACGAATGGAAAGAAGTTTTATAGGTTTAAGGCTCAAAGATAAGGTGAAGAATGTGGACATCCGTGAGGAAACAGACGTTACACACGCTTTAACTTTTTCATTACAAGGAAAGTAGAAATGGACAGGTCACGTGGCTAGATACAAAGACAACCGATGGACGAGAAGGTCAATAGAATGGCGTGGACCGCAAGGAGAACTTAAGGCTCAGCAATATAATCACAGCTTCAAAATGCTTATAAGGGTTCTGAGCTTTTGTAGCGCCTTTAGGATGTTCGCCTAACCGCGTATCGTGATTCAACATTGTCCCGTCAGTCGAATCCAACTTAATAACAGCTTCAGAAAGCTTTTAGGGCTCTCGCGTTTTTGTAACTAAGTACCTCTGGCATGTTCGCTCAGGCACGTGTTCTTGATTTCCACGTAATGATTATTAGTTCAATTTTATTCAAGCGGCCCATTGATCAATTCCTAACTGTTTTAAAATGCTTTTCGGGCTGCGACGCTTTCGCAGTGCATCTGGCATGTCTGTTGCTGTTAGAGCGAGCGTGGTCAAGATCTTCAGGCACTGTGGAGATGTTATCGGACCAATTTAACTCTCCCACGATGATTCACATCATGCAGGCGTTTAAAAATTACAGAAGACTCCGTTAGCTTACAGAAACAATGCAAAGACAAATGATTCCTGGGGCAGTGGCGTTGCGTGGGCAATGAGGGCCCATGCAGCGCCACTGATATTTTGAAATTGACTTGAGATTGTCCTTCCCAATGAACCAAGTTCTGCGCCTGCTGCTGCAGGACCTGGCTGCCTTCGAAGGACAGCATCCGATTTTTAAAATAAAATCGGTTTGGTCCTTATCTGGCATCTCAATAGAGAAGCGGTTCAGACCCACTTTAGTTGGCCAGTGCCACCGCTGCCAACTATATGGACATTCGCAGCGACAATTTTTTTTATGTCGTATACGCCATATGGTGTTTGTACGGCGAATTCAGGGTACGGCCATCACGTCCAAGTAGTGCTGTGGTAATACAGGACGATTTATTTTGAAAGACATTTTGGTACAAACTTCTAAACAACCTAAAAGCAGTCATTAGAACTACAAACGAATAAATCATTTCTTTTTATTATCATTGGGCTCGCGTTCTAACCCAACCTAACCTATTCACTCTTGACTTAAATATAAATCTTTAAAACAGTAACCAATTTTGAAAGTTTCGTTTTTTTGTGTAATCCCGAGACTGGACCTAGTCTCGATTTATTAGTCGCGGGCCTTATAACATCACTGTGCTCATGTATATGCGGGGTGTCAAAATCGAGGCATGGCGGGGGAAACGTGGGTCCGCTCAATGCTACCGGTGCCAAAAATTCAGGCACTCGTCGCACCAGTACCACAGCTTGTGTCAGATGCAGAGAGCAAGAAAGAATCAGCCACCTGCGAGAACTGTGGTGGCACTCGGTGTGCCATGTTAAATGCCCCGTGTTCCAGAAGGAAATACAGAAAAGCGTGAGGGGACTGCCGCGATTGAGCATCTGCACATGGGAATACTGCGTACAGAGGTCTTTCTCACAGCCTGGAAGGAAGGGCGCGTCATCATGCTGCCCAAGGCGGGGAAGAACATCCTGAAACTGGTCGAGAGCTATCGGTCCATCACGGTGCTGCCGAACATCTCTAAGGTGTTCGAGTCGCTCCTGCTACGGTACCTGATGCCGCTCATTCCTCCACGACGGGAACAATTCGGAGAACAACAAAACTGCTAAACAATAACAGCTTCAAAATGGTTTTACGGATGCCGTGCTCTTGCAATGCGTCTAGCATGATCGCTAAGAGGCGAGTTCTTGTCTGGCGAGAAGAAAGACGGCTCCAATAGCACTCTGGGTATGTTATCTGGCCAATAACACACAGGTCACAGGACCCACCCACCCGTGCGCTGCAGGAGCGTAACGACTGCTCGAGTTCTTAAGAGAAAGGAGAATGACTTCATGCAGGTATTAAGCAGGACTCGTTCAATATATCCGAGGAACAGTATTTTGTACAGTTTCATATTCTATTGTCATATTTAAGTATAATCGTGTATTTAGTCTACTCCTTTAAGTAGCTGTATATTAAAATAAGTACCTATATTGTTCTTAATAGAATAGAATACCGATCTGCTCCGACTTTCGGTACCTTGGGTCACTCGTTCAAGGGGATGGTGAGGTAGACCGGGACGTAACACATCGGATCAACGCAGGATGGATGAAATGGCGACAGGTCACGGGAACCACTTGTGACCCACGGATGCCCCTCAAGTTGAAGGGTAAAATCTACAAGTCCGTGATAAGACCTGTCATACTGTATGGATCAGAATGTTGGGCTGTGAAAAAGACGGATGAAAAAAGACTGCACGTAGCGGAGATGAGAATGTTAAGATGGATGTGTGGTGTGACGAGAATGGATAAAGTGAGAAATGAGTATATTAGGGGAAGTTTGAAAGTGGCACCAGTGACTGAAAAATTGAAAGGGAATCGTTTGTCTTGGTATGGTCATGTGAAGAGGAGGGATGAAACGCATGTTACTAAAAGAGTTATGAGTTTACATGTGGATGGATGGAGAGGGAGAGGGAGACCAAAGAAAAGATGGATGGATTGTGTGAAGAGTGATATGAAAGAAAAGGAAGTTAGTGATAGCATGACGAACGACAGGGCAGAATGGAAGAAAAAAACATGTTGCGCCGACCCCAAATAACACGGGACAAGGGCAGGAAGATGATGATTGTTCTTAATAGAAAAATGAAAATCAATCGATCAGAACTACAAACGAATAAATCAAATAATAATAGGGTACATCACTAATCGCGTTCGTGACGTCATCCGCCGACTCTGGCGAGAATGGCACGACTTGACAACTTCATCGCATGCGAGTAGGGATGTGATATTGTGGGACACAAACTAAAATAGTATAATAGTATAGTATAGTATTTAAAACTCAGACTTATATGGGAAAAAACAAGTGAAAATCAATTGATCAAGATCGTTAGCGGACGGTGTGGCTCAAATGGCATTGTGTGGGCAATGTGGACCCAACGCAGCGCCACAGTTGTCTAACGAATGCTCAATTCGCTGGAAAAACTACAAAAGATTCCTGTTACTTGTAGAAACATTACAAAAGATTCCTGAGGCAGTGGCATTGCGTGGGCAATGAGGGCCCATGCAGCGCCACTGATATTTCAAATTAACTTGACATTGTCTTTCCCAATGAACCAGGTTCAGCACCTGCTGTGGCAGGAGCTGGCTGCCTTCCGTCAGCGTTTCGTGAACTTTAAAACATTGAAAGATGAGTTCGTAAGAAAAAAAAACTTAGTATCTACTTAATCGTTTCTACAACAGAAACTGAATTCGAGCGATTATGCCCCAACCCACCGCCATCAACCGTGCAGTGCACGATGCACAACTACTATGCTTTGAGCAGCTAAGCGTAAAAATTGCAGTCAGCGAAAAATAATTAAAGTAAAAAAGAAAGCAAAAAGTCCGGCGCGAGACAGTAGAAGTCTTGTGTTGCCTGGGCACTAAGGACTAAAGGTAGAAATACATTGGGCACACGAGGACCACGTACGCCGATCTCAATACATTTTATATAGCAACTAGACTTTTAGAGCTACATTAGATCCACGCCACATGACACGACTCTACGTACAAATGAGGCGTGGCCCACGTGACGTCGATCTCATAACATATTCATGTGAATAGTATATAATGTAGAAGGTTAAGCAGTACCTACTCCCTGGCTGGAGGCTTTGATTCTTGAATCGAGGCCGACACATGCAAGTCCGGTTAAGCAGCCGACAACCTCCTAGGTTGACCTGCGAGAGGTCAATCACAAAAAAAAAAAAAAAAAACAGTACCTACTGAAATGTATAAACGAAAATGGGTGTGCATGTAATAAATAAAGTAAATAACTAGAATTTGTACTTCAAACAAACGAAAGTGTTGTATAAACATATATAGGTGACCCGTTTATAGGTAATAAGTAATAATATTTTCTAAATTTGTAGGTAACATTTCATAAATGAAGAAACACCAAACTTTGTACTTAAATTTGTTTAGTAGGCGTAATAATATTTTATTTAATTAATATTTGTATGCTACTTTGTGGCAGAACACAGAGATACTAATATAATACAATTGTAACAACTAAATTGTACCGATGTACACAAATAAACTTTTTGTATTTGTATTGTTGTCTCATGTAGTTCCCGCTTTACGCAGTGTCTAAATTAAGTCCATACAAAAGTTGTCTGGAAAAGATTGCCTTGAGCGAAAGCACGGCCCATTTAAGGCCGGTCGCAAACGTTCGGTTTTCTAATTAGGTTTCCTGATCAGGAAATCAAATCCGGAAACCTAAATAATCTGCTTACATACAAAATGTTCAACAAGGCGCACACGTTCTTATTTTTTCCAAACGGAAAAAATAACATTTTGCATGTGAACAGATCATTTAGGTTTCGGAATCTGAATTCCGGATCAAGAAACCTAATTAGGAAACCGAACGTTTGCGCCCGGCCTTACTGGCGTATCCACCGAAAGGCTAGTCGGGGCCGTGCCCTGGAACCCCCAAGCTCAGGGGCCTCCAAAACCTGATTAGCAAACCTCATATTGAATTACCGAAAAATACTCCCACCTTCAAAATGTAAATAAAATAGGTTACAATGCTACTTTAATTATGGCAACTCGTTTGAGTCAGTAAAAGTCTGACACACCCTCCCGCTCGACCCAGAGCAGGAGAGGTTATTTGGTGATTTTCCAAGTAAAAAAGGGGCCCCAGTCTCGAGGGGGTCCGAGAGTCACCATGCTTCAGGTCTTGTAGTTTTCTTAATGAAATAATCTTTTTTTTTAATTGATATAAGCCAGTGCTTGACTGCGATCCCACCTGATGGTAAGCAGTGTTGCAATTAAATAGTTGATGGCGAGGCGCACTAGTTTATTAAGAACCTATTCACTCTAGCCTTGATGACACCTAAATTATAAACGGACGGGAAAACTGCAGCAGGTAACTTATTCCAGTCCTTCGAAATACGCGGTATAAACGACGAGGCGAAACGCTTGGTCAGACCGTAGGGGTTTCAACAACGTAAGGGTGGATACTCGCCTATATCCAATGGGTGATATTAACGACAAAAGCAATAATTTTTTTAAGCCTCGAAAATATTGCAATTTTTCAATATTTTTCATTTCCGGTTCATCACACTAGTGTCTCACTTCGTTTAGATTTAGTGTATTAGTCAACGTACAAATATACTTATAGTTGAAATAAATAAATAAGAAATACAATAACACAAAAATCCAACAGATTATGCCACAGGGTGATACGGAACCCGATAGTACACGAGTCTGTTTCGCGCATAGCCGATTGTAAATTACAAATTCAACTCAATGAAAATTAGCACACCATATTATAATAAAAGAGAAAAAAGTACAGTCGAACAAGCTATTGGGTACCTTTATTGGCAAACATTCATCTTTCCACTACACTGCCAGTAAAAACTTTATTTGTGATGTTAAACATTTTTATTATTAGTACACTCAAAACGTTAAAATGCTGTTTGTATACCAATCTCCTTGTTTGACAGTACTTTACAATATAGACATGACACAGAAAAACTTCTTCAAGATGTGCAAGTAAAACTGTAGGCTAAAGCGTGGGCCACACGGATGTAATCCAGTGTTCCAACAGAGGTCACATACATTAGTGGGAGATGGGTTTGCGTCCACTGGATCTAAACCACGCGCCAACATGTTCGCAAACCAGTCACTGTGGTTGGAAAAAACGCGTCCACCATCCAAGGACGTTGAAGGTCATATCAAAATTTTGATTAAGTACAGCTACTGTCTACACGAATTGCAACAAGCAAGGTCACATCTGTTGGGACACTGGATTACATCTGTGTGGTCCATGCTTTACTGTATGAAAACATTTTGAAACGGCGTATGATATACAGTTAAATATAGGTACACATATCGATAGCTTACAGCGAATACCTCGTAACTGCGAAATAAATACTTTACTTTTAGGCACAAAAAACCAAATTATATTTTTAATATCATATAATTTAAATGTGCTAAGATCTACGTGTTTTATTCAATTATATAAAAAATATTGATTTATTTCACACATTTAATTCTTTTTTTTTTAATTTTCACGACAATTTTTTACGCGTCGCCGTTTGAGGCAGTCACTCCAAACTGACTAGAGCAAGGTACGCATTCAACATCATAGATGGCGCTATACTTAAGTATCGAATCAAAATTTTGCGTGATATAAAAATGTGCGTTAGAAGCTTTTCTTTGCAGAAATATAATAAAATATAATTAACTAAACCTAGATTTTCACTCAAGCCATGCATATTTTTGTAAATATAATTCTTATGTAGGTACGTGTGTTTGTCATCTAACTCCTCCTAAACGCCTTAACCAATTTGGATGAAACTTTGTGTGCATATTTAAACGTATTCCTGGATAGTTTGAAAATACAATTGGACCCGGTAGGTGGCGCTGCAATGGGGTGCACAAATTTTTTTTCTGATGAAACGCTTTCCGACGTGACAACGTCTGTCGGGACTGCTAGTGTCATTATATTAACGGGCTCTGTGACGACAGCCCAGTCGATGGACAAAAAAACGACAAACCTTGTCAATTTTCATACTGGTTACGTTGGTTCCACTTTTGACCACCGCGTGAGATGGTTTTTTGAAGAGTTCGCTTGACGTATGAAGTGACTGTGCTGCCATCTGTAGGTAACGAGCAACCAGCACTGGATAATGGAGATCTTCGACAGCAGAAGGTATGAGGACCAAGAGTTCCTGAAATGAACAAATGCGCAATGTAAGTGTTTTATGCCCAAATCTAATAGCGTAGCTAGGCGTGGGTGAAGCGGCCCCTCACCCACGGCGTCGCACCTAAAGGGGCCTCGTGCAAACAAGGGCTGTTTAAGATCGAGGGTTTTTCACGATTGATAGGCTCGCGTTTGACCATTAATTGACCGGATAGTAAGCGACGATTATATTATGGTCGAACACTGGGTTGCGCCGGTCGCTGTCTCGTTTTCTTTATTAAAGAAAAAGGCCTCGTAAATGCGCCTTTGCCCACGTCTAAATTAGTCCACGCTACTCCTCTACCCAAATCCAATACCATAGTTGTGTGTGCTGGAAACGCCAAGCACAGCTATGGACGACATACCTACGGTAATAACTAAGTTTTAAGCATCTTCCTATGATTCTATTTGTGTGATAACATTATACTCTTTATATCAGTTTTTCTGTTAGTCTGTAAGCTAAGCTCTGTAAAATAAATAAATAATTAACTCTTGTTTTTAAATTTTTGACGTGCCGTCATACGAAACCTAACTCGAGCTAGGTATGCATTCAACATCATAGATGGCGCTACAAGTATCGAGTCAAAATGACTAGGGACTAGGAACCTATTTGTGAATGGTTTCCTGTAATGACGTAAGCGAGCACTAAGAGAGGATTTTAGAAAATTCACCCCCTAAAAGAGATGAAACGGGGTCCAACGTTTGTATGGAAAGATCTGCTCATACGCGGCGAAGCCGCTGGCAGAAGTTAATAATAAAATAAAACCGTACTCGAGGTTTACATTCTGAGCCATCGTCGATAAGTCATTATAGTAACTCTGCCTGTTACAAAGGTGCTGTCAACCTGTTGCAGTTTTGTAGTTACGTCATAAATTAACTTTTTTGAGGTTCAGAAAAATCTACCGAGACTCCATTCGGGAATTTAACTATTTAAATAGGTAAGTTTGTATAGAACCCTCAGTGTGCGATTTCGACTCGCATTTGCCCAGTTTTTATTTTAGGTTGAAAATGAGCCAATGACATCTCCCGCCTTTGGGAGGAGCCAGAGGGTGTGTCAGACTTTTACTGACTAAAACCCAATTCTAATTCCTTCGTTGCCTTGCATTCCTGGGCCGGACAGAAGCGAACCCATGTCCCCAATAGGCTTCGACCCGGCTGGGCCCCTGCGGTTTGACATCTCCTTGAGGCGCGCGTGGAACACTAAGCACCGTCGACGACTTGGGCTCGGTCCGGACAGTTACTGGACGATCAAACGGCGAGCTATCCATTGCTCGCCATCAGTAAGCCCGCGCCTACGGTGGCCGGAAATCGGGATCGGGATCCCGGCGGCTGTGGCGTGTGGACCGTTCCCTCGCTTGTGCGGCCGCAAGCTTTACTCCTTCGCAGATGGAGGCGACCGCCCGCCACTCCTCCTCGCTTCGGACCATGGCCTGTACCAAGGCCCGGCGCGAGAGATCGTTGCCACCGATCGCCCCCACGAGGACACGGCGACGCTCTGCGCAAGCGGGGCACATCTCTATCAGTTTCTTGTGGCCTGAGTAGTCGTACGATTCTTCTGTAAGTTGGATGCTGTAATGTTTTTGGAAGTGCAGTGCCTTAGGGGCTTTGTCGTTCGGAGCCGTCATTATGGGCTTTCGTTTAACGGCGTCTTCCATAGTATGTGTAAGTTTGATTCGAGAGTCTGTATTCAGTGTACCCGATAAATTGATTCTGAAAGCTGCCAGAGCTGCCTCCTCCCGCACAATGAGATGCAGTGAAGGCAGTCCTAGCATTGCCTGTAGGGCGGCGGTATGTCATTATAGTAACTGACTCTGTGATGACGGCGCTGTCGATGAACAAAAAAATTACAAACCTTGTAAATTTTCACACTGATTTTGTTGGTTCCACTTGTAACCACCGCGTCAGATGGTTTCTAAGGTTAAGTTCTCTTGATGTATGAAGTGACTGTGCTGCCATCTGTAGGTAACTAGCAACCAGCGGGAGGAGATCTTCGACAGCAATTTATTGAAGGACTAAGAGTTCCTGAAATTAACAAAAGCGCAATGTAAGTATTTTCCAATGCACTTCCTCGAAAACCTCTTTTATCGCTTTTAGGCACTTTGCACGAGCTCGCCCTCTCCACAATTTATCGTACATCGTTTGGTCATCATTTCAGCCGAAAGACGTCCACTGTTGGACATAGACCTCCCCGAAGTGTCGCCACAATTAACGGTCCTGTGCGTCTCGCATCCATCGGATTCCCGCAACCCTTACCAGGTCATCAGTCCACCGTGCAGGAGGCCTGCCAGCGCTCGTCTTCCGGTACGTGGTCGCCATTCAAAAACCTTTCGGCCCCAACGGCCATCCGTTTTACGAGCAATGTGCCCTGTTCATTGCCACATAAGTTTGGCGATTCTTCGTGCTATGTCGGTAACCTTGGTTCTCCTGCGGATATCCTCATTCCTGATTCGATCAGGCAAGGAAACTCCGAACATAGCCCTTTGCATTGCTCTTTGGGCATCGTGTGATACTCGTGGTAATTTGTTACTGCAGCAATCGGCTCCTTTACACCCTCGCCTGCGGCTTGGGTGAATTCCGCCTCGGTCGCAATGACAAACTATCTTCCACTTATATCAAAACGACCTACTACCAGTGCCTTCACCCGCGTGAAAAGAGTTTTCTCCAGGGGGTGAATTTTAGAATATCCTCTCTTAGTGCTCGTCTACGTCAGAAAAGACCGCCCATTGTGACACTATATTAATAGTAAGTTCCTAATGTAATTTGTATTTTTGATGTACAATAAAGAATACAATGTACAATATATCTATCTTTCTATCTATCTATCTATCTTTGTGCAAAGTTTTACGTTCCTAGCTAGACTCTATAGTTTAGGCTGTGCGTTGATTAGTCAGTCAGTTTCTCCTTTTTAGGGTTCCGTCCCTCAAAAGGAAAAAACGGAACCCTTATAAGATCACTTTGTTGTCCGGCAGTCTGTCTGCCAGGACCGTTTATCTCGGGAACGCGTGGAGGTATTGTTTGACTCATGGAGTAATACACATCACATTGTTTACTGAACCTGTCCTTCCCCCCACATCGCAGTTGAAATTAAAACTATACATATACTCAGGTTTTAGATCCCTTGACTGTAATAAAATCAAACTTCTGAGTTAACGAAACAAATAGGTACGGCCGTTTAGGTCGCAAAAACGTGGAAGTATTTCGACACTCTCAAAGCAATCAAAATTCATAGGGTAGGTTAGGCTACTTCCCGTTGACCTAGAATCCTGAAATTGGCGTGGAGTAAGGTCTCATTACACATGTATAGGAAAAAAAACTGTTTTGTAATTACGTCACAAAAAACCTTTTTTTTTGCGATTCGATAAAATCTTTGTAGCTCAATTCGGAATTGAACTGTTTTCATATGTAAGTTTGTATGAAACCCTCAGCGCGCGAGTCCGGCTCGCACTTGCCCGGTATTTTTCCGGTTTTTTTTTTAATTGCATTGCTTCTTGCTAAATTTTACTAGGTCAACGGGAAGACCCCAATAGGTTTGATTCCCTTTCAAAATAAGCGCCTTAAGCTGAGCATATGTGGGATATTGGGTTCCTAATCCACCTTAAGTGCGCTGGATTGGAGGACACTAATAGTTCGAAATTAAAGACTCCGTAAACGAAATTGAACACTATTTATTTTCTATTAAATTGTTTGTACACTTTACAGTTGTTTTATTTACACTTCTAAACTGTTTAATCACAGTTTTTAATTATTTACAGTATAATACACAGATATAAGGTTTAAGAACAACTTTATTTCTCATAAAGAATTGCATACATAATTCACTTACTGAGCAACAATATATAAAACTAAAATTAATAATTAGAGCGCACAGAGGTAAGTACGTATATGAAATAACTGGGCTGGCCATCAGCGCTGGGATAGGCTGGGAGACCGCCAAAGCCAGGAAGGCTTTTTGGTGGTTTAATTGGTTCCAGGGGGATGGTCTCTAGGGTGCGAGACGTTCGGGGAGCTGGGATGAAGGAACTTTCCCAGATGGGACTTCTCTCTGTTGGTGAACGGCAGCGCGCTTTGCCAGCTTGGGAGAATTTTTTGGGGCTCTGGGGCAGCCACGGTAATTAGCCAGGTGCCCGTGGTTCTGTGCAAAGTGTGCGATCTTCTGGACGGGGGCAGTCTGTGGTGCGATGCTCGCCCAGACACTTGACGCATTTGGGTGTTCGTAGCAGTTACACTGCGAGTGGCCGTTTAGTTGATAGCGGTGGCACTGAGCCACTATTGTGGGCCTGAAGGGCTTCTCTATGGAGAGCATACCGATTTGATTTAAAAAATCGGGTTATGCCCTTCGGTAGGGTCGCAAACGACAAAGACCATGTAGTATTGCTCCCTGCCTCTCGCCCTATGAAAGCGGTGGACGGCAGTCACCAGAATATTCTTGGCCAGGTCGAACATGATTTCCTCTGTGGCGATTTCCTTAAGAACACGTCCCACTCGGGTTGGCGTGTCTTCGGGAAGGGAGTAAGTATGATAGGAGACATTCCTTTCACGAAGGGCGCGAGTCAGTTCCCGATAGTCGTTTGACATCAGGACCTGTACCTTGATGCCTTGTTGGCAGGAGCGGGCGTTTGTGATCTTTCGATCACTACACATTTTGGACACGTCTGTCCAGTTCGCTTTGTCCTGGATATACAGGGGCGGAAGAAGCAGCGTCACCCTACGCTGCTTCTTCAGCCGAGTCATAGAAGCGGTGGGGGGGCAGCTTGACTGCGAAACAGGAGCGGGCTGGGTAACGGGGCGGGTTGGGTAACGGAAATGGGCTGGGTAGTGGGGCAAGGATTGACGCTACGGTCTTTTTTACTTTGTTGGCCTGTGAGGCCTTACGGCCTTTCCTCTTACCACCTAGGACAACTTGTTAGTCGTCCTCAGAGGAGGCAGAGTTGATGGACTGCTCAGAGTCCGAAGAAGCAGGCGATGTTGAGTCACTAACGGGCACTGATATGTCCATTGCCATTGGCGAAGTGGGCCACCAAGCAGGGTTGCATAGTAGGATTTCCGGAAAGGAGACGAGGACATAAGGTCGGCGGGGTTAGACCACATTCTGTGTTAGCTGGAGGGGGTCATAATACATCACTGAACTCAGTGACGCTCGTCGGGACGGGAGGGGGGAGGGGGCAGTTTTTATTGAAGCAATTTTCTCGCTATATTTGGCAAGAAAATCAGAGTCCTTAAAAAGGAGACCTTTGACGAACGCGACTGTTGGGGGACCTAAATTAGGGGTCACATGAGCTTTTAGAAACTCAGGGATAGCTTCTCACAGTCCCTACGTCCCCGGGTGGACGGTCCCGGGGGTGTGTGACCCTCCCAGTAAGGATTGTACAGACTGGGAGGTGAGTACCGACTGGTGTGCCATAAGCTTGTAGCCAATCACCAGTCTTAATGTGCGATCGGGCCCTACCAGGGTCTGGTGCGAAGGGATATGACACCCCAACCGACACCAGGTGTTTAGCTTTATGTGAACTCTGAGGATTAGGTTTGATTAGGAGATCCCCCAAGGCCAAAACCTAGCTCCCGCCTCCCAATTAACTGCCTAGCCCTGAAGGGGTTCGGCGAGTGTATCGGGGTAACACCACCTCGACTTTGTTGGCACCGTGAGGTTTCCCGTCAAGGACCACCAAACTGTGGCTTTTCCCGTAAGGGGCACAACGTTTTTCGACTTATTCCCATCACGGAAAAGTCTATCCTCCACTCGGATCAGTGATGCCACACGCCGGTCGGTGGCCACAGATGACGTCACGGCGAGCAAGAGCGGCGTGACGCAACACAGACACACAGCACGGAGCGAGCGCGGAGCACGGAGTGGCACGACCGTTCGGGGCGAGCGTCGCGTCGGGCGGAGAGTCTGAACTGAACTGGACACAAATTTTCGGGGTTTTATACCCTTTTCTCACAAAAGTAGCGGTTATGCTGATCTTTACTAATAAATTTTTTCACCAATCAAATACAACTCGGGTGAGGCCCCATTTCGGTTAACCAATCACTGGCGTCCATTTCTCGATCGGACTCAGACAGGTTTCGACAAGTTCAGACTTGTCGAGATCGGTTCCTGGTCATGGTTCCTCGCACGACAAAGTTAGTTTTATTGACAATATTGATTCTAATATATCTTTCCTATGTTATAAATACAAATATCGGACCAACAAGAGATCAAAAATGTTAAATTAACATAGGTAAGTACAGTAAGTGATCACTTATGAAAGTATGTTGAACTATCCTAACTACTTAAAGTAAAGTACATTACATTAATATTACACTACGTTCGCGCATGAGCGTCCTACACATACACATTTTACAAAATTCACGTAATCACAACGTCCATGTGTGGGCGTCCTGCACAGAGCATAAGCTGCCCTATAGATATTTAGATTACCAACGTTGATTTAGAAGTTAGATTGTTCACTGCTCCAAAGGATATCAGATCTGAGCATTTGATATTAATTACCTACAGCTTCCTAGGAGGCCACACACAAAAAAAAAAAAAAACCTCCGCAAGTTCTCTGGAACCTGAAAAAGGACCTTCACAGACGGACAACTAAGTAATCCTATAAGGGTACCGTTACCCGTTTTTGAAACAAATTAAGTACGGAACCCTAAAAATATGGGTGTATACTGACAAGATAGAGAGATAGTGAGATTTGCCTGCTGAGGTCTTCCCATCCGATTATAATTTAGGGGTCTTCAAGGCTAGAGTGAATAGGCTCTTAATAAACTAGTGCGCCTCACCATCAACGATTGCATCACTGCTTACCATCAGGTGGGATGGCAGTCAAGCACTAGTTTATAATAAAAAAAAGATTAAAAAAAAACTCACCTAACCGTCCGTAGTCGGCTGTATAGTGACTATCTGTCATTTGTTTTCTTAGCACTTCAGCTTCCAACAGCAGCATGTCATTACAACTGCAGACTGAAGAGTCCCACAATAAACTGTAATATAAAGAAATAAATTACTTTTTTGTATAACAAATATAATGACGCGGGAATCGATGGATGTGAGATGCAAAGGAAGAAGCGTAGCGTGGACTAATTTAGAAGTGGGTGAAGGCGCATCAGCGAGGCTTTTTCTTTCAGAAATTCTAAAACGAGACTGCGACTGTCGCAACCCAGTATTCGACCACATCATCGCATGCCATTAGGTTAAATAGGTCAAACCCGAGCCTTTCAATTATATAAAAAAAACCTCGTTGTTAAAGAGCCCTCATTTGTGCGAGGCCCTTTGGGTGCGAGGCCATAGGCGAGGGGCCGCTTCACCCACGCCTAGTTTGCACAGGACATTTTCTTGCGGCAACACTTGGGGGAGGCCTATGTCCAACAGTAGACGTCTTTCAGCTGAAATGATGATGATGATGAAATACGTGGCTACGGTAGGGGAATTTATAATTGTGGATGAATTTAGTCTGCCTCGCTTCTGTAGTGCCTCAGGGATGTTTGTGGATACCCAGACTGACGGCTTCGCTGCGGTCAGGCGCAAGCGATCAGCATCTTTGTTGTGCAGGGTGCTAGCCAGTACCAACGGCCACCTGAGTGTCATTGTCAATAAGCTGGATTGTCCTATTATCTGTTCCTTAAGCCAACTACATGCTCCTTTGAATACTGTCTACTAACATGTTAAGTTTTTTGTGTTACTAACATCTGGTAATTCTGTTGTGTGTTGTTTTTAATATTTTTGTTTAAATGCTGTACGTTTTACCTATGGACGGAAAAGTCCGAAATAAACGTTTATTATTTCATTAAACCCCGAGTGAACACCGGCGTTCGCTCGGTCATTGTCTTTCTATTGTGTCTCTAATTACGCTACTCAATAGGTTATTAAAAGGGTAAAAATTGGACCCGATTACTGGTCTGTCTGTCGCCAGGCCGCATCTCATGAACCGTGGTAGCTAGACAGTTGAATTTTTTACAGATGTACGAGTATTTCTGTTGCCGCTATAACTACAAATAACTACAAAAACCCTTCAAACATTTTAATAATCAACGTAAAATTATTTCTTAAAAAATACATGTAAATTTTACCCTTAACAAATCTTTATCCTTATTAAAATCAAGTTATACACAATCTTCACAACTACCAATTGGTAATTGGGGACTGCATTAAAAAACAATTCTTGTTAGTTAATTTAATAATAAATTGTGTAAAAGGTGGTGTTGCACATTTAAATTTACCGTCACAGAATACATGTCTGGCGTCTTTTAAAAAACTTCTAGGGTCTGTGCTTGCAAACAAAAGTATTCTACAATTCATATGAGAATAATTTATTTATTCATTTATTTATTTAATGCTTTATGTACACAAATGTACAGAGGCGGACTTAATGCCTTAGGCATTTTCTACCAGTCAACCTTTGGGTGATGCAGAGAAGAGTAGTGGTAGGTGCAATAAACTAGAGAGAAAAGGCGAATACAGGAATAGATTTCCTTTTAGACCATAGAATAGATATACCAACTAATAAACCATAGAATAAATATAATACAATTATACAATATATATTCAAATTAATACACTACATACATACACCATAAAATACTAAAACAATTGGTCCAAATCGACAATGGGAAAACATTAACGCTGTGATGATACTGCTGCCAACATTTTACGAATTAGCTCGCGAAATCTACTAAAATAAAATTTTGAAATATTGTTAGAATCAAAACATCTTTGACTTTCAAATATCTTTTTTTTTACACCTAATGCACGATTCCTGTGCTTGTATAAAGTTTTTTTTTATATTTTCATACTTTGGGAGATTTGTGACGAGGTTAGGTTCGATATCATTAAGCTGATCGATCACATCCGAGTACAACATAGGCATTGCCGTTAATTCTTTTTTTGCTTTTTCAAAAAACATATGTTAAGTGGTTTCTAAAATTCACCTTAGCTTTTCAAATTCAAATTCAAAGCATTTATTTCAAATAAACCATTTACAGGCACTTTTGAAATGTCAAGAATTTCAAAAGTGGTTTGATACCACAATACTTAAATTTGACAAAATTTAACTACTACAATGTTTGCGATTCAAACCTTACGTGTTAGTTACGAAAACATTTGTCACAAAACGCATAACTTTTCCCGAACTACCCTACAAAGATTATTTAGTATCTACAAAAATAATGTTTATAAGATTTAAAATGAGCTTGATTAATTCATAGAAGTTTATAACAATGATTTTACACGTTATGAAAACTATTTCTAAGCATCCGTCAAATTCCTGTTGTTGCAATATACTATTTTTGATTACTTAACTAATTAATAAAAATTTAAACCTATAATAATTATTTATTAATTTATTACAAAACTATAGAACACTAGCTGACCCGGCAAACGTTGTTTTGCCATATAAATAATAGAAATTAAAAATTTTGTCTAAAAAATAAAATAAAAATTTAGGGGTGGACTACCCCTAACATTTAGGGGGATGAAAAATAGATGTTGGCCGATTCTCATAGATACCGGATAAGCACAAAAAATTTCATCAAAATCGGTCAAGCCGTTTCGGAGGAGTATGGCAACGAAAACTGTGACACGAGAATTTTATATATTAGATAGAAAAGATTTTATTTTGTATTTAGATGAGGGTTGATTGATTGACTTGTTTTTCTTAAGGCGAAAGCGCCAGGTTCGCCCGTGAAAATCAAATTTTCTTACTTTTTTGCAATTTGTGTTAAAGTAATATAAATAATAATGTATAATATTTATATGTAAATGCTTGTACCTGTACAAAATCTATTGTTTAATTAATAATATATAAAGCATTTTAAGCCACCCTTCGCTTGACTAAAAGCAAAACAGATGTAGGCCCAGTTAACCATTATCAATTTCTAAAAGGGGTATCTGGTCCGCGGTCCCAGTTTCATAGTGGGCCGGATGACCCCTAACCCTATCAGTCAAGTCACAGATCGTTCCAGTTGTCAGTGCAAAATATATGCATTTTAATGTTGCTAATACAGAAAATAATCAGAACCTCCTCCTTTTTGAAGTCGGTTAAAAATCGCTAACACTATGAACAAAATGGAAAAAAAATCTACCCACATTCTATGCAAAGAAATGATTTGATTTCTACTACATACTCAATTGAAATTAACGGGTATAATTTCTTACCTGCAACATTTTTCAAGCCTAACTCTTGATGGTTAAGTTATCTTGTAGGAACTGATGGGGCGGTATCACACCCTGAATCCTGCCCCTCTATTTTTAAAACATGATGGAACATAGCGCGAGCTTCAACGGAAGGATGATGCTTCATAACAAAGAACTCGGTAAAACTCGACAATAGTCGACGGTCTTCGTGAAACGTTACGCCCTGAAAAAAAAAATTAATTATGTTGGATTTATGTTTGGAACCATCAACAGGTCATCGGACCACCTTGTGGGAGGCCTTCTAACGCAGCGTCTTTCGGTAGCGCGGTCGCCCTTCTAGAACCTTTCGGCCCCGTTAACCATCTGTTCTGCGATCAATGTGCCTTGCTTGTTTTACGTAATACATAATTCTCACGCTCAGGGTGAAGCGAGAGGGCGTGTCAGACTTTTACTGACTAAAACCCACAGTGTCCCTTCAGTTGCCCTTTGAGTTCCAGGGTCGCTGTAACTGTCTCGCAGGCCCTGGCAGGCCCGGATCCCCTCAATCTTGCTGACTTTGAGGTGCGCCGGGACGACCACTGCGTCGATCCCGGCTTGGTTCTTACCAGAAGGCGAACTACCTATTGATCGCCGTCTGTAGATGGGGATCGCTCCTAATTGCTCTTAATTGGTCCCGATGCCCGGAGCGTCTCTAGCAGTGGACGGGGTGACACACGGGTGTTTCTCCCCATCGAATCCGACAAAGGAACCTTCCGTCACAACCGTGCCCGGTTAGGACTTGCGTTAGGTGGTAAGTGAAGACGCCGAGGCGCCTTTGTAGGTACTCCTCAAAGAGGGACTTGCAGCTACGATCGTAGCGTGCCAAATCAAGCTGTGGTCTGGGCTCCGTTTTTGAAGAAAATATCGGTACCTACCTACCTACGTAATTACATTGTATAATTCGTTCCCAAGTAAAGGGCTGATCAGACGGTTGTAAGCTAGCGTCCCAACCAAGGTGAGCTTGCTAGTTTCAATCCGTGTAGACAGCAGTTGTAATCCATGACCTTCAACGCCCTTGGTTGGGAGGCGCGTATTCCCAACCGCCGAACATGTTGGCGCGTGATTTACATTCATGTAGCCGCAACATAAACCAAGGTCACCTTGGTTGGAACGCTAGTTTGCAACCGTCCGGTCCCCTCAATGATAAAACTAGCTTTTTCCCGTGGTTGCAAAGATCAGGAGATTTCCCATAACGTCACCGTAGGGGCCCAGCAGGGTCGAAGCCTACTGGGGCCACGTAGTGTGAAAGTGAAACCTCGGGCCCTGGGACGAAGGCAATGAAGGAACAGTAGTGAGTTTTTAGTCAGTAAAAGTCTGACACTATCTCCTGCTCCGCCCAAGAGGGAAGGATGTCATTGGATGATTTTCCGAACAGAAAAAAAAAACGACGTGTCAAAATATCAGTCGCGCGAGTGAGAATGAAGGATGGAGTTGTACACGTTGTATAGCGTCATCCTTTTTAACTGTCCAGTTTAGGTCGTGAAATGGAACGCGTTAAGAACTCGTGGTAACAGCAAAACAAAAAAAAATGTATATCCATAAACAATTATATTACAATAATCTATAATTCTATACAGCGTTTCTGAACACTGTTAAATTTGAACAAAGAACACCATTATAAAATGGCGGTACGATAGAACACATTTCACATTTGCAACAAAATATCTAAATTCCAATAGCGTTACAGATTTAAATTACTTACTTACCCATAATAACTTTAATATTTCGAAGTCTTTACAGTAATCACGAACTTCCAACAAGAAATGAACTGTTTTAATTAAATTAAATATCTGCTAGTAATGCCCGCTGTCCGATGTTCTTTCTAGTCGTCGTGCGAATGTGCGGGAGCGAGAATGGAAGAGTGGCAACATGCCGTGGCTTTATAAAAAAAACACCTTGATTCGACTACCTTCAAGAATAAAATATTGTACAAAAATACCCTCGACCACAAGACAAATTGTGTAATGTCCGTACCAGACGTGTGCCTTTTTAAGACGACTTCAAAAAGGAGGTGGTTCTATGTTCGGATGAATGTATTTTTTTTTATGTTCACCGATTTCATGTTATGATTGTTAGAATTGTCATGAGATGCACTCTAGCTATAAGGCATTTAAGTTTGGCTAAGGGGTTAATTTTAGTGGTGGTACCATAACTAAAAAGTGTATAATAAAAAACTATTTACAAAAAAAAATACAACCGACTTCAATGTAAAAAAAAAAACACTGAAAAGTGCAAAATAACATTTATTTCGGAAGTCGGTGTTAAATAACGAAGAGAAAAACTTTATTACGTGTAGAAACAATTAATTTATTTATTTTAATTACCAGATAAAATTATATTTCAAAAAATGTATGACAAAATTGAATGAAACAAACCACAAACAAGCGTGGACGCTTCACGAAACGTGAAACGTCAACTTTGACATCTACGATGACAATTTATCTAACCTAAATGGCGTATTAATTTACAATTTTTATGGAACTTTGGAAAATTATATCTCGTAAACGGCAAGTTTGCGCAACTTAATATTTTGCAAAAAGCTTTCTATTTATGAGTACTGTCTACAATAAAAAAATGAACTTCCAAATCGACGGTCCTTAAAGGAAAGTTTAACCCGTTCAAACCAATTTTCGGTGGAAGTTTGCATGGTAATGTACATCAAATATTTTTTTCAGTTTTATTATTCTCTTATTTTAGAAGTTACAAGGGAGGACACATTTCACCACTTTGCTCTCTCGCGCAAACTATTCAGTTTAGAAAAAAAAATGATATTAGAAACCTCAATATTATTTTTGAAGACCTATCCATAGATACCCCACACGTATGGGGTTTATAAAAAAAAAATATTTGAGTTTCAGTTCTGAGTATGGGCAAACCCCATAATTTTTTTTTTTTCTATTTTTGTGTTAAAATCTTAATGCAGTTCAAAGATTACATCTACTTACCAAGTTTCAACAGAATAGTTCTTATAGTTTCGGAAAAAAGTGGCTGTGACATACGGACGGACAGGCAGACAGACATGACGAATCTATAAGGGTTCCGTTTTTTGCCACACAAACAAAAACACTTTTACACGTTTTTTTTTTTTTCGTCATTTTAAACTATACGAGGCCGGTGTTTCCTAGGTGACAACCCTGAGAATAAACACCGAAACAAACTCAGGGGTCAAAGCCTCTTTTGAAGTCCACGCAGTAAATATGTAATGGTCAAATCACACGAGAACCATGCAGATTTGTCTGAGATGGTCTTTTGAAGAAAGAACCATACAGATTTGAGAGGACCTATCCAGTTAGTGCAAGCCATTGTCAGTACTAGCAAAGCTCAACTCAGGACTATTAAGGAGCTCAACAACAACTGAAGGAACCCTGGGTTTTAGTCGGTAAAAGTTTGACTAAAACCCAATGAGTGAGACTTTTTAATTAGTGAATTACGTGAAGTTACTTCATTGAACCTCCTAGTTTTGAAGTCGGCTAAATAAATAAAACATCTTCATCCCAATGTCTAACACCAGCTTTACAATTTAAACAAACGTTACCGGAAATTGACGCGACGTTGCCAGATTTATAAGAATATTCTAGAATCAGAATTTTCTAGAACAATCAACAGGAAGTTACGAAACACACAAAATAAAGCGCCCTATAAACGATCAAATCATTTGTCAAATTGTACGCGTTTGTCAAATTATTTGATAGTAGGTACATATGCAGGTTTGTTTTGACGCTTTTGTCAAACAGCTACGTGTTTGTCGTGTTTGAAAAAACCTTATTTGACCTTGTGTTTGACAGACAACTGTGAACTTAAACGGCAGTGTTTGTCAAACATTTATATCTCAGTTGTTTTAGCGTTATGAAGGAAGCTACAATACGCGGCATATAAGTTGAACCAAAATGGCGATCGACCTTCAATGCGCAGTAACAGATTTTCGGGTCTTAATTGAAGTACGGCGCAGCGGGGACTGCGCGTAACCATAGCAATTTTACGGCCATTTTAGTTACGCCAAGTAAACAGCCCATGGAGTAGAAAATAATTATCATTACGGACAAAGAGTTATCTGCTGTTTAATCGTTTTTAAAAGCTATTATTTGATGAAAACGTCAAAGTTTGACAAACAAATTTGTCAAACAGAGATCGTTTATAATAATAATAATATACCCTTTAATTCGTTAACATTTGTAACATTATTTTGTAAAGATAAATAAAAGATAAACTAAAAAATAATAAAATAACAAAAAATAACTAATAATAAATATGGGTAAATATGATTCCTAATTGTTAAGGACCCTTTCGGCCTCCTCCAAGGTTTTTCAGTTGGATCTGTCCCTGGCCTTGTTAATCCAATCAGCTCCTGCTGTTATTTTTATTTCATCGGACCAACGTTCGTATGGGCGACCTCTGCTCCGGTGTCCACCTGGGCAGGGGCGCCGACTGCTTGGGTGCTCGGGGGCTCAAGCACCCATGAGAAATAAACAGTGGGTGCCGAACACCCCTGAGAATAGACATCAAGAAACAGATCAGTAATCGCTTTTTAGGTTAAGTATAAATTATAATAATTCTTGATACTAAAAACTAGTTTCAATTCGTTTCATTTTTATCAAACATAATTAGTAATTTAGTACGCAGTATGTAAGTAGGACATTTATTTATTTGTCGATCTATCATTGTGCATTTATCTTCTTTCACTTCGTCACTTTTTCGAGTCATCAAATGAGCATGAGCACCCATGAGGTTTTCTAAAAGCCGGCGCCCATGCACCAGGGCCTGTGACCTGGGCCTGATTTGATCGTTTATAGGGTGCTTAAAAGGGACGACGTAGTATTGTATGTGTGAGCGAGAAAATAATGAGTTAAAAAGTTTCAACTATGAGAAATATAGGTTTACTAGCTTCAACCAGCGACTTTGTCGGTTCATCCGCGTGAATGTCGGTTATTACGGACGTCAAGTAGAAATCGAAGTCAAATAAAAAGTATACAAAGTGCCAGAAAACTTGGAATAAATTACATTGACCTTTCCCTAATATCTCTGCACTGCGTAGGTACCCGAAAAACAAACAATGTACTGGATTCATTACTAGAACATGTAAAGGATCACGATAGATGTCGATTCAAGATAGTTTTATGTCTTTATTTCAGTTTTTGAAATTAAGAATGGTAATAAATGGAGGAGGGTCAATGACCGTTATTCCAAGTATATCTGGCGCTTATTTTAGCAGATGTCCTTGCTTGAAGTTCAAGCTTACTCTGTACCAATTAAATTTCATCAAGAGCAGTATATCCGTAAAAGTGTAAGTGACAGACAGAGTTACTTTCATATATCTATATATATAAAAGAAAGTCGTGTTAGTTACACCACTTATAACTCAAGAACGGCTGAACCGATTTGGCTGAAAATTGGTGGGGAGGTAGCTTAGAACCAGGAGACGGACATAGGGTACTTTTTTTTTTTACTTTTTTTTTTTAGGGTAGAGTAGGGTATTTTTTTTTTTTTACTAAATCCCGCTTTTGGGCAGAACAACGTCTGCCGGGACCGCTAGTTTATAATATTAGTAAGCAAGTAAGTAAGTATATAACATATCTATATATATAAAAGAAAGTCGTGTTAGTTACACCACTTATAACTCAAGAACGGCTGAACCGATTTGGCTGAAAATTGGTGGGGAGGTAGCTTAGAACCAGGAGACGGACATAGGGTACTTTTTTTTTACTTTTTTTTTTAGGGTAGAGTAGGGTAATTTTTTTTTTTACTAAATCCCGCTTTTGGGCAGAACAACGTCTGCCGGGACCGCTAGTTTATAATATTAGTAAGCAAGTAAGTAAGTATATAACATATTTTATAAAATAAAGTAATAATTTTGTCTTCTTACGATTCTTGATCATACCTAAGGTCTAGATTTTTTTATCTAAAAACTGATTTTGTCATAAATCTACGATATAGGTACGCAAGTTTGGGATGATTCATTGAAAAATAAAGGCATAAGTTACTAATTTCATAAAATTTATTTAATATAATAAATGTTTCAGGGTGCTGTTGGGGCTGCCTACATACTGCAGTGCATCGTGCATGTTCCCTTTAGCGCGTGTGGATGATTTCCACGATATAGTGAGAAACAAGGCTGCCTCGTTGCTAAGCAGATCTAGGACCAGCTCCAATGGCATTCTTCGAACCTTAGCCGATAAGCATGATGCGCCAGTGATCAAGCACTGGTTGCAATTGTTAGTACGGCATTAGTTTAAGTTTTTTACTAACCATTGGACCCATTTAGTCTTAAATAAAATTATTATTATTTCGGTTATTCATTATTATATCATATAAATTATATTTTTAAATATTTCAATTAAAAAAAAACACATTTAAAAATAGAAAAAATAGTGTCCCACCGGTATCGGGAACAGGATCCAAGCTACCGGCGGTCAGGGCTCCAGAGAAAGGAACCTCCTAACAATACGAGCCGTGTCCAGGAGTACCGCTTTCTGGATCAAACCCTTGATCCAGCCGCCTAAAGCGAGCCTTTATTATTATTATTAAGTCACGTACATACACTCATATCTCATACCAATTCGAAAACCCCAAGATAGGGTAAAAAATATTTCTTAAACATTATACATAACATACTGGCAAATAATATAAATTCCAGCCTGTTTTAAACGCATCGTATAGTAATTTAATCATAATAAAGCCATTTATTCCATAACCCTTAAATTGTATATTTCAAATGTTGTTAGTATTTTTTTCTTATATATGAACCTTAAGATCTAGTGTTATTATATGAATCTGCTTCATCTAGGTTATAGACCTTATTTTGAGTATAGGCCTCCCCCAACCTTTTTTGCATCGTATAGTACACGGCAAATAAGTTGAACCATCCGCCTACGGCTACGCGCAGCCCCCCACCTCGACTGAGACCCGAAAATCAGTTATAATCCTCGTCACACAAGTTGAACCATCATGTCGGTCGACCTTGAATGCGCAGTAACCGATTTTCGGGTCATAATCGTGGGGAGCCGCGAGCAACCACAGCAAATGGTTCTCAACTTATATGTCGCGTACTATACACCTCTTTAGATTTCACCCACCTCTACACGAGGCGGTAAAGATGTTGCAAGGTTCTCCTGAATAAAATGCTCATAGCTGTTTATTTCAGTAAATAACGTGAAATCTGTCAAAGCGCTTTCTGGTCCTGTCAGAGATGACATAAACACAAGGCCTCGTAAGAAGTAACGATCAACGTCTAATCGATTTTCTGGGAAGGTAAGACCTGTTCCGCTGTTGCCGTTGCAGATAAGAGTCCCTGTGGAAAAAAAAGGAAAAATAACATGAATTATATAGGGTAACTGGTAATTAGTGACTGATACGTAAACACGTGATTGTACTCATGATTACAAACAACTTTCCCAAAGAAACTTTTTTTATATACTCACTAGTTTGTAGGTACATTCACTGATTAGGTACGTAAACCTATGGGTTTGCAAGCTGCGCGGGTATCACTATTGTATGTACGAAGGCATCACGCGACTAACAGCTGAGCGGTCGCCGGTCGCAGGCGCGCGCTTATTTAAACAGCTGTTTTATTATTGTGATAAAACTAATGAGAATATAAAAAAGTTTCTTTGGGAAAGTTGTTTATAATCATGAGTACAATCATGTGTTTAAGTATCGGTCACTAATTACCAGTCACCCTATAAAAGTACTAGGTACAATTTCAAAGCTCAGCAAAAAAATACAGAAGCGTAGCGTGGACTAACGAAAATACTCGTAGCTTCAATTCTACATTACTTCATGAAACACAAT
The DNA here is from genome assembly GCA_961205895.1 of Mythimna pallens. NCBI lineage: Eukaryota > Metazoa > Arthropoda > Insecta > Lepidoptera > Noctuidae > Mythimna > Mythimna pallens. The sequence continues at coordinate 4,862,090 of OY540854.1, read as the reverse complement.
ATTATAATATACACCATTATTTTTTGGTTTGTTTTCACTAGTGCCATTAACAGTTCCATGATAAAATTACTAATGTTTTTTTTTAAATCACTAGTTCCATTTTAAAAGAATCTGGAATTAAAGGAACTAATGTTGAATTTTTTATCACTAGTTCATGTTTCTTATTTTAGGCATTTTACACTAAAAGAGCATCAGTAGTTCCATCATGGAACTGTTAATGGTAGGTACTAGTGACAACGAACCTATTTTTAACCGACTTCAAAAAGGAGGAGGTTCTATGTTCGGCTGAATGTATTTTTATTTAATTAGTACAAAAAAATGGGGCTCTATCCGTACCCATTATTACTGATCATAGTTGTGCAGTCAAAAGTAAATAAAACGAAATCCCAAAATGTTTAATATGGTAGCAAAGCCAAAATCGCGAAAAAAATATCAGCTATTCAGTACATTAGGCAAACATACTGAACAGCAGATTTTTTTTCGCGATTTCAGGTTTGTTCCCATAGTAAAAGTTGTTTGTTATCATGAGCACAATCACATGTTTAAGTATCGTACACTAATTACCAGTCACCCTATATGTATGCGGGCGTAACTGCGGGCAATAGCTAATGTTGTATAACGCACACGGTTGGGAAAAGACTTGAATCCTCTCACCATTATCGCGACCAGCGCAGAACTTGTCTCCAGTAATATTCTCAATAAAGTAGGGAGGGGGCTTCTGGATGCACTTGCGAAATGGTATGTAGGGGATCCTTTGAACCGTCAATTCCTTCTGCTGCTCCTTGCCGCGAGTGTAAGGTAGTACTGCTTTAGGTAGCAACCTGAAATGGCTATTTGAAATCCATGCTTAATATTATAAATGTGAAAGTGTGTGTGTCTGTTTATTTGTCTTTCTTTCACGGCAAAACGGAGCGACGAATTGACGTGATTTTTTAAGTGAAGATAGTTGAAGGGATGGAGAGTGACATAGGCTACTTTTTGTTTCTTTCTAACCCCCCACTCCTCCCTCCACTAAAGTGGGGGGTGGAAGTTTGTATGGAGAAAGCTACTTTTACGCGGGCGAAGCCGCTGGCAGAAACTAATAAAAATATACTTATATTTCGACTGGCCTGTTGGTCTAGTGGTTAGTGGCCCTGACTGCTATGCCGGAGGTCGTGGGTTCGATTCCCACCCAGGACAAATGTTTGTGTGTTGAGCACGATCATTTATTCTGTCTGGGTGTAATTTGTCTATAATAATGTATGTATTTAGAAATATATAAGTATGTTTATCTGTTGTCTAGTACTGATAACACAAGCTCTGCTTAGCTTGGGACTAGATGGCGTTGTGTGAAAGTTGTGGAATAATAATGGAGTAATTTGTTGCCAACATAATTTTAAGTAAGTACGCTACTAACATAATATGGATCCAGTAACTGCTAGAAAAAATAATAATAATTAGTCTGGCCATAAATACTGTTACTGATTGGACTATTGGAGTGGACTGACGAACAACAAGATCCTGTAAGGGTTCTTTTCCGGTACGGAAAAAGATGCGGAACCCCAAAAAATATTGAATATTGCATTTAGATGTGGAAATTGGCATATATGAATAAATATAACAACACATGAGCAGTGGTGGCTGAGTGGTAACGGCCCCGATTTACGAGTTGTAGGTCGCGGGTTCAAACCCAGCCAGGCGCATTACTTTGTGTAATTTATTTCATCACCACTGCTCTCAAAACGGTGAAGGAAAACATCGTGAGGAAAAACCGGCATGTCCTAGAACCAAAAATTCGAAGACATTCAACAACCCGCACTGGGCCCGCGTGGTGGATTACGGCCCATTCCCTCTCCTGGAGAGGCCTGAGACCCAGCAGTGGGAACATTAAAAAGGCTGATTATGCTAATAACAACACATTACAGTAGGTAATAAATGTTTTATGCAATAAAAAAAGTTATTTTTTGTAAGTAATAATATTTATGGCAAGATAATTATAATTAAAGTTTGTATGAAGGGGGGGGCGATCTCTTATACTACCGATTCAGAAAATTCTTTTACCAGTGTTGCAATGCTACTTAAATAAAGTCCCAGTCAGAAAGTCAATATCAGAAAGTCAATAATCAGAAAGTCAATAGTCAAAAAGTCAACAGTCAGAAAGCCTTGAGTCAAATTTTTATTATATTACGTTTACGAGACATAATAGTACTTTTTAATACAAGTGAAGAAAGTTTGTCACTGCGGCCGACACCGCCAATTGCCAAGCGCTGCTGCGACAAATTTCCACTTGCATTAAACGACATTTTTTAATACACTTACAAAAAAATGAATAAATAAACTGGCGTTGACGCGCAGCCTGAAATGATAAATACAATTAATTGTGGCGGAAGCGAGCTCGTGCACTTTTCCGCACTAGAACGTAGAACAGAAATATTGCGCGTCTAAAGGCGGGTATTCGAGAAAGTGTATTCAAATTTCAAAAGGTTCTTACCGTTCCCAAGTTTCCCTCTTGCAACTGTTTTCCATTGAAGATGGGGTCGAAGTCCAGGCAAACTGGTTGGAGTTCCGTAGTGAAAGTGAAAGCTCGGCTCAGTATAACTAGGGCTAAGTCATGCTGGTAATGATTCGCAAGTCCTTGAAAGCGTTCGGGAATTTTAACGTCTTTTACCTACGAATAAATAAAGAAAGAAAGAAAACATTTAATTATGGAATCAGATGTCAGGGCCGAGGGGAGACCTTCTGCGAAGCAGTAATGCTAGTGAAGGAGGCAGCCGCACGCGTGAGTGATCGGACTTCCTCATGCCCCAATTTCCAATCACCGTAGGCGTAGGCTTGTGGATGGCGAGCAATGGGTAGCTCGCAGTTCGGCTGTCTGGTAAATTTCCGAACCGAGCCTGAGTCTTCGATTGCGCGTAGTGTTCCATGCGCGTCTCAAGGAGATGTGAGCAAAACCGGAGGGGCCCAGCAGGGTCGAAGCCAACTGGGGCCATGGGTTTGCTTCTGAAAGGAAACCCCGGGGTCCTGGAACGCAAGGCAAAGAAAGAACATAGGAGTGGGTTTTAGTCAGTAAAATTCTGACACACCCTCCCACACCACCCTAAAGTTGGAGAAGTCCTTGGATGATTTCCCACCTCAGCGTTACCATACAGACACATACAGAAATATACAAACACATACAGACACACACACATATATAGTACGCGGCAAAAAAGTTGACCCCATTGCCATGGTTACGCAGAGCCCCCCACTTCGATTGAGACCCGAAAATCGGTTACTGCGCATTCTTGGTCGACTACCATGATGGTTCAACTTCTTTGCCGAGGATTATACAGACACATACAAACTTATACCATTATTGAAAGTGTGAACAATTAAAAGTAACTTACAGAAAACTTGTCACTGCTAGCTGTCTCCCTGAATTTGTTCGTGCCGACTACCACCCTATATTTTGTTTTGTCGATCTTCGTAAATAGTACATGCTGCCAGAAGTAGTGGGCAGTTGAAATTCGAAATACGAATAAGAAGATATCTAATCTTATCTCTCGTTTTTGTTCGCTTAGTTCTTGAGAGAGCAGCCTTCTATACCACCGAATACTAATGTACTAAGTTCCCAGAGCTGTCAGACATAACTTATTTTCATATGGATGAAACCTTAGGTTCTCAGTAGCGTCTCATGTGCTTTGAATACCTGTGTACTTGTGGAGCTCCCCTTTGGGGCCCCTGAGCAGGTACCAGGTGAGAAAGGGAACTAAAAAAAACGAGTTACTACAATTAGTCTCTGACTACTGAAATAAAACTTTGTAATACCTAATACATATTTAAAAATCAAACATGTAAAAATAAGTAGTTCTTTTTTTTTGCGCTTTAATGTGTCCGACAGAAGTTTTCGTCCATGGAAAGTGTCTGACACTTAAGATACTTTAGAATAATATTCTACAAAACATCTATAAAAATCAGCCATAAAAATTTATTTTTATTTTTAGTTCCCTTTCTCACCTGGTACCTGCCCAGGGGCTCCAAGGAGGAGACGCTACTGAGAACCTGAGGTTTCATCCATGTGAAAATAAGTTATGTAATACAGCTCTGGGATCTTGGTCTATAAATAAATTGTAACTAGTGGTTCCTGAGATGCCTGAGATATTAAAAATTGGGATAAGGTTATGAGAATTATGAATATAGTTTATTTAAAGATTAAGATTCCTCTAAGAATTACAGGTTGACGATAGACGGGTCGGCAAAGGTCCCACTGCATCAGACTGCATAAAAAAATATGCAGTCTGATGCAGTTCATGTGTTGAGTGACATGTTTCAAACTTCTTAGTATTTTTTGCAGTCGGGTTTTTAACACTTATTAAATAAATATTTTATTTCCTGCATTATAAATCGTTAAAATATAAAAGGTCCGTTTTGACATTTGAGAAAGACTGAATGAGAACTGAGAATGTTACTGGAACAAAACTGAAAGAAATAATAAAATAACAATTAATTACATAAAGTGTTTTAAATAATACATATCTTTTTTTAGTGTGTTAAATATGATGGAATATATTGCGAGCATTCTTTTTGCGCTTACTTTAAAGTAGCATGCAATTTCGAATTATTACGTTTGAGAAAAAAATCACAAATTAAAAAATCGCAGAATTCGGAATTATGATTTTTTCATCTGGTAACCCTAGGTGTGAAGGACCTCTTACTAGACGATTATTTATAACATAAAAGAATCCGATGTATGTGGTAAAAAAAAACTAACCTTAAACTAACATATAGACATGTAATAAAACTTATCGAATAATAAAAGTAACACTGGATGTATTTGCATACCGGTCTTGTAACACATCTTTCTGACACAAATCTATCTAAAAAAATATCACTAAATATTATACTTTTAGACACAAATATCGAACGAATATTACTGGGTACACATGAATTCGTTTCAATGAACGTTCTTCGTTGTGAATCTGCGATGATTTGAGTAGGTAGGTACCGTTCAGTGGCGGAACTGTAGGGTTTTTTTTTTTTTTTTGTGTGGCCTCTCGCAGGTCAACCTAGGAGGTTGTCGGCTGCTTAACCGGACTTGCCTGTGGCGGCCTCAATTCGAGAATCAAAGCCTCCAGCCAGGGCTTACTTAACTATAACTTAAAACTAAGCGACTACACGCTAAGGGCACCCCCTGTGGGGTACGGACCTCGGCTTAGGGCGTCGCTGGGGGGGGACAGCAAGGGACGGGCTGGATCGAACAAAGATTTTATTATTATTATCGGGGAATTTTAAAACTACGGCTCAGCGACGCGGGCTGGCTCGAGCAAGGGACGGGGAGGACGTTTACGGGAGTGTCGCGGCGGGCCTCGGCGGCGAGGACGGAAGGACGGCGGTCTGTATTGTCTGCGAACTGTACTTGTTTCCTTACGGCTCTCTTGGAGCAGGGTAGTGGGGTCATCGGGGGTGACGAGAGTATGCCTAGGACGGCGAACCTTAGAGATACGGGAGGGTTCGTATCGGGCTGCCGATACTTTGAGGGGGTTGCGGTGTTTCACAGCAGTATCGAAGAAACGCTTGCAAAGGCGTTTCATGAACTGCTGGATGGTGGGGATTTTGAGATCTAGATGTAGATTCTCATTTCGGACATAATATGGGGCACCGAGAATTTTACGGAGGGTCCTATTTTGAAGGGTCTGCATCCTATGGAGGAAGCGGGGCTTGGCGTGTGCGAAGATTGCACATGCATACGTCATGATCGGGCGGATTACTGCAGTATAGAGGCGCAGCTTGCACTTAAGTGACAGTTTGCTGCGGGCAGTCATGAGATAATGGAGCCTACCTTGAGCGAAAGCGGCTCGCGAGCGAGCCTGCTTTATGTGCTCGGCGAAGGACAAGTGCTGATCGAGGATCACTCCGAGGTACTTGGCTTGCTTCTCCCAGGGGATCGGCTTACCGTACATGGTGATCGGAGGGGGAGGGGGGACGGACTTCCGCTGTTTCGAGTAGAGAACAGCTTGACTCTTATCAGGGTTAACCTCGATCCTCCATTTCCGGAACCATTTGCCCAAAATGTTTGCGGAGGTTTGGAGATTGCGAGCGATAACTCTGGGGTCACGACCGGTGTAGTAAATTGCCGTGTCGTCGGCGAATAGAGCCAACTGGGCCTTTTTACTTTTGGGAAAACACTACGGAGCCTTGAAGGACTCCAGCTCGAATGGGGTGGGGGGAGGAGAGGGCTCCCTCGATTCGATAGCGGAAGGTGCGATTCGACAGAAAGTCTCGCATGATGAGCACGAGACGATCCGGCACACCGAGTTGATATAGCTTATATAATAAGCCATATATTGTGCCAGACCTTGTCGAATGCTTTCGCTATATCGAAATACAAGACACCCGTCATCGCATTACGCTGGAAGCCAGCGCTTAGGTGCTCTACGATGCGGTGGACTTGGTGGACGCATGAGTGCTCGGTACGGAACCCGAACTGCTCATCAGGAATGAGACCCTTGGATTCGGCAAAATCTTTGAGTCGCTTATAAATAAGCCTCTCGTAGATCTTACCGAGAACATTGAGGAGACTGATGGGGCGGTAACTGGTGGGGTCAGACTTGGGCTTGCCTGGTTTGGGGATACCGATAACGGTGGCCTGTTTCCACGCTTGGGGGAAGATATTATTGCTTAATGTGCTATTGAAGATAGTGGTCATTAGCATTATAAGTTGGGGGGGGAAGAGTTTGAACACTCTATTTGTGATACCGTCGGCGCCGGGGGCTTTCCTTGGTTGAAGTTTTTTGATGATATCCTCCACCTCGTCGGGAGTGACGGGGGCCAGAGGGTTATCAGGGTCTTCCACGGGAGGGAGGGAGGCTCTACGTTCGACTTCAGCGTCCACCATGTCGATGTGGGCTTGGTCTACTAGTTGAGAGCTAGGCGAGCATTGGACTTCGAGGCTGTCGGCTAGGCATTCCGCTTTTTCAGAGTTGTCGAAAGCGACACTCTTATCAGGGCGGGTGAGCGGAGGCATAGAGGACTCTTCAGTGGAACGTAATTTCCTCTGAAGTTGCCAGAAGGCGAGATGAGTAGGTTTGAGTTCGCTGAGCGTCTTGTCCCAGCGGGCGGAACGCAGCTCGGTCATGCGTTTCTTTACAGCACGCTGTAATCTACGCATGTGAGCCTTGTTAGCGTCGCAAGGAAAAGCGCTGTATGCACGGATGGCTGCGTTCTTCTCGGTCATCAGAGCCCGTACATCGAACGGGATTTTCCAGCGAAGGTCCTCCTTCGCAGGAATCTCCCTTGAACATTCGTTCAGGACGGATTGTACGTGGTCTGTGAGCGAGTCGATTGCCGCCGTCGTGTCAACGACTGAGACTATGTGGTCGGGAATAGAATCCAATTGAGGTGACGTGGTAGATTTCAGTTTTTCGCTTACTTTCTTCCAGTCAGTGATCAATTGGGAAGCGGGGGGCTGGCCCGGGTCGAGATTGCCCGAACGGGAGCCTAGGTGCATAATCACGGGTCGGTGATCGGAGTTAAGCTCGTGTATTGCTTCTATAGATTGCAACCGGAGGTTGACATTCTTAAGGAGCGCTACATCGAGGACGTCGGGGCTATGGTTGGGATCATGGGGGAAGTGAGTTTGACACATCGGGGCGATGATGTCAAAGTTAAGGGATGCACCAAGATTGAACACGACCTTTCCCCTAGGGTTGGTCGTACTACTGTTCCAGGCTGGGTGTTTAGCATTGAGATCGCCCGCTATGATAACGAAGTCACTCAAGCCAAAGAGGGCAGTGAGGTCGCTAGTAAGCGCGATGGACTCGTCTGGCATACGAGACGAGGAAGTCGGAGGGGGATAGTAGGCAGAGACGACAGTGATCGGTTGATGACCAGTCATGCCTACTCGGCAGGCCGAGTATTCCAAGAAAGATCGGGGCGCGGGTGGAGCTAGAGGGATACAGTACAGTTCCTTTCTATAATAGATAAGGGTGCCACCACCGTGACAGCGAGATCTACCGTTGCGAACTAGTCGATAGTTGGCAATTCTAGGATCTTTACGGTAGGGTTTGAGGAATGTTTCCTGGATGAGGAGAAGGTCTAACTGATGGTCGCGGAGGAACGTGGCGATCTCATCTCTCTGATTGATAATGCCTAAGCCTAACTTTAGGGATCGCGGTTTGGTACAACAAATTTTTTGTTGTCTATCCATTTAGAGGTACGGCAGGTAGTTTGTCGAGTTCGGCTGTGACCGACTCGTACTTATTGAATAGCGCAGCGCGCTTGGCAAAGTCGAGTTGGCCAGTGACTTCCGCTAGGGTTAGCTCGTCAGCTAAGTCCCTAGCGTCCTGCGTCATAAAGATGCGATAGTTGTCCAGGATAATCTGGCCAACTGTTCTGCGTGGGAACGCAGCTGAAACTTGGGGCGCGTTTCGGGGAGGTTTAGCGGCCACGGGGGCCACAGAAGCCGGGGAAGGCGCTGGGATGGGCTTAGCCATTAGCGCTGGAATTGGCTGGGAAGCCACCAAAGCCGGGAAGGCTTTTTGGTGGTTTAGCTGATTCCAGAGGGATGGTCTCTGGGGTGCGAGACGTTCGGGGGGCTGGGAAGAGGGGACTTTCCCGGAGGGTGCTTCCCTCTGCTGGCGAGCGGCAGCACGCTTTGCCAGCTTGGGAGGGATTTTGGGGGCTTTGGGGCAGCCACGGTAGTTAGCCGGGTGCCCGGCTTGGCCGCACAGCACACAGCTGGGAGGCTCTGTGCAGAGTGTGCGATCCTTTGGACGGGGGCAGTCAGAAGTGCCATGCTCGCCCAGACACTTAACGCATCTGGGCGTAGCGTAACAGTTCTTCTGCGAGTGGCCGTATAGTTGGCAGCGGTGACACTGCCCAACTATCGTGGGTCTATAGGGCTTCTCGATGGAGATGCCGGAGAGGGAGCAGATCGACTTTACCTTGAAGATGGGGTGGTGCCCGTCGGTCGGGTTGCAAACCACAAGGATCATGTCGTATACTTGCTTCCTCTCGCCTTGTGAAGGCGATGGACAGCGGAAACGGGGATGTTTTGGGCCAGCAGGTCGGCCTTAATGTCCTCGGCGGGGATTTCCTTGGGAACACGTCTGATGACCACTCGGGTCGGCGTGTCCTCAGGGAGGGAGTATGTGTGAAAGGAGATTCTCCTTTCACGGAGGACTTTGGTCAGTTCCCGATAGTCAGTTGACGTCGGGACTTGGACTTTTATGCCTTGTTGGCAGGAGCGGGCGTTTGTGTAGTTGATCTTGCGATCGCTACACATTTTGGACACGTCTGTCCATTTACCCTTGTCCTGGATGTACAAGGGTGGAGGGGGGCGCTGCTTCTTCAGCTGAGTGACAGAAGCGGAAACGGAGGGGGGACAACCAGCCTGCGAGGCGGGGGCGGGCTGGGCAACAGGGGCGGGCTGGGTAGCGGGGGCGGGAGAAGACGCAATGGTCTTCTTTGCTTTGCAGGCCTGAGCGGCCTTCCTGGCTTTCCTCTTGCCCCCTAGGACGACTTGGAAGTCGTCCTCGGAGGAAGAGGATTCAGGGGACTGATCGGAGTCCGAAGAGGCTTGCGACGCTGAGTCGCTGGCGGGGACGGAGGTGTCCATTGCCTCATTGGCAAAGTGGGCTACCAATAGGGGAGGCATATCTGGGGGAGGACGGGGGCAGGGGGTCGGCGGGGACGGACCGGAGTCCGGGAATGACAATACGTCACTGAAGTCAGTGACGCTCGATGGGACGGTGGGGGGGGGCCTCTAATTGAGGCGATTTTCTCGCCATATTTGGCGAGGAAATCGGGGTCCTTGAGGAGGACCTCTTTGACGAACGCTAATATGATAGCGTCCGTCATGGTTAAAAGGGACTTGGGATTAGGTCACATGAGTTGGAAAAACTCATGTGCAAACTCCTATCGGTCCCTACGTCCCCGGGTGGACGGGCCCGGGGGTGTGTGACCCTCCCAGTAAGGGTTGTGCAGACTGGGAGGTGTGTACCTAATGGTGTGCCCTAAGCTTGTAACCGATCGCCAATCTCAATGTGCGATCGGGCCCTACCAGGGTCTGGTGCGAAGGGATAGACACCCGAACATACACCAGGTGTGTAGCTGAAAGAGAACTCGGAGTATTAGATTTGACTAGGAGATCCCCCAAGGCCAAAATCTAGCTCCCGACTCCAAATGACTGCCTAGCCCTGAAGGGGTTCGGCGGGTGTATTGGGGCAACACCCCCTTGACTTCGTTGACACCGTGAGGTTTCCCGTCAAGGACCACGAAACTGTGGCTTTTCCCTTAAGGGGCACAACGTTTATCGACTATTTCCCGTTAAGGAAACGTATATCCTCCACTGCCTTGAGAAAGGCGGCTTCGGATCGCTGGTGCGGTCGGGGACCACGGATGACGTCACGGGGTGACGTAACGACACGGAGCACGGAGCGGGCGCGGAGCACAGAGCGGCACGACCGTTCGGGGCGAGCGTCGGGCGGAGAGTGAAATATTTTTTTCACTACAGCAGCTCAAACAAGTAGGTTTTGCTGCTTGAAAACAGTGAGCAAAACTCGATTTTGCTCACTGCGTGAGACAAAGTAACTTTATATTTTTTTTTTTATTAGCCTTACAATTCGAAACATTCGAACTGCACTGTACTCTGTCTCTTTCTAGCCCTTATAAAAAAGCGAGTGAGAGACATGCCATTTCGAAGTTCATTCCGAGTTTGAAATTCCACCACAAAGAAAAACACGTTTGGAAATGCGTAATAAATAGAAAATATTTGTAAAACATAAAATTGTTTTTTTTTATAAATAAATTATTGAATTTTAAATTTATTATTTTATTTGAACAAAAATAAGAGTTCCTGAGTACTTATAGCAGATAAAACCGGCATTTAACCTTTAAATAATTATTTCTAGTTTCAACATTGACTGTTTTAGAACGTGCTTTAAAAAAACAGCGGAAATAAAATAGTGGCAAATAAGATTAAAAATGTTAAAATAATTGTAAAATATGAGCAAAACTAGCGACAGAGATAGTATTTATTTTAATTGAAATCATTATTGAATCTATTACTGTTAATTATTTTATTTCCCAAGTAATATGTGTTCTCGCTGCTGAAGTGAAAAATTATGTGTGTAACACGAGAGCAAAACTTTTTGCATCTCGTGCCTTTGAATCCCTCCCCTCGCTCAGGATTCTACTTTAGAATCACTCGCTATCGCTCGTGATTCAATCAAAGAATCCTTCGCTTGCACGGGACTCAAAATTAGCACTCGCAGCAAAAAACAACTTTGCTCTCTTGTTGAACAAATAACTATTTTCTTTAAAATACTTACACAAGTATTATTTTTTTTCTTATTATTATTTTTTATTAATCCAGGCACATCAAATGATTTATATTTTTTATTTGACACACCTAATGATTCATTTTTTTTCTTATGCATTGACATACCTAATGATATTGTTTTTTTTGATGATTTTATTGTTTATATTTTTATGTGGTCTGATTTTTTTATACCAATTATATTAGGTAGAGTTTTAAAGTTGTATAAGATTATTTCTAACCATATAGCGTTATTTGACATTATTCTCAATAAAGTTTGCATGCCTAATATAAGGTAGATAGGCCCACTCAATTATTGTTATATCTTATTTTATGTACCTACAATCTATGCAAATAAATGTTTACTTTACTTTACAGATTTAAATAGGAGCGTGATCATTTGTATAATCCTATTTAAAAAAAAAAAACTACCATTATTATTTACTTTATTATTTGTGCTAACTTTCAAGTATATCGGTATAAGAAATGTTATTTTGCACACAAACGGATTAACTGAAAGGTTGAATTTTCTACCCTTAGTTAGGGGCGCCAGCTTTTAGAAAACCTCATGGGTGCTCATGCTCATTAATTTGATGACTCGAAAAAGTGGCGATGTGTGAGAAGAGAAATGCACAGTGATCGACCGACAAATAAATAAATGTCCTACTTACATACTGCGGAACGAAGGTACCACAAACACCTAAACCCAACACAAATATCTGTTTTATCAACAAACATACGTGTTGGTGCGGGAATCGAACCCGCGACCCTGCGTCTTAACCGGCATTAAATAAATAAAACATATACTACCAATAGACAGGACATAGCGAACAAAATCGTAATCAGATACTTATTACCTAGTGGTCATAAGTCACTCAGTCTAGTATGACGCCCCTACACGTCAAGTCGTGTTTGTATCCGCTCTATGCACTAAAAGAAAATAATTTTCTGAGAAAATATGCCGAACTGCGCATTACGCTATTGCTAATCTTGTTATGATTAAATGACTGGACCTAACTTCGGTTTATTTTCGTAAATATTTTTGGAATTTACGAAGTCATTCATTAGAATTCAATATTTTTTATAAATAATTCTAGAAAATTTGTTGATTTTTTGATAACGCCATCTATTGCTGAAAAGCTTAACCTTACCTTTATCACACACTGAGGCTGTACCACGAGCTCATAATGTGATCCATTTTACAACCTAAACCGAACTGTTAAAGGGACGGAGTGTTATATAGGGTGTATAGCCCCATCACTCTTTTTCGCTCGTACGACTGACATTTTAACATTATCATGGTAAGGCCCCGGCCACCTACCGAGCGATAGTTAAATAATTATAAATTTTGACAAGTTTAATTCGCGAGTTTGCTATTCAAAGCCAGATGGCGTCACTGAGGCATAAGGATGACAGTTTTCTAAGATTTTTTTCTGATAGCCGCTCTATTGTATCTCTTTTTTATGAACAAGTTTGATTACTTACGTTCTTGGATAAATTTCCTATAAATTGAACGCATTATATTTTATAGTCTCTACCCTCAAATTTTTTTTTTTCGTTTTTATTTGTAAAAAGTCATATTCCCGCCACTATTTTGTTTATGGCGCCCCTGCAGTTTGACAGTTCTTGACAGTTCTTGTTCGTGAAAAGGTTAAATCTCTTTGGCCGTACCTAATCCACCACGCGTGCCCAGTGCGGGTTGGTGAATGTCACATGTCTTCGAATTTTTGGTTCTAGGACATGCCGGTTTCCTCACGATGTTTCCCTTCAACGTTTTGAGAGCAGCTGACCGAAACTGACTGATATCAACGCACAGCCAAAACTACTAGGATTAGAAACATGTAAATTTTGCACAAGGCTTCAACATCAGTTTTAGTATGCAAAACCCGAAACACGTGTCTAGTATTTTTATGTAAACAATCTATGTACAAAATTTCATAACTGTATCATGAAAAATCACAAAGTTATAAGCTTGTTATGTTACCAGGTTGTCCGCACAAATACATGGTCACAGGGCTATCCAGGCAACTGAAGGGTGGTTTTCCCGCACCCAGATGTGCGCTGGTGCCTAATGCCCGCTATGACCTGCCGTGACCTGTGTTGTACTTAGTGTCGGTGTTGTCCAACTTGAAAAAAAAATATAACATGGTGTAAAAATTATTGGAATCGATTCAGTTACCGATTCTGAACAAACTGTGTTCAGGTTTCGCTTATAATATACTAAAAATAAGGTTGTAGGTTGTAGGTATAACGTAAGCGAGCACTAAGGGCAGGGGCGCCGACTCCATGGGCGCTCGGGGGCTCGAGCACCTAAGAGAAATAAACAGTGGGTGCCGAGCAGCCCTGAGAATAGACATCAAGAAACAGATCAGTAATCACCTTTTAAGGATGGGCGTTTTTTCATTACCCGACGACCCGTTTAGCGCAGTGGCTTATAGCGCCGGTTAAGACGCAGGGTCGCGGGTTCGATTCCCGCACCAACACGTATGTTTGTTGATAAAACAGATATTTGTGTTGGGTTTAGGTGTTTGTGGTACCTTCGTTCCGCAGTATGTAAGTAGGACATTTATTTATTTGTCGGTCGATCACTGTGCATTTCTCTTCTCACACTTCGCCACTTTTTCGAGTCATCAAATGAGCATGAGCACCCATGAGGTTTTCTAAAAGCACCAGCTTTTAGAAAAGATAAATTATTTTCTTTTAGTGCATAGAGCGGATACAAACACGACTTGACGTGTAGGGGTGTCATACAAGACTGAGCGACTTATGACCACTAGGTAATAAGTATCTGAAACCCGTAGTCCTAGAACGCAAAGGGTAATTGAAGGATACAGGTGTGGTTTTAGTCAGTAAAAGTCTGACACGCCCTCCCGCTCCACCCAGAGCGCGAGAAGTCATTTGGATGATTTCCCACCATAAGTATCTGATTAAGATTTTGTTCGCTATGTCCTGTCTATTGGTAGTACATGTTTAATTAATTTATTTATTTTATGCTTTATGCACACAAATGTACAGAGGCGGACTTAATGCCTTAGGCATTTTCCACCAGTCAACCTTTAATGTCTTTGGGTACGGCCCTTTCCCTCTCCTAGAGAGAGGAGGCTTGAGTCCCAGCAGTGGAAACATTAAAAGGCTGATTATGAACACTGAATAGGTAGACTATAAGGAAAATAATTAATAAATGCAAAAAAACTTGCGTTTATTACGATTTGTATATATTTATGTTTGACAGTTATAATTATGTCGCATTGATGACGTATTTTCCAGTTTGCAGAGTTGCCTTTATTGACTCATTATTGCAAACAGATCCATTGAGGTGGGTCGCTTGAAGTATTCTTAAACGTTCTTAGTTTTAGTGAAATGAGTGCCAAAATAGTGATTAAGTGAGTGTATACAAAATGGTTGTGTTTATCGTAGTTTTAATTGGTTTAGGTAAGTTTTTTTTAAGTAAAATCTACTTGCACAGGTGATCTGAAAGGTTTCTGACCTAACAAAGATACAAGATATTTTTTCTGATATTTTTTTAAAAGTTTTTTTTAGTTTTCAGATTTTTCCTATACTTCTGGTATGAGACCTTGCTTCATGCCAAATTTCAGGTTTCTAGGTGAATATTGATTTTCTTGAAAGTGTCGAAATATATGTATTTTATTTATTTATTATTTATTTATGTACACACAAACACTTAAAATCGAAAAAAACAAATACAGATAAAAGAGTACAAAGGTCCTGCGACATAAACGGCCGTATCTTTTTTTTCGTTAACTTAGAAGTTCGATTTTTACACAGCTTCAAGGGACCGGGGACCGTAGACTTGAGTATATGGTTTTAATATCAACTCGATACCTCCACGCGTTCCCGAGATAAAGCGTCTTGACAGACAGACAGACAGACGGACGGACAACAAAGTGATCCTATAAGGGTTCCGTTTTTTCCATTTGAGGTATGGAACCCCAAAAAATAAGTAATAAAAAAGTTGACTATAATAAAAATATTAGTTTATTTTGTTATGATCTCCAAAACGATTGTGCCGATTTCGATGAGACATCTCATTTGCATCGAGCAGGTTCTCAGCTGACTGGTTTTAGATTCATTTTCCTTGTATTTTATGTCGTGTTATCGGAATCTGTTCAGCCGTACGTGCGTGAAGAACCAACAAACATACAAACACACAAGCTATCGGCATTATAATATTAGTGTAACACTAACTGCAGCCAGCGGCTTTGCCCGCGTAATCACTACCATAACATAGTATAAAACAAAGTCGCCCGCTTGTAGCGACATCTATGGCGTCACATAAAAACTAATCCAGCATCGCGCAATCAAAGTTCTCCGCGCGTTTAGCACATATAAATCAGCCCGAAATCATCTATCGGGCAGTAGTAGCCCACCAGACATAACACCCGTCTGGTCGGAGGATCCTCCCTTTTCAACGGAGGTTTGCGGGACTTTACTCTCTGTTCCGTCTACCTCTAAGCTGGTGAGCCTCGACAAAGAACGTCAGCACAGCCTTCGTGCAGCCACTACTTCGTGACGTCATCATCACTTCCTCAAGCTTTCGAGCAGCGAGCCATACAGCCAGCCCAGGCTTTAAAGGGTATCCTGACCACCAGCATGCCTACCTGGTCATACCTGGTCATCACCCTCAGCCTCATCAGCGACCTTGGCTAATCACACCGCACCTTCGGCCAGTCACATGAAGAGCTATGAAGAACCTCTCCTGGTCGACGCAAGCAGTCAAACCTACTACATCGCACAGCACCGCTCCGACTCACTGGAGCTAGCAGCATCATCCCGACTCACTGGGACATCATCACCCCGACTCACTGGGGCATCATCCTGACTCACTGGGACAGCAACACCCCGACTCACTGGGGCATCACCGCAGACAGTACCGACTCACCGAGAACTATACGGCATCCGGTTCCGACCCACTGGAACCAACCTACCACTGGCCTGGCACGCATCAAGAAGCATCAAGAACCATCGATCTCCGATCTCCGGAGGGGAGTGATGTAGCGACATCTATGGCGTCACATAAGAACTAATCCTGCATCGCGCAATCAAAGTTCTCGCGCGTTTAGAACATATAGAACAGCCCGAAATCATCTATCGGGCAGTAGTAGCCCACCAGACATAACACCCGTCTGGTCGGAGGATCCTCCCTTTTCAAAGGAGGTTTGCGGGACTTTACTTTCTGTTCCACATACCTCCAAACGCAGTCTGGCTGTCCCTATGCATGCTTATATCTTTAAAACTACGCAACGGATTTTGATGATTTTTAATAGTTAGAGTGATTCAAGAGGAAGGTTTATATGTAGGTAAAATACATATATAATAATAATTTAATATTCCGCAACGCCGTCTAGTCCCAAGCTAAGCAGAGCTTGTGTTATGGGCACTTGACAACTAGTTGAATAATATAGTAGAGAAACACTAGTCATTTTAGAGGTTTTTAATGTGGTGTCGTAAATAAACACATTTTTTAGCTTACATTGCAAAGCTGGCTAAAACCTTACGAGATAGATCAAAATAATTTACTACAGTATTGTACACCTTAAAAAGGTCAACAAAAACGTTAGCGATGGTATATGTCTATCTCTTAGGGAAAACCCACATTAACCATTTTTTATCCTTTACTTTAATTTCCGGTAAAGATATCTTTTGCTATGACCATCAATAAATCACTGAGTCAAACTTTCAATGTTGCAGGCTTAGATTTGAGTGTTGATATGTCGCTCTATCAAGATTAAAATCTAAAGAAAACATATATTTGTATTGTCTAATGACAAATAATCTGTGAACGTTGTATATAAAGACATTATGTAGTATATTTAGTATCAGCATTGCACCCGTGCGAAGCCGCGGCGGGTCGCTAGTCTTTATTATTTAAAAGAAGAAACTGACTGGCCGGCATATCTATACACAGGCGAAACTAGAGGACCTAGGAATGTGAAATTTGGCACAAGGTTTTCTTTTATAATGTAAGCGAGTACTAAGGAAAAATTTTCCAAACTTCACCCCCCAAGAAGATAAAACAGGAGAACTTTTACCTCGGTCAGAGATTAAGCATTGCCATACAACGTGGCAATGCCGCCAGTCTTTTGGGCACACTTCCAGTCGACAGCGGTGCGGAGGAATTTTTTGACGCCATATTTTAGATAGGAGTGATTGTGTATATATTATGTCATTTTAATTAGTTAAGTGTTTTTATTGTTCTTGTCCTATGAATATTTAGATTATATATTGGAGATGAGAAGTCTGAAACAGGAGTCCAAATTTTTTTATGGAGAAACACATTATCACGGGGGCTAAGCCTGCTGCTGCTGGCAGAAGTTAGTGTGTTATAATTTTCTATTCTGAATGTTCCAGCCATATCCTCAGCTGCGGGACAAGCAGTAAGGAATCTTACTTCGATTTCGAGTTGCAGGTAAATCTATTTTTCAAAGAGCTGTCAGCAATATTACCTTGTGAAACTAAGAGGTTCCTTTCCCACTCGCCTATCGTCAACATCGAGCATGGTTTCAAAGTATCTAATGCAATCCAACGCGATTTTTGACGAAGAGGCAACGCGAAAAAAGAGAGATAACGCCTGAAAACTCTGTTAGCATTCGCAGCTTGTTCCAGGAAATACGTGTTCTTTTTTAAACCCTTAAAAGTTTTTGAAAAAAATTGTTGTCATTCAGAATCTTGATTAAATGTGCAAGGTTTCTATTGAAATATTTTTTTGATTTTTGAATATATTATGAAATGTCAAAGTTCATGCAAAATGCAGATTTTCAAAGGTCTTTTATATTATTGCATTAGTTTTACACAATTTCACAATTTGATTTCAATAGAAGCCTAGATAGATACTGAGTTTTCAAAATATCTAATGAAAAATGTGTACCTAATAACGTCATAATCGCGTAAGATCGGTTGGACGAAATACAGTGAAAATTTATGTCGAATTGCATGCCTAATATAGGAAGAGAGGGCAAGTGGGCCGTAGGTACCCCTAGATATTAGAATATTTATAAGGCAGTGCCCAAGGAAAAATCTCTTACTGCAACAAATGAAAATGCTCGATATCGCTACATTGTAAAAATATAGCACTTACCTACAGATATGCTAAAATTTGTTTCTTTCTTTCATTGGCGCGGCCTCGCACAAGGTGGACCGACGACCAGTCCCCCTAGCCAAGTTACAAACGTATCGTTCACGCCAAACGCTTCGAGTAGGCGACGCCTCCAATTCCTTTGTTCGGACCACTGACTGAGCGTTGAGATGACGTCAGAGCAAAGGAATCGGAGGCGTGGTCTACTCGAAGCGTTCAGCGCGAACGATACGATTGCAATTTGGCTAGGGAGGCTGGTGTGAGTCGCAGGAATGCGGTGGATGCAAGACGCACAAGATCGGTCGTTGTAGTGACGCTTGGGAGAGGCCTATGTCCAACAGTGGACATCTTTAAATTTTTTAAGCTGAAATGATGACTGCTCGGGTTGCACAATATCAATATACAGTTGATGTATATTTTCTAATTATTTCTAGTACTAGTTTTGTTAAACAATTGGTGTATTCGCTGTGAAATAATTTATTTGAAGAGAGGTAAGTTCTTTGGCCGAGTGGTGATGGCCCCGACTTTTAGGTGACCGAGTTGTAGGTCACGGGTTCAAGCCCAGCCAGGCGCATTACTTTGTGCAATTTATTTCATCACCACTGCTCTAAAAACGGTGAAGGAAAACATCGTAAGGAAACCGGCATGTCCTAGACCCAGAAATTCGAAGACATGTGACATTCACCAACCCGCACTGGGCCGCGTGGTGGATTACGGTCCATTTCCTCTCCTAGAGAGGAGTCCTGAGTCCCAACAGCGGGAACATTATAAAGCCGACTACGTTATGTATCATATGCTATAAGTTTTTTGATGTGCATTTAAAAATATATTTTATATATCGATGGCTTAGAGTTTTAGGTAATTTTATTTTATTATATATCTGAAAAGAAAAGCTCGTAACGCACAATCTTGTATCACGCAAAATTTTGATTGGATACTTGTAGCGCCACCTACGATGTTGAATGCATCTTGCTCGAGTCAGTTTGGTATGATCACCTCGCGACGGGACGTCAAAACTTGCGGATATTAAAAAAACAAGAAAAATAAGCGTTTGAAATAAATCAATAGTTTTAAATTTTTGGATAAAACACGTAGAAGCACATTAAAATGACATGATAATAAAGGTTTAATTTGGTTTTTTGTGCCTCCTGAAAAGTTACGTATTTCACAGTTACGAGGTATTCACTCTAAGCCATCGATATTCTCTTAAGTATATTCTTTTTCCAGAAACTCGACGGAAAGTACAGTTGTGCATGAGAGATTTAAAAGACAATCAAAATGTGGGTAAGTGCTTACTTTTTTGTTTAATAAAAACTGGGCAAGTGCGAGTCGGACTCGCACACTGAGGGTTCCGTACAAACTTGAAAGGTAAATTGCGGTTTACGATTTATGACGTATTAAAAAACACTACTCACTAGATCTCGTTCAAACCAATTTTCGGTGGAAGTTTGCATGATAATGTACAACATATATTTTTTGAAGTGAAAACTTCTTTAGCGGCGTTGAGCACTTTTTCTGTAATGGGTATAAAATCTTAAACTCGCGTCAGGACACGTGACCTGATCGAAAAAGCGTAAGACGGGAGATAAACTTTTTAATGTAAAATAATTGTAATAGTTTTAAAGTGTTAAATTTTTAATGTAATATAAATTGTCATGTTTGTGTACGATAGCGCAATAAATGAATATTGTATTCTACCACATAAATGATAGTACTTTTATACTGATAAAGCAATTGGTGCAAAATTATTCCCTAACCATTCCAAAATATCAAACATGCTCAACGTTAATAATCAAGTTTTCACTTCTGCCGGCACTCCCGGAGTGCAACCCGTCTTTTTTTTTTAGTTTAATCATTCTCTTATTTTTGGGAGTTACAAGGGGGGGGGGACATTTTACCACTTTGGAAGTGTCTCTCGCGCAAACTGTTCAGTTTAGAAAAAAATGATATTAGAGACGTCAATATCATTTTTGAATCCCTATCCATAGATACCCCACACGTATGGATTTGATGAATTTTTTTTTGAGTTTTGTTTCTAAGTATGGGGAACCCCCAATATTTATTGCTTCTTTTTCTATTTTTGTTGGAAAATCTTAATGTGGTTCACAGAATACATCTACTTTTGAAGGCTCTTTAGGAACAGTGGCGTATTAAGCCAGCGCGGGGCCTATTCTTCTTCTCCATAGGAAACAACCAATTGGAACCGTGCACTAGCTTCTTACGTTTTATAAGTACCCATGTAGGCGTATGTGAAATAAAATATTTTAAATTTCTTTTTGAACAGATTTCCTCGCAGCTTTTCAATCTTCTTTCAATTTCCCAGTTTGTACCAGTGGCAGTGTGCAGACGGTACTTGTATACCTATTGACGGCGAGTGCGACGGAAAGATAGACTGCCCAGACAAAAGCGATGAAACACATGCCCGATGCAGAAACAAAAAGTAAGCGATTGACAACATTATTCACTTACAATAACGCCTGAATTCACAGAGGCGTAACGTGGATCACTAATTTAGACGTGGGCGAAGATGAATCTGTGAGGCCTTTTTCTTTTATAAATTCGAAAAGAAGACAGTGACTGTCGCAACCCAGTGCTTGAATACATCATCGCTTACCACAGGTTAAATATTAGTCAAACGCGAGCCTATCAATTATAAAAAAAAACCTTCTATCGGATTAACCGTGTAGCAAAAGTAGCAAATGCTACAGGCCCCGCGCATTTCGGGAACCCCGAAGGGATACTGTATTTGAACGCAAAATAAAATCTTATTAAAGTATGCATATAATATTGAAATCCAAATACAGCTAAATTCTTTGAACGTGATAGCCAATTTAATTCAGATTTTCCTCCAACTTGTTAGCCACGATCTCGTCTCCTCGTCACGGAATACAACTAGTTATAGCAACACATACATCCTGTCGAACCTTCGAGCAGTGGTGGCCGAGTGGTAACGTCTACGACTTACGAGTTGTAGGTCGCGGGTTCAAACCCAACTAGGCCTACTTTGTGTAATTTATTTCATCACCACTGCTCTCAAAACGGCTTAGGAAAATATCGTGAGGTAACCGACAGGTCCTAGAACCAAAAATTCGAAGAGATGTGATATTCACCAAACCGCACTGGGCCCTTGTGATGGATTACGGCCCATTCCCTCTCCTAGAGAGAAGGCCTGAGTTCCAGCAGTGGGAACATTAAAAGGCTGATTATGCTTATGCTTGCACATCCGCGTTGCAGTCGGATACGCGTTGCATTCGCGTGGGAATGTCTGACGAGTACGTTACGAATTTTGATTGTTACCGAAGCAGTAATAATAATTAATATCTATATTTAGTCTTTATTTTTACTGTATTTACATTGTTCTCACATGATAACGACAAGAAACATGTAACAGAGATATTTGTAATTACAAAACATGATTGAAAAGAGTGTCCATGGAGTTTCTTGCACATTCTTCTCCATAGAGATCTACGCTTTGGAATGTGCAATTAGCATCATTTTTTTTTTTCTGACTAACTGACTTCTTGACATTTCAAAAGTGCCTGTAAATGGTTTATTTGAAATAAATGCTTTTGAATCTTTGAATCTTTGAATTTTTGAATCTTTGAATCTTTGAATCTTTGAATCTTTGAATCTTTGAATCTTTGAATCTTTGAATCTTTGAATCTTTGAATCTTTGAATCTTTGAATCTTTGAATCTTTGAATCTTTGAATCTTTGAATCTTTGAATCTTTGAATCTTTGAATCTTTGAATCTTTGAATCTTTGAATCTTTGAATCTTTGAATCTTTGAATCTTTGAATCTTTGAATCTTTGAATCTTTGAATCTTTGAATCTTTGAATCTTTGAATCTTTGAATCTTTGAATCTTTGAATCTTTGAATCTTTGAATCTTTGAATCTTTGAATCTTTGAATCTTTGAATCTTTGAATCTTTGAATCTTTGAATCTTTGAATCTTTCAATCTTTGAATCTTTTGAATCTTTGAATCTTTGAATCTTTGAATCTTAGTACATTTCTAACATTAGGTTTCGTACCCTTCCATGTGATGGGCACGCCACAATTATGGCGGTAAGTCCCCTCTTTGAGGAATGGCTGGAGAGACCACATGGCGTCCTTACCTACCGCATGACGCAGATCCTCACCGGACATGGTAAGTTCGGGAGGTTCCTGCACCGAATTCGTGCGGAAGACACGCCCGGGTGTCGCCACTGTGTGGAACGCCCGGAGGACACGGTGGAGCATACGGTGGAGGTGTGCCCCGCTTGGGCAGAGCAACGCCGTGTCCTCGTGGGGGCGATCGGCGGTAGTGATCTCTCGCGCCGGGCATTGGTACAGGCCATGGTCCGGAGTGAGGAGGAGTGGCAGGCGGTCGCCTCCTTCTGCGAAGCAGTTATGCTAGCAAAGGAGGCGGCCGATCGCGTGAGGCAACAGCAACGGTCCTCACGCCCCAACCACCGCCGGGATTCCGATCCCGATTTCCGGCCACCGTAGGCGCAGGCTTGCGGACGGCGAGCAATGGGTGGCTCGCCGTCCGACCGTCCGGTAACTGTCCGGACCGAGCCCAAGCCGTCGACGGCGCGTATTGTTCCACGCGCGCCTCAGGGTGATGTCAGCAAATCGTTGGGGCCCGGCAGGGTCGAAGCCTACTGGGGCCACGGGTAGTGTGAAAGCGAAGCCCGGGGCCCCGGGATGAAGGCAAAGAGGGAACAGGAGTGGGTTTTTAGTCAGTAAAAGTCTGACACTATCTCTCGCTCCACCCAAGAGCGAGATTTGTCATTAGATGATTTTCCCACCTTAAAAAAAAAAAAAAAAAAAAAACCCTTCCATGTGAACTTAAAATTATATCAGTACAGTGATTTACATCGTTGTTACACTTTAGGCTGTCAGTTATTTACCCCTTATAAAGTCTTATCATTGTTTTCAGATGCCAAAGTAACTGGTTCAGATGCACGTACGGCGCATGCGTGGATGGCAACGCTCCTTGCAACAACCAAGTGGAGTGTGCGGACCAGTCTGATGAGCTGCTGCCCCGGTGTCGCAACGACACCAGATTGTACAAGTGAGAAGACATGTTTCCGAATAATACAATCACCCTCATAATCATCAATATTTACAGTTTGCATTTTGGAGAGTGTGCGCAGGAATTGCATGACTTGATTCCGCCATCTCTTTTCTACAATCGGACAACCCGAATCCACCTTTACGTTGTTGAAGACTTTACAGTCCGGACTAAGTGTTTTGCCTCGTCGTTTATACCGTGAACATCGAAGGACTGGAACAATTTGCCTGCTGCGTTCTTCCCATCCGATTATAATTTAGGTGTCTCAAAGAATAGAGTGAATAGGTTCTCAATAAACTAATGCGCCTCACCATAAACTATTGCATCACTGCTTACCATCAGGTGGGTTCGCAGTCAAGCACTAGGTACTTAGATCAATTACAAAAAAAAAAACTTTTCAGCCGAAAGACGTTGGATGGTTGGGCATAGGCCTCACCCAAGTAACGCCCTATGCCATAAATCTAGAATCTAGAATCCATCGGATTCCCGCGACCCTCACCAGGTCATCGGCCCACCTTGTGGGAGGCCTTCCAACGATGCGTCTTCCGATACGCAGTCGCTGCTCTATACTCCATTTGTTAAGTAAACAATCTCGACATATCTTTTATCAAAAAGTTGTTTAAAATTTTTATCAAAAAAATATGTTTACAATTAGTTATTTACTTATAACGATGTTAAGTAATTAACTAAATTTAAATAATGTTTTACCGGGACAGCTTCTATACAAAGCACAGCCCCCTAGCCAAATTACAATCGTTTCGTTCGTGCCTAACGCCTTGAGTAGGCCACGCCTCTGATTCCTTTGTTCTGACCACGTGACTGAGCGTTGAGATGACGTCAGAACAAAGGAATCGGGGGCGTGGCCTACTCGAGGCGTTCGGCGCGAACGATAGGATTGTAACTTGGCTAGGGGGGCTGGTCCGATCGTGTGTGGAGTACTGCAGTCGCAGATGGGCTGGTGCTGCAAAATGCCATCTAGCAGCTTTAGACTCAGTAGAAAGGCATGCGAAGAGGCTAATTGGGGATCCAGATTTGGTTAAGTCCAATCTACAAAGCCTCGAGCACAGGCGCAGGGTAGCCAGCCTTTCGGTATTTTACAGTTTTCATTTTAGAGAGAGTGCGCAGGAATTGCATGACTTGATTCCGCCATCTCCTTTCTACCATCGGACAACTTGACGTATGGCTATGGTATCCACCCTTGCGTTATTGAAACTTCAACGATCCGGACTGGAACAATTTGCCTGATGCGGTCTTCCCGTCCAACTAGAATTTAGGTGTCTTCAAGGCTAAAGTGAATAGGCTCTTAATTTAATAAACTAGTGCGCCCAATGTAATAAATTGTGGCGACACTTGGGGAGGCCTACTTATCTCCAGCAGTGGACGTCTTGCGGCTGAAATGATGATGATGATGATTAAGTTAAGGCAGAATAATTAAAACTATTTTGGCCCTTGGGACATTCCGAAAAAATCATTATTTGGAGACCCTTTAGAAGATGTATGAGTACATAACACATTTCTTTCCCATCTTCCAACAAACCCACAATTCTTTTTCAGAGACAAATTCCGATGCTTGGACGACAGTATGATCTCCGCAGAGCATTTCTGCGACGGTATCCTGGACTGTCTAGATGGGTCAGATGAGACTGTCCGAGCTTGCGCCGAAGTAACTTGTCCAACATATCTGTTCCAGTGTGCTTACGGAGCTTGTGTGGACCAGGGTGCTGATTGTAATGGGGTCAGTATTGAAACTCAAGTCGACTGACCTGTTGGTCTAGGGTTAGGGGTCATCTCCATGAGCGAGAGACTCGCGACGAGTCCGTGTTTCTATGGTCGGGTAGTCTCCACGAACGAGCGATTATTCTGCCAGCGTATCGTCGCGACTCTTAACGGAATCGCCGCGTTTCCGCGACGAGGCGTTGTGCAATACTTTTCTCTATCCCGTTACTCTGGCACATCGTTAAATGCAGGGCCTCAAGTCTGCTATTACAATATTGTCAGAATGGTCTATCATTGATTTCATAATGGTTGATTTTGACAAGTTTGGTAATCTACTAATATAATGGCGTCATTATGACTTTCC
Organism: Mythimna pallens; assembly: GCA_961205895.1. NCBI lineage: Eukaryota > Metazoa > Arthropoda > Insecta > Lepidoptera > Noctuidae > Mythimna > Mythimna pallens. Next base: position 4,836,586 of record OY540854.1, on the reverse strand, counting down.
AATGATCAATCGCTGACACTCCATTGAAAGAAATGGCATAGAACAGTAATCTCGTACATAATGACAAATGAATGTCTGACATATGCGGCAATCTGCTAAAATTTTGACAGTTCCTTTGATCAGTGACCTACTATTAGAACGTGACTGTGCAATCATTGGTTTTAATTCGTTACTAGACAGCTCGTACCACAACTCTATTACAAGACCACTGATCGATCAATTATCGGCCATTATGAATTAACAAATTACGAACTTTTAGCAAAATGACATTGGAATCGTGTTAGAATGATGAATTTATAAAAATAGCAGACTTGGGCCCCATCTCTCTCTCTCTCTCTTACTTCAAGTATAAACTTTTCAATGTCTAACATTGTCTAAACAATAAATGTTTAAAAAAAGCTTGTCAATACGTAACGTTCTTGCTTGGCAGACAGGCAACGCAGAAATCACCTGCGTTTGACATCGCTTTCGCCGCGATAACATTGCCGTGTGTAGAGACGTTCTAAGACAGTGTATAGAAATAGCATGTTGTATACGTTCTGGTGTCGGATTCTCCCAAAAATCTGTTTTATTTTGTTTTTTCTATTTTGTTTTATGTCATTTGTTTTGATTACTAACAGCTCTTAAGTATTTTCGTGTTACAAACAATTTATATGGAGAAATCTGAAATAAATTATTATTATTTTCTTTATTTATTTTTTATACATATTTTGTTCATTTTTAAATATTTTTCAAAACACATATAAAAAATAAACATTTAAAAATATAAAAAATAGCAGTCCGCCGGTGTCGGGACAGGGTCCAAGCTACCGGTGGTTAGGGCTCCAGAGACAGGAACCTCCTCACAATGCGAGCCGTATAGAGGAGTACTGCCTTCTGTATCAGGCCCTTGATCCAACCGCGCAGCGACAGTTTCGACAGGTGCGCAACGACAGTTTCGAAAGGTGAAATTATTATTATTATATAAATACGTGGCACGACGATTATATCGCCGCGATTGTCTTGCTCGTGGAGTTGGCCCCTTAGTAGCCCTGACTGCTATGCCGGAGGTCGTGGGTTCAATTCCCACCCTAGACAACTGCTTGTGTGATGAGCACGATCATTTGTTCTGTGTGTGGGTGTAATTTACCTATAGTATATGTATTATATTTATTAATATATAAGTATGTTTATCAGTTGTCTAGTACTCGTACAACAAGCTCTGCTTAATTTATGACAAGATGGCGTGTGATAATTGTGGAATATTAGTTTGATAAATTATATTTAAATGATTATTGAATCAATGAATTATTATTTATTTTTATGCATTTACTTATCACAAAACAGCAGCAGCAGAATGCAACAAAGGGCAGAGCAGAATGGAAGAAAAAAAACATGTTGCGCCGACCCCAAATAACACAAGACAAGGGCAGGAAGATGATGATTTACTTATCACAAGACTCTGGGGTCCTGAAACTTTGAAAGGCGTACGAGGAGCCGATGCCAACTCGCAGAAGCCCTTGGACACTTTTCATAAAACATGGTACCAACAGGCCAGTCTAAATAACTAAGACTACTGTTTTCAGACTAATGAATGCGCGGACGGTTCCGATGAGTCGGCAGAACTGTGCAACCGAATACAGCCAACAGTAGAAGTAAAAAGGTGATTCTTAAATTTTTTTTTTTTATTTGACATGTTAATAGTACAATTGATGTAGCCTCCCCAACTAGGCGGGTCCGTATGCCTCCCGCACTAGGCAGGACTTCAGGAGTCGGCACCCTCCCAACTTTATTTTAGACAACATTATTTTTAGGGTTCCGTACCTCAAAAGGAAAAAACGGAACCCTTATAGGACCACTTTGTTGTCCGTCCGTCTGTCTTTCTGTCTGTCTGTCGGTCAAGATCCTTTATCGTGGGAAAGCGTGGAGGTATAGAGTTGAAATTAAAACCATATACTCAAGTCTGCGACCCCTTGAAGCTGTGAAAAAATCAAACTTCTAAGTTAAAAAAAAGTCGAAAAAAATAAGATACGGCCGTTTGTCGCAAAAAAACGTCTATTTCGAATCGGCGGGAATTTAAAAGAAAAGAAAAAATAACAGAATCAAAATTCAATAGTGTACCTACCTACTTCTCGTTGACCTAGAATCTTTAAATTTGGCATAAAGCAAGGTAGCACAGATGTAGGAATAAATCTGAAAAAAGTAAATTTGTTGTTTCGTCACAGAAGAAAAACTTTTATTGCGATGCGGAAAAATGTTCGAGACTCCATTCGGGAATTGAACTATTTACATAGGTAAGTCTATACAGAATCCTCAGTGCGCGAGTTGTCCACGTGCCTCCTGCCACTGCATATAAATATATTTTCTGAAACTCATAGTTACGAAAAAAAATGGTCAAAAGTTTTATGAGTGAGTCACAGAACGTTGACGGTACAGGATGCCAATCGCAGTGAAACTGCTTTCCAGAGATCCTATTTTGTGACCAATGAGTGGGTAACGAGCAAGAAACAAACTATTCCAGACCTCGCAAATGATTTAATATGATTTAAGCTTTAGGTATTCACTTCACAACGACCCGTGAGACAGTCCCCAGACTAGATGTTGTTCACACGGCTGACGACAGAGAAAATGAGCACCGCGTCTCCGCACGGAACTATCATCTGTTCGGTTCGTGCAAATGTTAACCCGTAATCTGTCAAAGTGACAGTGATACCACAAAATAGATAGGTACAGAAGTCAATCTCATGTTACATGTACTTCACTTTTCATGCCTACGCTCGGCGGTCGCGGTAGGGTTGCCGTCCTTTCGCGAGTTTTGAGCGCGCCCGGGTTCGGGGCCAGCGCGGCGGCTCTGCGTGTGGCCCGGCTCACCGAACAGTTCCTATCTTAACTATTTACTCACGGACTCCATCGAAATACAAGCCAAATACCTACTTAGGTACCTCTCTGACACAACTGATAGCTTAAAAAACGAAATTTATCATATAATTTTTAAATTAAACAACTGTCCAATAAAAAGTTAAAATAACTTCTTTTTGCTCAAAAATGTTCACAGACGCGTGTCTCAAGCGGATACACTCACGCTCGCAGTGAGCTGAATTGAGCCGAGCTATCGTATCCGTGAGCGGTGTCTATGTGTGCGTTGCTCGAGCGCGCTTTTTAAGTAGATTGACTTCTGTGACACTTTGCTCGTTCGTTTGTTCTCAAGCTTCCGTACTATTTACTTCACATACATACAAATATTAAAATTAACCAACCAAATCAGTGCTCCACCCCAGGTTAAAAAGGTGTATAGTTTGTTTGTAAAGACTTTCTCCCTCTTTCAGCAGGACAGTCCTATCAGGGCAGTGTCAGTTACCTGCCTACCCCGACCACGGAACATATACATCAAACACTCGAAACGCGACCCCTGGCCAAGTTGTGCCCTATGTGACGCTGAACATCTCTTGTGAGGAGGGGTACGGCGTAGTGGGCGATAGTGTGGTCTTCTGCCAGGATGGAAAATTTTCTACGAAAACTGGACAAATACCTCAATGTGTTCGTGAGTTTTATTTTTATGTTTTAACTAACTGACCTGGCGAACTTCGTGCCGCTTAACAAACAATGAATGTAGTATATCTTTCGATGTAGTCAACCGATTGCGATGAAACAAAGCCTAAGTAATATATCAAGTTACACACAATTTTTATGTATAAAAGTTATCTACATCGATTTCTTACATTTCACGTGATACGCGCACAACAAAAAACTTCTACAGATTTGTTATATGTATAAGTAGATTAGTTCCCCTGATCACTAAATGTAACAAAAGTACTCATTTGCGCCCAGTGGCTTATGACAAAAAATAGATAGGTATGAAAACTAGGCCAGATGAATAAGACATTCTCTCGGTTTCGAAGAATCACCCAGGGACAGCAGGGGCCCAAGTCTGCTATTTTTATAAATTCGTCATTCCAACACGATCCCATTGTCATTTTGCTAAAAGTTCATAATCTGCTAATTCATAATGATCGATCATTGATCGGTCAATGGTCTCGTAATAGAGTTGTGGTAGAATGACATTATCAAGCTTATTAAAAGCAATGACTGCACTATGACGTACTAATGGTAGGCCAAAGATCAAATGAACAGTCAAAATTTTAGCAGATTACCGCATACGTCTGATATTCGATTGTCAATATGTCGATGGGTCCTATGTATAAGGGCTAATGTGCAAACTGACAACTTTTCAGTAGAGGCTCTCAAAGTTTCAATTTGATATATTTTTTACAAGCTTCAACAGATGTTTATGAAACTTTTCTTAGTTACTATGGCACATATTTTCGTTATTCTAGCTACATCAATTTATTTGTATCTCTAATAGTTTTTTAATTAATGTAGATACGCCTTTATACGTGACATTTTTAATATTTTAATTATACTGTAAAAACTAGTAAAAATGCTTAAGTGTCACTTTGAACAATTTGTTTTAAAGAAAAAGCAAGTACTTTTTTTAAGTCATGTTTAAAATATATAAATATCTTAAACAAACAATAATAAAATAATTATATTAAGTTATAAATCACATCCACACTTAAACGTTGTCCAACTTCGTGGCGTAATATTGTCAACCCTCAGTTAGATCACAAAAATAAAAACAAAAACGACAATTTTACTTCTTTATTTTTATTAAAAAGTTTTTGTAATGAAATAGCAGTATCAAATAAATCATAGTCCCTAGCGAATTTGGTCGAAGCGAACTTCTGTCGACCTACATTGCCTTCGCTGGGTAAACCTCATCTAACACTGGCTCGTAGGGCGAGTATTTTTTTTTTTTGTGTGGCCTCTCGCAGGTCAACCTAGGAGGTTGTCGGCTGCTTAACCGGACTTGCCTGTGGCGGCCTCGATTCAAAGAATCAAAGCCTCCAGCCAGGGCTTACTTAACTAAACTTAAAACTAAGCGATTACACGCTAAGGGCACCCCCTGTGGGGTACGGACCTCAGGCGTCGCTGGGGGAGGGGCTGGATCGAACTAAGATTTTATTATTATTATTGGGGAAATTTAAAACTACGGCTCAGCGACGCGGGCTGGCTCGAGCAAGGGACGGGGAGGACGTTGACGGGATTGTCGCGGCGGGCCTCGGCGGCGAGGACGGAAGAACGGCGGTCTGTATTGGTAGGGCGAGAGAAAAAGCAGGTATCTTTGCATTTCTTCACCCATAATTCTTGTCTTGACACTAGCAGTGCTACTCTACCGACTTTGCCTCACTGCCATATCTCGATGCCCGAGGTTTGCATAAGGAACAAAGAAGTTCTGAGAGCACTGTGTTGTCTGGACGTGAATAAAGCTAATGGAACAGAAGGTATACCAGCAATAAATCTTAAGGCTTGTGCGCCCGAGGTGTCTCCTGTGTTGACATACTTGTATCTAATCTCATTTAGGCCTGGAATAGTGCTCAAGTCTTGAAAGCTTGTACACGTGCAATCCGACACGGGTTGGACGTTGGCAAAAAGGACAGTCTTGCCGATCCTGCCAACTGTCGGCCGATTTCAACATAGAACAAAAGTTGTTGTTTATGATGTTAGTAATACAGTTCTGCAAGGTTGTTAGTGTTTTACAAATAACCCTGTAAACTGTAGAACACAAAAGGTAACTGATGGGACATGGGTGTGGTTTTAGTCTGTAAAAGCCTGACACCCTTACGCTCCACCCTAGAGCGGGGAAGTCATAAGATGATATCCCATCTCAAAAAAAATTCTTGGCTGTACAACACCCTCGCCTCAACCACTTCTCATAGACAATTTATGTTTTTTTCAGCATTCTGTAAACTTGACCCTCATATCTCCGTACACTATTACTGCCAGCTCTCCGGCCGATACAAAGGACGCCGCCCCTGCAAGTCTGCTGAGCCTGTTGGAACTGTCGTCATACCCGAGTGTAACTTCCCCAATTACTTCTCAAATGACTTACGCTATATGCGATGCGAAAGTGATGGGCAATGGAACCGCATTGTTACATGCCATCCAGGTATGACTGAATTTTTTTTTTCAATATACTTGCACTAAAACCCGCTTCAATCCTTATAGCTTTTAGGCAATTTACTATTTTCCGCACTCGTGCGGAAAAGTGCGCGAGCGCTCACGCGCCACGACTTATTGTATTTAGCATCAGGCTCAGCGCTAAGCGACTCCAACGAGTCCCCGGTTAACTCCCATTTATTTATTTCTGTAACTGTATTATAAAACCTCGTTTGATATACATGGAAATTTGTTATAGCAGCACTCGGCTACATTACACCCTCGCCTGTGGCCCGGGTAAATTCCGCCTTGGTCGCGATGACTTTCTCCATTTATAACAAAATGTACTACCTATTTTGCAAAGAAAAGAAAAAAAAAATGCGTTTATTGGTATTATGAAAACGGAAACACCTTAAAATTAAACAAAAATAAAACTACAGTGAAAATGCCAAAAGGGCTTTTATATAGCTCAGCATAATGCCGGATAGCAACACAAGGCCACCAACTTGACGCTGATTTTCAGCTACAGGTGGTGTGTTTTTGGCCTTATTTTAGTGGCAAACAATTGGGTAGTTGACTATTTTATTTTATTTGTAACTTTATCAAAAAGCAACTTTATCCAAAATCTTAAATCCGTTCAGAATTAAGTAAGGGCCAACGCTGCAGTAGGCGCCCCCCACGCGGTCCCATAAAAGTGCTCCGTCGCGGTGAACCGCGCGGGCATCCGTCGCGGGGAGCCAGCTTCCCGCGCCCGCGCTCCGGTGCCCGCCTCCGTGCGACGGAGGCCCGCGCAATCGAAGCCAACATACTGCGAGTGTCCACCCTTATGTTGGTAACACCTCCATGGTCCGGACTAAGCGTTTCGCCTCGACATTTATACCGCGTACATCGAAGGATTGAAATAATTTGCTTGCTGCGGTCTTCCCGTCCGCAATTTAGGTATCTTCAAGACCAGGGTGAATAGGCTGTTAATAAACTAGTGCGATTCACCATCAACGATTACTTCACAGCTGAACACTAGATTATATCATTCAACAAAAATATTTAAAAATACAGAAGACCCAACAACAAAAAATGTATTAAAATTAAATCACAACGTAACGATTTTTCTGGGGACTGGTTCTCAATGCCCATTGCTTCTTCAGAGTGTGGGCGCGTTACTCCCTCTGGAGACAGCCTGATCATCAACGGGAAAACAGCGAAGCGTGGAGAGGTGCCTTGGCACGTTGCCATCTACAGGAAGCCTACCCAGGTCAATAAACTCTACGAGCTCATATGCGGAGGATCCCTTGTGTCTAACTCAGTTGTTATATCAGGTAAGTTATTTTTTTGACAACAAACGAATTAACAAACAAATATGGCGACGCGGGGCACATAGCGTTCAACCAATCAGCGCTCAAGATGCGTTCCGTTCTATACTATTTCATAATTTACCACTTTCAATTCGATAGATTATAATTTACCGAAAAATAATGCGTTAAATTGTAAGTAGTATGTTCCGGTTTAATACCATTCGACAGTTTACAATTTCGCGAGATAGATTATAACTTGACGGTATTTACAATTTCACGGTGACATATCTTTAACTAGCGGTCCTCCGTGATTTCACCCGCGTCTTTGGCTACTACTCCATCTCCTCAGTCGTAACATGATGTTATGTAGCATACCTACTATTCGTCATGCAAGGGCGCGCAACTGAAGGTACACTGGAAATCATCTAATGACTTCTCCCGCTTTAGGGTGGGGCGGGAGGGCGTGTCTGAATTTTACTAACTGAAACAACACCTGTGTTCCTTCAGTTGCCTTTTGCGTTTTAGGACCACGAGTGTCTCTTTAATACTTTTCCCCATGGCCCAAGCAGAGATCGGCCCTGCTAAGCCCCTTTTTTTTATTGGCTGGGAAAATCATCTTATTTATTTATTAATTAATTTATTTACAAGCACTTGTACAATGTTACGGAGGAAGTCCAAGGTGTTGTACAGTAGAAACTTACAAACTAAAAAAATATATTAAATAAAAACCATAATAGCAAATCGCGCTCTTGGGCGGAGCGAGAGATAGTGTCAGACTTTTACTGACTAAAAACCCACTCCTGTTCCTTCTTTGCCTTCGTCCCAGGCCCCCGGGTTTCACTTTCACACTACCCGTGGCCCCAGTAACTGCTAGGCCCCTAGGGTTTGCTGACATCTCTTTGAGGAGAGCGAGGAATACTACACGCTATCTACGGTTTGGGCTCGGTCTAGTCTGTTGCCCGTTCCCTCACACATGCGGCCGTCTCCTTCGCTAGCAGCAGTACTGCTCCGTAGGAGGCGACCGCCTGCAACGGCCGTACGTTTTCACTTCGTTTGACGGTAATAAATAACATTTATAATATGTACATACCAACATTTGCAGCGGGCCACTGCTTCTGGGCGTTAGGGATGCCGCAAGCTGCCTCTAAGTACTCAGTGGCCACAGCCAAGCTTTTCAGTGATTGGGACCATCCAGATGACAAAGACGCACAGAGATCAGAGGTAAGATTATTATAATAATAGTCTTTTTCAATACACTTACTCGAAAACACGCTCTTATACCTACCGCTTTTAGGCACACAATTTACGGTTTTTCGCACTAGTGCGGAAAAGTACGCGTGCTCACCCTCGCCACAATTTATTACATGTATCGTATCAGGCTGGGCGCAAAGCAACCCCCCCGAGTCACGCGTCAACCCCCGTAGACTGATTTTGAAAAACTTTTTAGAAAATAATGACCGAGTTCACTAAAAAAGATTACATTCATTTTGGAAGTCGGTGTTGTTTATTTTTTATTTGACACTGACTTCTGAAATTAAAGTTACCAACCCATTCAAAAAAAAAATTGCAAATCGGTCCATGTACAACGGAGTTCTAAGTTTTTTTTTTTTTAATTCTACCGAATTGATAACCTCCTCCTTTTCAGAAATGTTTTTTTTCTTTCTTTTTTTTGAGCATTTTTCCACAGAAGTCTCGCACCTAATATTGAAATTGGAGCTATTTGACCTCCAACTAGAATTATTCCTTTTAATCCTTTTCAAATTCCTTTACTAAATACTATATTTGGAAGTCGGTTAAAAAAGTAGTTTGATACACGTGAAAAGTCACTGCAGCACTCAGCTCCATAACACCCTCGGGTCGTGCGAATTCCGCCTCGGTCGCAATAACAAACTTTCTTCTTCTAACAAACCATTCTCTTTTGTATAAAAAAAAATAACTTCACTACAAAAAAAAAACACTAAAACGGTCAAAATAACTTTAATTTCGTAAGTCGGTGTTTGGAAAAAAATTGGGACCAATATGGAAGCATATCCTTATTATTATTATGGGCCCGTTGTGTCCCACTGCAGGGCAAAGGCCTCCCTTCCGTTATTCCACTCTTTTCTGTCCTTAGCCACTTCAGGCCAATCCTTAAGGAGGTAGGAGTCCAAATCGTCACGTCATCTCCTTCTGAGCCTACCGCGTCGCCGGCTCCTGCTGTTCGGAATCCAGTCAGTGGTTACTTTCGCCCAATTTTGTTGCAACATGCGGAAGATGTGACCTGCCAGTTCCTTTTAGGGGAAAAAAAAATAGCAAATCAGTCCTTAAACGACGGAGTTCCGAGGTAAAAAAAAATAGAACCGAATTCAGACAGAACGTCCAAGGAGGACGTTCTGTCTGAATTCGGTTCTATTTTTTTTTACCTCGGAACTTCGGTTCTATGTTTTGAAGTCGGTTAAAAAATTTACTTACTTTGCATTTTAGGCATGTTATAAGTTCCACCGCTTTTGTCGCACTGCTCCGACGAGCGTTTTCGCGTCCTATTCGCTAGGGTATTGTGTTTGCGACTGGGAACATCATCTCGTTTAGCCCTCCAATCCCAATAGCTGACAGAAGAGCTGACGAGTCGGAGTATTTTGGTCGTGGATGTGCGACCCTGGCGGTACAAACGCGAGAGTGTTGTATATCTGAATCGGATAAATCCACAGCTATCTCACAACGCCATCTAGTCCCAAGCTAAGCAGAGCATGTGTTATGAGTAGACAACTGATAAACATACTTGTATATTCCTAAATATATACATATTATAGATAAATTACTTATTTAATTATATGATTAACCTCGAAAGAGCCCAAAGATCTCTACTTAAGGTCATGACATTCAAACCGTTCCGGTTTCCTACAAAAGATCTGTATAAAAATTGTAATGTACTTACCGTGAGACAGTTGTACCTTCTTAATCTCACATTAAAACAACAGCAAATTACACCGGTAAATCACGCCACAAAAATAAGGAGAACTGTTACTCGTCCTGACTTATGTAGACCAGCAAGATATAAAACCGCTTCCGCTAGACGTCAACACATTTACATGGCTACTTACATTTACAATAAAACAAACAATACCCTTAATATAAACCCATTAACAGCTAGAGAAAGTAAAAAGAAAATCTCCACATGGCTTCAAACACTGAATTATCACCAAACGGAAGATTTCATCCAACAGCAGTACTCATGAATATATAATATCTAATAATAATAATATACACACACACGCACACACAAACATACTATCACACATGCACACCTACACACACACACTCACATACGTGCACATCCACAAAAACACACACATAACACGCTGAGTCACTAAATACTTGAACATGCGTGCATTTCCATTTATTTTATTTTACCATGTTTTTTCTTTTGTTTTTTATCAAATATGTATAAATGAATTGATCAAATGTAACATAAGCAACTGGGTGAAGACACTGGCTCCTGTAACACAGGTGGATACCTAGCTCAGGAGCCAGGGCTTCAAAAAAATTTGTTACCTATATGTTTTTTGTGTCAATAAACTTTATTTATTATTATTATTATTACACCCAGACACAGAACAAATGATCGTGCTCATCACACAAACATTTGTCCTGGATGGGAATCGAACCCACGACCTCCGGCATAGCAGTCAGGGCCACTAACCACTAGACCAACAGGCCAGTCCAGTCCAGTAATTTTATTTCTAATATTTTTTCACTGACTATTCGGACACCACCAAAATTGAAGCTGTTTAGTACAGTTAGATAAAAGTTAAACTAAACAATATGTGTCTGAATCATCAGTGACAAAATGTCAAAATTAAAATATTTCAATTCGGACACTGTGTCCGAATCGTCATTGGGGGCAGTGGTGTTGTAGGTCGTGGGTTCAAACCCAGCCAGGCGCATTACTTTATGTAATTTATTTCATCGCCACTGCTCTCAAAACGGTGAAGGAAAACATCGTAAGGAAACCGGCATGTCCTAGAACCAAAAATTCGAAGACATGTGACATTTAGCAACCCGCACTGGGCCCAGAGAGGAAGCCTGAGTCCCAGCAGTGGGAACATTAAAAGGCTGATTATGCTATGCTATGAATCGAAACTAATTATGATATCAATATAACTTTTCCTCCAACAGCTAAAATCCATTGAGCTAACGGAATATTTCAAAGGTGCCTCAGCCAACTTTCAAAGTGACATAGCTGTTCTAATCCTGGAGACTCCGTTCGTGTATTACACTTACGTGAGACCAGTGTGCTTGAGATTTCGAAGCGACTTCAGAGACCATCAGCTGGAGAAAGGCGACCTCGGCAAGGTAAGAAATTGAAGCCAGAATAGAAGTATTTTTTTTTTAATAAAAAGTAGGGCTTGACTGCGATCCCACCAGTGAAAAATTGAGTGGTTACCATGTTAATTTTAGGCAAGCCTGATTCATCATCGACCACATCATTCATTTAGTGCAATAATGACGTATTTTACACTTTTAGAATTTTACAGCAAATGCAATCATGTGTGCCAAATAAAATATTTTTCTTTCTTTCTTTCTTTCAATCAAAGATTTCTATAAATGTATGGCATTTTGAAGCTACTATAATCGTAAATCTACACATATTGAACTTACTTTTAAAATCACAAGATTGTAATTACCTAATTAGGTTATTATGATAAACGAGTAATGAGCGTGCATTTAGTTTATAATCTTAAAATTGACGGAATACACTCGACTTTTAATTGTGTAATGCATGTAAATGAAATGCTTTAAAATAGCCTCTATGAGTGGTCCTTCAGTTTATCAAATCGATCGCAATCGTTGATGGTGAGGCGCACTAGTTTATTAAGAGCCGAGAGGACGGGGAGACCGTAGCAGGCAAATTATTCCAGTCGTTCGATGAACGCAATATAAACGCGAGGCGAAACGTTTAGTTCGGACCGCAGAGGTTTCAACAGTGTCCCTTATATTGTTGAAACCTCTGTGAGACTCCCTCCTCCCGACACTCGCCGTACGTCGGGTGGTCCGACTCCGATGGTAGAATGATGATAGCGGATTCAAGTTATGCAATTCCCGGGCACGCAGAAGTGGCCAAGATAAACAATTATTGTACTTACCTTTAATTTATTTTTTGTCAATGTTTTTGACCTTCTCGGCAAACGTCACTGACAAAACTATGTAACAAGTGTTTTTAGGGTTCCGTACCTCAAAAGGAAAAACAGAACCCTTATAGGATCACTTTGTTGTCCCTCCGTCTGTCTGGCTGTCAAGTCCCTTTATCTCGGGAACTCGTGAAGATATCGAGTTGAAATTAAAACCATATACTTAAGTTTGCGGCCCCTTGAAGCTGTGAAAAAATCAAGCTACTTAAGTAACGGAAAAAAAAGATACGTTTGTTTATATCGCAAAAAACGTATTTTGACACTCTCTAGGAAATCAAAATTCATAGGGTAGTTCCCGTTGAGTACAGAGATATGAATAAATCTGAAAACAGTAAATTTGTTGTTACGTCACAAAAAAAATGCGATTTGGAAAAATCTTTGTAATTCAATTCAGGAATTGAACTGTTTTCATAAGTAAGTTTGTACTGAACCCTCAGTGCACGAGTCCGACTCGCCCTTGCCCATTTATTTTTTTAACCTATTTACAAAATAAATATCATTTATTATTTACATTTTCAGGTAGCAGGCTTCGGGTTGACAGGAGACAGCGGACCAGGCTCTCCAGTCCTGAAAGTAGTGGACCTGCCGTATGTGCCCATCACGGAATGTTACAATATCACACCGTTGACCTTCACGGAGAATATTACGGGAGACAAGATATGCGCTGGCTACACTAACGGTGAGTAAGGTATTAGGGACATTATCTTCAGGTCATTAAAGTGAAAATATTTTTAAAAAGGTTCCGTTAAAGTTAGCGATGAGTTGTAGCGACATCTATATCGCTTCATGGGAACTAAAATTTAAAATCCTACATCGCAATATCAGTTCTTCGCGCGATTATAACATAATATACAACAGTCCGAAATCAACCATCGGGCAACCACCTGGTGACCTCTACGGACGTTATTCACCAAAAAATAATTTTGACGTTAGCCAAAAAAGAAAGTTGTGAATCAAGGGACCAGGCCCCCTAGCCAAGTTACAATCGTTTCGTTCGCGGCGAACGCTTCGAGTAGGCCACGCCTCCTATTCCTTTGTTCTGACCACGTGACTGAGCGTTGAGATGACGTCAGAACAAAGAAATCGGAGGCGTGGCCTACTCGAGGCATTTGGCGCGAACGATACGATTGTAACTTGGGGGGCTGTTGTCAAGTATTGTCGATGTCGCCGGATAATTAATTGTAAACACTGTTATTTTAATGATACATCCCGTCAAATTATAAACTGTTCATTTTCAATAAGAATATTAAATACAAATTGTTTAATACCTATCGATTTCGTACACTTTATCTGATGGGCGCACAACTAAAAGCTTCAGATTTATTGTATGTATTGTACTCATGTTTGAGCAACTAAATGATTACACTTGGCAACAAAAAAAAACTTCGATTTTTTCCCGGATGATCTGGAGGGTTACTAGGACGTTCAAAGTAAGATTGTTTCATTCTTATTTCAGTGTGGGTAAGAGACAGGGTTTTACGGGTTGACTAGTGCCATCTCTTACCCACACTGGAAATAAGAATGAAACAATCTTACTATAAACGTCATGGTACGTCCTGATTGTGTGATTCGGAATCACCATGCAGTAGAGAACTTAGAACAGTAAATAAAACATCTCACTCACGTACACCTTTTTTATGGTTATTTTAAAGAAAATATATTATTTAGACATAAAAAATAAACCTCTTTTTGTTCTTTTAGCCTGCCTGTTGTCAGAAAAGGTGGAGTCTCTCTAATAAAAAACCAGCAGTAGTCTGTATGCATTGCAATGGTCCATTTTCCCTGGTAACGCTTTTCTATTGTATGCTCAGTGCTCATCCCTCACCCTAGATTTTCTTTATAAAAATCTAGATGCGAGTACAGAAAGCGCATCTTTAATGAAATATTGCAACCCAGTTCTTTATAAGCATTTAACAATTGATTTGTATGGCTTTGATATTATGCTGATCGTTTATTTCCCAAAAAAAAAGTCCGTGACTTGAACAAATACCAATCAAGCATTCTGCTTTTATTAACTTCCTAACGTCTGGGTCAATAAAAATACTTTCTTTTAATTTTAGTCCAGTCAAATTTAAGGTACAAGTTGGTAGCCGACTGCACGCAGCAGCAGCAGACGACATGTCGTCACGACACGTCGTTGCGTCATGTCGCTGCAGTCATGATTTCGTTTCGAACCCGACTGCAGACGGCAACAGCAGATGGCATACAGTTGGTTCCGATTCCGAGTGCTCCGTGAAACAAGATGTCTGACGTGTTCGAGAATAATCGACGTGTCGTTGCTCCGGCGTCAGCGGCACTACTGATCTGCGGTCAGACGACACGACACTGCCGTCTGCCGCTCGACGACGCGTCGCAAGCTTCATGTCGCTAACTACGGAGGGAATTTCATAGAAATACGTAGAAACCAGTAGTGTCGCTGCGACACGTCGTTTGCTGCAGCTTCATGTCGTCCGCTACCAACTTGCACCTTAAAGCAGATAATAGGGGTAAGGTTACAATATGTCGCACCCAGCTGAAAATTGGTAGGATTGTTCAAAACACCATCATAAATGAAATCTAAAAAGTCCTTATCGATCCGAGACATGCAAAAAAAAATACTCGGGGCCACAAAAACGAGTATTTTCGCGATTTCCAGCAAAATGGTTTATCATAAAATTAGCTTTGACAAAAATTGTAGATCAGATAATTATCTAAGTACAAAAATGTCTCGATACTTTTTTTTCTAAGAGCCACCGTTTCTGAGATATAATGATTCAAAAAGTTAAAAGAGGCCATCGTCATAATATGCACCCGTTTTCACGCCACCTGTGAGGTAGTGTACTTAGCGCGTACTTAGGGTTCCGTACCTAAAACATAAAACGGAACCCTTAAAGGATCACGGTTGTCCGTCTGTCTGTCTGTGTCCGTTTGTCTGTCTGCCTGTATGCCTGTTAAGACCCTTTATCTCGGGAACACTTGAAGGTATTGAGTTGAGATTAAAACCATAATAGATACTAAGGTCTGCCCTTGAAGCTGTAAAAAAATCAAACTTCTAGTTAACGAATACAAAAAGGTACGGCCGCTTTTCCGTCGCAAAAAAACGTAGGTATATTTCGATACATATATTTCCCGTTGACCCAGAATCCTGAAATTTGACATCAGGCAAGGTCATACAGCATAGGTATAGGAATAAATCTGAAAACACTAAAGTTGTTACCGACCGACGACGTCACAAAAAAAAACTTTTTTGCACTTCGGAAAAAACTTCAAAACTTCATACGGGAATTGTAGTTTGTACAGAACCCTTAGTGCGCGAGTCCGACTCGCAATTGCCCAGTTTTTTTTTTGGGTGGGAAATCACCAAGTAACTCCTCTTGCTCCACCTAGAGCGAGGGGAAGTGTCAGACTTATTGACTAAAACTCACCAGTGTTCCTTCAGTTACCGTTTGTGTTCCAGGGCCACAGGGCCGACGCTGCGTTAAGCGTGCACCTGCGACGGGCACCTGTCGCGTGACGTCGCGCGTGTGTCGTGTGCTCGGGTCCCCGTCACGGAAACCGGATTATAACCTGCGTAGTCCCTAGTTCAACTTTAACGGTGTGCATGTAGTCGTAATTAGTATTACGTAGCAAAACGGCCGCGGGGCCTAATTCCCCGCGACGGGTGCCCGCGCGGCGTGCCGAGGGGACGGATCACTTTTGTATGAGACCGCGCGGACGTCCGCGTAACGCAATTTCAGCCCTAACTCTTTCGAACAGTCGAGTAAAGCTAACATCTAAATGTATTATTTTGTCATCAGGCACGGCTGCACTATGTAAGGGCGACAGCGGTGGCGGGCTATGCTTCCCCGAGACAGATTTCAGCACAACTCGCTTCTATCTCCGAGGCGTCGTGTCCACCGCACCGCAGGGATCAAAGAAATGCAACCCTTACACTGTGATCACCTTCACGCAAATCAGACAGCATGAAGATTTTATCAATCAGTTTCTTTAGAGACCATTTTGAAAGAGCATTTAAACTATTGAACTTAATCATTATCTAATTTGTTATGGGAAGAATGAATGAAAAATGTATGAACTAACATAAAAATAAGTAGGTAATAACATAATGTGGACCAAAAGTTGTCTTAAATAAATAAATATTATTATTATTGAGGGTTTTCTAAAATGACGTACACCAGGTGGCAGCACTGAGTCTCGTCAATTTTATAGGCTCCATGTCATAATTTTGCATTGTCACACATGCATGCAAAATTTCAGCTCAATCGGTAACCGGGAAGTGGATCAAATTTAATTTTTGCAAGATTAGATTACAGACAAACAAACATCGGGACAAGTGAAACTAAATGTTCCTAAAGTAAGTAACTATTTTGGTAAACGCACGAGGAAATATGTTACACCGATTTTTATGAATGAGCTACCCCCAAACTTGTTATCATGTGCTAAATTGAAATACCATCTTAAAAAAATACTAAAAAAACATTATCTGTCACTGTGTCCGTAGATTAACAGGATTGTGTATGAATAGTGAAAATAGTCTATGGATGTAGAATGTGGGATAGTTTGTTTGATTTCGTGGGTGTATTAGTAAGTTTTATCATGTTGTTGGCTTAGCATACATTTATTGTCACGTCTTAAAAAAGTTGTTAAAATGTGAAACGAGAACATCTGCCGACAAACTGTTTTACAGTTTGGCAGAATTTTTGTAATGAATAATGTAAGCAAAATTTGAATAAAAAAAAAAAATAAAAAAAAAAAAAAGCATGTAAAAACGGAAACCAGTACAGTTCGCAGACAATACAGACCGCCGTCCTTCCGTCCTCACCGCCGAGGCCCGCCGCGACAATCCTGTCAACGTCCTCCCCGTCCCTTGCTCGAGCCAGCCCGCGTTGCTGAGCCGTAGTTTTAAAATTCCCCGATAACAATAATAATATCTTTGTTCGATCCAGCCCGTCCCTTGCTGCCCTCCCCCAGCAGGTCTCATAGCACAAGTATAGAAAAAAAACTGAAAACTGTAAATTTGTAGTTACGTCAGAAAAAAAACTATTTTGTGAATCGGAAAAATCCACTAGGAATTAATTTGCGAATAATTAAAACAGACTTTAACAAACACTGAACTTCACTCGAAAAAAATCCCGCCAAAAGCTCCGGTAAAAAAATCATGACATTAGTTTTTTTTTTTTTTTTTTCCAGCCCGTCGGACTAGAGGTTATGGCTAGCACTCTTGTGCATCCGCCAGCGTCAAGTTGTTTATCGATAGGACTTTATTTTGGGTGAGGTTTGAAGAGAAAGGTAGGGAAACATTTAACGCGAAAATGAAAAGAAACGGAATTTAGAACAACATGGATACAGGATCAGAAATGTATAAAAAAAAAAGTATAACTAAGTAACTATACTACTAAGTAACTAAGTATAAAATAAGTAACTTAGTTATTAAAAGTTAATAAAGAAATAAAAAAGAAGACAGAAGTCTGTTGAAATACTAATAAATATTTATATATTTTTACAGATGGATATTATTGTCATAAATATAATTAGAAAGAACATTATATATGGACGGGTTAAAAGAAAAAAGAAGAGTTTTTATTGATGTAGGGAAAGGGACACGGAGGGATATCAAACTATTCAAAAAGGAAGTACGGTCATGAATCGGACAGGAAAAGAATATATGATTGAGATCCCCAAAGTCATGTCCACATTCGCATTGAGGACTATCTGTAATATGGAAGCGTGCGAGGTGCGCTGGACAAGTAGTATGACCTAAACGCATTCTTATTAAAATGGTTGTCGCAATTTTGCCAAGTCTGAGGACAGAGAACCAAGGTTTACGTGGAATTTGTGATTGAATACTAAAGTAGTATTTCCCTTTTGAAAGGCTACTTTCTGCCCAAACTCTATCCCAGGAATTCCTAAGATAATGTCTAGGAAGAGTAGCCAAGTCCTGAGTATAATTTTTAAATGGAACAGTGTCCCCACACACCACAGCCTCATTGGCAAGTCTATCAGCTTTTTCATTACCATTTATACCACAATGACTTGGAATCCAGACAAAAACAACAGAAAAGCCCTTCACAACACAGTCGAAAAGTTTACTCCTAATATGTACTATAAGAGGAATTGGTGGTTTAGACTTAAAAGGATATCGTAGGAGCGCCTGAAGGGCACTCATGGAGTCAGTTAAAATTAAACTATTTCTAAGTTTTAAAAGTAAAATGTATTCTAAAGCTTTAAGGATACCAAGACATTCACCAGTAAAAACAGTTGCTTCAGGTGGGCACTTTACCTTTTGAACAATATTGTACTGTGCATGGTAAATTCCTACCCCTACAAAATCATCAAATTCATGTTTGGATGCGTCAGTAAAAATATGATGCCACTCAGGCCAATTTCGTTGAACAATAAAATTAAAATGTGGATTAGCGTTATTTTTATCAATATCTACAATGAACTTAACAGATGGCGTATTAACCAGGGCTTCGTATTCACTGTTAAACAAATCAAGTTTTGGAGACCGGTGTGTGGGAGCATGAAATGATTTAAATCGGATATAACTTTTAACTAAACAAGGAAGAGTTTTGTGATTCCAATAATTTGATGAGTCAATGAGATCAGCAAGTATTTGAAGTTTTTGAATTAAAAGGCTATTAGTAAACTGTAAAACACGGAAAAACAATCGGTCAGCCAAAAATTGACGTCTTAGACAGAGCGGAGGTTCGTTACACTCGATTTGTAATGCGTTAATAGGACTAGATTTCATAGCTCCTGTGATTATTCTCAAGGCGCGTGATTGGATGGAGTCCAGTTTCCCAAGGGCAGCCACGTTACAAGGCTCCAATAAGAAAATTCCATAATCAAGAACACTTCGAACCACAGCGTTGTAAAGAATCTTTAAGGAAAACGGATGCGCACCCCACCAAACACCTGATAGACACCTCATCAAATTTAGGAGTTTTTGACATTTGTTTAGAACGTAATCAGAGTGCGGAATACCTGTAAGTTTGGAGTCCAAAATGATGCCCAAAAATTTGACATGATTTTTAACTGGTATTTCATTATTGTCACAATCTATAGATATCGGAGGGTGAATACGTTGGCGAGTGAATAAGACTAGTGAACTCTTACTCGCTGATATGCTCAGACCATTTTTGTCCATCCAAACTTTTAAACCGACTAGAGAGTTAGATAGCAGAGTACAAAGAGAACTTGATGAACTCCCCGTGACGTACAAAACTAAGTCATCTGCATATTGCAGGATGCTTGTTGAATTTCGAAGTGAGGAATGTAAATCATACGTATACAAATTAAATAATATAGGGCTGAGAACTGAACCCTGTGGGAGACCTTTCCATACTAGCCTACTGTCATCCTGTGTTTGATATAAGTTAATTTTTCTACCTGAAAGGAGATTAATTATAAAACAAATCAACATTTCAGGGATGTGAAGCTTCTTTAATTTTTCTTTAAGGACACTCAGGAGAACATTGTCATATGCTGATTCTAGATCTAAAAATACTGCGAGTACCGATTGATTTCGAGAAAACGCAACTCTAATGTCTGTTACAAACGTAGCCACACTATCCAGTGTACTTTTGCCTTTCCTAAATCCAAATTGTGATTCTGGTAAAATTCCGCGGTTTTCGATAATCCATTCAAGACGATTTTTAACTAAGTTTTCAGCTATTTTTGCAATTACGGGTGATAAAGCTATTGGGCGATAAGATGAAGGTTCTAATGGTGCTTTACCTGGTTTTAAAATAGGAATAACAGTTTGAGATTTCCATGACGGAGGGATTTTGCCAAGTAGAATTCAAGTGCAGTTTTATTTAAATTAGCCAGGAATGAATAAGGAATACCGTCTTCGCCTGGAGCGGAATCTTTAACTGAGGATAGAACGCCCTGTAACTCTTGCATTGTGAAGGGAGAATTTAGTGGACTTTGGTTATGAGAGACAGAAGGAGGAATGTTATCATAAATAAGATCTTGCTCTGGAACAGATGGCGGAGCTAACCGATTGAGAAAAGAGTTCCTTAAATTGGGGGGAATGCCAGAAACATTAGAAGGAGTAACTCCATTTCTAAATTTTCTGATGTTTTGCCACACAATAGAAGCGTTGACATTAGGGGAGATCGAAAGACAAAATTTTTTCCATCCTTCAATTTTTTTTTCTTTGAACAATTTACGTGCTTTGGCCATAGCATCACATATAATTTTAAAATTATCTTCTGTCATGTTATTTTTGTATTTTTTTTCCGCTTCCTTTCTGGCTTTCACTACTTGGGAACATTCTTTATCCCACCAAGGAGGAGAAGGAATGCGACCATTGGCTGAATTCTTTAAAGGGAAAGTTTCATCTGCAGCTTGTATAAGTGCATTCGTAAAATTATCATTACAATCAATAAGATCATCTGATAAATTATTTTGTAAATTAGAAAGCTTAACTTCTACAAGAGTTCTAAACCTATCCCATAACCCATCCTCACCAAGTTTATATTTTAAACGTGGCTGCCTCGACACACTAGGAGACCTGCAAGGACGTGTGGGCGACATAAGGATTGGAAAGTGGTCACTTCCATAAGAAGATGGCAAAGTGCACCATATAAGAGATGAAGCTAAGTTAGGGGTACAAATGGAAAGATCTATTGCACTCAAATTTTCTTTAGGCCCTGTACGTCGAGTTGGAGAGCCGGTATTTAGTACACAAATGTTATGATGGTCAAATATATCTAATAGTATGTCACCACAATATGATGAAAGAGTACAACCCCAAGAAATATGGTGACAGTTGAAGTCACCTAAAATTAAAAAAGGGCGAGGAAGACTAGATACAAGATTGTTGAATTGTTGAAGGACTGACGAAGAAGGAGAAGGAATGTACACAGAAACAATACTAGTATTATTTATTTGTGCAGCTACCACAGAAAAATCATTAAATACGGGAAGGGATAGAGGATAGTAAGAGACAGAATTTCTGATGAGTATAGCAGCCCCGCCATACCCATCAGACCTATCATCTCTTAGGCAAGAAAAACCATTAATTTTGAAAATGGAGCCTGGTTTTAACCAGGTTTCCGATATTGCAAATAACGAAGCATTATATTTATTTAACAAATAGATAATTTCGTTTTTTTTAGAAACTGCACTTCTACAGTTCCATTGTAAAATGTTCTGAGTTTGAACTGACATTGTGGACCGGTTTAGGATTTTTATACATTTTGACTATAGAGGCAACGTTGGACGGTATTTCTATATTGGATTGTGTTAGTGTTTGAATTAGAATTTGAATAATATCTGATACTGACATCATTTTAGGATCAGTATCTGTGTTTAAGGCACAGCCATTTTGTGGATTTGGTAAACTGTATTCATTAAGAATCTGTTGGTGTTTTTCACGATTGTAACTTTTACCCGGTTTGGGGGGAGGACGACGTTGTATATAAACTGTTTTTTTATGTGAGCTATGTGTAGGAGAATGTTGTGTATACGAAGATTGTGAGACTGGGTGAGCGTATGTAGTCACAGGAGTGCTAGCTACATCGGCGTAGGGTTTCGAAATGGGCGCAATTAATTTAGCAGCTTCACCATAAGAAATACATTTTTCTGCCATAATAGTCTTAATTTCTTTTTGTCGTAAAAATTCTGGGCATAATTTAGACGTAGCAAAATGTTTGCCAGAGCAATGACAGCAAGATATCTTTCCCTCTTCAACGTCACAAGATTCACCAGTATGTTCCTGACCGCACTTATAACATTTAGGTTTTGATCTACATTGAATTTTCGTGTGACCAAAGCGACAGCAATTGTAGCATTGGATAGTGGGATATACATACAACTCCACAGGCAATGAGTTGTAGCACATAAATATACGCTTAGGAAGAATCTGACCATCAATCGTAATCACAATGTTCTGCGTTGGTTTCCAAACAGGTGATCCTTCTACGATAGTTTTATAATTTATCCTCCTAACTTTGAGAATTTTCCCACAATTATCTGGCACTGAAGCATTTTCTATTATTTCTTCAGGCGACCAATCTGATGGAACACCACGTACAAGACCCATTCGTGTTATGTGAAAACTTGGTATGAAAGCTTTTAGATTACTTTTTGCTAATTCTGTGTTGGAAATAAATGAATTAGCATTGTTAATGTTCGAAAACGCCAAAGAAATTCTATTTCTGCCTATCCTCTTAACTGATCCATCTACAATGTTGTGAATGGCATGGGTTTTTAGAAACTTACCAAATGTGACCGGGTGTAAGGTGGTATTATCACTAGGTGACTTGACCTCTTTTTGTACATGAACAATAAACGGGCTGATGTCAGTGGCCTCATACTTGTTCCTTGCAACACCAGATACTGAACCCTGAGGGCTCGGAATACTAATCGGCGTGACAATGTTGACTGAAGTATTTACAGCAGGGGCAGAGTCACTGTTTTCACTATCTGCACTAGCACAGCAACATCCTGTCTTACCGTCAATAGCCTGACTGTGCTTCCTTTTTTTCTTGTTGCACACTCTGCATATTTTATGCAGTCTGTTTCTTTTCCGCCCACGTTGGGCATTGGAACCATCCGTCTCCATTCCTGATTCATTTGATAAAGTTGACGAAGCAACTATTACAAAGTTAGTAGCCGGGGGTACAAAGACCCCCGGGTCCGCCAAGTCAGGCGGCTCATTCATTGAATATTAAAAAAATACTTACCGAATCCGGCAAACTATACACTAAAACTAATATATGTACACTAAATATTAATAATATTTACAATATAATACAAAACTGATCCTTAAATAGTGAAAAATTAAAATTGATTTTTCTAACAAGAAAAAATGCACCGGTCCGCTCAAAGTTTCCCGCGCTTTTCGACATTAGTTTAGACGTCAACGTCAATTACGGTTTCAAAAAAAAATAAAAAAAAATCTCTTGGCTAAGTGGCGCCAACTGGTGGTGTAAATTTTTCTGAAAACCCTCATTGGCCGAAATATTCCTATGCCAATGAAATTATCCAACGCGTTTTATTTAACGTGCAGGCAGCTTGACTTTGTACTCGCTAGATGGCGCTGTACACAATATTTTTAATTTTAGTACTTTAGTCGGTGTATCTATAAAATTTTGCAAAATAAAGTTGTATCAAAATCTATTTTTACTGTACTGATACAGAAAGCTGTAGAAGGAAGGCACCGATGTCTGTCACACAGTTATTACTAGCACAGACATCGTTGTTTACTCTATCTTGTCAAAGGAAACATAATTTATTTTAGGCCGACGCTACGTTAAGCGGGCGCCCGCGACGGTTTTCGTGAGACCGCAACGAGTCGCACAACATCCCTACGCAGCCTCGCTAGCACAGAGTAGGTAATGGTAGGTGTGCAAAGGTCGTGGCCAGATCATAGAAATTGATCACTTCATGATATGGCCAATTAAAACTGGCCAGATCGTTTAAACGTTAACATTTGATGGTATGTCGATCCTCGTTTGGCCATATCATTGATGTAGGATTTCTATAATAATGAAAAATCTAAAGAAAGTACCTAGGCAAAACGAGGATCGACATTATCATCAAAGTTTAACGTTTAAAACGATATGACAAGTTTAACTTGGCCATATCATGAAGTGATCAATTTTTATGATCTGGCCACGACATATATACAGTCGTGTCGATGGAGAACTTGGGGCTAACGCTGCGTTAAGCGGGAGTCCGCGTGGGTACCCGACGTGTGACGTCGCGCTTGTGACGTGTATAACTCATTACTGAACAGACTCACAGTTTCGAAACATTTTAGTGTTTCGAAAGATTGAAACATCACTAATGTTTTAAATGCATCATTTGAAACAATTGGAACACTGAAGCACTCTTTACTTTCCAGTGACCGGCAGTCTATTTAAAATTCAAATTATAACGTAAATAGTGTAAATACAATTAATTACCTGAACTAAAAACATAATTATGATAGGCATGTACCTACCTTTCTGTTAAAAAACATTACTAATAAATTGTCATATAGTCGTGACCATAGCGTACTGGACACATTTTTATTAAAACAAACCTTGTTTCTATCACTTTATTAATTACTAGCGTCATACAATACAACAAATAAATAACAACAGCCGTCTCTGTATGTACATAAAAGAAAGTAAGAAAAAAAAAATAAACAAAAAATATAAAATAAAAATATTTCTTTTTATTTCCAAAAAAATAATTTAATTAACATGATTCTTACATAATATACTGTAACTTGGTTATAATCACAATGTACTACATTATACTGTGTGGCGGTTGGAACGTGTCTAACGCCGCGCGCCGGCCATATGACCCATTTCAAACCCATATGGCCTGAATTAGACCATAATATCATGTCACAATATCATTTAAAAATTATTTGAAAGTTCTAAGATTGCTGGCAACACCAATATTTTTGTACTAAACTAACAATTTTTTGTTCCCATTACAATAATAATGGCGGATCATCTGTTGTCTCTGACGCCATTGTGTGCAATATCAGAGGTCTGCGAATGCCAAGGACATTTTTCGTTTGTATGTCACAACCCGCGTAGCTATCGTTGATTTGTGTTCATGTCCAGGAAACGACTCACTAGTCCATTTGGACACTGAGGGCAACTGAAGAAACACTGGTGAGTTCTAGCAGTGCCATAACTAAGGCGGTGCCGGCGGTACCCAAGCACAGTGCGCAGTCCCTAGACGGGCGCAAAAATATTCCAGTTCTTCGATGTAGGTACACGGTATAAACGACGTGGCGAAACGCTTAGTCCGGACCGTAGAAGTTTTAGATACATAGAACGTATAGATCAACCAAAGGTACCTAATTATTACAAACTCAAAGGCAAAGTTGAAATGCCTCATACAACTCTATATTATCAATCCTATCAACATATTTTCAATATAATGTATGCTGTTTACCGGTTAGGTAAAAACAGGCGGAACCCAATCAATTTGATATTATCAGCAATCTTAGTATAAGTGAAACGCGCGACGCATAATAATCTACCTATTAATGTTCTAAAATTCACTTGTTCTTCGCTTCTTCGGCTTCCAGCCTCTTGCGCATGGACTCCGGCATCTCTGCGGGCGGCGGCCGCGGCATGCGCAGCCACACCTGCGAGGTCATGAGAGGCGGTCAGTTTAGGGCTGGTGGGAAGATATGGGGAGGGCAATTGAGGGGTGATCTCATTTTGAGTGTGTCTACACGGTTCTGTCAGTAGGAACAATTGGTAAATTTGTTTTATAATCATTGAGAGTTATAATGTAACTAGCTATTGCCAACGGCTTCGCTCGTTCCTCCATGTAAACTTTGGACCCCTGTCTCGTCACTTTAGGGGGTGAATTTAGGAAAATCTCCCTTAGTGCTCGCCGATGTCATAAAAGAAAACTTTGTACAAAATTTCACACTCCAAGTTGTAGCAGTTTCGACTATGCGTTGATATCTCAGTCAGTCAGTTTCTCCTTTTATATTATATCGAAAATAATAATATTCTACAACGCCATCTAGTCCCAAACTAAGCAGAGCTTATGCTATGTATACTAGCCAACTGATAAACATACTTATACATTTCTAAATACATATATATTATAGATAAATTACACCCAGACACAAAACAAATGATTGTGCTCATCACACAAACATTTGTCCTGGGTGGGAATCGAACCCACGACCTCCGGCATTGCAGTTAGACTAGTTTGTGTGTGATGAGTACACAAACATTTGTCTTGGGTGGGAACCGAACCCACGACTTTCGTCATAGCAGTCAGGGCCACTAACTACTAGATCAACATGCCAGTTGAAGTTGATTAAGGCATTCTTTTTCTGTAGTACATAATACATTTACTATGCCAAAACTGATCAAATATCTGCCCTATTACTTGTAGCAAATTAATAGGGAATAAAGATATTTCTTCGAATGATAACTAAACAACTATGGATCAATATTAAATAGGGAATTAAAAATTAACTAAATGTATGTATTTAGAAATATATAAGTATGTTTATCAGTTGTTTAGTACTCATAGCACAAGCTATGCTTAGTTTGGGACTAGATGGCATTGTGAGATAGCTGTGGATTTAGTAGTATTATTCTAAAACTAACTTAATTTACATTAGTTTTGAGTTGTGTTTACCTTGACGGCGTCATAGATGAACCATTGCAGCGCGGTGAGGGTACCAATCATGATGATCCTGGGGCCGAGACCCTTCCATACTCCGGCCATACCGAGCTTGCCAATGATGCTGCCTACTGTGGCGGTCTTGTCCTGAAAGTTAAGTAAAATTATGTCAATAGAGTCCTACAGAACGATGGGTGAAACTGGGAGGCGTAGACCGCTACCGGAGACACCGCTACCTAAAGCGCGGGCTTGCGAACGGCGAGCAATGGGTAGCTCGCCGTCCGATAACAACCAAGCCCGGTTATATAAATTAAACAGGATGTTGCAATATCTATACTTATAATAAATCTGTAAAATTGAAAATTCTGTACATTGAAACAATCAAAAAAATAAATGGCAGGGGGTGTTACTAGACCGACACCGAACCCAAAAATGTGATCAAAAAATTTTTTTCGTGTCTGTCTGTTTGTTCAGGCATCACGCAAAAACTACCGGTCCGATTACGATGAAACTTGGTATAATTATTCTTTAAAATCGTGGGCACCACACTGGGTTATTTTTATCCCGGAAAAGTATATACAATAAGAAACAAACTTACTTTTGCGGTTCCATCCCTAGACCCGATTACTGTACCAACCGCAAATAATAAGTTTGTCGTAGGTTACGTCACCCGCAGTGGAGTTCACTAAGGGGCCGCTGCACACGGCTAAGATACTATAATTCGGTCAATAAGTTTAGTTAAAAGGTAATCAATACATTCATTGACTGTTAGGCGGTACGAAGTTCGCCGGGTCACCTAGTTTAAAATAATTGGAAGGGAAGTGGCTTCGTACGCTTTGTGCAGTTATCTAGTATCAAGTTTAGAATATATTACACTTAAGTTCAGTTAAGGTTAGCACTAAGTTAAGTGGCTAGAGTGAATAGGCTCTTAATAAACTAGTGCGCCTCATCATTAATGATTGCATCACTGCTTACCATCAGGTGGGATCGCAGTCAAGCACTGGTTTATATCAAATAATAAAAATAAAAAAAAGAATGTAACATATTCTAATGTTTTTGCAGTATTTGGCAACAAATGTATCGGGTCAGCCTACTCGGTAAGCTTCCCTGTGGTAGTCAACCTACAATCATTCTCAGCTCCACTTTACCGAGATCGCGCCTGTAACAATGATCCCACATATTGTCCAGCTGTGCAGACACTTGAGATACAAAACTACATCAATTTAACATGTCCACTGATAATCAATTTGCAAATAATTAAACCACCCACGGAACTCCCGGTTATAAAATTAAATCCTTATATAAATTCAACAGATCAGAAAAAAGATTGCACGAAGCGGAGATGAGAATGTTAAGATGGATGTGTGGTGTGACGAGAATGGATAAAGTGAGAAATGAGTATATTAGGGGAAGTTTGAAAGTGACGCCAGTGACTGAAAAGTTGAAAGGGAATCGTTTGTCTTGGTATGGTCATGTGAAGAGGAGGGATGAAACGCATATTACTAAAAGAGTTATGAGTTTACATGTGGATGGATGGAGAGGGAGAGGGAAGCCAAAGAAAAGATGGATGGATTGTGTGAAGAGTGATATGAAAGAAAAGGAAGTTAGTGATAGCATGACGAGTGACAGGGCAGAATGGAAGAAAAACAAGTGTTGCGCCGAGCCCAAATAATGATGATAATGATATAAATCCAACGGAATGTCGCAATATTTTTAATAATTGAAAGGGAAGTTATCAATTTAAACCCTTATCAAAATAATCAACGCACCCTTAAAACAAAAGTGGCACTATACCAGAAAGGTAATTTTTCAGCAGTCATAAAGTTATCAATGCACTTATTTACTTGATAATTATGAAGTTGTGAATCAATTTCTGAGGAACATCAACTAATATTGGAACAAAGACTTTGACAATCAGATTACAAATGGGTTGTGTTAGTTAGATTGAAAAGTTTCCTAAAAACAGGGCAAGTGCGAGTCGGACTGGCGCACTGGGGGTTCCGTACTAACTTACCTATGAAAACAGTTCAATTCCCGAATTGAGTTACGGAGATTTTTCTGAATCGCAAAAAAAGTTTTTTTTTTTTGTGACGAAACTACAAATTTACAGTTTTCAGATTTTTTCCTAAACTTGTGCTATGAGACTGCTTCATGCCAAATTTCAGCATTCTAGGTCAACGGGAAGTACCCTACCCTACGAATTTCGATTCCCTTGAGTGTCAAAATATACGTTTTTTGCGACAAAACAGACCGTATCTTTATTTTTCCTTAACTCAGAAGTTTGATTGTTTCACAGTTCCAAGGGACCGCAGACCTGAGTATATGGTTTTAATTTTAACTTAATACCTTCACGCGTTCCCGAGATAAACAGTCTTGACAGACAGACAGACGGACCACAAAGTGTTCCTAAAGGGTTCTGTTATGTCTTTTTGAAGTACGAAACCCTAAAAATGGCAATTAAAAAAACAAGTTCAGTATAGTGCGACTTTTGTTTTAAAGATCGAAAAAATTGTTTTGCGTTAATATGAGTACATACCTGGTTAAGCTTGGAGACCACAGTGTCGGCGGGATGGGAGACGATGGCGCAGAACACACCAGCGATGTAACCGGCCGCGAACGTCACGATCAGCTGCTCGCCCTTCGAGCACTTTTCGCGGGGCTTGGGGACTACGTACTGTAGACAAAACAAGTCATAATATTGTATTCATCATCATCATCATCATCATCCAAAAGCAAGTAGTTTACAGTTTAGAGCGTAGTTAACTACTATTTTGTAATCAGATTACAAAATACAACTAAAAGTAGTTAACTACAAGTGGTTTGATTACATGTAGTTATGATTACATGTAAATTAACTACAATAGTTAAACTACATGAAGTAGGTGGTTAATTTGATTGCTGTAATCTAGAAGTTATAACTACTGATTATTTCAGTACTAAGAACTTATATTTTACAATTAAATAAACATGTAATGTGTTTTATTGATTTATTAAAACTGAATCTGGCTCTGAAACTTAATTTAAAAAAAAAGGAATGTAACTGTATAAAAATTCACATATGTTTACTTTCATGAATATGAATTGAATGCAAGTCGTAGATGATTATATTAATTACATATTATTATTGTGTTGATTGACTAGTAATAAAGGAATCAACCTAAATAAGTAGTTAAAAAAAGTAGTCTTGTAATGCAACTACAATTTGTAGTTAATAATCGAAATGTGTAACTACAGAATGTACTGGGTACACATATATCAGATATAACACCATTATTGTAACACCTGCATTCAATACAAATAAAGAAATTATTATTATTACTATTACATTTTACGAATTTTTATTATTTAATTGTAGTTGTGATTACTAACTACGAGTACAATATGTAGTCGTAGTTATTAATCAGTAATTAGATTACATATTGCCCAACACTGGTAGCTTAGGATAATCAGCCTTATAATGTTACCATTGCTGGGACTCAGGCTTCGTCTCTAGGAAAGAATCGGCCGTAATCCACGAAGCAGGCCCAGTGCGGGATGGTGGTTGTCACAAGTCTTCGAATTTTTGGTTATAGGACATGCCGGTTTCCTCACGATGTTTTCCTTCACCGTATTTTATTATTAAAACCTTTCAAGCCCACGACGTACAACTCGTAAGACGAGGCTATTTCCACTGGGCCATGCCACTGCTCCCACACGAAAAGAATAAAGTGTAACTTACCTTGTACAACAATTCAACGGTCTTCTCGAAGCAGGCGAACTTCATCATGGTGTAAGGGATCTGCCTACCCCATAGGGGCGCAAGTCCCTTGTATAGGGTACCGTAGCCTTCATTGTTCACCATCTTGGGCCATGCCTCACGGAGGGTGGTGGCGAATCCAGGCATAGTCTGGATTCTGACCTGGGGAGAGAATGTTCGGGGAATTAGTATCATGAGTTTTAATAGTAATGTGATAATTTCTACTGTTTCCTCTAATTATATACTAATTATACTCCATTTAAATAGGATTAGACATTTAACCCTCTTAACCGCTTGCGTCGGATTAGTCCGACGATTGTTTTCGCATCCTATTCGCCAGGTTCGTGTTTGCGACTGGGTATTCCATCTCGTTTAGCTCTTCAATCTCCATAGGTGACAGAAGAGCTGACGAGATTGAGTATTTGGTCGTAGAAGTGCGACCCTGGCGGAATAAACGCGAGTGTTTGTCGGATATATCCGACGCAGGCGGTTACAAGGTCGGATATATCCGACGCAGGCGGTTAAAAGGTCGGATATACCCGACGCAGGCGGTTACAAAAACAAACCTTTTTTACTGTCCGTTCAAACGATTTTGACTTTTGGAGGCATGATAAATGGCGGCTGTAGTAAACAGTTGGTATTGTAACCACTTTTATGCTTTTAATGCCATCCTTATTACAATGGAATAGAAGTCAAAATCGATTTTTCGAGGTTAAATGTTTAGATGGGTAATATGCTTGGTTCCTAAGCCCTCAGATCTCATAATCTCTTGGTCACCGGGCACCTCTGCCGCGCGATCGGACACGCAGCGTGAACGCTGGGTGACGAGTGATGACGTCACAGACACGATCGCGCGGCAGCTACCCTCGAGCGCAGTTTTTTCGTCATTGGGCAAGTTTTTATTGTAACAAGAAAGCTTAGTGCTCTGCACTCTTCAGAGCGACATTTTGATACTTCATTATGGCCTGTCTCATCCTAAGGACGAGTTCCTGTTTATCTGGCAGAAAATTTCATTAACTCTTTAACCGCTTGCGTCGAATTGGTCCGAATAGTGTTTTCGTGTCCTACTCGCCAGGGTCGTGTGTTAGCGTCTGGGTACTGCATCTCGTTTAGCTCTTCAATCCCCATAGGTGACAGAAGAACTGACAAGATGCAGTATTTAGTCGTGGACGTGCTATTCGTCGGATATATCCGACGCAGGCAGTTAAACGGTTAATATTAGCAACAAGTCCAAGTCTTACCTTAGCGGCCTCTAGGGGAGAAAGCGCAATATCAGCGAAGAACTCAGCAGTCGCAGAAGCAGCCAAGTAGACTCCAGTACGGTAGGTATATGCTGTCTCCTCGTCAAGTAGACCGTTGTACGTGACTTTGAAGACTTCATAAAGACCGAACTTGCAGAGACCCTGAGAGAGATAGAGTTAGCATTAGTTATGGGTAGTAGGGAGAAGGAAGATTTGTAAAGAGGTCATAAACCTCATAGGTTGTATGTCTTCAGTTGTTTTCAGTAGGAACAATTGGTATTTTTTTAATCATTGGTAACTTAACGTAATCTGACTATTTTTATTGTTTTTTTTTTTTTTTATATGTACTCCATGACAATATTTTTTAGTCTGTTCAATCGTAAAAAGTAGTTTAAATATGATGTGCCTACACATTGTAATATTAAAGGAGAAACTGACTGACTGACCTATCAACGCACAGCCGAAACTACAGGGCCTAGGAGCGTGAAATGCACAAGCTTTCCTTTTATGACGAGCACTAAGAGATGATTTATAAAAAATTCACCCCCTAAGGGGATAAAACGGGGAGTGAAGCCGCTGGCAGAAGCTAGTCAATCGTATGAGTTAGTATTATTTTTCTTATTAGTGTTGTTAAAGTCTGTCAAAGTTTGTCAAAAAAGGAAACCTTGTGCATTTCACGCTCCTAAGCCCTGTAGTTTCGGCTGTGCGTTGATATATAAGTCAGTTTCTCCTTTTATATATTAAATTAGCGTTTTAGTCTGTCATGCAGTCGTGACCGTGGCGTGCTAGACACCTTTTTTTTTCACCAAATTAAAACGGGTTAAAATTAAAATCACGGATTTTGTTTTTTTATTTTTCATAATTATTGTATAGTACCTGTAGCGAGTATCCAATGAAGGTAGGCGCCCATCCCTTGGCGAGACCCCTCATACCCTCCTCCCGGACTGAGACCCTGAAGCCGTTGACGACATTCTTGTATTTGTCGGGGTCAACCTGGAGACGGCACTTGACCAGATCCAGGGGTACGACGGCTGTGTGGGTGATACCTGCGAAAAGACTTGGAATTAGTCTGAGGATTATGATAAATTACATTTATTTTGCAAAAAGGTTTTTAAGAAACACTGGAAATACTATTTAGAACTGTACACGTAGTATTATGATTGTGTCGTATTTTGTAATTTATCTTTTTTTTTCCTCTTTCAAGCATGCTCTTCATAGCTATTTAAATGCGAAAACATGTCATTGGTTTATAGTTGCATAATTTGTTGTTTTTAATAGTTGTTAATACTGTTTGTTTTCCGATTACAATAAAATAAAATAAATAAAACACTTTTACAAATCAATTTCTAGGTAAGGCTAGTGTTTCCTAGCTGACTACCCTGAGAAGAAACTCTTTAAAGTTCAAACAGCAAGCATGTATTGGTCAAATCATACGAGAACCATGCAGATTGGTGTCTGAGATGGTCTTTTGAGGAAAGAACCACACGGACTTGAGTGGTCCACTCGGGGCAAGCATTTGTCAGTATTCGTGTAGCTCAACTCGGAGCTCAACGACTTGTCGAACAATAGCAAAGAAAGGACATTTAGGTAGGCCGCGAACTCCGCAGTAAGTAAGATTAACTACAAGGAGCTAATCGTCAGTTTTATAATGCACAAAGTATATGATCCTAAGCATATGATTTATTTTATCATCACCGCCGTAATTACGACCCCGACTACCAGCCACGGTAGACGCGGGCTTGCGGACGTCGAGAACTGGGTAGCCGACGTCCGGCTGTTCGGTAATTAACCGGACCGAGCCCAGTCATCAACAGCGCGTAGTGATCCTCGCGCTCCTCAAAGATATGTCAACAAACCGTAGGGAATTAGGACCGCGGAGAATTTCTGAAAGGGAAACCCGTAGTCCTAGAACGTAAAGGGTAATTGAAGGGTACAGGTGTGATTTTAGTCAGTAAAAGTC
Source organism: Mythimna pallens (assembly GCA_961205895.1). Classification (NCBI taxonomy): domain Eukaryota; kingdom Metazoa; phylum Arthropoda; class Insecta; order Lepidoptera; family Noctuidae; genus Mythimna; species Mythimna pallens. The sequence goes on along the minus strand of OY540854.1, from coordinate 4,803,122 downwards.
TGACACGCCCTCTCGCTTCACCCAGAGCGCGAGAAGTCATTTTGATGATTACCCACTTTAAAAAAAGGATATGATTTATTTTATCACCACTGCTCTCAAATTGGTGAAGGAAAACATCGTGAGAAAACCGGCATGTCCTAGAACCAAAAATTCGAAGACATGTGAGTTGTGACATTCACCAACCCGCACTGGGCCCGCGTGGTGGATTACGGCCCATTCCCTCTCCTAGAGAGGAGCCCTGAGTCTCAGCTGTGGGAACATTAAAAGGCTGATTACCTATGCTATGCTATATGGATCCACTGCAGTAAACAGACTCAGAAAAATATTAGTTATTCTTTAGGATAAATGCTTCATAGACAGTGTGTTCAAAACATAATACGGGTAATTTAGTACGATAGAAAAAAGGTCACAAAGATATCTCAGAAAATTAATTTTATCGATTAAAAACCCGCCTAATATTGTACTGTCAGAGGCCAAAAGTGCAGTTGTCCAAAATTTCTTTGTAGTAGAAGTTTCATAGCCCACAACTAGTTTAATCAATACTATAGATTCTATGCTACAAATCAAATCAGGCATGAACCATTGACCCTCTTCTACAAATACATTTTAGACACTTTAGCATTGATGGAGTGCAACTGCACTTTTGACACCTGACTGATGTACAGTCAGGGGTCAATCATTTTGATTGTTTGTCAGATAATTATAAAAGCAACTGTTAGTTTTAGTTAGTTGTAATTAGATTAGGGTTTTTATTATTATTTATTTTATTTTATTGTAATTATAGTTAGTATTTTTAAATGTAAATAAATCGTTTAAATATATATATATATATAAATTTAAAAAAAAACATTTATAGTGATTTAATTTTATTATCAAATCTGTAGATTTTTAGTAAATTGCTAAAATGCTTTTTTTCGGTGGGAAAATCATTCAATAATATCCCTAGCTCTTGGGCGGAGCGGGAGATACTGTCAGACTTACTGACTAAAACCCACTCCAGTTCCTTCGTTGACTTTTATACCAGGGCCGAGTCTTCCTTTCAGAAGCAGACCTTTGGCCTCAGTAGGCTGCTGGGCCCCTACGGTTTGCTCACATATCCTTGAGGTGCGCGTAGGGTTCGTCTAACTTTATTGAATGGCTATTTCATGAAAAAGTAATTAAATAGAAAACTTGTCACTAAAGACCTGGCCCCGGAGCATTTACCTTGAAGTTAATAGTATTCAAAATACTTTTACTAAAATCTTTTAACCTATCATCATTTATTCACGTGATAGCAATCATTCATTTTGATATTAATTATAGATTATGCAGTTACGTAATAAGTAGTTATATTAAAAATATGTCACTGTACACACTTTATCAGGTTTTATCTTAGCTGTTCAGCTAATTGATACTGGGACATTGAATGCAAGCATAATTATAAATTAATAAAAATTCACTGAGACTGCGCACATCTCAAAGTTTAAGAAACTGGGTATAACCATTGACTTCTACATATATATCGATGGGTATAACAAAAAGCTGACATTTTTCGTTGTTCGTATTAAACGGCAGAGGGGCAGTTGTGACTGAGTGGTAACGGCCCCGACTTACGAGTTGTAGGTCGCGGGTTCAAACCCAGCCAGGCGCATTACTTTGTGTAATTTATTTCATCACCACTGCTCTCAAGACGGTGAAGGAAAACATCGTGATGAAACCAACATGTCCTAACATTCACTAACCCGCACTGTGCCCGCGTGTTAGATTACGGCCCATTCCCTCACCTAGAGAGGAGGCCTGAGTCCCAGCAGTGGGAACATTAAAGTCTGATTATGCTATATTAATGTCTATAATTTGAATTGTTTTTTTTTTTACTTATTTATATTGTGGTCTGCTAGTCTAGTGGTTAGTGGCCCTGACTGCTTGGCATAGCAGATGTTGTTTGTGCGACGACCACCATCATTTGTTCTGTCTGGATTTAATATATCTACATAATTATAATATGTATGTATCTAGAAATATATAAGGATGTTTATCAGTTGTCTAGTACTTATAGCACAAGCTCTGCTTAGTTTAAGACTACTGATGGCGTTGAGAAAGTTGGGGACACAAAAATCAAAACCAGCCAAGTGTGTGTTTACCTCGCAAAGCAAAAAACGGCAAAAAATCACATTTGTTGTCTGGGAGCCCCACTTAAATATACTTACTTTATTCTGTTTTTATTTGTTGTTATAGCGGCAACCGAAATAAATCATGTGTGAAAATTTCAAGTAGCTAGCTATCGCGGTTCATGAGATGCAACATGGTGACAGACGGACGGACAACGGAGTCTTAGTAATAGCATAATAATCAGCCTTTTAATGTTCCCACTGCTGGGACTCGGGCCTCTCTAAGAGATGGAATGGGCCGTAATCCACCAAGCAAGCCCAGTGCGAGTTGGTGAATGTCACATGTCTTCGAATTTTTGGTTCTAGGACATGCCGGTTTCCTCACGATGTTTTCCTTCACCGTTTTGAGAGCAGTGGTGATGAAATAAATTATACTAAGTAATGCGCCTGGCTGGGTTTGAGCCCGCGACCTACAACTCGTAAGTGGGGCCATTACCATTTGGCCACTGCTACTGCCTTAGTAATAGGGTCCCGTATTACCTTTTGGGTACGGAACCCTAAAAATCGCGTTCTATAGTCAAAGCACTGTAAGTCGCAGCTAAATTGCTAGATTGGTACCAAAGTTTAACCAACATTGGCCCAAGTCTCGTGATCAATACGTGCTCGTGAATTCGTTGGCGTTGGCCCAAGACTGTAGACGTAACAATTCGAAGTCGGAACCAAGTTTTGGCGGTCAATATTCTGGCCGAATCTTGATTCAACTAGCATTTGTGTTTGCAACTGAAACCAATATAATGTAGAAACAAGATTCAATGGTTACACAAGTCGAGAAAATCGGCATTACGTGACGAGCTTTTTCACAATTATGCTGGAGTAAGACGCAGGGTTCGAAGGCCTCCCACAAAGTGGACTGATACCTGGTGAGGGTCGCGGGAATCCGACGGATGCGAGATGAACAGGAGCGATCGTTGTGGCGACACTTGGGGGAGGCCTATGTCCAACAGTGGACGTCTTTCGGCTGAAATGAGTGAGGGTCGCGGGAATCCGACGGATGCGAGAAGAACAGGAGCGATCGTTGTGGCGACACTTGGGGGAGGCCTAAGTCCAACAGTGGACGTCTTTCGGCTGAAATGAGTGAGGGTCGCGGGAATCCGACGGATGCGAGACGAACAGGAGCGATCGTTTTGGCGACACTAGGGGGAGGCCTATGTCCAACAGTGGACGTCTTTCGGCTGAAATGATGATGCTGGGGTCGGTTTCCAATCTAACCGGATGCAGATGAACACCAGTTCTGCTACGCTGTACGCTCATAATTTTCTCGTCCATTATTTATGCGAAGACACTGCCCCCTAAGATACAGGATCTTCCTAGTTTAGGAGTTAGTGTTCAGTTTTCAATTGACTATTGTGTGAAAGTTTTTTTGTTACCTTACATTTGTGTCCAATTTGTATTTTATAATAAAATATTATTAGTTGTTTACATAGATTGACTGCATATGAGATTATTATATATAGGACCCCGAAAGCTGTTTATGAGGGGCAGTTTCAGAAACCGACACCGGGCATATAATAAGATAAAATAACTACGGCACTGTTCAGGACGGTGGTGAAGTTTTCGAACAGTTCCGCTGCCCGGCTGTTATTGAGCTATGCGACCCTCGGGCGAGATGATGGAGTAAGAATATATATTGGTATTAAGAGTGATAAAGACGGATCTCAGACTGCGTCGCCACGTGTTAGTAATGGGCTTTGACCCTAGATATGAACGGTGCTATCATATCAGAGTAGCACAGGGATGGCAATGGAAGTGGCGTTGATTTTACTACTAAATCGTACGAATTATTTCTCATTACGGTTCAGAATCTTAACTAATATTATAAAACTTGTCAATAGGGTATCAAACTAATTTTTAGAAAAGTGTCTCAATTAGATTCTATAGTGCTCATAAAACAACATTTTTATTCAGTCGCTAAATACCCTAAAAATGCATTAAAATTTACATTTTCAAATTTCGCGCGTAATATGACGAAAATGTAGAAAGCAGTGGACGCCGACGGACGGACGTATTTACTCTGTGGTCGTGACGTCAGTTGGCAGGTGTAAACAAATGCGCTCAGTATGGCCGATCAGTTGATAGTTGACAGCTGTCACTTTAGTTTTCATGGCGATAAAGAACAGATAATAAAAACTGAAAACTTTGAATTGAATTTTATTTGTTATTTTATAAACTAAAACTAACACTTACCGACTGCACTTTACCTAAGCTATCATAATAATATATTTTTAGATTTTTTCTCATATATGTAGAGTAAAATAACCTATTGCGAGTCGCTCATGAAGGGTTCCGTAGTTACTACAATATTGAAATCGAGCAAAACCGACGACAAAATAACGTGTCTTTTATTTCCCTTTCATTTATAATTATTATTTTACTATTTGTTGTAGCAGCAACAGAAATACACATTCTGTGAAAATTTAAACTCTTTATCTTTTACAGTTTGTGAGATACAACCCGCTGACAGACGGACAGACTAAAGACAAATCCCTTTTAGTACTCGCCTACGTCATTAAAAGAAGGCTTGCGCAAAATTTCACGCTCCTAAATTCAGTAGTTTCGGCTGTGCGTTGATATGTCAATCAGTCATTTTCTCCTTTTATATTTTCAGATTTGGAAGAAAGAAAAAAATACATGTATCTAGGTGAATAAAAAGTTTACTAATCCAGAAATTACTTAAAAAAAAAACTGGGCAAGTGCAAGTCGGGCTCGCGCACTGAGGGTTCCGTACAAACTTGAAAGCTAAATTGCGGCTTACGATTTATGACGTATTAAAAAATAACTACTTACTAAATCTCGTTTAACCAATTTTCGGTGGAAGTTTGCATGGTAATGTACATCTTTTTTAGTTTTATCATTCTCTTATTTTAGAAGTTACAGGGAGGGGGACACATTTTAACACTTTGTAAGTGTCTCTCGCGCAAACTATTCAGTTTAGAAAAAAATGATATTAGAAACCTCAATATCATTTTTGAAGACCTATCTATAGATACCCAAACGTACGGGTTTGATGAAAAAAAAAATTAAGTTTCAGTTCTAAGTATGGGGAACCCCCAAAATGTATAGTTTTTTTTTTTCTTTTTTTATGTGAAAATCTTAATGCGGTTCACAGAATACATCTACTTACCAAGTTTCAACAGTATAGTTCTTATAGTTTCGGAAAAAAGTGGCTGTGACATACAGACGGATAGACAGACAGACAGACAGACATGACGAATCTATAAGGGTTCCGTTTTTTGCCATTTGGCTACGGAACCCTAAAACAACATTAAAAAGACCTTTTCGATGCCAAAAACGCTCCTATCTCAGCATTATGCTATGAAATTGAACAAAAAAACATTTATTTAAAATTTTAAATAGAAAATTAAACATATTAACTTTTGCTTGTGAAAAAAATCGCCAATTCGCCATCACTAGTCTAGTTGGTACGCTAGATACACGTGAATGATGTAAAACTACTATCGTATCGTATATATACTCGCAGTTGCGAGCTTTGTGAATGTTTTAAGGTGTAAGTGGCTCTTCCTTTGAAGTCTACCCTCAATTTCGGTGTATCATCTCATAATGTCCACTTCTCAAAATGTCAACCGGTCGCAAAATGTCCACTTCTCACAATGTCAACTTCTCAAAAGAACTTGACATTGTGAGAAGTTGACCATAAGCGATGTTGTCATTGTCAATTCGCCATCCCTAGTCTAGTAGATACGCTAGATACACGTGAATGATGTAAAACTACTATCATACTATCGCAAACTCGTCAGTTTATCTATTCCTAGCTATCAATGTGTCAATATTTACAAAGTTATTGTTATATTAGCAGCTATTAGAATGTTTTGCAGTACTATCATTGAAATCCTATACTCGTAGTTGCGAGCTTTGTGAATGTTTTACGGTGTAACAAAATGTAAGTGGCTCTTCTTTTGAAGTCTACTCTCAATTTCGGTGTATCATCTCATAATGTCTAACTTCTCAAAATGTCAACCGGTCGCAAAATGTACATTTCTCACAATGACAATTTCTCATAAGAACTTGACATTGTGAGACTTTGACCTTATACGAAGTTGTCATTATGAGAAATTGACATTATGAGAAGTTGACCTTATACGAATTTGTCATTGTGAGAAATTGATATTATGAGAGGTTGACATTATGAGAAGTGGACATTTTGCGACCGGTTGACATTTTGAGAAGTGGCCATTAAGAAATAATACGAATCTCGACTCATACATCGAGGCAAAAAACAACAAGCTGCCAAAAAATTGGGGATCTTAGCAAAGGTGAGACGGTACTTCACGCCGGAACAGCTGCTCAACCTTTATCAAGCGCAAGTTCGATCGTGCATGGAGTACTGAAGCCCTGAACTGTTTGTATCTCTCGCTCGCTCGCACGCCTGACATTTTAACAAGTTATGGTAAGACTGCTCTCATCTTTGGATGGATCTGCCTTGGGTTGCCTCGGATATAACTCACTAGAGGTAAGACGAGTGCGAGATCAGCTGACCATAGCCTGCAAGACGCTCCGTGGCACTATTGACGCGCCTGATCTGCTTACTGTGCTAGCGCGTTTCTTTGTCCCGGACAATTACTGCCGGGGCAAAAAGCACAGAACGTTTGCTGTGCCTCAGTGTCGCACTGTTACCCGTACGCAGTCTCCAATACCTCGCACTTTGGCTGCACTAAATTATCTCTTGGATTCTTATCCAACAAACGATCTGTTTGCGGATGAATGGAAGATGATTTTATTGGTATGTCAGAAGTACTGTGAGAGGAATTGATGTAAGTACATGTTGTTTATAACTTAAAACTTTTTGTTTAGTTACTGTAATTGGTTGTTTTATCATCGGACCACTAAACGTACGGCGATCCGCCACCGGTACATGCTGGACGTATCACCCATACGCACAAAACGTTTTGGGGATACATTCATCGTGCGTACAGCTAAGGAGTTTTTTTTTTTAAGGTGAGAGATTATCTAATTACTTTTCTCGCTCTAGGGCAGTGCGAGAGGGCGTGTCGGACTTTTACCGACTAAAACCGCACCTATGTTCCTTCAGTTGCCTTTGCGTTCTTTTTTTTCGATTGGGAAAATCATCTAATGACATTCCCTGCTCTTGGGCGGGGCGGGAGATAGTGTCAGATTTTTACTGACTAAAAACCCACTCCTGTTCCTTCTTTGCCATTTTTCCAGGGCCCCGGGGATCTCTTTTGCAAACCCATGGCCCCAATAGGCTTCGACCCTGCTGGGCCCCTACGGTTGCTGACATCTCCTTGAGGCGCGCGTGGAACACTACGCGCCGTCGACGACTTGGGCTCGGTCCGGACGGCTACCGTCCTGTTTGCCGTCCGCAAGCCCGCTTCTACGGTGTGCCTTTGCGGTCTAGGACCACGGGTAACCTTTTCAGAACTCGACCCTTGGTCCTAGTAGGCTTCGGCACAGCTTGACTGCGGTTTTACTGACATGGTTTTGAGACATATAACACTACGCGCCGTCGACGACTCCGGTTACCGGACGGCGAGATACCCATTGCTTGTCATCCGCAAGCCTACGCCAACGGTGGCTGGTGGTCAGAGTCTCGGTGGCTGGGTTGTAGAAATGGCAGGCTTGAATTTGAACCGTCGGGGCACACATAGCAACAAGCCATTTCACATAAATCTTAAAAAGAATAATCATATTAATCTTATTTTAAACTTGCAATTTATCTAAAGCCAGCCTTAACCGTGATTGAAGACATTTTGGCGCGAATCGCGGATAATGTGACGACAGATTATAAATAATCAGTCATTATCGCTGCTCTACATTATCTATGGGTTGGGCAAGGAGGTTATTAATAATATAGGTGAATGTTAAAAGATAGGGTTGTACTTATTTGTTATATTTTTTTTTTACTTATTTTTTTAAGTAAGAATTTTCGTTCAACATCTGTAACACCAGATGCTTCGCAGATGCGTGTGAATATCACTGGTCACGTGCGTCTTTTGACAGTTAACCCTATACTGTTCGTATCAGAACATGTTGTATCAAGATCTACTCGTATGTTCGCCACAAAAGAACTAAAAAATGTTCTGCATCCTGCATCGGTCGGTTCTCAGCCACAATACCCGTCTGGTCGGGGGATCCTCTCTTTTCAACAAAGGTTTACGGGACTTTGCACTCTAGTAACATACCTAAAAAATAACGTTGCTTAGCGGCAGAAATGTTTTTTTTTGTGGTAATGTTCAAGCAACCGCTCCTGCAATGGATGGAGCGAGAGGGGGACCACTTACTGTCTTTAAAATAACTTTGTACCATTCCCTCTTTTCAAGCTTGTATTTAACCCAGCCAGTGGCGAAGATCAGGCACTGTCGTCCTGCTTCATTCTGGACTGCTGCAGACACATTACTCTTTTTTTTTTATTGAGGTGGGAAATCATCAAATAGGCTCTGCCGCTCTGGCCGGAGCGGGAGGAAATTGTCAGACTTTTACTGACTAAAAACTATGTTACTTCCGTTGCCCTTTGCGTTCTGCTGTTTGCGGGCTGCAGTAACTCTTTCGAGCAATAGAATCCCGAAGCCAGAGAGGGAATTTTCAAGGACGAGTATCTTCAAAAAGGGAATAGGTACTAGTATTGGTGATGTGAGGCCATAGGAGGAGGCCGTCGTCTTTCGATCGAAATGATGATGAATGTTTAGCCCTAGTTGTATTACGCATAAGTACCTATAGTTCAATGTACACACATCATTTGTTTAGGACTGACCCTTGGCTTCCTGCCATTACAACACGCATGACAGATGTAATCTATTTAAAGATACAAACAAAATATAAAACAAGAACTTCAAATTAGAATAAGGAATTTCGTATATTTAAATAGAACTACTGACATACTTTTCTATGCGTGTAAAAGTGGCGCCATTGTCTATGGGGAGCTGTCAAAATCTGTCAATTTCATTACGTTTCGTTTTAGTTCCACATTTCGTCACTTACATGTATAAAAACCGGCCAATTACGAGTCGGACTCGCGTTCCATACCAGTATTTATACAACATGTCACTATATTATAACCATTTTTTTTTTAATTTGCCCACGAAACGGCAAAAATATCACGTTCCTTGTATGGGAGCCCCACTTAAACATTAATTTTATTATAATATTCCACAACTATCACACAACGCCGTCTAGTCCCAAGCTAAGCAGAGCCAGTGTTATGAGTACTAGACAACTGATAAACATACTTACAACATTTCAAAATACATATACTTATATTAGAGATAAATTGTAAGGTTTGTACTAGACTGATCGCGCTCATCACACAAGCATTTGTCCGGGGTGCCGACGACCTTCGGCATAGCAGTCAGGGTCACTAACCACTAGACCAACAGGCCAGTCTTATATTCTGTTTTGTTTTTAGTTTTTGATGTTATAGCGACATTATCTGTGAAAATTACAACTGGCCAGCTATCACGGTCCATGATACGGCCTGGTGACAAGCAGACAGATAATAGAGTCCCGATTTTACCCTTTGCACACGGAACTCGAGGATATCCGCAGGAGAACCAAGGTTACCGACATAGTACGAAGAGCCGCCAAACTTAAGTGGTAATGGGCAGGGCACATTGCTCGCAGAACGGATGGCCGTTGGGGCCGAAAGGTTCTGGAATGGCGACCACGTACCGGAAGACGTAGCGTTGGAAGGCCTCCTACAAGGTAGACCGATAATTTGGTACCGGTTGCGGGAGTCCGACGGATGCGAGACGCACAGGACCGTTCATTGTGGCGACACTTGGGGGAGGCCTATGTCCAGCAGTGGACGTCTTTCGGCTGAAATGATGATGATGATGATACGGAACCCTAAAAATGTCTTGTGATTTTGACAGTAATGTATCTACTTACATAGAGTTTATCTATAGAAATGTTAGTTTAATTATAGTGTAGCTAATGACACCGTGACACATTGCCAAGCGAGGCCGGTACGTGACATTGTACCGATTATACTTGAAGAAAAGCTAGGGCGTGGACGTGCTAAAGAATTGGAATTGTCTCCATCATGCACCGATATCCACGTGGTGGATATGTATGGCCCACTCCCTCCATTACGAGGGGGTTGATGTCCAAGCACTGAGAATGTTATGATTTAGTTTCAAAACAAATGTGCTCGCTTTCGAATTGGGTACTCGACAAATTTGTAGGGTTCCATACCTCAAAAGGTAAAAACGGAACCCTTATACGATCACTTTGTTGTCCGTCCGTTTGGCTATATGTCAAGACCCTTTATCTCGGGAACGCGTTGAAGTATCGAGTTGAAATAAAAACCATATACTCAAGTCTGAGGTCCAAGCTGTGAAAAAATCAAACTTCTGGGGGGTTAACGAAAAAAAAGATACGACCGTTTATGTCGCAAAAAACGTATATTTCGACACTATCAAGGGTATCAAAATTCATAGGGTACTTCCCATTGACCTAGAATCCTTAAATTTGGCATGAAGCAAGGTTTCATAGCACAAGTTTAAGAAAAAATCTGAAAACTGTAAATTTTTTGTTACGTTACAAAAATTTTTTGAGTTGAATTTTTCATAGGTATGTTTGAACGGAACCCTCAGTGCGCGAGTCCGACTTGCACTTGCCCTGTTTTTTTATGATTTGACCGCGTAAAGTTTAAGTCTCAACAGTATGCAGGCAGTTAAGAACTCATGTAACACACGAGCAGCATGCTGCCAACGGCAGAGGTAACTGCAGCCGACGACCTATACACTTGACACACACGACGACTGCCGCTGACCTTCAAAGTTCAAAGTTGGAATGTCTGCCGCCGACGTGTCGCCGGCTGCAGTTACCTCTTCCGTTGGCAAACATGCCGGACGTGTGTATGAACTCTTATATTAACTTCACACGACTGCTGGCAGCCCTGCGTTCACAAATGAGGTTAGATTTAATTCTTATGACGTCATCAGTGTAGATACTCTAAGCTCGCATTTTTGAAAGCGAGCGTAGAGTTCAACTGTCATTCCTGCCGCTTACACTAACCTACTGTGCTCGGAGTTAGACATAGCTGGGTTAACTCTAGGGTAGCTACTCGAGTTATAAAAGAACGACCCTGCAACTCGAAGCATTTGAACGGTTAGAGTAACGACCCTACCCTACTCTGGTTATTTTTGAACGCAGGGCAGCGGACCGCGTAAAGTTGAAGTCCCGACTGTGTGCAGTTGAATATATCGGCTGGCGTGGTTGCTGCGATGCAGTCCGTCTGATCGCTGCCTTAACAGTGATTAGTGAGTACTTACCGCAAGACAGGACACCTCCAAGACCGCACAGGGCGAAGTATTTGGGGGAAGCGAACTCGCAGGAGTCGCCTTCCACCACAGCCGCGGCCGCCATCCCGCTGCTCTGTATGAGGACAAAGACATTACATGAATATTATAAGGCGTTTATTACAATACAGCACAGACCTTGGATTTATTTTTTTTATACTTGAGGACTACAGGACCTAGAGTACGGTCAGTCTCGGACTGCATACAAAAAAAAACAGATACACAAAGACGCAATGCTTCCAAAATATGAAGCATTTCAGCGATTTCCTAAAAACGTACTGCTTGAATATAAAACTACAACACCACCTAATCATTAAATTCATCGATACAACCGTCTCAGTTGAGCTAACCTTATTTAATGTTTTTTTTTTTTTTTTCATGAAATAGCCATAGGGTTAGACGAAATATGGAAAAAATACTTTTAATTTTCCTTGGATCATCATATCCTAACCTAACTGTGTTAATAATTCAGTCCATCAATCACATTTGATTGCGCACTTGAAAAACTCATCGTCATCATCATCATTTCAACCGAAGGACGTCCACTGTTGGACATAGGCCTACCCTAATTGTCGCCAGCCACAACGATCGGTCCTGTGCGTCTCGCATCCATCGGATTCCCGCGACCCTCACCACCTGGTGAGATCAACAACGTAGGAGATCTTCCAACACTACGTCTGCCGATACGCGATCGCTATTCTAGAACCTTTCGGCCCTATCGACCATCTGTTCTGCGATCATATTAAAGCATAATCAGCTTTATAATATTCCTATTGCTTAGGACTCAGGGCCCCTCTCTAGAAGAGGGAATGGGGCGTAATCCATCACGTAGGCCCAATACGATTGGTGGATGTCACATGTTTTAGAATTTTTAGTTCTGTCACTTTATATCCTATATGTAATTTAAGGTTCAGAAACCGAGTATATTTCACAGTTTCGAGACAGTAATGTTTCCATTGATTAATGGAAACATTACTAGGTATATCAATGTTAAAAGATATTTATATACAGCACAGACCTTGGAAAGTTTTTTTTATACTTCGATTGTTTTCGTAAATATGGTTGACGTAATCTTGAATTTGTGATAAGAAACCATAGCTTCTAGGTAAGTCAGGGAACTACTTAGAAGTGAATTAATTGAATAATATTGGTATTATAATTTAGGTAGGCTATCATAGAACTTCTCCAGCTCAGCGTGAAAAGAGGGATTTTGGGCGATTCATTGAGTCCAAAGCCAAGGCTACTAGGAAACTAGGCGTTCTTGAAAAGGTCCGACGGTACTTCACACAGGGACAGCTTCTAATGTTTTACAAAGCACAGGTCCGATCGTGTGTGGAATACTGCAGTCACATATGGGCTGGTGCTGCAAAATGACATCTAGCCGCTTTGGACTCAGTGGAAAGGCGTGCGAAGAGGCTAATCGGGGATCCAGATTTGGTTAAGTCCAATCTACAAAACCTCGAGCACAGACGCAGGGTAGCCAGCCTTTCGGTATTTTACATGTTGCATTTTGGAGTGTGCGCGGGAATTGCATAACTTGATTCCGCCATTTCCTTTTTACCATCGGACAACCCGACGTACATCGGGTATCCACCCTTACGTTGTTGAAACTTCAACGGTCCGGACTAAGTGTTTCGCTTCGTCGTTTATACCGCGTACATCGAAGGACTGGAAAAATTTGCCTGCTGCGGTCTTCCCGCCGAACTATAATTTACGTGACTTCAAAGCCAGAGTGAATAGGCTCTTAATAAACTAATGCACCTCATCATCAATGATTGCATCACTGCTTTCCATCAGGTGGGATCGCACTTAATGTAGATACAAAATGTATTGAGGAGAGTTTGACAAGGGAAGCTTGGATCAGAGGGTTGTCTTACGAGACTGTAGGCGTAGCGTGGACTAATTTAGACGAGGACGAAGGCACATCAGCGAGGCATTTTTCTTTCATAAATTCAAAAACGAGACAGCGACTATTGCAACGCAGTGTTCGACCACATCATCCCTTACCATCAGGTGAAACAGTGATCAAACGCGAGCTTATCAATTTTAAAAAAAACACCCTCGTTCATAAAGTTCGCTTGTGCGAGACCCCCTTGGGTGCGAAGCCGTCGGCGTGCGCCCACTTTTAACTTGGACTGTATTTTGTGGCTCAGCCCCTTTTCTTTAAGGTGGGCAATCATCAAATGACTTCTCCCGCCCTAGGGCGGGCGAGAGGGTGTGTCAGACTTTTACTGACTAAATCTCACTCCTATGTTCTTTCTTTGCCTTGCGTGCCAGGACCCCAGGATTCCTTTCCTTTCGAACAACCCATGGCCCTAGTTAGCTTCGGCCCTAACAGAGCCCTAAGGTTTTGCTGATGATTTCCGGAGTGCAAAATGGTCTCAACTGGCATATTATTTACTAAAAAGTTTTCTAGTATATTTTAGACCTTAATCCGAGATAAGTTTGCCTTTCCTCCAATTTTGGACCTCGTAATCTTTACGACCTGTTCCTGACTTCGGTCTTAGCGACGAGCGATGCGGCATTGGTAAGCGGGCGCTATGAGCGGCGTCTCGTGGGTCTCATGGCGTGCTTCTAACATTTTCATACTTTTGTTCTCACTGCTCGCCGCCCCGCGCTTAGCTACCGCTCACAGCGACAATGTCGTGAACGGGCCGTTAGATTGCAACCGTGTATGTTTCGGGCACTCTTGAAGATTACTAGAGAGAGCAGTGATGGCCGAGTGGTAACCAACTTACGAGTTGTAGGTCTAGGGTTCAAACCCAGCCAGGCGCATTACTTTGTGTAATTTACTTCATCACCACTGCTCTCAAAACGGTGAAGGAACCGTGAGGAAACCGGCATGTCCTAGAACCAAAAATTCGAAGACATGTGACATTCACCAACCCGCATTGGGCCCGCATGGTGGATTACGACCCATTCCCTCTTCTAGAGACAGGAGGCCTGAGTCCCAGCAGTGGGAACACTAAAAGGCTGATTATGCTTATGATTGGAGACTACCGTTATACTATACTATCACCAACCGCCAGCGCAGCGTGGTGATTGTGGCAAAAACCTCATCAAGGTTGCCCGTTTAAATAAAATATAAAGTGAGTTCAAAGTCCAATAAAATTTCCATTCTTTTTTCTTATATTTTTTTTACAATTAAGTACAACCATGATTCTAAAATCGGAGTCAAACGTCATCAAGTGCTGGCTGAAAAATTCTATACGTCCTTTTTGTTTATGCCCTCAGCTCTCATAATCTATGGTCACAGGGCACCTGCAGCCGCAACGCGCGCATCGGTCACGTTGTCAGTGTTGCCACGACAAGACGACGCAAGTGCGACGTCGACGCGACGCGCGTGCCACGACTACCCCCCTCCGGCATGAGTTCTCATCATTGGGCAGGAAGACAGGCTAAATGAATACCAGCATCATCTTAGAGCTTGTGCACTATTTTCAACTCTATTTTAATAGTGATTTAATTCATTTTCGTTTACATTCCAAATATATTCAGGCGTTGAAGTGGGGGATTTCCTCTTCCAGAAACTTTTTAGTTTTAAAGGTAAATCTAACCATGTAAATTAAAAATAGCTAGATTACTTATAGGAGAACATTAGTTCTGTAAGGGTTGATTTTTCAATAGCCAGATATTTTTTACTCACGAGTAAAAATGGCAGTTAGCTGCTTTTGTATAGAAAATATGCCAAACTGCCATATGTTAGCTGCTTTTGTATAGAAAATATGCCGAACTGCCATATGTTAGCTGCTTTTGTATAGAAAATATGCCAAACTGCCAGCAGAGAGAGACTATTGAAAAATCAGACCAAGTAAAGTAATTCTTGGCGTGTCGACAAATGCAAAGTAAAAAAGTTATCTACAATTTTGCGTTTTTTCTGATAATGGCAGTAACTTACTACAAATATTGCGTAATTCTTTTTTATAAATATCGCCTTATTTTTTACGCGTGGTAAGAAGAAAAATATCATGTTATCTATATATATATAAAAGCGAAATACCACTCACTGATTAATGACGAAATCTAAGAATTTAGAACAGCTACAAACTTGAAATTTGGCAGGTAGGTTCTTTAAAGGGCGAGGGTGTAGACGTCCGCTAAGAACTGATTTTACGAAACTCCACCCCTAATGGGGTAAAACGGGAGTTGGAAGTTTGTATGGAGAAACCTATTTTCAAGCGGGCGAATCCGCTGGCAAGCTAGACGAATATAATTAAAAAAAAAAAAAAACAGAAAAACGCAAAATTACAAGTTTTTTTTTTTTCTTTACATTCGTCAATGTATCATCTTGATCACCACAAAATATTCAACTACACTCATTGACTATAATCGGAAATTTATACTAATTGTACTATACCTGTTGGATAGCGGGTGTGAGGTCTGTGGCCTGGCACTGGGCCGGCGTCAGGGGGCTCCGGAATGGCGAATTCCGCGCCAAATCTGCTAAGGACGAGAACATTATTCTGAAACAAAGCAATTAATTGATTTTAAAGGTAAGGGCAACTGAAGGAACATAGTTGTGGTTTTAGTCAGTAAAAGTCTGGCACACCCTGAAACAACTCCTTTCACCTGGTGAGTATCATGAATGCTTTATAAGCAGAGATCGGAATTAGGTAGAGTTATTCATGTACTTATACCGATTTCATAAAGCGAATGAATAAAGTGGATATGCCTCAAATCCGAGATTAATTTTAAATAGCCGAACTTTTTTATGACACTATCAGAAATATAGCAGAAAAATCGAGGAGGCTAGTGCTAGGAGGCTAGGACTAGTACGTGTTGCCAGTGATGACATATGGTTCCGAAACGTGGTCGCTTACAATTGGCCTCATCAGAAGACTTAAAGTCACCCAAAAGGCAATGGAAAGGGCTACGCTCGGAGTATCCTTGCGTGATCGAATCAGGAATGAGGATATCCGCAGGAGAACCAAGGTTACCGACATAGCACGAAGAATCGCCAAACTTAACTGGCAATGGAAAGGGCACATTGTTCGCAGAACGGATGGCCGTTGGGGCCGAAAGGTTCTGAAATGGCGAGGGTTAAGGGTTGCGGGAATCCGATGGATGCAAGATGCACAGGACCGTTCATTGTGGCGACAATTGGAGGATGCCTATGTCCAACAGTGTACGTCTTTCGGCTGAAATGATGATGAATGATGATTCAGCGGCATCCGGTTTGACTGGGAGCTAACCCCCAAGCTAGTTGGTAAAAGGCTAGGGAGTTGATGAAATAGCGTCATGCCACAGCTTTGCATGGGATATAGAAATCATTGAAGTTCTCAGCTTTTCTTTCCTATAATATGCATGTATTACAAACCAAGCCTTCCTTATTAATCACGCTGTCTATTTTTAGGGTTCCGTACCTCAAAAGGAACCCTTATAGGATCACTTTGTTGTCCGTCTGTCAAGACCCTTTATCTTAGGAACGCGTGAAGGTATCGAGTTGAAATTAAAACCATATAGGTACCTACTCCAGGTCTGAGGTCCCTTGAAGCTGTGAAAAAATCAATCTTCTGAGTTAACGAAAAAAAAAAGATACGGCAATAAAATTTGTCGTTAAAACGTATATTTCGACGCTCTCAAGGGAATCAAAATTTATAGGGTAGGTACTTCCCGTTGACCCAGAATTCTGAAATTTGGCATAAAGCAAGGTCTTGAAGCACAGGTATAGATATAAATCCAAAAGTAGTAAATTTTGGTGCTACGTCACAAAAAAATACCTTTTTTTGCGATTCGGAAAAATGTTCCGAGACTAAATTCGGGAATTGAAATACATATTTACATAAATAAGTTTGTACGGAACCCTCAGTGCGCGAGTCAGACTCACATTTGCCCAGTTTTTTTTTATTTGTATTCTCATCATCATCATTTCAGCCGAAAGATGTCCGCTATTGTACATAGGCCTCCCCCAAGTGTCGCCATAACGACTGAACCTCTGCATCTCATATCCATCGGATTCCCGCGACCCTCAACCAGGTCATTGGTCCACCTTGTGGGAGGCCTTCCAACTCTGCGTCTTCCGGTACTGGGTCGCCATTCCAGAACCTTTCGTCCTCATCAACCATCCGTTCTATGAGCAATGTGCCATGCCCACTGCCACTTAAGTTTGGCGATTCTTCAGGCTATGTTGGTTCTCTTGGTATGTGTATTCTGCGACATGGCAATCTGTCAGATAACAATATGCCACTCTTTTGGCTGAAATTCTATTTCCGGATTTAATTTGTCAGAAGCTTGGATGGACACTGCAGTCAAGTGCCTAGACTTTGACTATTGGTGCAAAACGCATCAAAATACATTCAGTTGTTTTTGAGTTTATTCGTTGATTCACTGGGGTATTTTTTTTTATGATAGGTAGATATTACCAATAGTAAGACACCATAGCCGCTAATTAGCTAATCTATTTTTTTTAATAACTTCTTGGCTTGATTGGCTTTTCAGTTCTTGAACCAGAAAAGTATGCAAGCTATTACAACTCTCCTAGAGCCTATTCCATGCTGTTACAATTAAAAAAAAATTACATAGGCCTACACAGGGACTTATAAAACGTCAAAAGCTAATGCATGGTTCCAATTTGTAGTTTCCTACAGAATAGAACTGGGAAGTTACTCCATGGTAATCTATGAATTTGTCTTCAAAATGTGGAGTTTATAGCTATCTCTATGAAAAACCTAAGTCTTAAAAATATATTATTTTCCTTGAACAGTGTGTAATCCTGTACAGCATTTGTGTAGAAATGCTGATATAAAACCTTCATGGCATCTTAGTATAACCATCTTATCAAATACTTACCTGCTCCTAAAGTGGGTCAATCAATAACTACCATAGAGCCAAGAGTATTGACCCCATGTCAACAATTTTTAGCCTGTAGGTTAAACATTAATTTCCATTTGACTTTCTTAATACTTTAATGATTTTATGTTAAAAGCCTTGGAGTTATATTCATGGTTTAAAAAAAAAACTTTAAAAAAAATATTTCATTATTGTAACAATAGATTTAAGTTAAGAAAATGTAAGCAGAGATTTATATAAACAACATATTACATAGACTATGAGTTAACAACAAATATATATTATATTTGTTAGTAAGAATTAAATCAACATACAGAGCAGACAAGAGGTGGTGATTTCTCGAAAAAAAATCAGCTTTGGATTTATTTCCATAATAATAATCACTGAATTCGGTACAGTAGTACGTCACATTATTTTAAGAATTACGAAACAGCTAAAATCAATGCCAGTGTCATACATGACAGCGAACAGATGAAGGTTAGGCAACGAAAAATTTAGATTTTCTAATTTTTTATAGTAAAATCACCAGATTTTCAAAAAAAAAAGTAAAAATCATTTTTGCAGAAAAATCATAAATCGTAATATTTCATACGTCAGCATCGTAAACTTTTTTTTTTTATCAAATCAATACCGGGCGAATGTCAGTTTTCAACCTACGAGATTCGATTAATTAACACACATTTATTGGCACATAATGTCAGTGCAGATATTTTTTCTACAATTTGTTGGAAAAATTTAGAAAACCAAAATAAGATATAGAGCAAGGTCACGTGCAAACATAATTTCATTATCGTTACGTAAGGGAAACACCACAGAAATATTTTCCAGTAAGCACCCTAAAAGGCTTCATAATAAGAAATTCTGAAATAAAATGCCTTGCTAAACGATTCGGGAGTAATAAAATAATAGTTTCCTTAACTTACATGTTTTAAATCCGATCGAAACTACTCAACACACCGTTGGACACACCGCACCGCGCCTGACGCACAGTGTTAAAGGAAACAGTTGTGACAATGCCAGCGCCATAACGGATGTTACATAACATGTGATTTTTTTTATAATGGCAATACTGTTTCAATAACGTCAAAAAGATTGGAAACATTTTACAAAGGAGACCGAAGACGATAAATTTGGTTTCAATGAAGATGAGAAATAAAGAATGAGACAAAAAATCACAGATAATGAAGTCACGCAGCTATTAGCAACTAGAGATTTACGTGACCACGAAATAATTGCCTTAAATAACAATTTACGGTTATTGACAACGTTTGATTGATTTGCATCTAAAGTTTTAACTATATCATATTCAGTATAATAAGCTGAAAAGAGAACATTTGGCCCTATACAAAAAATCCTATATTGTAATTGTTTTCTATCAAGTAGATCGGAATAACCGTACTGGGCTGTGTAACATTCGTCTAAAATCCCCTTAGTGTAACAAACTCACTCTTGCGAACAGAGTGGGCCATGAATAACTCTTTAAGTGTTATTAGTTACAAAAGTATTGTTGGCCTTATGAGCATCCTCGTAAGATTTTTACCCAGTTGCTAATAAGATATTAAACCTTCAAGATGTTTTACTATTATGATACGATTTTACTCTGTGCATGATTCTGTCACATTTTTTGACCCACATCACACCTCAAAATATCTCAACAAGCAAAACAAAGTTTATAAAATCACAACAGAAAACGATCGGAAACTTATACGTAATTACGGAACAACTAAAATGTTCAAACAATATCACAAGTGTACAAAATAAATAAAAAACGAAACGAAAAATGTTATTTACGGTGTAATTCTATTATGCTATCCATTTAAGTCACATGCCCTGCAAGAGAAAGCGACAATTACCGACAAAATGCACGCCTACATCGAGGCGGATGTTGGAGGGCCTAACTATCAAAGATTTATCGGAAGCGACACTAGACTATCTGCCAAGTTCACAAACACCGCACCCAATCCCAAAATCAGGCCAGTACGCAAACGACTTAGATAATTGCAATCCAGGTGTATCTTGCACTAAATACACTACATATCATCAACAGAGTAATGGAACACTTTCACTAACACAAGACTCACAAACACCAGACCTAGAAACACCGAGCCAATCAGAAACTTGTGTACCAACATGCAGGGAAGTATCAGCAATGTATGATGACATCCGACAATGCCGAAACACTATAGGGGCACTTGCTAAAGAAGCACAACAATTAATCACTACTGCATCGGGAATACTAGACGGTTGTGGATGTGATAAATCATTTCAAGCAAAACAGGGAAATAAGGTAGGATATAATGAATTAAAAAGAACAAGTAGTAAAAACAGCTACGGTCAGAAAATATGCAGGGAATCCTGTAATGAAAAACTTATTCCTTGTGCCTCTTGTGAGAATGCCGCAAAGAAAAGGCGAAATGCAGCACAGAACGGAAATGCAGTAATGAGTAAAAAGTATAATACAAATATATATGCCAAAAGAAGTAGTCACAAAGTTATAAATCAAAAGCAGCAATTATACAAGGGTAAAAGTAAAGCACAAGTTATTCCTTCCGACCCAAAAATAAATCAGCGAAATAAAGCAGATCCTAAAAAGGAAAAACAACCAGACATTAAGAATTGCTGTCAGAAAATTTGTGGCAACGATTGTGCATGTGACGCTGATGAAACAGAAACAAAACAGCAAAATAAAGTAAATGAGAGTAAAGTTGATATTGATAATTGCGGCTGTAAGAAGGTAACCAGCTGTAAGGATAAATTGAGCGAAAGAATTTGTAGCAAAACTAACTCTTGTGTTTGTGTTGCACCAAACGATGATAAAGAAGACATGAAACAGGAAAATAAAAACGCATACACCGAAAACGGAAAAGTAGCTATTGAAAAAGACACCTGTTGTGACTGTGTTGCACAAAGAGTCATCAAAAATTCTCCTAGTAATGAAGTTGCGAAAAAGCAAAATAAAGGTTTCAAAATTCCTAACAGGAAAAACAGCCGTCCGAAGAAAAACGGAAAGAGAGCTAGTGACATAAAAAAAAGTGTTTGTGCTGACAGTATAAAATTCTGTAAGAAAAATTGTAGGGGAACATTTAAAGAAAAAGAGGAAATAAAAAAGCCACATACAGCAGCCAGTAATATTGATCTTGACGATTGCTCATGTTTCAGAGAAATGAAAAAGCGAAAAAAAAAATTAAGCCGTTTTGCAAGAATCTGGAGAATTATTCGCGAGACAGACGTGAGATGTGATTGTGCAAAGAAAAGTGATGGTTGCGGTTGTAATGAAGAGGTGGATAGCCAAACTAGTTGTCTCAAAAGAACAAGCAGTAAAATCTGCTGTTTTAAAAAAATTAAGAAAAAATTATGTGATAAAAAAGTTTCTTGTAATTGTTCATCAAAGAAAGTTGACGATTGCAGATGTGATGAAGATATGGAAGACCAAAATGGCCTTTTTAAAAAGGTAAGAAGCAGCTGTTCTCTTGATAAAATCTGGAACAAAGTTTGTGGCAAAAACACCACCTGTGGATGTCCATCAAAAAGTGTTGACGATTGCGAATGTGATAACGACATGGAAAACCGAAATAGTTTTTTTAAAAGTGACAACTCCTCTATTACAAAAATCAGAAATAAAATTTGTGGCAGAAACACCAGTTGTGAGTGTACATCAAAGGCAGACGTTTGTGGATGCTATGAAGACATGGAAAACCAAAATAGTTTTTTTAAAAAGGTAATAAGTGACACCTGCTCTCTTACGAAAATCAAGAAAAAAATTTGTGGCAAAGTCAATTGTGAATGTCCACAGGAAAAAATCGAGAAAACCACTAGTGACAAGAACACCAGTAGCGTTAGTGTTGCACCCAGGGTTGTAACAAATTTTACATTTAATAGAGCAAAAAATAAACGTAGTAAAAAAGATAAATCGGACTCTGAAGTGGAGTCAAGCGACATTTCTCCATCTGCAAACAAAACTTGTAAATGTTGCTTCCCACCGGCATACAGCCAATATTTTGAATGCACAGGCCAAATAGGTGGCAACTGCCAATGTGATAAAAGTGAATAATGTAAATAAATGTAACATTCAATATTTTATACATTTTATTTTGAATTAAAAATTTAAATACAATGTACATAATATTATGAACTGTATTTTATTTAGTACGAAATACATGTATTTTATGTAGTTTCGGCCAAGTTCAGTCCGCAACGTTGCTGCCTTCTTGAAAGATAGAAAACTGAAATAAATTTGGATTTCTTCTCTCTTTTCTTAACCATGATCACACTGTAGTCACCAGCGTAAAGGTATGAAGAACTGGGCAAAAAAATAATTTAGATATTCTTTTTTTTTATGAGACCTTCAAAAGGTTCCTGGACAATTGGAGAAAAGATCAAGGAGTGTGGAATTTTTACCTCACTAAAACGAACGAAGGCAGTGGTGGATTAGCGATGCAGCAAGAGTAGCAAATACT
Source organism: Mythimna pallens (assembly GCA_961205895.1). Lineage (NCBI taxonomy): Eukaryota > Metazoa > Arthropoda > Insecta > Lepidoptera > Noctuidae > Mythimna > Mythimna pallens. The sequence goes on along the minus strand of OY540854.1, from coordinate 4,780,454 downwards.
ACAGGCCCCGCGCAATAAAAGTCTTTTAGAATTCTGCCATTATCGTACTTTTCATGCAGCCGATCTTAAAATCAACGGGGTTATTGGTGTCCATTGTAATTTTCACACATAGATACACAAAATAATATAGATCGATTAGTACCAAGCCTTATTCAAGCTTATTCTTTAAGCTTGACAGATGCTATTAAAATTAACTAGCTTCAGCAAGCGGTTTCTTCCGAGTAAAAGTTGGAATTTATCTATAGAAAATATAAATTAAAACTTTATAAAAAGTTTAATATTTTATGTCCCATTTCAAGGTCCATGTCTATAATTACACTAAAATTCATCAAAATTGGTTCCCATGAACTTTAGTCGAGTGGGTTCCAGCGATCCTAAGTCCAAATCAAATGTACAGTCAGGGATCAAAAGTGCACTCTACCAATGCCAGTGTCTAAAATTTCTTTGTTGTAGAAGTTCAATAGTCCACAACAATTTTATTCAATACTTTAGATTCTGTGCTACGAATTAAATCAATCATGAACCATTGACGCTCTTCTACAAAGAAATTTTAGACATTTTAGCATTGGTAAGGTGGAACTGCACTTTTGACCCCTGACTGTACATACGCCGTATATAATAGCTTTAAACCAGTGCCATCAAACATGATCAAACTTCAATGCCTGCATAACCAGTACCTGTGAGAGAAGTAATCAAAACTATCAGGGAGAACAAGGACAAAAAAGCACCTGACTTCGACTTAATTGTTCGACCAACCAGTATTTCGAAACGAAAGTCTAAGACCAGTGCGTATTGCCATTGATGACAAATGGATCTGCTGAAACTTGGTGGTTTACAATGCGCTTCATCAGATAGCTTTAAGCCACCCAAAGAGTGATCAAATCAGGATTGAAGATAAGCTTAAGTGGCAGTGAGCTGAGTATATTGCTCACAGAACAGATGGTTGATAGGGCCGAAAGGTTCTGCACTGTCGACCGCCGATAACCTGGTGAGGGTCGCGGGAATCCGATGGATGCGTGATACACTGGACCGGTTGTTGTGGCAACACTTGGGAAAGACCGCCCAGCAGTGGACGTCTTTCACTTGAAATGATGATAATGATGTTGACATATTGATGAGATCATATCTCTTGGAAAGACTATTCTAATTAATGGATGACAAAGGAGCAAAAAAAAACAAAAAAAAATAGAAATTATTTAAATATACTTCTACGTGCTACAGAATATAATTAAAAGTTTTCACACTCATTCTTGTGTACTCATAAAACTTATCTGGATATTTTCTGTAATCTTCGTATAGGTGACGAAATTTGCCATTTAAACACCGATCTTTATTCAGTTCGTGTACTTCTTCTCTCATATTAAGAATATCTTGTTTTAAAAATAAATTGCTTTCTAAACAGAGAAGGGATTATTTTGATAATCCATTATTTTGAGCACGTTCTGACTACCTAAATACGTCCACCGCGGCCGCCGCCACTCGGGTTCGTGGCATGCAATTCGCACCGCTTGCCGCCGCCGCGCCGCCCGCCGCGCCGCTCGCCGCTAAGACCGAAGTCGTGAACAGGCCGTAAGTCCCTGCAACCCCAGAGACCCTCGATTGGCCTAATAAACACAACCGACAACAATCATTGGTTGTGACTTTGGTCGGTTTTTTTTTTTTTGTACCTATTAGTTATATCGCGTGGATAACTCAGCTTCCACAGTGTAGAACTAACATGTGCGCCAAAGCAGTGTCTCGACTGAGTTTTTACCAGGTTTTTACTTTTGATTTTGATTTCATAAGTTTAATTTAATTCAATAAAATTGGATAATTTTAAATGCTTACAGAAAACTAGTCGTCGATGGTAATAGTTTCTCCAGGTTCGTTGATTCTAATCTGAATAATCTACCTACCTATTAGGTTTTTTTTCTCAAATAGGTAATATTCTGTGTCTGAATCTGCCATATGTCACATACGCCTAAGTCTGTCATCCAACTCAAATTCTGTCAGATAAAAACAGGACATTTCAGGTAAATAAACAAAAACAAAATCCAAAGAAAATGCTTCAAAAACAATACCAAAAGTGTTTAAAATTATAGATATGAGTCAAGTCCTTAATAATGTTTTAGTTTTGTGACTTTATCAATGTAACTCTCATGCCCTGCAAGAAAATCCAACAGCCCCCGTCAATATGCACACCGTCGTCTCGACGGCTCTTGGAGACCGCGGCAATCAAGGATTTACCTCAAAACTTTTGCTTTTGCATCCCAAATTGGAATCAAGACTGCGGGCCAGGCCCTTCAGAATGTGGCCCGTGCGCATGCGACGAAGATGATTGCGCTCCAGATATGTGCTGCGCTATGAATCGTCAATGTGAACAAACAGCGCAACCAGAACAAAATCAAGCCATAGAAACCTGTTTACCAAGCTGCAAATCTTTTGAAGTAGAAGCTATGCTGGATGAAATGAAAAAATCCCAACAAATTATTCGGAAACTAGCCCTGGAAGCAATGGAAATTCTTCATCCGGAGCACGACTGTCCTATGTGTAATCAAGACGCACAGAAAGGGCCTTATAATGCTTTAAATGCGAAAGGGCCTTATTGCGAAAGTTGCAGGGACTCCAACCTATTTGATTCAACCAACCAGTCCAGGACTAAATTTCTTCCAACGCCTTGTACCCCACTGCAGTCACATGCACATTCAAGAACCTCGTCGGTCCCTATAGCACGAACAGCTTTTCAGATAAAAGATGGGAGATTGGCTAAAACAGACAACATCGAAGATAATAGTTTAAAAAAAAAGGATATTGACATAGAAGAAAGTTTAAAAAAAAAAAGCAAGGTGGATGTTGACATCGAAGAGAGTTTAAAAAAAAAAAGCAAAGTGGATATAGACATCGAAGAGAGTTTAAAAAAAAAAAGCAAAGAAGACTTTCCACAAAGAAACGTCTCTGTCGAGCGTTACAATCAACCATATATAGAAGAAAACAAGAGCTGTTTGAAGAAAATTTTCGGCTCAAAACCTAATACATGTAGCTGTGACGGTGAGAGAAACTTGGATGTAAATTGCGCTTGTAACGGGAAGATAGACTGCCGATGTGGAAGCAAGAGTTACTTTCAGAGGTTATTTGGAAAGAAACCTAGTGTATGTAGCTGCAACGAAGATCCGATGGCGCAATATGAAGAAAACGAGGGTAGATTCAGTAAGACATGCATAAAGAAAATATTCAAGAGGAAAACAGATTGTTTCTGTCCCCCCAAGACAGTTGATAAGGATAAAAAAGATAATAAAGATAATAAAGAAAATAAAGAAATTGAGACACATGAAATTGGGACCCGTAAGTCGAGTGTAGATGTCGGTCAAGTCGAACTACGCAGGTCGAGTTTAGCAGCGTCATTTAGTTTGCCAAAATGTGATAAGGACATCTGCCAGTGCCATTATCCACCTTCTTATAACCAGTATTTTACTTGCACTGGCCAAGTGACTGGCAACTGTAGTTGTGACAAAAATGTCTAGCTCATGATATCATCATCATCATTTCAGCTGAAAGACGTCCACTGTTGAACATAGGCGTCCTTCAAGTATCGCTATAGCGAACGGTCCTGTACGTCTCGCATCCATTGGATTCTCGCGACCATCAACAGGTCATCGCGAGGCGTTCCAACGCTGCGTCTTCCGGTACGTGGTCGGCACTCCAACTTTCATGATATACAAAAACGTATTAAAATGTACATATTATTGAGCTGTGTGTTTTATTTAGGGGTTGATTTTTTCGGGGGCTTCTTTCCCATGGTCTATAAAACGGTTATAGATAGGTTCAAAGCTGATGACGTTTGTGAAGTTCACTTTTCGCTGCGCAGTACCCGTCCCCTCATCCCCGCTGTCACATGAAACTAAGGGCTATATTTCACTTTGGCGGCGCGACCAGTCGCCGCTACCAACAAAATGTATACAGCTCTATAGAGAGTTACTCTCCTGGTGTCCGTTTGGTTGCGCAACCAATTTGGCGGCGCGACCAACTCGGACCTGTGCACTTAAGGTCCATTTCGATACTGTCTCAGTGTGGTGTAGCGACTCTGGAGTCTGTATGGAGTCTAGTTTGGTAGCTTATGGTAAAATATAGCCCTAACTACGTAGCGACTCGCGCAGTGTTCCGAACCGCTCTCAGATAACTTGTAACGATCAGTACTTCCAAATTAGTATTCGCTAGCTTCATTTCTCTAACTACGGAGGGAATTTCATAGAAATACGTAGAAACCAGTAGTGTCGCTGCGACACGTCGTCTGCTGCTGCTGCGTGCAGTCGGCTACCAACTTGTACTTATAATCATCCACATTTAGGTACAGCCATCTCCGAAACTACTCATCCGATTTCAAAAGATCTTTACTTACGTAGTTGCATTTTATAAACCTTGTAAACTATAGTTAATCAAAGACAAAGTGTTGAGCTCCTTTTATAGTCCAGTGGGGCGTTAAAATCTTCAAAACCACCGATTACACACACACACACACCACAGGTACATACTGTGAATGAAGTTTTAAAAGCAGCTACGTTATTACCTATTAAAAATAATAATAGTTCGAACTGGTTATGCCTGAGTAACTATCAATACAATCATCATTTTTGTTTTTCAAAATCAAAATATCATATTTGCTTTTTAAATTTCATCCATAGTACCTGTAGTCCGAGGTAAAAATCCCCAAGCACTCAACTGTTACTGATACTACTTCAAAACTGCAAAGTTTTGAAGTAGTATCTTAATCTAAGTAGAAATGAAACAACCACTGAGACATGTTATGTGTATTTCTTTAATTGATATAATAATTTTATAATTTTATAATCCGCTTTTTACTACTTGTTTGTTCTTGGTGATGCTAACGTTAACTTCGTCCCTGTCACTTGTAAAGGACTTAAAGGAAATGGAGTTGGATCACTTTGGATTCTCACCTTACGGACACAAGCACGAATCGAGCGTGTTCCAGGATTAATAAGAGCTGTAAAAATTAATTCATTTAGATTAGACCAGGGACCTTGCCATAGGGGACCATTACACGGTCATGCAAGCGTCAATCACAACCATCAATCATGAATGAAGCTTGACTGACGGAATTTTATCGCCATACATTTTTCGTCATGCAAACGTTAGTCATCGCATTACACGGTAGGCTTTTCGTCAGTCAAGATATTTGACCGTGGCAAAACTGACAGCAAAACCTATCGTGTAATGGACGCCATAGCACCATCCCTGAAACAGTTCAGTGAATCACGTTGAGGACGAGAGTTCGTGGTAGGGGCTCTGTTGTATGAAAGTATAAACGTGACAACTAGTAGTGAGTGTACATTATACTGCTAGCCAACAGAAGTCTGTGTGTCCTAAAAGTTACAACCTTGGGGTATTTAAGTGAATAGAAACAGCGATGCATGCAAGCGTGCTCCATCGTCGATGTGGTCAATGATGAAGCAAGGTTGTATTGCTTTATCAGAAAAGATTATACCATACGCGAGCGTCTTAATAATTTTATTTAAAAAATTGTGAGCAATCAGTTCACATGATTATATCTTCGACAAAGAATCGCTGTCAAAGAAGCTATAAAATTATAATAATATGTACACACCTGACTTTGGATGGTTGAGATGATTAGCTTGAGAAGATGATGGGTTTCTTTCTGCAGGTCCACATAATAATGCAGGGTTGACAACCATACGAGACTTAGTAGGTGGAAGCGTCGGCGAAAGACGTTGCTGTTTTACTGAATAGTAAATACAGTTATTTTTAACAGCGTACATATCCTACTAATATTGTAAACGCGAAAGTTTGTATGTATGGACATTTGTTACTCTTTGGTCCGACGCCCATTATCGGTGTTGACAAGGAAAAGGATTCTTCGGCATCCCTACATGATTCATTACCGACAGAGTGCGCTTACATTAAGGGATGTCGAAGGATCCTTTTAGGGATGCCGAAGGGTCCTTTTCCTTGCCGGTAGAGAATGCCTTGTTGCATTAAATCCGCCTATGTACCACTACTGTGCATGAAGTTTAAATAAATAAATAAATTAAATACAGGCCTTAAACGCAAAAACTACTATGAATGGATTTCGATGAAACTTGGTACCCATGTAGATCATGTCCTAATAACACATAGCATACTTTTTTATCCCAGGAGTATGTTCTCTTGGAATAATCTACTATCACGCGTTGGAAGCCGCTGGCAGCAGCTAGTTCATATATAAACTCAAGCATTTTGTCCCATAAGAGAAGGCAGAAACTATAGAACGAACGAAGATGGCAACCCTGATCATAGTAGGTTCACTATGATCAGGGTTGCCATCTTCTTTCAGAAGAAATAGGAGTATATCTCATTTTACAAGAAAGATTTTAAGAGAGAGATACTGGTGTCAGATTTTATGATCAGAAACAGCAGAGTCGTAGCGTGGACTAATTTAGACCTGGGCGAAGGCACATCAGCGAGGCCTTTTCTTTCATAAATTCGAAAACAACAGCGACTGTCGCAACCCAGTGTTCGACCACATCGTCGCTTACGGCTTAGGTGAAATAGTGGTCAAACGCAAGCCTTTTTACAATAATTTAAAAAAACCCTCGTTCTTAAAGAGCTCTCGCTTGTAGGTGAGAGGCCGAGGGCGATGGCCCACTTCACCCACGCCCAGCTACGCTACTGAGAAACAGCATATCTAACCTGGTTTCGAGGTGCAAGATGGTTTCAGTCTTGTAGGGCTGCTAACTTTACGAACATTAGTTCGTGATGTACTTGGCCAATGACGTTGTTGTTTAGATACCATGGGTTTTACTGAAAGTTGACAAGAATAATGGAGTTATTCCTTTCTTTACCTAGTTTAATAGATTATTAATATATTTTAGAGCAACTAAAACTTACCGCGAATCTTTTCCAATTGTGCTCTCAGTGGTTTTATCACATAATTCACAGGATTAACTTTGCTATCGGTAATGAATCCATACTGAGTCATATCTTTAGATGCAGCTTTTCTGTAACAAATCTTTTGGATAAAGTCTTTTGTGTCGGTTGACATAGTGTTGTTTTTAGCGAGATTATGTCGTTCTTTTCCTTTCATAGAGCTGCCGCGACTGCGTAAGCTGGCAACCTCACCACCTTCAGAAACCTTTTTCATTTTCTTATTTATTATTATTCTTTATAGACCCCCATACCCCCCAAAAGCTAGTCTGATGGCCTGGTGAAGTCCGAAGTAAAGGACCGGTCTATGTGCCGACGCCCTCGGGACGCTTATGGTGAAATGTGGACGTCTCAAGACTAAAATTGATTTTTATATTGATTTACAACAATTTACATTCTACCATGGTATTTTGTGTCATTTTAAGTTCTAGAAATACAATGACAAGGATCTCATATACCCTATATGATAACCAAGAACAGACTAAGAATAGACGGAATAAATGAGATTAAGCGGTCTATGAAATTAATAAGTGCTATGGAATAAATAAATCTTTTTAAAATGAAATCTAATTTTTTGTAGTAAAATGAAATCTATTTTTTTTCGCATTTAAAGTATGATCTTTCAATACTTTCAAGTTAGAATTAACAAGCAATAGTGATAAAAAGCCAATCAACAATTACTGTTATGTTAAACAAAATAATCTAAGCAACTCAGGCAACACTGTCGAACTGTCACATGACTGCCATGCGAAATGGGTGACATTGACAGATGATTGACAGCACAATTGACAGTTCATCGTTCCGTGTGGAAGCGTTTTGCCGTTTTGCGCGATTTCATTTAAAATAATTAAGCGAAAAAAGTTTTAATCATGTCTACTTTACACGAAGCTTTGATCCCTATTTCTTGGTTGGAAGGACGCTGGACTACTGAGGAAGGTAGGGGCACGTACCCTAACATACCCGATTTCCAATATCATGAAGAACTGGAATTTTCTTGCATCGGTGAGTATTAGTAGAATCGGATTTAACTTTCTACCGACGAGTTTTCAATTTTAATAAGAAAATTTCAACGACACGCAATAATTTTGTTAGTTTTACGTAATGTTTTTATATTAATCTTCCAAAGGCATCATTTTTGCAGGAGGTAGAAAGTTATGTAAACAAATTTTCGTAAATTTTATTTGCGCAAGTGCCGCACATTTAAATGAGTAATTAATATAATTTACGAATATTAATTGAGGCAGCTGCATCAAATATAGCTAGCTAGCTACATACTTAAATAATAAAACTTGAAGGAGCTAAGAAAATTTTTATTCTTTAATTTTAAGAAACTTATATAAGATATATACTTTAATTTTAAGAAGAAAGTGCAGGCATGCGAAAAATGGAAGAAGTAGATGGAAGCTTTTGGTCAGGAGTGGAACATTGCGTGTTCTGTCCCAAAAAATAAAATAAAAAGAATATTCAAACTGTTCTCAAAATAATAGCTTCTGTTATTCCATTTCTAGGTAGTTTAGTGAGCCTGAATAGCACTGCGTCAACATAAACCTAAGAATATAAATATGGACCTATATTTCTTTAATTTCAAATTTTCTTTTCTATTAGTCTCAATTTTCCCACTGCATAACTAAAACCCCCCTAAGCAAGAACTAGACTAAACCTATGTATATGTGGACCACGCTTGATTTGTATGTAGCGGCGCGTTGTGTAGAGTGGATCTAATGTAGCTCTGCAAGTCTAGTTGCCATAATAAATGTATGGAGACCGACGCATTCAGCTCGGTGTACTTGGCCCACATGTGCCCAATTCAGATAGATTACTAGATATATTCTTTATTGTAATCCAAAAATAAAAATTACAATAGGAACTTTAAATTAATGGGGTGACACAATGGGCGGTCTTACCGCTAAAAGTGTTTTTTTACAGACAACCTTTGGATGAATTTGACAGAAAACGTAGCGAGTTTAACTCTCCATCACTCATATATTTTATCTGTACAATTCCAGGTCAACCAATGTTCAACTTCATATCAAAATCGAAACATCCGGAGAAGCAAACACCGATGCACCAAGAACGAGGCTTCTTACGCATTCAGCCAGGCACCAACAACCTGGCGTTCACAGTCAGCCACAACTTCGGTCTCACGTCCCTGGAGGAAGGCACGTTCGACGTTGAAACCAAACAACTGACGCTAGAAACTCAAAGTTTAGCTAGAATATCTTTTGCTAAGCCTCCTTTTGTAACGAAAATTAAGAGGAATATTAAACTGTTAGCGCCCGATACATTAGAAGTTGTACTTTTTATGGAAACTTCTAATACTCCATTGACTGAGCATTTGAAAGCCGTCTATAAGAAAGTTGATGGCTAATTAAGTTTGTCAAATTTAATGTGTAAGTGGTTGATCCACAACTCGCTCAGGGGGTCAATTTTCTAGCCTTATATGTATGTATGTCGGACTGGGTTCGCAACCCCACATCCAATGCTTGTATTTTGTAGAGTATTTAGCAGAGCATCTTTGTTTTACTGAACATTTCGCAGAACGTACCTACGTTACCATAGTATTTTCCCCTGTATCCAGCAACCAGTGGGTAGCTCATCTGATAGCTGCTACCTCAACCTCCCTTTGACAGAGAGGTGCTTATTGAAGGATCCATTGCCTATTTCTAGACCTTTGACATTTATATTTCCAATCAGTTTTTGTTATAAAACTGTCCCTCGCGATTTCAAACGCGTATGCAGTTACTGCTCTGCTTTCGAAGATAGTAGCGTGATCTTTTATAGCCTTCTTCAAAAAATGGGCTATACAACAATAAAAAAGAATTCAATTTGCATCAGCAACTTTATTTATTATTTATTTAAACTTCATGTACAGTAGTGGTACATAGGCGGACTTAATGCAACAAGGTATTCTCTACCAGTCAACCTTTGGGTTAAAAAGATAATACTGTGGTAGGTGTGCAAATTCATGAGATTAGTGCATTCAACCAAATAAACAAACTCTTCAGCATTATAATATTAGTATAGATTGACCCCCGAGCAAATAATTATAATATTCTGTGCTATTTTATTATTTCATAAGCATAGGTGTGCTTGTAACGTAATGAGATTCTTGAAATACTGATTTCTTAGTTATATTTTGTTCTTTAGGTCCTATTTATTTATCTATAGTCAACAGCAAATAATTATGTCGGCCATATTTTGTTTTCATAATTCTATTGTTTGCACTCATTTGTTTGTTAAACATAATTAGCTGCGCGGGCACCCGTCGCGAAACTTCGCGCGTGTTTCGTGTGCGACGGTCTCCGTAGCGGAAACCGGATTATTACCTGCGCAGTGTCGCTATTTCAACTTCAACTGTGTCGTGTCGATGGGGAACTTTAATGTATTATTACGTAGCAAAACGGGTGCTGGTCACCACGACGGAGCACTTTTGTATGGGACCGCGCGGGCGCCCGCTTAACGCAGCGTCGGCCCTTAGAACTACCCGCACCCGCGCCCGCTTCATGCAGACGCGAGCACTGTGAATGCAACTGGCGTAGGGCCTTCTAAGTAATGCACAAGCAGATTTTTTGCAAATATTAAACCCCCCTCCCTTTTCCCTCGTCAGCAAAAGTAAGCAAAGCTCTCCCGCCCCCCCCCCCCATTCTTACGTAAACATTAGTACATGCATTTTTCAATGTGTTCTGGTTTCGTCATTAATATATGAGCAGTAATTAGATATAAGTCTAGAAGTAAGATAAAGGCTTACAATAGATGAACAAAACAAAGTTAATGTTTACCGAGTCAGCTAGTAGGTACTAAAGTAACCAAATTACTCCACCCGCTCTGGGTAGACAGAGCAAGAGGGAGTGTCAGACTTTTACTGACAAAACCCACCCGTGTTCCTTCAGTTGCTTTTTGCGTTTCAGGGGAGTTTTTTTTTTATTGGAACCCAATTATCGAAATTAGAGTAGGATACTCGATGTGTTTTTATTTGTCTGCTGTTGACTGTTTAAAAATTTTTATATTATTTCAATACTATTTATTATATTGTAAAATAAAGACTGAACACAGGGTTTATGTAAAAAAAACTAAATAGAAATTATTTGGCTTTGTTTTGTTGCATAACTATTTTGGCTTACCATATTTTATCATCTGCAAAAAATGATGTTGAGGTTTTTGAGAATAGAAATCTTTTATGCATTTGTAACTTTTATTTAAACTTTTTGTCTGTAATAAATTATTTCTCCTAGATTTTGTAATATTATTTAAATTTCCTCCTCCTTGCGTCGTATTTCTCAATACTGAGGGTCGTGACCTCCCTGCTTCATCACTTTCACTCGTATAATAATCCTTCTGTAAAGGACATTGTATAACGTAAAGTCAAGAACGGAGCGGATCTGGGTCGGACCAACGTATTGGACTGCGCCCACGACGCCTTTTCCCATCTACTTTACCAGTCACGAGCGCGATGACCGAAGTATTGCAGAATCTTGCGAAGACACTCGGACGATAGCCGTGAGGAGATTTTTGAGTTCTTGCAAATTTATTAATGGTTGGCCAGCAGGCATTTCTCGCGTGACGTCGCGCGTGTATCGTGTGCGGCGATCCCCAAAGAACAACAACCCAGCTTTATAGGATAGGTACCTACACAACACGGGCACGCAGCTAGGATTGTTGAATATCTTGACGTCTTCGAATTATTGGCCCTAGTAGAATATACCCATAACTGAAAGACAGTTGAAGAAAGTCCTTTGAAATGGGGCGATCCTTGTCCATGCAAATCTCAGACCTGAGTCTAGATTTGCTATTAGGAAGTTCCTCAGGAACAAATCCAGGTTGTCACTCTCAAAAGGCACATTTGACGTAGGATCAACAGAATTATTATACGTACCAAGCCTTGAGAATTGCAACCTTGAGAACCAAGGTTACAGACATAGCCCGAAGAATCGCCAAACTTAAGTGGCAGTAGGCAGGACACATTGCTCGTAGAACAGATGGTCAATGGGGACGAAAGATTTTGGAATGGTGACCACGTACCGGAACGCTGCGTCGTTGGAAGGCATCCCACAAGGTAGACCGATGACATGGTGAGGGTCGCGAGAATCCAATGGATGCAAGACGCACAGGACCGGTCACTGTGGTGACATTTGGGGGAGGCCTATGTCCAACAGTGGACGTCTTTCGGCTGAAATGATGACGATACGTGGGAGTAGTGAGGGCAACATTAGAAATTCAATGAATTCTCAATATAAAAACGACTTAAGAATGATCCTTATTCCTAAGCATATTAAAAGGTCATTTTAAATAACAAATGTCCTCATAGTCGCTAGTCGATACGCTAAGAAAGTTGTAGTCGTAGCCATACCTATGACGCTACATGGAACTAAAATACAAAATCCTGCGTCTCGGTATTAGTTCTCCGCGCAATTAGAATATACACCCCTTTTTTTAATTAGTACAAATAAAATGGGGCTCTATCCGTACCCGTTATGTGTAGGCAAAAATAAATAAAAACGAAATCCCAAAATTGTCCACAATTTCGAGCCATACCGCTGTTCGTGAATCTCGATCTTTATACAACTCATTCGCCTTAAGGCAGTGCGACACTGCACTTCCAGAATTAACCTTTCAGTATCAAAAGACATTTTCTTCTGTACGTGCGACCCGTATCCGATCCACGGGGCGCGGCTGTCCACGACGGGTAGCCGCGCGGGCTCCCGGACGCCCTCGAAACCCATCCACATTGTATACTAACTTCGGCAAATGTTGTTATACAGATCAGTTTGTTATAAATAACTTGGGTAGGTATGGCGTAAATGGCAAGAAATAATACCAAAAAAAAAGTGTTTAATGAATCTTTATTTCAAATACCCTTAGCACTAATGATTTTCCTATATCGCGATAACGAAGAAATCGATACAATTGTGTTGACTACAAATACAAAACAACAAAATTAAACTTAAAAATAAATAGTAAATATTTTAATACAAGGTTCTTCGAGGATCTTTTGGCGCTAAAATGTCATTTTCTGAAGGTTGGCAAACATTTGTGAAAATGTCTATGGAAACTTTGTTTGGAAAAAAAAATTGCGCGCCAAAATAGTCTTACAGGTAGTTTCGACTACTTCACAATTCATTTAGCCGTGTCGCCTATGCAAAGCATAGATTCTCTCTCATAATTTAACTACTAGTAAATACAACTAAAGCAGTTATTTTTACTGTTTTACATTTAGATAAACACTAAACTGGATTGTCAAAACTAAAGTTGGAGACAAAAAATCATGTAATATCTTTATGATCATTTAAAATGTTCGTGGTTGATCGCGGTCATCTTTATGGATGTTTATGTCAAGTTTCCGTATTGCCAGAATAGTTGCGGTGTCAAGCGGAGTATTTCAAATTAAACTAATCATGGTGCAAGCTCCGTTCGAGACAAAATCTTTACAAATGTGAGCAAATTGTAGTAAAAAGTAATGAGGTTAATAATTTAAACATGTCCTAAATAATTTTTATAATTAATATTATTGCTTTCACACTTGGCATCCTGCAAAAACTAACAGATTTGAAAAATTTAATAATTACATAGGTCTACCACATGCACAAGCTTCACCACAGTTTTGCCTGTGCAGGCCGGTTCGTACTATGTACAGTCAGGGGTCATGCAGTTCCACCTAACCAATGCTAATATGTCTAAAATTTCTTTGTAGAAGTGGGTCAATGGTTCATGACTAATTTAATTGGTAGCATAGAATCTAAAATATTGAATAAATTAGTTGTGGACTATTGAACTTCTACAACAAATAAATTTTAGACACTAGCATTGGTAGAGTGCAACTGCACTTTTAATCCCTGACTGTACACTGAACTTCGTGCGTGTGGTTGGTAGAACTCATACAGTTTTACACGGAGTTCCGTGTGGCTTGTGAGTGTGGTAGGTCCATTACAGTAAGTGTCGAACTTAATGTCGGCTGTGACGTGCGTTACTCTTTATCACATTAGTTAGCTACTGCCGTAGTAACTTACATCATCTTCCGAGCCATCATTAAGAAAAATCGTAGGATACAAACGCGTTTTTAAAGCTAAATATGCTAATTCACATGTCAACCATACAAAAATTACTACTTATTAATATTTGATCACTATCGAAAATCTAGTGTATGAGATATTTGTGATTATATGAAGAGATGAATTTATCAATCAATTCTAGTTCCCTTTAGATTGCTTTTTGTTAACACATATGGAAGACCGGTCATTCAATCAATCAAGCCAAATCAATACCAGTATAATTGCTATCCTTGTCTAGTCTCTCTTTCACACATTATCATTAGGACATTCACATACTTATTTAATCTAAGACCAATTTAATAAGACACCTATCAGTTTTATTTTCATTTGCGTTAGTTCGTCGATTATTTTTGTTTCTTTAAGTAGTAATTAAATCAAAAAGAATTTTATCCAAAATCGTAATGGATACTGTCAAACTAAAATGTGACGTCAGTGATGTTACAAGCATAGAAAAGAGATAGCGAGATGTTTCTCTTCCTCATACAAATATTTGAAATTCTAACTGTTGCTTCATTTAGTAACAAATTTTGATGGTGTTTTCAGAAAAAAAAAAATAGTGTTATTTGTTCTTGACATTGAAATGTCATAATTTTAAATATATATTTGCAAATGACAATAAAGTCGAAGTTTTGGTATACCAATAGGGGTCCATTACACGATAGGTTTTGCTGTAAGTTTTGTCATCTTGACTGACGAAAAACCTACCGTGTAATGCAATGACTAACGTTTGCATGACGAAAAATGTATGGCGATAAAATTCCGTCAGTTAAGCTTCATTTATGAATGACGCTTGCATGACCGTGTAATGGACCCCATACAGTGAAGAGCATCTAAGTAAGAACACTTTGCCCGCGAAAATAGCCGTTGGCAGAAACAACAGAGCTGTCAAAGTCAAATTGTCACAATGACAGTACCATTTCTTTTTTGTCTTTAGCAGCTGTATTAATGTCGATTGTTCTGCCAGCTTGACTGTTCTAGAGCATGAAGACCACATCCAGTTGTCTAATTAACCTTGGTCAATTTAAAAGTAATATTCTCAAAAAAGTTGCTGTTATATTTAAAATGGAAACAGACTTGTAACACTCGACGGTCATACGATGTGGCGTCGGGTGTCACAAATTTGCCAACCTAAGCTAAAAATACATAGATATAAAAATACATGTTAATAATAATAATGCAAGTTTAGAATATAATCATGTAAGTAATTTAATAACTATTACCGCATTGTATCTATTTACTAGATAATAATTCAGCAATATTTGATTTAATGGGCACTGTTAGTAGTTTATCGAAGGCAATTTGTCTTAAAATCATGTTATACAGGATCAATTAAAATTAGCTAGCGTTTTACATATGTGGTGGAAAAAAAAAATTTACTACAAGTTCAGTACGGTCGAAATATGTTAACTGGCCTGGCGCAGTCATCGTTTTTAAGAAACATAGGGCGAAAGCGTGATGCGTATTTTTTCGAGTATGCGTAACAGTTTTTTAACTTTAGAGTGGCCAACATATTTTGACTTTACTGTAACTAGGCTACCAACGGTTACTTGGTAATACGCGTGAGGAGTATCGCTAACTAATTTAATTTGAAGCTGTATTTTAGTAAAAAAAAAACCTCATCGGCAGTTAAATTTGAAAGACAGCCGTCACGCTCGGCTATGTAACGCTCGTTCGGGTAACTTCGGCTCGAGTCGGCCGATCTTACCCGAACGATAACGATTCTAAAACTCGCCTTGATGAAGTTTTCAATTCTGTCGTGTGTTCTTACATTTTTAGTTTTAATTATACAAAAGTTTGCTACAGTATCGGTTAACAATATTATAAAAATTGTTACTACATTAAAATAGGGATTATATTACTTTTTATTTTATGAACTACAGTAACGCTCAAAGAAATTGTATGAAAGTACGAGGCAGCACTAAAACAACGGACTTCCTTATTATTTACTTGATTAGCAAAAGATGTTTGCTTGTGGTCTTTTGGTAGGATGACAGCAGACATTGTATGAATCTGACAGCTGTCACCCGCATCATTCTATAGCAATTGTAGTGTAGTCAAAACATCAACAACAGACTCATCTGGGAACATCTTCCCCAAAAAAATGACCGAACTCGTCTTTATCCTTCCTAACATAGTAATTATAAAACAAAGTCCCCCTACCGCGTCTGTCTGTCTATATGTTCGCAATAAACTTAAAAACTGCTGAACTATGCATACAGTTTTCAACAATAGACAGAGTGCTTTATGAGGAAAGTATTAGAGAAAAGTCGAGAATTCAAATAATACAGAAGACCGTTGTTTAAAAGGTATTCAGCTTTTAAACAACGGTCTTCTAAGCAGTACTTTTAAGCAGTTTCTTTGGACGCCATTGTATTAGTTAAAGTACATTGTGTTTTTGTTAAGCCCTTAAGGGTGGAATTACTTCATGAGAAGCGTCATAAAGCGGTTTTCGCTGTAAGAACACTGCGCAAGATTTTCTTCGCTGTTCGCGTTTCTTGCCTTGTTAGCAGCGCGTCAAATCTCATACTGTGATTGGTCGGCCGGAATATTTAACAGCCAATCAAATAACTGGGGATGAGAATTGACGTTTAATTTCTTAGCTTTCAAAAATCGAATGCCAATGTACTTTAACTTTCAAAGTAACCCTTATAACTATGTAAAATTAATGTGTAACAAAAAGGTTCAGCCATATTTCAATAACTGCTACTCATTAAGGGCGGGTTTCAGAATTAAGTATTTTAAGTTAATAACTTCTCAAACCCTACATAAATGGCTTCTGACCAGTTCAGGCTAGAGTTTGAGAAATACTCAACTTCAAATGCTTAATTCTAAAATCAGGTTTATGGAAATTATAAATTTACCTCACGGTAAGTCAAAGCGCAACGGCAAAAAAAAAAAACTTCCCATACGAATTTTGATCAGCTGAAGATAACTCTGTATAGAAACTCTTTTTGAAGTGAAAACTTATTTAGACAAACACTTTATTTCGTAGGTATTAAATAAGACACAGCCGTCACGCTCGTCTATGTAACGCGCTTTCGAGTAAGTTCGGCTCGAGTCGACTAGGACAGCGAGAAAGATATAGTGTATGTAGGGTATTGTTTGTGTTGGTGTCTCAAGCGCTAGTGGCATGATGTATTTGACACCTGTCAGTCGATATTCGGCGGTCGACCGAAGCAGTTGTGTAGTGTAAATATATTATACGTGTCGTGGTGCTAGTGAGCCTTACAACGCTTTCAGTATAAGTTTTCACTTCTGTCGTGTGATATTTAGTACACACCGTTTTTTATTTTTTTCTGTAAATTGACTCGGGTTGGTTTTTCAGCTTAGAAGAGTTCAGCCCCTACTTAAAATATGTCTGAACATTTTCGTTACAACTTGTATAGTATAGTTTATCGTATCGTTCGTTTAACCTAATTTCGCGTATATATTTATAAGGCTTATAATATTTCACTAACAGCAGCACTACTTATTTTAATTTTATCAAGAATTTATAAATTTGAAACTTGGATGAAGATATAGATGAACAATAGAGATTTTTGGGGACTTATTTCAGAGTATAGAGTACAAGAAGCAAAGTATTTACATATAACATCATGCCTATATGGGGAAAGGAGTAGGCCAATTCGCCAATGATGAGAACAACCCCTTTAGAAATATAGACGTGATGTTGTAAATTTTGTAATTTTTACGAGTCCATCTCGTTGCTGAACAGATTCCCCCGTCCCTTCAAGAATATTAAGACCAAAACCGCACAGACAAGCATCGTGCTTAGCGCATAGAACCTAGAGAGCCACCTGGCAAGTAGCGAAGTGAAACAAACTAAACTACGTTTGTTTTACGTTGACACGTTTATGAGGTTCGGTGCTCCGATTGGCCCGCTCCAAGCTCTTAACCAATCAGAAAGCCAAACGCGGTACACGTTTCGAACGCGTTAACGTAAAACAACTCGCATACAACGCACTGATACATGCTGAGCGACTTGCGTCGGTGTCAACGCCTGTCCGGCCAGTAGCGGACATTTTAGAACGTCCGCTTCTCCGGGTATTTCCAATTCGTTAAACCCCAAAAGCTAACGCCGGCGTTCGCTCTCTCATTGTATTTCTTTTGTGTCTCTAATTACGGTATTCGAAAGGTTAATACCCCGTCGCTAAAACTTTTAACGACTAAGATTTTTTATTGAAGAACACGACATTTTTGTCCCAATCGTTCACCCCTGTCGTTCCGTGTATGGTTTAGGAGTTCAGAGAAAGAAGTTAACGAGTGAAACGAAACATTCCCAGTCGTTAATAGTGTTAACGACGATTAACGACCGACACATACCCGGTTTTCAACAGGCAACTGTGTTAACGAACAGGAAATACCCGCTTGTCCCCAGGTATCTAGCTCAACTCTAGGCACTGATCAAGCCACCAATCAGTGTTTTCGGTTTAAAAGAAGGAAACAGTTTAAAAGTCAAGAATTGCTGCATATTTCGTTACAAAATTATTAAATTTTAGGCAGTTTTAGTTACATTATTCTCACCATTCGTTTACATTAACATCATAAGACAAACATTATATTATTGCTTCGGTATGTTTTGAAGCGATAAGCAACATTTACAGCCGGTTTCTGGAAAGATATCATCGATGCGATACTAATTGAATACAAGTCAAACACGATTAACTGTTGACAATTCATTCAAATTGTCATAAAAGCAAACGTTTACAGTTATAATAATGGGGAATTGCATGAAAAAAATATTTTGTTAGTTTTACAATAAATATACAAAAATAAAACACTAATTGTGAAAACAATATCAGAACTTGGTAGAAAAGCTAACAAGATATAACAATTTTTAACAAACATAATATCTCTCTTTCACTGAGACACCGTCTTCTATAGCGGCCGTACGACTGTCACGGCTTTTGATGTCAAAGACACTGCCGGCCTTAACTTTCTTATTAGTACTTTTGAAGCTTTGTAACTTCGTTATTTTGATGAAGATATTTTTTTTTATCGTATTTGTTTATCAGAGTTATAAAGTAAGTATTTAACTTAGCAAACACAAAGATTGCATGCATATTCCCTGTCTTCAGCCTGTCATAATAGTAAACGTTCGTTTTGCAGTTGTTTACATTCGTTTTTTGATAATATTCGATCCAGAAATTGAGACTTAATGTGTGACCGACGCGTCTCAGGGACCATTTCATCGAGAATACAGCTAAAACGATGACGTGCAACAGGGTCTGGCCACATTACCTCGGCGGGGCGCCATTTTTATGAAACAGCACGCCGTTGTTGACGTGAAACGGCGCGATGTCGTTGACATGATACGGCACGGTGCCGTTATAGTGTAACGGCACAGTGCCTGATAGCGGCACGTTGCCGCATAGTGCAGATATACAGCTGGGATTTTGAAAAATGAGGATTTTGATGAAATTTTATATCTATAACAAGATAATGAAATTTCACAACTGGATGCGAATAATATTGTACCTATCGGTTTCGGATACGATTACGGATATGAAATTATTACTGCTATCCGATAGTTACGGTTACGGAGCTCCTTAACATCCCTGATATAGCCGTGTTAAGTGGATGCACATTATGGTGCAATCAGGCATAACGCCGTTTCACGTTAACGACGCAACAACGTGCCGTGGAAACGTAGCCAGGCCCTTAGGGAATCGGACAACCTTTCTTTTATTATATTGGTCAACTCGTAAAAGATAGGAAACAGTGATCCAATTTTGGAAATGTAAACTTCTTAGCACTTTATTTTGCCGGTATGAGGGTTTGGCGCCCCACCATTTGGCGCCACTTAACCGAGAGGTCTTCTACTTTTGAAAACGTATACATGACGTGTGACGTTGACGTTGATGTCTAACTAATGTCACCCTTTAACCGATTGCGTCAAATCGGTCCGACGAGTGTTTGCGACTCCATCTCGTTCGGCTCTTCAATTCTCATAGGTGACAAAAGAGCTGACAAAATGGAGTATTTGGTCGTGGATGTGCGACCCTGGCGAAATCGACGCGAGAGTGTTTATCGGATTAATCCGACGTAAACGGTTAACATAAGCGTTTTGACAGTCGGTCCTGACGACTCAGTGCTGCAGTGGTGGACTGTACCGTCACGCTCGGCTATGTAACGCTAGTTCGGGTAAGTTCTGCTCGCGTCGGCCGATCTTACCCGAACGATTACGATTTCGCATGCCTTGTTGAAGTTTTCATTTCTTTCGCGTGGTCTCACTTATAATTTTTTTTATCAACTTGTTTTGTAAATATTTTAACATAGTCCGGTTCCCTATTGAGTTTACAATACAAATTCAAATTTCTGGTAGATTTTAGGACATGAATTAAACAATCTACCAGGTCGTTTAAAGTGTCCCAACAATATTTAATTGTCTAAAGTGATACAAAAATTGTCTACAACATTAAATTTACTTTTTTGCCTGACTTTTTATTAAAAAATTTTAAAGCACATGCATACTAAGATCACAGAGTTTCGAGACACCGCAGCAGTGCAGGGGTGCAGCGGATGGTAGGGGTGATAACGTTTGAATGTACATACAAATGTTACTAACACTACCATCTTCGTTGCCGCATAATTGCGCTAAACACTAGTTTTACGAATTTTCACGGACCATCTCCATTAGCGATACCCGAGTCCAGTGACGGCACAGCTCGGCCAGGAATTATTATGTGACAAAGCATAATTTACCTTGACTTTAAGAAATTATAGTTGAAATTTCAATAATTTTCGTCATAGCTACCAAAACAAATGCTATGCGATGTGTCGGTATGTTTAAATTTCAACTTTACCATTATAGAGTTATAATTTATTATGCTTCGTCATGTGAAAATCCCTTTTAATACCGAGTGGACACTAGACGTACGCCCTAAATGGTGCCTTATGTGACAATTAAAACCCTAGCAGTGACTGACGAGGCATCCCGCTCCTCTGAGATAATTTTCTGCTTATAAAATGAATGATCAATAAAATTTAAATAGAAATACTCATATCTATAATTCTATTCACTAGTTGACGGACTAAGGTAAGCACATATTTTGCTAATGCCATACATAATTTTATTTCATTCATAACCAATTTGTATGTTTCAAGGCCATAAACTCCAGCCCTAATCTTCAATAACCCTAATATACAAGGGATTTTTTAACTGCCTACGTCAGATATATCGACAAACACTCTCGTGTACATTCCACCAGGTTGCTCATCCACAACCAAATACTCCATCTCGTCAGCTCTTCTTTCACATATGGGGATTTAAGAGCTAAACGAGATGGAGTACCCAGTCGCAAACAGACGACCCTGGCGAATAGGACACGAAAACACTCGTTAAACCAATCCGACGCAAGCGATTAAAAGGTTAAGCAATATCTATTACAATTTGAAAAATTTTGAAGAAATTGCATATTCCATTGTTTAATAATAATATATATAATAATAATATATTTATTTGTGAACATAGGGTATGGTTAAAGATGTTGTACAAAAAATGTTTGATAATGTTTTGAAACAAATCCTTTGATCGACAATGTAGACGATGCGATGAGTGTACACTTCAACAAGTGTAAAAATGCAAAGCATTTTCATGCATCTCACCATATACGATCTTATTACAGTTGTAATGAGAGACATCACTTTGATATTTTCAGATAAAAACTAGGTTTCAAGATACATTGTCCTAATAGAACGCTAGTGAAACCAAAGTACTACGATGGCTCACACTGTATCAACTACAAAGTTAAGGCCAGTGTTCCTCATACATATTGCTACTAAATATTAATGTGCTTAACCCTAATTTAACGATAGGCAAAACTGTGCTAAACCTTAACCCTTAAAAAATTACTCTACTACTGATAACGAAGATTAACTCCACATCAATTGTAAGCAAAGAAGATCACACATACCCTCAAAGCGGTTGCTATAGGAATGGTTCTTCTATATTTGTGACGATATCAAACAAAGTAGTGTGGTTTTCTTGCAACAATGCCATACTCCTGTAATGCCGGAGCTAAGTCCTCCATTGTCATTACGTACTTCTTTTCTTTCGGTCCCTTTTGGTTTTTAGAGCTCTGCGTTATTTGGCTGGAGGTCCGCATCTTGCAGTGTTGAAGTGCATCATTTGCAATGTCTGACAGAAATTTTTGAGATGCCAGCGCAATGAGTCGGATCAATCTGGAATTTTATAGGTTACATGTTAGTTTTAGTAAACAATATTAAAGTTATGCATATTATTCAAATATTCATAGAACAAGACAGTAGTCTTAAATTTATAAATCTAGAGTTCTTGACAAAAGTTCTTTTGACTGAATTTTAATTACTATTAGAAAGGTTACCTTTAATAAGATAGCTCAATTTGTACTAATAGTTTAATAGTTATGCTTATTATTATTTATTCATGTCAAATTATATTCTGAAATGACCTTCATGACATAATTCAGTTTTCAAACAATTGGATATTATCCTGTGTTTATTTTGTACAATAAATTTATACTAAACACAAATAATGCTAAAAAAAATTATTATTAACCTTTCGAATACCATAATTAAAAAAATAGGAAGACAATGAGAGAGCGAACGCTGTCGTTCGCTTTGGGGTTTATTTAATTAAAAGAAACCATAATTAGCATTTCTTATAATGGTCTAAAGAAGATTGGGGGCATAGTGGGAACATCTTGCTATCTCTTTTGTATGTACGTAACCTACTGGTGGTGACATCACATGTCAGTGTGTATATCCTTATTCTGTTACTTGACAGTTAGCCTTTTCACTGGATTGTAAAAGTTTCTAACTTATTCAATGTCAAATGGATTTCAAAAAATCTTTCTAGTTGCAATTTTAGATTAATTTACTTTTGGTTAAAAAAAAAAAAATTAAGTCTACTATGGAATTGAGGATTTTCAACACCCATTATTTATTCTTTGTTACCAGAAATGTATAAGACTGGAATAAAGCGCCCCCCAAGGAGCTAATAATGTGGAGTAGTTGATAAACAAAAATAAAACATGTTATTGTACATTATCTCTGATCACATCTCTGTCAGATTTATTACCAATGAATAAATATAATTTCCTGCTGGTGTAGAAGTAAGATATGCACTGTTTTTCCTTTTGCGCAAACCTGCATTGACTTTAGAAAAGTGGTGAAAGGTTTACAATGAAAAGTAACTTTGCAGGTACAAAAACAAGAGTGAGTAACTCTTAAGTATAATCTGAGTGATATCTGATTGTTTGGTCAAGGAGAGAAACACTTACCTGGGATCCTGAGATTCGAAACCTGACATATTCAGGTAATGTGCAACCACCGAGTCTGGTATTGATGGGTTGTAGTTCTCAAGTTGAAGGAGAAAGTCGCTCAGAGCGTGCCCAGCGCCTGTGTCGTCGTCCATTCCGACCGACGGGGAGCCCATGCGACTCATCTGCATGGCTCTGTCAACAATTACATTCCAAAAATTAATAAATAAACAAAAACTAAACTTCAGGAACACACATTTTTACTTACTCAGCACAGATAATATAGAAAATTTTCTACAATTCAATGTCATTGAAGTAAGGTTGGTCATACTGATTACGTTTTGTTTTTGTGTTAATTCCTAATTTTTTATTTGACGAGTAAAAATTATTCATAAATTAAAATCAACCAATATTATGACACAAACTAAATTATAGCTTTCAAATTAATAAACAAAATAGCCTAAACGTGCTGAAATTGCCATAAAATGTACGAAATGAAACATCCAGCGTTTAATGCATAGCAGTAATTAAACGCAAAATGTGCACGTCATTCAAGTGTTTTCACACTTTTAAATTTTACCCTAATTTTGTAAATATAGAAAAATTATGGGTGAGAATTTTTTGCAAAAATGATTTGCAAATACCCTAACATTATGATGTCAAAATATAGTACATCTAAAAATCTTATTCAAGTGCTGTTTTCAATCATTTCATATTTTTACACAGTCCTTTATTGAAAAAATCCAAAATTTCACTATGTTAAGTTATTATTTCTTCTGCATTTGTCTAATAACTACGTAAAATTATTTTTAGAATGTTTATCTTCCAGCAATTGGAAGAGTATCGTTAATTAGCGACTGATTTATTTTTAGAAATCAGTGGAGATTAAAATTACTGTTCTGACCACCCTGACCTCGTGGTGCTTTTCCGTACGGTTGGCAACATCTGCCCCTTCCTTCCTTCTTTTACGCCGCTCCTCCGGGCAGAACTGCGAGAGAACGTGATCGATCGAATTTCAAAAAAGGCACACACCTACCCCCTGTGCTCCCGAGATCACGAAATTACTCTAAATCTCCTGATTTAAAATTCAGGGGTTCGTGTTTCGTGATTTATTCCATTCCGTGTGTGTAGATTCCACCTCGCTCGACCCGCGGGGTAATTACCAGTGAGCACCCACCTAATCGTAACAAAATGTCGAACCTAGCTGATCCGGTCGCGTTCGCGAAAGATTTCATCGCTGGCGGTGTGTCCGCCGCAGTCTCCAAGACCGCCGTCGCGCCCATCGAGCGTGTCAAGCTGCTGCTGCAGGTCCAGCATGTCAGCAAGCAGATCACGGCTGACCAGCGCTACAAGGGTATCATCGATGCCTTCGTCCGCATTCCCAAGGAGCAGGGCCCCCTGTCGTTCTGGCGTGGTAACATGGCCAACGTGATCAGGTACTTCCCTACCCAGGCGCTGAACTTCGCGTTCAAGGACAAGTACAAGCAGGTGTTCCTCGGAGGCGTGGACAAGAACACGCAGTTCTGGCGTTACTTCGCTGGTAACCTGGCGTCCGGTGGTGCCGCCGGAGCGACCTCCCTGTGCTTCGTGTACCCCCTCGACTTCGCCCGTACCCGCCTCGCCGCCGACGTCGGCAAGGCTGACGCCCGTGAATACAAGGGCCTGTTCGACTGCATCGGCAAGATCTTCAGGTCCGACGGCCTCGGCGGCCTCTACAGAGGCTTCGGAGTGTCCGTGCAAGGTATCATTATCTACCGTGCCGCCTACTTCGGATTCTACGACACCGCCCGTGGCATGCTGCCCGACGCCAAGAACACACCACTCGTCATCAGCTGGGCCATCGCGCAGTCTGTCACCACCGTTGCCGGTATCATCTCGTATCCATTCGACACGGTCCGTAGGCGCATGATGATGCAGTCTGGCCGCGCCAAGGGCGACATCCTATACAAGAACACCATCCACTGCTGGGCCACCATCGCCAAGACAGAGGGCGCCGGCGCCTTCTTCAAGGGTGCCTTCTCCAACGTTCTCAGAGGAACCGGAGGCGCCTTCGTGCTTGTGTTATACGATGAGATCAAGAAGCTTCTCTAAATCTAATGTAAGAATTGTTACCATAATTACAATTAATTGTGATTCCAAATCACCTCTGATAGCCACTCCCTTAAATCATGTATTATTAGACGCGGAATTAACCTAGTAACTTATTTTAGTTAAATAAAAGCGTTATACACCAATTCCAACATGTATTTTGTTTTATTAAATTTATTAGGTATTACATAACGCTTGGCTCCATCTTGCTGAAAAAAGTTGCATAAGAACATTCATGTAGATCTCTATTTCTTCTTCTAAATATATTTTGCCTGTGACCGTCACTCATTCAGCCAATGTGTGTTATGTAATAACCTCTTTTCATTCAATGTCTGTGGCCAAGGTTGAAGTGTACCTCTAGTAATGATAATGTCTAACTAAATTAACATGAACTGTTGGAATAGACTTCATTTAGTGAATATATTGTGGAAATATTAGATTTTCACTCTTTGTTATGTGGTTATTTAATCAATACTTAACTTTTGTGGCATTGGGAGTGAGACCATGTACTGTAAAGAAGTGATCTATGCAGAACGCTGTGAAGAAAAATCATGTTTAAAAGCTGTGGAATCCAAAATCATGTGATTGAGAGTTGTTATGTAACGAAGCAGTATGTATATGTGCTACGTGTGTGCATGGTGACCTAGTAGGAATTTAATTTTAGTTCACTTTTAAAAAGTGCTATGCAATGTAGTTCAATCCGCATATGTAACATGATTACATAACATTGTGTTACTACGAGCAGGTCCACGGTAACATCGGACTTGTCAAACATCTTTCTTGCTCCGTGTGAGTTTTTTGGTGTGAAAAACTCACACTTGAGTTATTATTCTAGAAAATAAATGTTAAATAAATATTTTTTGCCTTTTATTGCTATTTTACCTAATGGCCATTTAAAAATCTTTAGATAACCAACCTAAAGTTTGAAAATGGAACCACTTGCATTCGCACATTACTTTTTAATTTCATCTATAAATACTAACATTTCTTGAATGAAAGTCTCCTCCCATTGGCAGAAGTATTGAAACCACCTGTAAAAATACCAATATCAGCTGATTTGGACATTATCTTAATTCTTAAGGAAACAAAATCATTTATCAGTCAAAATTTTTAATAGATTTTAATAATTGATGGCAGACCTATGAGGTGATTTTTGAAGAAATGGTGTTGTCATATCAATGGACCACACGAAATTAGAATAGGAAACTTGTGTGGATCTATCTACACGATAACATTTAAAGCCACCGCCACTGCCAAATACCATTTGATAATGACGTATACACCGCGTCAAATTAATGACGTCACGTCATTTTACTGCTGTTACGTAAAGTAGCGATCACGAGCTGAAGTAGTGACTGATGTAGATAAACATCCATTGAAGTAGTAACATTGAAATTGCTGTAATTGACCACCGTAGCACGTGAATGGATCATTGGACATCTACACAAGGCTACCGTACGTAAAGTAAGTAAGATAATCAAGAAATAGAACATTCCAAGCAAGTCGACGCTTCGAAATTTCGTTAGCTAGATTACGTAATTTTCTACATAGAATAATTCCGAGTACTAAGTTCAAGGTTTAAGTCATTAGCTGTTTATCTGTGATAATTTTGGCCTAATTGTAGGCTGAATGACAATTCCTTTGCAATTTTATTACTTATCCATCACATGTCATCATAGCTTTCTCGTTAAGTGTTGCTAGTTATTGATCTAGATAAATTAATTTAGATAAAAACCGCATGACTACCGATTTAGGTGTGTCGAACTGTAGGTATGTATGTCAACCTGGCACAGTTGTCATTTGGAAATATTTTTAGGTTAGGTTTCTAGTCAATGATCTTGATAAAGCGAGCCAAGCAGCTAACGATGTCTCTTATCGTGTTTTCTTATAAAAGGGCAAATAAAACTCGTCATTGGCATAATCACATTTTTATTGATGTAGGTATTGTTGAATGAGTACAGGTATGTACCTAACCTACATAAGTAGGTACAATAAAAAGGCAGTAAAAATATTTTACAAACCATGTATATTAGGTACTTATTCTTGTTCTAAAATAACGTAAACAGCTGAAAGGAAAGAGACCTTCACTTCACTGTAGAAATCATAAATCAATACCAGAGTTAAATGACAGTTAGTGTGAAATCCAAACTAATATGGACTTAATCTTATAAGAGGTCAAGTTCAAATTTCAATGGCTAGCTAAATCCGGTTGAAATTATTAGCTAAATTGCAGCTAAGTGTCGCGACGCGTCGCGTGTAGACTATTTACTGATTCATCGCTTGATATTTAACGCGTGTAATTATTAACACGTGTTTTGGATATAAATAACTGGTTATAGTTCTAATCCACGATTATGGGCTATGCAGAATGTTTGGCATGGTTGGCTCCATTTTGACATTAAATTGCCATTTTGGATTTTTAGTCTATTAAAATTTTTGCTTAATAAAATAAATATATAATGTAATAGAATTGAGAATGTCTATGTTTCTCGATCTCACTCAGCTGCAATACAGCCGTACGTTATCAGCCCAAAGAATTTGTTATGGACTTTATATAAATAATCTGTAAACAATTGTAATAAAATTTTGCCACTGTCAAAGAAATGTAAATTTGCTATATTTGATTTGACAGGCACTGATCGGTTCGAGTACTTATTGATTAAGTATTCTTTCTAGGTCAAATCGTAGCCATAAATAGCCGTTACGGGCGTAGAGCAGAAAATAAAATATTACGGAGTTTTACAAAAGGTTGTTGCTAGGCAGTAGGTATAATATCCTGTTTGTGCTTTAGAATGTCATTCAAAATTTGATTGAAGTTTATGGCCAATTGGCAATTTACTTTGTAATAATTTATTTCATACTAGCGTCTGCCAGCGGCTTTGCCCGCGTGAAAATAGGTTTTTCTATATAAACTTTGGACCCCCGTTTCTTCCCCTTAGGGGGTGAATTTTGAAAAATCCTCTCTTAGTGCTCGCCTACGCCATAAAAGGAAGCCTTGTGCAAAATTTCATGTTCCTACTCCCAGTAGTTTCGGGTGTGCGTTAATATGTCAGTCAGTCAGTTTCTTCTTTTATATATATAGATTATTTACTTATTAAACACAAACTTTCGCTTTTTCCCTTGGTTGTTCTACACTTTTTGGAGCGATTGCTCTAGACTTTCGCGCATGAAACAGTAATCGTGCGTGAAAGAGCGCGCTTGTGAAGAAGTTGAAAGGGGAGGAGAAAGACCACGCGTACAGTGCTTATCACTATCATCAGTCGCGCGCTCAATCGTCGTTTACGCTTCTGAGAACGCGCGATAGAATTGCTGAAAGGGGGCTAATGCCTACGGGCTTGGCTACACAAACACGGTGCCGGCGCCTGACCACGGCACATCGTCGCATCGTACAGATACATAGATATAATAATTATAATATACGCTGCCCGGGTACAGGATAAGTTACCGCGGCAGACACTGACGGCGGTGGCGCCCGCTCACAAACGTGAGTCATGCGCTAGCAACATTGAACTCAACCATTTTGAAAGTAACCGAATAGAAACACATGCGCCATAAAAATCACCCATATAAAGCTATGTACTCATCTTATTACGCGCGATGTAAAATTGTTACCACTGTGCGGTTGGCTGTACCTATTCAATGATTTTTTTTTTCTGAAAATCCGTCATGGCTGGCTGAGGTCACAGAGGACATTAACCTATGAGTTAACAATTAACCTTGCTCAAGAATGATTTTGGTTCTACTTTGCCTTCTATTACTACAGGAGAGTCAAGTTTTATAAATAGACTGCATAGAAAAGCACCAAATCGTGACAAAAACGACTAAATTAAATACCTAAATACTTAGCTTGTACCTTCGTGCGTAACAATACAGATGTACACTCGTTATGGCCAATTTATATTTGCAGTTCACGGTGGCGCTAGTTGTATAGCAAAACTGTCAAATACTGTACATAAAAGATTAGTTCCAAATTTATCCGCCTGTCTGCCGAGATTAGCAAAGCGCTAAAATTATTCTGCCAAAGAATGATTTAACCGTAACTGGAATCGGTTAGATTAGATCATTCTTGACTACGCGACAAGGTTTGCAGTGTAGTACTGTAGGTATCACTTGACTCAGCTACTGTGTGAATTTGACAGCGCCAACATAACACTGGCTAACGGTATGTCGTTGTTTGAAGGGCGATTTTCGCAGTCGCGCGATCCAGCTCCAACCGATTTGATCAAGGTGTCCATTTTTCTTTATTCGTTAAATCAACGGACGTCAGCGCAGTGGGACGCAGTCAAAAAGTTTGAAACAACAACCAAACTTATTACTATGCAGATAAGGTGAATTATTCTTTGAA
Source organism: Mythimna pallens (assembly GCA_961205895.1). NCBI lineage: Eukaryota > Metazoa > Arthropoda > Insecta > Lepidoptera > Noctuidae > Mythimna > Mythimna pallens. Next base: position 4,750,818 of record OY540854.1, on the reverse strand, counting down.
AAGATTCTTTTGTACCTGCTGTTGGTAACAATGGTTGAGAATTTGAGATTAGGGCCAACCATAGTGATTCTATGAGTTTTTTATGAGAAGGTATTTTAATATCCGGTGATATAATAACGTTGTTGTGGCTGTTTAGACTACCTGAAACCATTTAATGATTTAATTACAGTGCAGTACCAGTACCAGCTCAGCTGCTTATGTTTTACGACTTACAATCAGTTATTTCATTCATACTTAGAGATTAGGTGAAGTCCAGTCGTCAGAGTTCGAAATAAATTCTTTTGACCCAGATGTTCATAAAAACAACTATCTGTCTTTAGAGAAACTCCATGCTCTCGTTCGTAAGATCCTTTTTAGGGTTGCGTACCTCAAAAGGAAAAAGGAAACCCTTATAGGATCACTTTGTTGTCCGTCTGTCTGCCTGTCTGTCTATCAAGACCCTTTATCTCGGGAACACGTGGAGGGATCGAGTTGAAATTAAAACCATATACTCAATTTGGCGGTCCCTGAAAGCTGTGAAAAAATCAAACAACTGAGTTAACGGAAAAAAGATACGGCCGTTTATGTCGCAAAAAACGTGTAATTCGACACTCTCAAGGGAATCAAAATTCATAGGGTACTTACTTCCCGTTGACCTAGAATCCTGAAATTTGGCAAGAAACAAGATCTCATAACAAAAGTATAGGATAATATCTGAAACTGTAAATTTGTATTTACGTCACAAAAAAAAAACTATGCGATTCAGAAAAATCTTCGTAACTCAATTTGGGAATCGAACTGTTTTCATATGTTATACATTTGTAGAGAACCCTCAGTGCGCGAGTCCGACTCGCCTTTGCCCTGTTTTTTACTATGTAGACCCAATTCAACATTTTGGGTTGTATTGTAACTGAATTGGTTGTTTTACCAAACCCTTGTTGTGTTGTAATTTGGGCCCAGGGTTATTGTGACGTCACGGAGCACGAAACAGCTGTTAGACGCACGGCGCGACTGGGGAGCGTTTTTTTTTGAAGATAGAGTTCGAACCTTTTTTTTCAGATGCGTTGTTGTGTAGCTAAAGTTTCAAAAGGTAAATAAAAAAAAAAACTGAGTAAACCATAGACTCGGTTGACATGACGACGCTTGGGGTAGGCTTAAGTTCCGAAGTAGGAAACCTTATATTACAATACATACAATCGGCTGCTTTCTCCCAGGCAACCTGGAATGGACAGACATTGCCTGTACACAAAATGGGGTTGCACTTGGTGCAAATATAAAAATAAACAAAAATTATGTAAACTCATATAACTCTAAAATACACCCAGACCGCGGAACACTACCTGCCTTACATATATTTGTTCCGTGCGGGAATCGTACCTGCGACACGCAGTGCAGCAAGCAATCGCTCAACCACTGCGCCAACCGTACCTACTATCAAATGATGATGTCGATGGTTAATAATTAAAATAAAATAATTATTTTAATACGATAAGTTTCGTAGTAGTAGCGTATTTGTGATGGGGTATTCCCCTAAAAGCTATCATGAGTCATTGGGTTTTATGATAAACTAGCTTCTGCCAGCGGCTTCGCCCGCGTAAAGAAAATTGTCCCACGCAGCTAAGGAGTGGAATTTCCTGCCGGAGTCGTGTTTCCTGATAGCTAGAACCTGGGAATCTTTATGTCAAGAGTCTCCATCGTCAACCAAATCGTCATGTTCCATCAGGTGATCAGGTCAAGCGTGAGCCTATCGACAATTAAAAAAAACCCATGGGAACATACTCCGGGTATAAAAAGTAGGTATTCTATGTCCGATCCAGGACATGGTATACCTGTGTAAAAAAAAAAAATATTTTTTATTACCTACCAGTGTATTATCATCTTGTATAACATGTTTTATGCAAATAAAATATTATTATTATTACTGCTGCACATAGGCCTCCCCCAAGTGTCGCCACAATAAACGGTGCTTTGCGTCTCGCATCCCTCGGACTCCCGCAACCGTTACCAAGTCATCGGTCCACCGTGTAGGAGGCCTTCCAACGCTACATATCTTCCGGTACGTGGTCGCCATTCCAGAACCTTTCGGCCCCAACGGCCATCCGTTCTGCGAGCAATGTGCCCTGCCCATTGCTACTCAAGTTTGGCGATTCTTCGTGCTATGTCGGTGACCTTGGTTCTCCTGCGGATATCCTCATTCCTGATTCGATCACGCAAGGAAACTCCGAGTATAGCCCTTTCCATTGCCCTTTGAGTGACTTTAAGGCCCGTATTACAGAACCTTACTCAAGTACTACTTAAACTGCGTTCAACCAATTACAGCTTGAGCGAAGAATTTCGACTTAAGCGTTCAGTTTATTTTAGAACTATCCTCAAACTCAAATCAAACAAAACTACGCTTGAGTAGAAATTTTGAACTCTGATTTAAATCCACAACAATTTCCATGAGAATCTATGCTTAAGCGTGGTCTCGCCTACACTTGCGAAAACAAAGATCGAATCTCGCCCCAAGCAGAGATTCTGAGCTGATTGTGATTTTAAAATAAGGACACATTGAGTGGAGCTCACTCAAGCACTGTTCTATAATACGTAAAAAATGTCATTTTAAAGTGACATTGCTCAGGTGATTAATGATTGTAGTTTCTCTGCTCAAGTCAAGTTCCAAAATGAAAACTCCAACTGAGACTAGTTTTAAGTCATGCTTGAGTCTTGATTGTAGTTCTGTAAGCCGGGTCTTCTGATGAGGCTCGTTGTAAGCGACAAATACATACACACTAACAAACATAGCATAGCCATATTCAGTTTTATAATGTTCCCACAGCTGGGACTCAGGTCTTCTCTCTAGGAGAGAATGAACCTTAATCAACCACGCGAGCGCAGTACAGATTGGCGGATGTCACATTACTTCGAATTTTTGGTTCTAGAACGTAATGGTTTCCTCACGATGTTTTCCTTCACCGTTTTGAGAGCCATGGTGATGAAATTAAATTACACAAAGTAATATCTACGCCTGATTGGGCTTAAACTCGCAATCTATAACTCGTAAGTCAGCGGCCATTATCACTGCTCCTTTAGTGTATAAAACTTTCACTTTTATAACATTAGTGTGGTTAAATAAATTGTACTAAAATCTCTATTGTTTGTTCTTAGTAATTTGTCCCGAAAAGAGGAAGTTCCATTTATCCGTAGTACAAAAATGGTCCAAGGTCCGCGTTTAGCATTGTTATCATGTTGGCACTACTCACATGATGTTCTAAAATTTAAATACGTTTTGGCGCCAAACGCAGTTGGGGCATAGATTTCCTCATGTTTTTTAACACGGCACGTGCAATGCGAGTGCTGACGATGATCGAAAACAAAAGAGACAACGTTTATTTTTGAAATAAGCCTAAGTTTCCTTAAGGAAAGTTGGATCTTTAATTATTTTATTGTATTCTTGGAAAAAAACTTGGCCTCTAAGGATTTACAAAAGATGATACAAGTAATATAACGCGCAAACATGAATCTATACTACTTTGAAACCGGTCATTTAATTTTCCTTATAAGAACCATGCATTCTTTGATAAATAAATGGGACAAAATCTGAGCCATTAAGGAAAATATTGTGTTAGAAATCTAGCAATAAACATTTTAAAGGGCGATGACCGTCATCATCAAATAAGAACATAGTCCTTAAAAATGGTCTGCGATCTCTGGCTACCGTAGGCGCGGGCTTGCGGACGACGAGCAATGGGTAGCTCGCCGTCCGGCCGTCCGGTAAGGACCGAGCCCTAGACCTGTACTATGACGTTTAAAGTAAGATTGTTTCATTCTTATTTCCAGTGTGGGTAAGAGATGGCGCTAGACAACCTGTATAGCTCTGTCTCTTACCCACACTGAAATAAGAATGAAACAATCTTACTTTGAACGTCATGGTAACCCAGCTAGTCGTCGACGGTGCAGTGTACCACACGCGCCTCAAAGAGATATCAGCAAAACAGTAGGGGGACCAGCAGGGCCCGCTAAGGCCATGGGGGATTTCTGAATTCAAAACCGTGGTCTTAGAACGCTAAGGGCTACTGAAGGCAAATAGGTGGGTTTTAGTCAGTTTTAGTCAATAAAAAGAAACATTCTGTCACGCCCTCACGCTCGACCCAAAAGCATTCATTAGATGATTTTCCAACTCCCAAAAAAGCCCTTAAAAATGGTCTAAGGATGAAGAGATATTTGAAATTCTAATTCGAGATAATTTTAATTTATTGCTACCAACTCAAGAATCGACTTAAGTTATGTGTATTTTAAGTTGATTTTTAAGTGATTATGATAACTCTAAAAAGTAAGGGTTGCTATAGAATTTGAAGTTTTTCACAAACGAAATAGAGTCTGATGTCCTAACACTCAATAGTCAGAAGCGTAGCGTAGACTAATTTAGACGTGGGAGAAGGTACATTAGCGAGGTCTTTTTCTTTCATAAATTCGAAAACGAGATAGCGACTCTTAACGCAGTGTTCGACCACATCGTCGCTTACCATCAGGTGAAATAGTGATCAAACGCGAGCTTATCAATTATAAAAAACTATCCTATACTTGTGCTATAAAACCTTGCTTCATGCCAAATTTCAGGATTCTAGGTCAACGGGAAGTACCCTATTAATTTTGATTCCCTTGAGTGTGTCGAAATGTACCTTTTTTGCGACATAAACAGCTGTATCTTTTTTTTGTTAACTCAGAAGTTTGATTTTATCACAGCTTCAAGGGTCCGCAGACCAGAGTATACGGTTTTAATTTCAACTCGATACCTCCACGCGTTCTCGAGATACAGGGTCTTGACAGACAGACAACAAAGCGATCCTATAGGGGTTCCGTTTTTCCTTTGGAGGTTCGGAACCCTAAAAAACCCTCGTTCTTAGAGAGCCCTCGCTTGTACGAGACTCCTTTGGGTGCGAGGCCGTGGGTGAGGGCCCACTTCGCCCATGCCTAGCTACGATACTGTCAATAGTTAACTCGGATCTGAATAAATATACAGGGTGACTGGTAATTAGTGTACGATACTTAAACACGTAATTGTGCTCATGATAACAGACAATTTTTATTATGGGAGCAGAGCCGATTTCGCGAAAAAAATACCAGCTGTTCAGTACATTAGGAAAACATAAATCCTACTGAACAGCTGAGTTTTTTTACGCGATTTTAGGTTTGTCACAATCACGTGTTTAAGTATCGTACACTAATTGCCAGTCACCCTATATGTCTAAGTAAAATAATACAAAGCAAAGAGATATTTTTTTCCTCTATGGTCATATTTCCATAGTAAGTGCGTCTGTAATAGTGCTTCGTTGCCGTTGCCAAGAATCCTGTCTATATTACTTCAGTGAATCCCAGACTTCGCCATTTATAAAGTTTTATTATGTTTTGTGACTATTGTATCCGGTCTGTCGTAACAATTTTTTTTTTGCCCATAGACAAACGTAAAGATATAGATGTTAACGGTTTTTGCTGCATACTTTTTAGGAGCTATGCGGAACCGAATGTAAAGCCCCGCAAACGTCCGTTGAAAAGGGAGGATCCTCCGACCAGACGGGGACTGTGTCTGGTTTGGGTAACTGCCCCATAGATGATTTGATTTTCCTACAAAATTTATTTTTGAAACTCGTTCATTCATGAGACTCGTGACACAAACTCATGACAAGTGACGTTCCAAAATTAGAAATTGTAAAGTTGGGTAAAAAAAAAAATGATGACGGCGCCAACACCGCTACCTTGGCAGCTTATCTCTAACGTCGAGTCTCGGAATTTGTACAAAGATTTGATAATTAACTAGACAGCTATGATAAGGTGGAACGTGACCGTAAATGAGTGTAATAAGTTTATTGGTATATGGAGAATGTTAATTACTAACACGCTTTATTATAAAATAATCCGCCCGCGCAAAATTGTTCTATCCATCTATTAGTTTAGCACTGTTTACGATGAAGCTACAGCTTTCTTGGATGTCGGTTTATCTTCCTTAAATCTATTGCGGAAACGCCTCCTCATAATCTTGAGGTGACGCATGCGGCCAGTTCCTGTGGTCTTCCTGCGCTTAGCCTTCTTCACTGACCAATGGTAGGAACGCAGCTTAGCAGCGAGGTATCCGCACTTGGATTTGGACTTTTGGATGTGATACGATGACCTGGCACACCGTCTGCACATGGTGTGAGACTTGTTACGACTCTTACCAAAGCTCGAAGTACCCTTCGTCATCTTGTCACTATCTAGCTGTAGAACAATTTACACCGTTTCACTATTAATATTTTATTAAACTATTTGTTGGATTATCTCTATAAATAAAAGGAGAAACATGACTGACAGACATATCAACGCACCAACGTCAAGGTGCGTGAAAATTTTGCATAAAGCTTCGAGCACTAAGAAAAGATTTTCTAAAATTCACCCCCTAAGAGGATAAAAAGGGGGTCCTATTGATAATGTATAAAATAATAATAAACCACATTGCTCGTAGAACAGATGGCCGTGGGCGCCGAAAGGTTCTAGCGTGGCGACCACGTATCAGAAGACTCAGCGTTGGGAGGCCTCCACGAAGTAAAGAAAGAAGATTCAAAGATTCAAAAGCATTTATTTCAAATAAACCATTTACAGGCACTTTTGAAAAGTCAAGAAGTCGGTCAGTCAGAAAAAAAAATGATGCTAATTGCACATTCCAAAGCGTAGATCTCTATGGAGAAGAATGTGCAAGAAACTCCATGGACACTCTTTTCAATCATGTTTTGTAATTACAAATATCTCTGTTACATGTTTCTTGTCATTATTATGTGAGAACAATGTAAGTACAGTAAAAATAAAAACTAAATATAGATATTAAAATAGCAACTGGCAGCTAAGAGATGACCAATGTCGATGTGACGATGAAGACTTCTTTCTGTCCTCCGTGATTCTGACATTATTGTAACAGCAGGCTTTAGGCCAAGTTCGTGCGTGAGGTGGTCCTTTCATTTGCAGAATTGCAGATCAATACATATCAGTTTAATCCTAGCTTGAGTGATGGATAGCCTAGATTTCCGCACGATTGAGACTTTATCATACTTTATCTTGGACATCAATAAGTCTCGTAGATAAATGAGGACGTCGTCGGTCTGCTGACACTGAATGTCAGTTATTTTTATCTTTAGGGCCGAGTTAAAATCGTAGTAACAGCTGATTGAAGAGTTAGCGGCATTGCGCTCAGAATAGATAGATGGACGTGTATGTAATAGTTTTATATATATAAAACACTAGCGGTCCCGGCAGACGTTGTTCTGCCCAAAAGCGGGATTTAGTAAAAAAAAAAAATTACCCTACTCTACCCTACTCTACCCTACTCTACCCTACTCTACCCTACTCTACCCTACTCTACCCTACTCTACCCTACTCTACCCTACTCTACCCTACTCTTTTCTTTGCTATAAACCACACGGAGCCCGAGACCTTTCCAACGAATGCAAAACCGTGGAAATCGGTTCGTGCGTTATGGAGTTATAGCGTCAGGAAGGAAAACCCGACTTATTTTTATATAGTAGATAACATGCCCCAAAAATACTTTGCTCTGTATATTTTTTTCGCTTAAAAATATTACAGGAGCTAAAAGCGAGTGTTCTATTGTTCAAAAGTGTATGATACACTGAAGTAAACAGAATTACAATAAGAGTAATAAGAGTATATGTTATTTTTCGGGATAAATGCTTGATAGAGGTTTTTTTTTTAGGTGGGAAAATCATTTTATGAGCGTGAGATAGTGTCAGACTTTTACTGTCTAAAAGCCCACTCCTGTTCCTTCTTTGCCTTCATCCCAGGGCCCCGGGTTTCACTTTCACACTACCCGTGGCCCCAGAAGGCTTGAACCCTGCTGTGCCCCTACGATTTGTTGACATCTCCTTGAGGCGCGTGTGGAACAAGTACACGCCGTCGACGACTTGGGCTTGGTCCGGACGGTTACCAAACGGTCGGACGGCGAGCCCGCGCCTACGGTGGCTGGAAATCGGGATTGGAAACCCGGCGGCGCGGTTGGGGCGTGATGACCGTTGCCTCACGCGATCGGCCGCCTCCTTTGCTATGCTAGATAGAGGTGTGTTCAATACATACTAATATAATTTAGTTCGATAGAAAAAAATCACGAAGATGCCTCTAAAAATTACTTTTATCGATTAAATACCGAGAGCGCAATGCCGCATGCCGTTAAGAGATATCATAGGGCCTATCAAGGTTGCTGGAATGTTCTACCCGTCTGCGGTATACTGGAAATTAATAACGTAAATATTAGATTAAAATTAAATAATAGACTAACCGCAGAACCACAGTGGCTCTTTTTCTATTTCAAGTTCTTACAGTCCATCCTAAGGTTGTCTGGTAGATATCGCTGTCAGCGATAAGACCGCCATTGTACCCATAGATTTAAGTTAGGTAGTGTAAAGGTTTTATTACTATTTTGATGTACAATAAAGTTTATTCTATTCTATTTTTTTTTTTTATTCTATTCTATTCTAAAAAAAGAGCGGGAGATTCGATTAATATACGTACATGCGCTCATTCTGACTGTTTCTCAGATTATTCTATTATGCACCGTTTTAACGTTATAGCATAGCATAGCATAGTCGGCCTTATAATGTTCCCACTGTTGGGATTCAGGCCTCCTCTCTAGTACTTAGAGGGAATGGGCCGAAATCCACCACGCGGGCCCAGTGCAGGTTGGTGAATGTCACATGTCTTCGAATTTTTGGTTCTAGGACATGTCGGTTTCCTCACGATGTTTTCCTTCACCGTTTTGAGAGCAGTGGTGCTGAAATAAATTACACAAAGTAATGAGCCTGGCTGGGTTTCATATGAACCCGCAACCTACAACTTGTAAGTCGAGGCCGTTACCACGCGGCCACCATTGCTCTCTCTACTTTAACGTTATACTTAGTGTTTTTTTTTTAAACTTTGTAATCACATCTGTAGATTTTTTGTAAATCGCAAAAATGCTTCATATTTGCAAGTATTCTGTCTTTGCACATCTGTTTCTTTTGTATGCAGTCCGAGAGTGACCGCGCTTTAGGTCGGAGCAGTTTGAGTATGGGAGCTAAACCTAGCGCCATGGAATTGGTATGTTACAATTGTACAATTCATATTTATTCACTTTTAACACAAAATCTTTAGCACACATGACCAGTCTGATTTTAGCCCCTATGCTTCAACTAATAGCAATGAAACAAAAAAGGACGAGAAGAAAGAAGAAAGTCGGTGTTACTCGGTATTGTTTGTTTCTTATTTAACACCGACTTCAGAACTTAAAGTTATTTTGATCCTTTTAGTGTTTTTTTAGTGAAGTCGGTTATTATTATTTTTTTGGTAAAAAGTTTTTTAATGCAGCCATGTGCTAGCTTCTAACGTGTTTTAAGTGCCCATGTAGGCCTATGTGAAATAAATAATGTTGAGTTTGAATCTAAAAGGCAAGCTATTTTTTTTTTAATTACAACAAAGAAAGGAACTCAGTTATAACCCTCTGGATTGGGTCACTGTTGGTTACTGACGGCTGCTATTGGTGGATGAGCAACAAAGGCACAACTGTAGCGGCCAGGCGATGCAAGCAAAAATTTCGCATGAGGTGGATACATATGAGTTTTGTTGATATACCTAGGTCCCTTTGTCTGTAGATCCTCATTTGGTACAGCTACAGCGTCCTCACCTTCTGTCTGACGCAGGTCCTCCTCGGGGGTTCCTGTTTTTATTTTCCAGCTAATACGCTGGATGTCAGTGGTTGTGGCGTCACTTGGGGGAGGCCTATGTCCAACAGTGGACGGCTTTCGTCTGAAATTATGATGACGCTGGTTGCGCACACGATAGTGTCCCGCAAATGACGCAATACCAGACTACCGTCTACGTACAGCAAGATGGATCTAAATATGGCACTTAGGACTGAGTCAGTTGCCTTTTAAAATACTTTGCTAATAATTTTTCGTTTTAAAACTGTTTTTGTAGGGATTTTTAGGGCACCATCTGAGAATCCACATCCAATGGTGCCACCCAAATTCCATGCGTATTAATTACCTCAGTCAGTACATACTAATTCCATGACTCAATTCTATTCGTAAACTCACCAAAGAGTTGTCGACCAAACAGGTTAAAATCAGTTAAATCCTCTTCAAGCTAAAGAGGTTAAATAGCGATGTAAGTACTGCGCAGAAAGAATAGCAAAGAGACGGTATACGTAGGTACGTTTAGTCTGTAATATAATCTGTGGTGTAGTTTCCTCGTGGGCCGATAGGCCACGACCCTCGTATCGGATCGATTCACCTCGCGACCTAATAATATTTTACAATACTCCTACGTTCTGTCTAATCTTTTACGATTCTGTTTTCATTTAGAAATTATTCAAATGCGTAATGCATAAGCGGAGGTCCATTTCAAGTGGCATGGGGTGGTTGGACTTTAGTTTTAAAGGATCAATATAAATACCTTCTATACGCATAAAGTCGTACTTTTTGAGTAAAATAATTGTATGACAAAATAATAAAATAATTTTCAGCGTTTGGTATTGTGATCTTAAACTGATTATTGATTGCATACCTAATGCAAAAACATTGGTTAAAAGTGTTTCACAAATTAGGTAATATCATTTTCATTTTACAACATAAACAGCTCTTCTGAAAAAAAATGCAGCTGCAGTGCATAGGGTAAATGAAGGAACATAAGTGTGGTTTTAGCCAGTAAAAATCTGACGCGCCCTCTCGGTACACACTAGAGTGGGAGAAGACATTAGATGATTTCCTACCGCAAAAAAAGCCCAAATTATTTTTTTTTTTTTTTTTTTAAATTAAACTTCGTAGTTAAGTAGAAATATGTGGTTTATTTTTATCTCTTACTTTCACATTTTACGGGCGTTTACGTAACTTTTCACGACCAAAAATGTTCATACCAACGCCAAGGTCAACTGATAAAATATGACTGAAGACTGATAAGTACCTATGTACTAGGTAGGTATACCTAATCATGTAATAAGTTGAGTGAGATATGACCTAAATAGCGTTCCGCATTGCGCTAAAATATTTGGCAGACGCTACTCAAATAGGAACTGTTGTTTCTTAAATAACTTACATGGCGACGGAAATGAGAGGTCATTAGCATGTGCGTCATGGCGTTCGAAATTTAAATTTCTGAACTAGGTATTAGTTTTTTCATCACGATGTTGCCAGGTTGGAAGAATACTTTCTTCTTCTAATAATACCAACATAACACTAATTGCTGTCAGAGGTTTCAAAAAATGCCCCCAGGAAACATAGTTCTCGACATAAAAAGTACCTATCTATCATCCTATAACCTATTTTCAGGATAATTATGGTCTATATGACAGACAGTTGGCGGATTTCGATTAAACTTAGTGCACAAGTACCTAGACTTTTCATCTTGAGAGTATGTTCCATTGGGATAATTCTCTGCGTGCCAAGTCGCTGATAAAAGGGTGCAGTGTGCACGATGTTTTTTTTATTATTCATAGGCTGCGCTTGACCACTATCTCACCTAATTATGCTAAACGCAGTCCATAGGTTGATTTAATTTTTTTTTCAGTTTGTCTATTATCTTTAAGAGATAGGTGATTTTTCCAAGGTAACTAATCACCACGGTACACCAGTATGCCGCGGCACACCCTTTGCAGAACAATGATGACTCCGCCTTTATCAGAAACTTTTATATCAGTTTTGGTTATTGTCGGATATTTTTTTATTTCAGATATCTGATAGTTTCGGTTACGTAGCTCTATAACATCTCTGCCCAAAACGTTGTCATTATTTAATAAGTTGACTTAGTTGACGTCAGTTTCTGGAAAATTGTTAACGTAACGCAGCAGGCAAGGCCGTTCCGTGTAAGTCAACATTATAATCATAATCATCACCTTAGATGTAAATGTCATTATCAGCAACATTCGTTCAAGGCTCGCTCATAGAATTTCTGCCGAAGTCTACATACACTGTATTGCTATGCCAACGACGACAAGGATGACTTAGGCTTGCTAAACCCCATGGATGGCGTATCAGCTCCCACGATCCCCGGTCCAAGTGTGGGAGGGAACACCGGGGTGGTTTTAAGTCAGTAATAGTCTGACAGACAAGAGAAGGACATCCATAAGGATTTTCCACAAAGGCAAAAAAAAAGGGTTGCCAAACCCAAAAAAACAGTTACAAAAACTACTGCGTTGCGTCCTCTTTTTAAACTGAATTAAATTCAGTTTAAAAACAGGACGTGCGCTGTAACAGAGTTGCCATAGTTATTTAATATAAATATAGTACCTAGTAAAAATAGGTTAGGTTATTTAGATATACACAGCCCGAAGAATTGCCAGGGATTGGCGATTGCAAGAATTGGGCAGGGCACATTTGTCGCAGAACAGACGGTCGTTGGGGCCAAAAGGTCCTGCAGTGGCGACCACGTATCGGAAGACGTAGCGTTGAAAGGCCTCTCACAACGTGGACTGATGACCTGGTGAGGGTCGCAGGAGTCTGATGGATGCGAGACGCATAGCACCGTTCGTTATGGCGACACTTTGGGACAAACCTATGTCCAACAAACCCAACCGTGAACTTCTTTTGGCTAAAATGTTGATGTGGATGATGAAAATGAAATTCAAGTAATGATAATAATGATATTTTTGAATAAAAGTAGGTAATTTAAACAAAATTTGCCGGCATGTTGCACTTTTGTTTTGTTTGTCCTGCGTGTCCGCCGGTAACATAAGAACGCTCACCTTAGGCGCGGGGTTGCGTTATTAGTTATTACTTCATACAAACAAAAAAACAAGCTTTACCACTTTATAATATTAGTGTAGATTTATGTCATACCAACGTGTATGCAACATTGAATAAGGTGAAATCGTTTCTACGTTTATGATTCTATAAATAGCCTCTTCGTTTTTCCCGCAAGGTGACAGTGAACAAGGCAAACGTAATCGTAAATGATAAAGAAAACTGTAGTACGACACAGTGCATTATATAACCTACAAGAGACACGGGTGTTAGAAATCATTGAAATTCTCGGCTCTTTTTCTCTACTACAATTTCTTTTTCTCGATCGGTATCAAAAACATGATGCCGTTTGCTTATTTTCACATTCCAAAGCGTAGATTTTTATGGAGAAGAATACTTATTTATATATTAGACTTAGTTATGTAGGTTTATATGTGCACTGGATCCTACCCTCGAATATATTCTCTCTCTATAATTCAAAGGTTTGCTGGGAGAAAACTCATTGCTGAGTTAAGCTCGCCTTTGTATATGAACTATCTGTATCTCCATATACTATGTTATGTTTTTGTGTACAATAAAGAATTAAAGAAGAATGTGCAAGAAAAAGCAAATAATGCAAATAATATTGTCAAGTTAAAAATAATGCAAAAAAAAAAACAAACAAAAAAAGAAAAAAGAATAGCAATAAAGAATTGAATTGAAGTTCAATTTTCCAGGCGTCGCGCGTCGTGCCTGGCTTTTTAAATCTGGAATTTGAGCTCATTGACCTAACGAATGTAACCCGTCTTCGCCAGTACGCTCAACCGGCTACACAGTCCTGTTACGTCACTACACTACGTCAGTTTATGACGCAACTTTATTGATTTTCTTACTTACATCACGTGTAAGTAGGTAGGTACCGAGAACATTAAGGCACAACAGCTGTAAAGGAACTGTTTTGCATACTGACTTCAGTTCCCCGTTAATAATAAAATCTTTGTTCGATTCAGCCCGTCCTTTGCTGCCCCCCCCCCCCCCACCCCAGCGACGCCCTAAGCCGAGGTCCGTACCCCACAGGGGTTGCCCTTAGCGTGTAGTCGCTTAGTTTTTAAGTTAGTTAAGTAAGCCCTGGCTTTGATTCTAGAATCGAGGCCGCCACAGGCAAGTCTGGTTAAGCAGCCGACAACCTCCTAGGTTGACCTGCAAGGGGCCACACACAAAAAAAAAACAACTTCAGTTCAATCCCTTTCTGTTCCAATGCTGAGTGTAGGTCTTTCTTTATTGTAGGTACCGATTGTACGCCATCTTCTCCGTTTTTAGGGTTTTCGCATCTTGTATTCCAGTTTTACCTTACATCCTTCATCTGCAAGCAAATTTTTGTTCAAATCCAAGTCGTACTCCGTTTAAACGACAATCAATGTCAGAAGTTCGTCAAAATGTAAAGAAATTAGAGGTGTTTTTCACTGTTTGAGACAGAAATTTTAATGCGAACGAAAAATCGATAAGTTTCCAGGAATTGCCCCTTCTAGTCGTCCTGTCTAATGAGAGTATAAATAGCCTGCAGGAACGAAGCAACTACAGGGAAAAATAAATAGGGCATAGTGTATTTGACCTACTTTTTGCAAAACAGCTGATTGATTCATATCCGCCATTTATTTTCCCACGCCCATGCAGCGTTTACTTATTTACTGCATGGCGTTTGATCTTAACTTAATTAATCAAAGTCCATAAAGTAAAACTATCCTTATTTTATTCGCCACATTTACGAAAAACAGTCTATTATAAAAGAGGTTTACTTATTAATTCAGGTGGCTTCAAGGCTAGAGTGAATAGGTTCTGGACTGGCCATTTTTTCTGCAAAACATTGTCCCTAAAGTGTGTCTATGTCTTGCAGAAGACTTATCATAATGCCTCAACTGTAATAACAGTGCCCAGTCAACATAAGTCGGACGAAAATCATTAAGTTTGTAGTAAAAGGCCCTCCGCACAGAGGCCACGGCGCAGATCGATCGGTAGCCGACACGAACGATGTTATGTAAGGACTGCTGTACGTAGGGTTGTCAACCGTACTCTAAAATAAATCGAGTAGGGGAGACTGGGTACAGTTGAAACAATTTTGCTTTGAATGCTCGTAGCACGGCCATTTTGAAACATAACAAACAACAAAACACATAAAATGAGAGAATAGACTTTTGTCTTCAAATACATCTCAGAATTAGAGGCTCAACTGCCATATTTACTAGTTAGGAAGAGTTTAATAAAATGATGTGCCACTGTTTCAACCGAGCGTGGAGCCCAATACAGAAATACGCTTGTACGATATGACTATATACAGAAAGCACAGTGAATAGAAATCTCTATTCCTAGACAGCACGTTTCGCCGAAAACTTTGTTGTTAGAAAACATTGTTTGTAGACATCTCGGTACATAGGAAGCACTGTTGACAGAAATCTCTGTTCATAGATAGCACTTCTTGCCGTAAACTTTTTCATAGAAACCACTGTTTCCAGATACCTTGGTTCACAGAAAGTGCCTCTGGAGAAAAAACTATTAATATTTATTATATTACTAAATTTCGCTTTTCTGCCTCTCTATCCATAAAAAAAAACACGTTTATTTCATACAAAAATGCCATTTTAATCAAAAATGAATCAAAACGAAAGCAATAGATGAAATTGAAAACAAAACAAACTCTTTAGCTTTATAATAGAAACAAAAAAGTACTCGATATAACTTAAAAAATATTGTTTATACACTAAACTTCAATATTATTATTTTTTCATGTGCAAAATATGAGCTAATCCACCTAAAAAGGCTAATAAGTCCATCTCACTTCTTTGAGACAAGTGCTTTTGCATTCTGTTTTCGTATTGAATTTGTGGAGATCGACGACGCTTTGGCATGGGCTCTGACGCCCTGATGCGCTCAATTTCACATTCTGTGTATTTTACCTCTTTTGAAAATTCTTTTATAGTTTTAAACACATTCCATTTCTTACGGTTAAGAAGTGTAGTCCAGCGTTCATGCCAAGATTCCAAGACGTTTTGTGTCTTGGGAATGTCATATGTGCGATCAAACACTGACCACATAGCAGGTGGAAATAGTGGCTTTCTATTTATTGTTAATTTTGTACTATTGGCATTATTTCTTACATACGTCCCAGAGACATAATATTTATCGAACCACTTCGCTACTCCTGCGGCTTCCTCTGGTAATACTTTATCTTTAACAAGTTGAAAAGCTTCAGGTATCTCGTTGGGATCTAGGAATGCCAAAGCAAATAAATGCCTAATTTTATGCGCAAATGAAAAATCATTCCCATACTTCTTTGCTAAACCCTCGATCTGTACATGCCGCCAAATGCTCTGCGTAAGATGGAATAAACATAGTCTTTGTATACATTCTGGAAATTGCTGTTTAACGGCATTGATAGCAGCTATTTCAAAATCAGTTAAAATGTTCTCAGGAGACAAATTAGTCTGAAATGTATTAGCGCCATATCTTTTTAATAATTCTAATAAAATTGTATAACATGTTTCTGTCTTATGCGATAATAATGCAAACACTAAAGGTAGAAATTTATTTGTGCCATTTTCTGTTCCTATTGAACCATGTATAGTATATATTTGACAGAATGGCGCTGGACATGCAGAAAACGTGCCATCCATTACCCAACATTTTGCATTAATAAGTAGTTTGAAATTACTTTTTGTGCAAAATACGACTACACTCTCATTTTGGTTAATATATTGGCCGATTAAAAATTACTCTTCTCCAATTTTTGAAAGATAGTCCGGTATGTCGAAATTAATTGTATTAGGGATTTTCGGTTGTCCTTTATTCCTAATGCGGTGCACAATCATTCGTGCTGCTGCTTTATTAGGCAAGTGGACAGCACTCGTACTTGAAACATCCTGGAGGCAGCGGTTAACGATTTGTGACGGAGAATCCATGGATTTTTTTGCTATATTCCTTATTTTTGATTTATATTCCATTTGTATTCGCTTTTCTGGCTCTGGCAAATGTCCATGTGCGTTGTTTAGATTGATGATCGAATGTTCATTACCGATAATTAATGTTTTTACAGTAGCACCACAACCTTTAGCACTACTCCGCGCACATCTCCAGTAAAATGTATCATTCACTTTTTTATTTACGTGATATGAATAATCATCCACTATAAGTACACTTGCTCCACGATTTGATTCTACTAACTTGCAAGCACTCATTTTAAAAAAATTTTTTTCATTAGCGTCGCGACAATTACAAATGCAAAACTAAATGCGTAGGAAACGTTTGTTACTTTGTAAGGCGCAATAGTTTACATGTACCCTACATTTTTTCTCATTTCTGCATTCATTCTCGTATTATTGTTAAACTTCTACAATACGACGCGACGCAATGTGCATAATCACATTATAAAA
The DNA here is from genome assembly GCA_961205895.1 of Mythimna pallens. NCBI lineage: Eukaryota > Metazoa > Arthropoda > Insecta > Lepidoptera > Noctuidae > Mythimna > Mythimna pallens. The sequence continues at coordinate 4,733,708 of OY540854.1, read as the reverse complement.
ATAATTATCTAATTGGTTTCCGTAAATAGATAATAATTTATTGACATGGTTATAATTACATGAATTAATGAATACTATGTAGCGTAGCGGCTAACATAATGCGTGTCTGAATCAGAGCCAGAAAAGCGATAATAAATATTAATAGTTTCTTCTCCAGAGGCGCTTTCTGTGAACCAAGGTATCTGGAAACAGTGGTTTCTATGAAAAAGTTTACGGCAAGAAGTGCTATCTATGAACAGAGATTTCTGTCAACAGTGCTTCCTATGTACCGAGATGTCTACAAACAATGTTTTCTAACAACAAAGTTTTCGGCGAAACGTGCTGTCTAGGAATAGAGATTTCTATTCACTGTGCTTTCTGTATATAGTCATATCGTACAAGCGTATTTCTGTATTGGGTTCCACGCTCGTTTCAACCGTACCCATACCAGGGGCGGTTGAAACAGCGAAGGGTGTCAGTTGAAACATAAACAAATAAGTAATAAAAATCAGTTTTTTTATTCATAATTAACAAGAAATGGTTAAATTCTAGTATGGCACCAATTCTATCAGTCTTAATAATTGTTTCGAACATAAAAAGAGCTCTTTTGCTCCTACGATTTTCAAACATTCAAAATCTAACGATAAAACAGAAAATCACTCAAAATGCAAATGCTAATATCAACAAAGTAATTTAAAAAAGAAAACAATAGACAATACTTACTTTTTGTCGAAAAAATATAATAGGGTCCCCTGGAAACGTACAGAGCGCGCGAAGTGCAACGCGTCATTGTGATTCATGTCCGGACTCGCCGGCCGCGTCTCTCTCCCCTTGTACCCCTCACCACACCGCTAATAGTTTACGAGTTATTAGCGATGGTTTAACCGTACCCTGCTGCAACCGTACCCATTCTCCCCTATTGTACTCTATATCATGTAGGTGTCGTGGCCAGATCTTAGAAAGTGGTCACATCATGATGTGGCCAAGTAAAACTGACCAGCGGGGTTATCACGACGTTCAAAGTAAGATTGTTTCATTCTTATTTCAGTGTGGGTAAGAGACAGAGCTATACAGGTTGTCTAGCCCCATCTCTTACCCACACTGGAAATAAGAATGAAACAATCTTACTTTAAACGTCATGGTACGTGGCCAGATCGTTTTAAACGTTAAAGTTTGCCTACTTTCTTATGACCTTTTATTGCCATAGAAATCCTACATCAATGTTATGGACAAACGAGGATTGACATATCATCAAATGTTAACGTTTAAACGATCTGGCCAGTTTTAGTTGGCCATATCAAGCAGTGATCAATTCTAAGGCCACGACATAGGCGTACTCTATAATCTATAACACTAATAGAGGGCGCTAAAATACTACCAGTTACGCTAGCTTCTGCTAGCAGCATTGCTCGCGTGAAAATAGATTTCTCCATACAAACTTTGGAACACCATTTCACTCCTTTAAAAGTTGAATTTCCAAAAATCCCTTCTTAGTGCTTGCCTACGTCATAAACACCCTTGTGCAAAATTTCACGTTCCTAATCCCAGTAGTTTCAGCTGTGCATTGATATGTCAGTCAGACAGTTTCTCCTGTTATATATATAGATACATGCCTATTACGTAGTACATATATATCTATGCCTATTACCTACCGTAACCAAACGACTTTATTAAAAGTATTTTCGATCATGAATGTGAAGTGGTGGGAAGAAAGGACCAGGGCTTCATTAAAATTGATTAAAATTAACTTCTGATCTATGTAAACTTAGAGTTAGAATGTTTGGAGTAGTATAATTCTTTTAAAAACAATGAAAAATCGTTATGTGCCGCAAAAAGTACCAAAAAATAAATGTTTATTTTTTTAAATAAATTATGCTTTGGAACTTTTTGCAGTACAAATTCCGAAACATATATTTTTAAAATTATAATTTAATTTGATAAAATTAATTTTAAAAGTATTTTATTCTTTGAAATCAGATATGCACTATTTCTTCTTAAAAAAATTGGCAACCCTAGGACTACTGTAAATGCGATTTTCCTTAATAAAAGATACTGAGCAAAAGTGGTGTGAGAGTGAAAAATGTCATTAAATAGTAATTCTGTCAGTCTGGTCACAAACGCACAACAGAAAAATAAGTTTTTTTTTAATTGATATAAACTAGTGCGTGACTGCGATCCCACCTGATGGTAAGCAGTGATGCAATCGTTGATGGTGAGGCGCACTAATTTATTATGAGCCTATTCACTCTAGCCTTGAAGACACCTAAATTATAATGAGACGGGAAGACCGCAGCAGGTAAATTGTTCCAGTTCTTCGATATACGCGGTATATAAATGACGAGGCGAGCGGTTTTTATGTATACTTTATTTTACACCAAGATTATCAATATCTTCCTTGCCCATTCTCACCTATTATAGCTTGAGGACACGGTGGAGGTGTGCCCCTATTGGGCAGAGCAACGCCGTGTCCTCGTGGGGGCGATCGGCGGCGGTGATCTTTCGCGCCTTGGTACAGGCCATGGTCCGGAGCGAGGAAGAGTGGCAGGCGGTCGCCTCTTTCTGCGCAGCAGTAATGCTAGCAAAGGAGGCGGCCGATCGCGCGAGGCAACGATCCTCACGCCCCAACCGCCGCCGGGATTCCGATCCCGATTTCCGGCCACCGTAGGCGCGAGCTTGCGGACGGCGAGTAATGGGTGGCTCGCCGTCCGACCGTCCGGTAACCGTCCGGACCGAGCCCAAATCGTCGACGGCGCGTACTGTAATACTGTTCCACGCGCGCCTCAGGGAGATATCAGCAAATCGTAGGGGCCCAGTAGGGTCGAAGCCTACTGGGGCCACGGGTAGTCTGAAAGTGAGACCCGGGGCCCTGGGACGAAGGCAAAGAAGGAACAGGAGTGTGTTTTTAGTCAGTAAAAGTCTGACACTACTTCGCGCTCCGCCCAAGAGCGCGATTTGTCGTTAGATGATTTTCCCACCTAAAAAAAACTATTATAGCTTGGGGTCGGCTTCAAACGTATGCGGCTGAATACCCGTGTTTTACATGGAGCCTATCAGACCTCCACAATTCAGTTACTAGCCAACACGATCCTCTTTGGATAGACTGATGGTCAGACTATCAAGCGTCTGACTACCTGTATCGACTGACAAAGATCTAAGTACGAATGACACCCGGCACCAACAGCTTTACGTACTTTCCGAGGTACGGGGTGTCAGCGTAGGCTGTCAGTAATGTCCTAGATGGCGGGCGAGCGCTCATACAAATTTACTTCCCACTACACTTCTAATATATGGTGACTGGTAATTAGTGACCGATACTTAAACACATGATTGTACTCATGATTAATGCTGCGTTTTCTGGTATGTGGATAACGGAAAACGCAGCATTGGAAAGCCCACTCACTCGCCACTCTGGAGTGGTAAGGTTCTGGAACCTTTCGGCCCCATCGACCATCTCTTCTGCAGCAATGTGCCATGCTGCCCACTACCACTTAGTTTGGATATTCATCGGGCTATATCGGTAATCTTGGCTCTCCTGCGGATATCTTCATTTCGCCCAAATACCTAAGAGGACATTTTTTTTATCATGCTTGTACTTTTTAGAGTTCCGTACTTCAAACGGAATAAACGGAACCATTATAGGAAGGAAAAAATCTGAAAGCTGTTAGTTAAGTCACAAAAAAAGGCGATTCTGTAACTCAATTCGGAAATTGAACTGTTTTCATATGTACCTAAGTTTGTACGGAACCCTCAGTGCGCAATTCCGACTCGCACTTGCCCGATTGAATGTTGTTGCATGAGAAATGAACAGTGGGTGCCGAGCTCCCCTAAGAATAAACTTCATCAAGAAACAGATCAGTAATCGCCTTTTAGGTTACTTATAAATTATGATAATTATTTCTTGATAATAGACCCTTCTCCTAGAGCGGAGGCCTGAGGCCCAACAGTGGGAACATTATAAGGCCGACTATGCTATGCTATGCTTGATAATAGAAACTAAATTCATTTTTATATAATGGTTTCATTTTAAATTTTTATCAAACATAATTAGTAATTGCTTTGCTGCTGCGGTCTTCCCGTCCAACTATAATTTAGGTGCCTTCAAGGCTAGAGTGAAAAGGCTCTTAATAAACTAGTGCGCCACACCATCAATGATTGCATGACTGCTTACCATCAGGCGAGATCGCAGTCAAGCACTGGTTTATATCAAATAAAAAGAAAAAAAAATTAAGCACGCAGTATGTAAGTAGGACATTTATTTATTCATTTCTTCATACACTTCGCCATTTTTTTTTCGACTCATCAAAAGAGCATGAGCACCCATGAGGTTTTCTAAAAGCCGGCGTCTCTGCTCTTGATTATTTTATTCTTGTTAGGTTCGCGCTTGACCGCTATCTCACCTGATGGAAAGCGACGATGCGGTCGACGATGGACCGCGCTTACCTAGAAGTAACCTATCCACTCTTCACAGATTCCCGGGTTGTAGTCATCAGGAAACACAGATTCCGGCAAGGATTTCCACGTCTTAGCTGTACGCACGGTGAATGTGTTCCCAAAACGTTTTCATTCTCAACAATATAATAAAGTCGGTTAAAAACGAAACTTGTCACTCACTTGATCTCAGTTACCAAGCCAATACGACCTTGGCAAACCATCTCTGATTACCAACTATTTCTTGTTACATAAGTAATCAGCTGGTCTGTGTTGGCTCTGGCTGTTGGCTATTGGAGCGAAGTTCCGCCAACACAAATATTGGCCACACTTCAACATTTGCTAATTAGTTACCTGGGAATAGTTTATGAATGATTTTTTACTATTACAGACTTGTATGGCTAAATAAGGTCAGATTTTAGATGATCAATGTTCGCCGATTTTAGATAACCAATGTTCACCGTAAAAGGAAAAAAAGTCTTGGGAAACTTTAATAGTCATCATCCCTTATCATTACAGCCGAAACACGTTCATCGCTGGACATAGGCATCCTCCAAGTATCGCCACAACGAACGGTCCATCTCGCATACGAATTCCCGTGACCTTCACCAGGTCGACGGTCCACCTTTTTTGAGGTGGTAAATCATCTTATGACTTCTCGCGCTCTAGGGTGGACCGGGAGGTTGTATCAGACTATTACTGACTAAAAGGTTCCAATCACTTCAGTCGCCTTTGTCTGGAATACAAAAGGCGACTAACCCCATGGCTCTAGCAGGCATGGGCCCTGCTGGGCATCTAATATGGTTTGCTAACATCTCTTTGAGGCCCGCGTCCACCTCGTTTTCCGGCACGCGATCGCCATTACTGGACCTTTTGGCCCCATTTGATCGACCATCTGACCCACTGCCACTTAAGTTTGGCGATTCATCGGTCATAGACATAGTATTATCACAAGTACCGCAAGACACAACGTTGGAAAGCCTCACTCGAAGTGGACCGATGACCTGGTGGATGAGGGAATCCGATGGATGCGAGACGCATTGGACCGATCTTACCTTATCTTATCTTGATGTGGGGCTGGCCCTAGGCCAGAGCACTTCGACCCTTCTGGATCTTTTGTGCTATGCCCCTCCTGTCTACTCAACCCCTAGCCCTCCTTGCACCTTCTTCATGAGTCCCAGTATGACCTTGATGGGGCTGAGCCTGTAGTCCTCTGGTCTTGGAAATGGTTGGCCCAGATACTCTAGTCTTTTGGAGCCTAGTGCTGCACAGTCGCACAGTAAGTGTAGCATATTCTCCTCTGCATCTCCACAGATCCTGCAAGTTGCTTGCTAGTCCCATGTTGTGGAGCTGTTTGTTGGTGGCTTAGTGCCCCGTGAAGACTCCTGCGATTGTTCGGAGCTGTGATCTGCTGTACCTCCATTGGACTGATAGATATGGCAACACTTGGAAGAGACATATATCCAAGAATGGACGTCCTTCTTTTGACAGTAAATTAATAGATTTTGAAGCTAGTAAACCTCATGACCTCATGTTTTATTCAAATGTTGAAGTAAGTATTCGTGGAAATATCTACAGATTGTAGTGCCAAGACAAACTGGATTGTTTCATTCTTATTTCCATTGTGGGTAAGAGATGGCACTAGACAACCTGTATAGCTCTGTCTCTTACCCACACTGAAATAAGTATGGTAACCCCCCTGATCGATATCAGTTTTATTCATTCAGGAACGATTTACATTTTGTTTGAAATCATAAATAAAAAAAAACCGGCCAAGTGCAAGTCGGACTCGTGCACGAAGGGTTTAGTACCGTCCGCGTCCGTAGCAAAAACCAGCAAAAAATTACCTTTGTAGTATGGAAGTCCCACTTTAATATTTATTCTATTCTGTTTTTAGTATTTGTTGTTATAGCGGGAACAGAAATACATCATCTGTGAAAATTTCAACTGTCTAGCTATCACGGTTCATGAGATACATCCTGGTGACAGACGGACGGACAGTGGAGTCTTAGTAACAAGGTCTCGGTTGGGTACGGAATCCTAACAACATTCATTAAAATTTATAAAAGTAACACATACAATAAATTATAGAAAACAAGCTGTCCCGACAGACGTCGACCTAATCGACAGCTGGCTTTTCATCAAAAAAAAAATTAAGAACCCGATTACAGCGCCACCTACCAGGTTCAATTGTGATGGTGATGAAATCAAGTCATGTAATTCCTGCGCACAGACTCGGGTTCGTTCCTTACTGGACGGTGAGCTGCGGACGGCGAGCCACTCATTGCTCGCCGTCCGATCGTCCGCGGTAACCGTCCGGACCGGGCCCAAGTCGTCGGCGGCGCGTACTGTTCCATGCGCGCCTCAAGGAGATGTCAGCAACCGTAGGGGCCCTGCAGGGTTCCCCAGGGCCTGGAAAAATGGCAAAGAAGGAACAGGAATAGGTTTTTAGCCAGTAAAAGTCTGACACTATCTCCCGCTCCGCCCAAGAGCGAGGGATGTAATTAGATGATTTTCCCACACGAAAAAAAAAACTGGACGGCGAGCTACGTATCACTCACCACTCTTACAGTGGCCGGTAATCGCCCAGACGATCATGCTTTCCCCATGCACTTACATAATGTAACTCCTTTAATTTTAAATTTCGAATTTGACCCACATCGTGACCTTGAGCTACTTATGAACCCAAGCTCGCGTAGAATAGTTGGCTGGCGTCCAAAACGACGCACGCGCAGTACGGCTTGCCCTTTCTTATGTAACACGCGACGGAGATTTGTTCTTGACATCTTGAATAGTTTCAAGTGCGTAGATGTTTGCCAGCAAGCGGTGTTCCGTTTGGGAGTCCTTGAGATACGTTAAGATCATACAAGAATTCCAAAGATTGCAAGATTAATAAAAATTTTTTATTATTGATAGAATCACGCTTGACTATCTTACACTCATCCGAGTCACTCATCAGCTTACACCCGGTAAGCTGTGATGACCACTTCATACCATACTTATGTTCTTTTGGGGCAATTTTGTACTCACACGGAGCCGCTTCCAGCAGCTAGTGAGTTATATTTTTTTACCGAGATCTCGCTTGCTTCAATAAGTCCACATTTTATTTAATTGCAGACACTTGAGTGGGAGACAAAACTAAGTACACAATATCTATTACGGATTTTTTATTTTATTTTATTATTAATAGGCTCGCGTTTGCTCACCTGATTGTAAGCGATGATGTCGTGCTCGACGATGGAGCTCGCTTGCCTAGAAGTAACCTATTCACTCTTGACTTAAAGACCCCTAAGTTGTAGCTATCAGGAAACACAGACTCCGGCAAGGAATTCCACTCCTAGGCTGTACGCACAATATAAGTATGTGTTCTCAAAACGCTTTGTGCGTCTGGGTGGGATGTCTACCATGTACCGGTGGCGCAACGCCGTACGTCTAGTGGTCCGATGATGGAACGGATTTGGCGGAATTAGATTGTGCAATTCCAGTGCACACTCTCCGAAATGTAAACGATAGAAAACCGAGAGGCTAGCAACTCGCCGACGATGCCCAAGGCTTTGGAGCTTCGACTCAACATGTGCATCATTGCCGATGATTCTGTTGGCTCGTCTCGCCTTGGTTATTTGCGAATAGTCAAAACAGCTGAACTTAACTAGGAAAAAATCCCGGCTTTACAACTTTATAGTGCATCACGTCGTGCACGAAATTACTAAAATTATTAAATTGTCTTGGTATGGTATGGAGCTTGAAACGCATGTTACTTACAAAGTTTTTAGTAAACATGTAGATGGATGGAGAGGGAGAGGGAGGCCAGAAAAGGGAGTTAGTGATGTGTGACGGGTGATAGGACAGACTAGAAAGGAAGCAAAAAAAAACGTATTGCGCCGACCCCAAGTAATGGGACGAAGAAGTGCAAGAAAAAAAATCCTGATTTAATAATTTGTTGTAGTGCTGCATATAGATAAAAATATTATCTGTCTGTATTGTAATTTATCTAGACTCACGTGTATAGATGTGATACCAAAAACAAATTGTTCACGTTATATTATAAATTGTCATTGTAGTGAGTAGATAGCGAACACGTGTTTTTTAATATGTTATCTACTTGATGAAGCGACGAATCGAAAGTTGGAGTTTTTGTAATAATTTTTGAGGCTTTACCATGAGCTCTTAATGCGATCCATTTGACGAGCTTAACTGAACTGATAAAGGGTTCGAGCTAAATATACAACATTAGTTTTAGGATATGCGAGACCCGAAACAAATGTCTAGTATTTTTATATAAAGAATCTGTGTACAAAATTCATAACTGTACGATGAAAAATCACAAAGTTATAAGATTGTTATGTTACTGGTTAGCCGCACAAATACATGATCACCGGCCCACCCGGGCGACTGAGGGGTTGTATTACTCAAGCATCCAGTTTTGCGCTAGTGTCTAATGTCCGCTATAACCTGCCGTGACCTGTGTCGGTGGTTAGAGACACTTTATTATTATTATTATTTGGTAAGACACACTAGCAGCTATTTAGCTGATGCGTGTGTTTCATATAGTTTGGAGATGTTTAGTCTGTCCACTTGTGACCTTTTTAAATATTTTTGAAAAAAAAAAATATAACGTGTAAAAAATATTGGATTTGATTCAGTTTGATTCTGAACAAACTACTTATATTCAGGTTTCGCATAATTATACTAAAGTTATTGTTGTATACCTCCATTCCATAAACCGTTTAGTTTAGGTCGTCAAGGGCCTCTGGTTTTCAAAATTGTACCTACCTACTTTGTGTTGATTCCCTTAATGATTTAGCGGTTATAAGCACAATTGCTTTACGGTCTACTTATTCTTCCCAGGTTTGGGACTTTGGGAGTGTCCTTAGCTTCATTTCTACAATACTCCAATTTGTAGAGCATTTATCCATTCTGGCAGGTATTTCGAATTGTATTAAAATACCTACTGGATGCACTTCTAATCTTTGTAACGTAGCTGCAAAGTGCAACTTCTACTTGTCATTCTAAAGACTACGGGTGAGATTTTGTATTGTTTTTGTCTGAACAAAATGTTTGCAGTAATTAGAATGTGAAGCCTTTAATGACAGCCATAATAATGAATGGGTGCGGTCAGTAACAATCGCTGGTAACCGGAGCATTGGTATGTGATGAATGAATAGATATACTCGTACCTAAGTTCTCGTAACAGGCGTTAAGTCATCCTCCGTTTACATTCAGTCCGAAGTTGTGAACACACCACAATCGCAGTGGTAAGTTCAAAAAGCCTTCTTTTTTTTTCGGTGGAGGTAGGTTTTTGTCAGTAAAAGTCTGACTCGGCCTCTCGGTCCACCTTAGGGTGGCTAAAGCAGGAGAAGTCATCTGGTGATTTCCCATTTAAAAAAAACAACTTAAAAAAAATAACCATCTTCACTCCAAAAAAACTAAATCAAAATAACTTTAATTTCGGAAATGGGTGTTTCTGGCATTGCATTGTTTTGCTTGTTATTTAACACCGACTTCAGAAATTGAAGTTATTTTGACCGTTTTAGTGTTTTTTTTTTTGTAGTGAAGTCGGTTATTTTTTTTTTGTAAAAGTTTTTTTTTACACTTTTTAGTTGTGATACATTTATAGCCAGAGAACTTATTTCTGATGACAATTGGAATTAACCCAAACACTGTTAGGATACATTATTTTATTATGAAGTACCCATCCACCACCCGGCTCCATCATCTGGTCAGTACGATAGTACCTAAGTACCTTATAGCCAAAGTGCATCTCATGACAATTCTAATAAGTCCAAACACGGCTAGGTTACTTTGATTTATTACGGAGTTCCAGTACCCACCTTCCGGCTCCATCGTCATCATCAGATAACTTCATTTATTTATTGGTATTGTCATAGTTACTACTGAGGGTGAAGTTCCCTTGGCCATTTCTGGTCTCCTTCATCAATTCATATCCTCTTAGGGGGGAAAAAAATTTGCAAATCGGTCTATAAACTACGGAGTTCTAAGGTGACAAACATAAAAAAAATACAACCGAATTGAGAACCTCCTCCTTTTTTTATGTCGTTTAAAAAAAAAGTGCAACGATTTGTCTATTATGTGATGTCAACGTGGGACCTAGATTTATGGTATTTTCTAAAATGTAAAGTCTTTGAACTTCGCGATGCACGTGCTAATGTTATTTATTATCAAAACAAAATAACAAATCGTACATGCTGAAGCTTGGGGGAGATAGGCGGCGGGGCGGCGATCTCTCGCGCTGGGCCTTGGTACAGACCATGGTCCGGAGCGAGGAGGAGTGGCAGGCGGTCGCCTCTTTCTGCGAAGCAGTAATGCTAGCAAAGGAGGCGGCTGATCGCGAGAGGCAACGGCCCTCTAGCCCTAACCGCCGCCGAGATTCCGATCCCGATTTCCGGTCACCGTAGGCGCGGGCTTGCGGACGGCGATCAATGGGTCCGCGCGCTGTCCGACCGTCCGGCCCGAGCCCAAGTCGGCGTTGACGGCGCGTACTATTCCACGCGCGCCTCAGGGAGATGTCAACAAATCGTAGGGGTCCAGCAGGGTCAAAGCCTACTGGGGCCACGGGTAGTGTGAAAGTGAAACCCGGGGCCCCGGGACGAAGGCAAAGAAGGAACAGGAGTGGGGTTTTTAGTCATTAAAAGTCTGACACTATCTCCCGCTTCGCCCGAGAGCGGGATTTGTCATTAGATGATTTTCCCATCTAAAAAAAAAACATGCTGAAGCTCGTTTCAGAGGCCAAATGCATCTTAGGGACAAAGTTAGTTGAAGAAATAATCAGAAGCCTTTCTGTTACGCGTTAAAAAGTCAGGCGAGCGAGGAAGAGGGATGGAGCTATAGGTACACCTTATAATAGCTCCATGCCTTTAACAATTCAGTTTAGGTCGTCAAATGGGGCCTCTGAACACTCAAGCTGGATCAAGTGGATATTAAGAATAATGAAAACTAATGAAAAGGCTCAAAGTTGACTTATTCTCCAAATAATAATTTATTATTGGTTAGGTTTCAAAATGCTTTGGTTTCTTTTTCTACTACAGGTTTCTACCAAGAACCGACACTGAAGGACTTATTAATTCCATGGATTCATGACTCTTTTTTTATGAGGTAGGTAAACTAAAGATGTGTTCCTCTATCGTTAGTATATTGAAGATGTGTTTCCTCTCTCGCCATCAAACACATGTAGAGGAAATGTCTTTTTATTAGCAAACGTTGTTTGTAGTACTTCTTTAGGCAGTGTAAAGAACAGTCAAAGGGTTGCCAGGTTTTTATTTTGAGGTGGTAAATTATCATATTATAACTCCTCTCGCTTTGGATGGAGCGAAAAGGAGTGTCAAACTTTTACTGACTAATACTCACCCGTGTTCCTTCTCTTGCCCTTTGTGGTAAGGGTAATTGTTCCGAATAAGCTCGAATAAGTTGGGTTCTTCTAAATAGTTACTGCGACACCCACTCTCGTTCCATTTAGAGTTTTTTTCGCTGAAAGCATTATCTAAGTTTATGGCTACGATTTAGGTTAGGTTAGTTCTACCGTTTGTAAAAATATAAAATTTATTAAAATAATCTTTCTGGAACCCCACAACTTACGTAAAATTATGTAGTTACGTTGGCAGCCATCTATTTTTACAGCGCACGTGATTTTAAATAATCGTTTTGTAGTAGTCGTTGCCCAGTTGCCTTGTGACTTGGTAATGAAAAAAAAAAAACTCGACAAATATAACTTGACAGTTCCTAACGGCGCTGCTCGGCACAAAGATGTCAAAAATAGTACATTTTCAAATTTAGTACCGAGTTTTTGGCGGGATTTCTTCTAGTGAAGTTCAGTGGCTGTTTTCATTATTTGCTAATTGATTCCTAGTAGATATTGTGTTGTAAAATTGGTGTAGTTTTGTATCTCAAGTGTCTACACAGCTGGAGAGTATGTGGAATCATTGAACTAGGCGCGATTTTAGTAAAAAATAGAGTAGAGAATGTTTCTGTGGACTACAGATGGCCGACTCGATACATTTGCTACCAAATACGGCAAAAACATTCAGATGTTATATCCGTATTCTTATAAAACTCAAAATTTTGTATGTAAGCTTCACGCAGGCGTACACCAAGCTTATAATGACGAATACGCGTCTATGAAGCTACGCGTCCATGGACAGGGCCTGAATCCATCTCATAGTGACACTACCTCGGAGAGGCCTTTGCCGGGAGAAGCTTAAACCTCGTGATGATTTTATCGAGCCGTTGGAGAGCTTCTCGTGGACACGAGTTGGCATGGCCAACTTTATAACCCTAAACAGACTCCGCAACCAGGTTGGGCGCAGCAAAGACAATCTCCACAGATGGGGATTCTCGGACGGTTCTGATCTTGTGTTCAGACCATGTCCCACCTTCACCCTGCGTCACGTGCCCTGTTACCTGTTCATGTAGGGACCTAATGACAGCGTCAACGGATGGCACAGCCGTGGCCGAATACTGGGTTAGGCAAGGAATATAAAAAAAAATAAAAAAATAGTTTTTCATCGACTCGCTAAGAAGCGATTTTTTAACGGCATACGCAATTCAATAGACCCTTAGAAAATGTAGTGTTGCCGAATAAAAAAAAAACAACCAATAAACTGAAATAAATTTATTTATCTACAATAAAATTAGAGAATTTTATACACACATAATATTACAGAAGTACTAGACACAGTATTCATTGGAATGATGGCAAAATCTTCGGTTGATAGGCCCACAGATTATACAAGCTTTCAATGTTTATTTTACAAAAGTTTTTAATACTGGCAATAAGTGTTGGGAGTCTTTTGGCCAATGCTTTTTTTAAAGTTCTTTTTCACGATAGAGGTTTACTTAAATAGTTTACAGTTTAGTTAAATATAAATAGCATGGTTTAGATAATATTTCGACAAACTTTTAACACTTAAGCTAAACGGGATGGTGGATGCTGCACACAGACTAACCTTTAGTCATTTTGTTGCCCTGGAACAAAAAGAAAACATTGTTACTATTTAAAATTGTAGTGTATCGTTGGTACTTGTTGACGATAGAGCTTTGCAGGCTTAAGGCCTATTGTCCACGGGCGCGTAGCTTCATAGACGCGTATTCGTCATTATACGCTTGGTGTAAGCCAGTTCACAGTTTACATACAAAACTATGAAACTCTGTCGACGAAGCGGCAATGACACGACCGACGCCACGATATCACCGTTTCGTCGACAAAGTACACCAAGCGATAATGATGAATACGCGTCTAAGAAGCTATGCGTCCGTGGACAGTAGGCCCAAAGCTTGACGTACTTCAACCATTATTATTTATTTGTTATTGACATACAAGTCAAGCCTATCCAATGTCATTTTCAATCGTGCACACGCTTGACAAGACGTACATCAAAATGGACCAGATGGACCTAAGTACGGCGTTTTTGACAAATGATTTTTCTGTTAGCGTTCCCGCCAAAAGCAAGTACAAAAAGTATGAAAATGACATTACCTGCGGAGAAATCTCGTGTAAACTAACGTGACAGCTAATGTCATTGCCATACATTTATTTTCTTTTTCTTTAAAATAAAATAATAATGGAAGTAACCATAACTTCTAAGTTGGTTTCTACCACATTATATGATTCTATTCAATTCTAGCACACCGACATTACTCCGCTATTGAATAATAAGCATACATACATTTGAAATATTAACCAATTGATCACTGACTGGAAGAAAGTAAGCGAAAAGCTGAAATCTACCACGTCACCTCAATTGGATTCTATTCCCGACCACATAGTCTCAGTCGCTGACACGACGGCGGCAATCGACTCGCTCACAGACCACGTACAATCCGTCCTGAACGAATGTTCAAGGGAGATTCCTGCGAAGGAGGACCTTCGCTGGAAAATCCCGGACGATGTACGGGCTCTGATGACCGAGAAGAACGCAGCCGTCCGTGCATACAGCGCTTTTCCTTGCGACGCTAACAAGGCTCACATGCGTAGATTACAGCGTGCTGTAAAGAAACGCATGACCGAGCTGCGTTCCGCCCGCTGGGACAAGACGCTCAGTGAACTCGAGCCTACCCATCTCGCCTTCTGGCAACTTCAGAGGAAATTACGTTCCACTGAAGAGTCCTCTATGCCTCCGCTCACCCGCCCTGATAAGAGTGTCGCTTTCGACAACTCTGAAAAAGCGGAATGCCTAGCCGACAGCCTCGAAGCCCAATGCTCGCCTAGCTCTCAACTAGTAGACCAAGCCCACATCGACATGGTGGACGCTGAAGTCGAACGTAGAGCCTCCCTCCCTCCCGTTGAAGACCCTGATAACCCTCTGGCCCCCGTCACTCCCGACGAGGTGGAGGATATCATTAAAAAACTTCAACCAAGGAAAGCCCCCGGCGCCGACGGTATCACGAACAGAGTGTTCAAACTCTTCCCCCCGCAACTTATAATGCTAATGACCGCTATCTTCAATGGCGCATTAAGCAATAATATCTTCCCCCAAGCGTGGAAACAGGCCACCGTTATCGGTATCCCCAAACCAGGCAAGCCCAAGTCTGACCCCACCAGTTACCGCCCCATCAGTCTCCTCAATGTTCTCGGTAAGATCTACGAGAGGCTTATTTATAAGCGACTCAAAGATTTTGCCGAATCCAAGGGTCTCATTCCTGATGAGCAGTTCGGGTTCCGTACCGAACACTCATGCGTCCACCAAGTCCACCGCATCGTAGAGCACCTAAGCGCTGGCTTCCAGCGTAATGCGATGACGGGTGTCTTGTATTTCGATATAGCGAAAGCATTCGACAAGGTCTGGCACAATGGCTTATTATATAAGCTATATCAACTCGGTGTGCCAGACCGTCTCGTGCTCATCATGCGAGACTTTCTGTCGAATCGCACCTTCCGCTATCGAATCGAGGGAGCCCTCTCCTCCCCCCACCCCATTCGAGCTGGAGTCCCTCAAGGCTCGGTAGTGTCCCCCCTAGCTTTCACGCTGTTCACCAGCGACATTCCCAAAAGTAAAAAGGCCCAGTTGGCTCTATTCGCCGACGACACGGCAATTTACTACACCGGTCGTGACCCCAGAGTTATCGCTCGCAATCTCCAAACCTCCGCAAACATTTTGGGCAAATGGTTCCGGAAATGGAGGATCGAGGTTAACCCTGATAAGAGTCAAGCTGTTCTCTACTCGAAACAGCGGAAGTCCGTCCCCCCTCCCCCTCCGATCACCATGTACGGTAAGCCGATCCCCTGGGAGAAGCAAGCCAAGTACCTCGGAGTGATCCTCGATCAGCACTTGTCCTTCGCCGAGCACATAAAGCAGGCTCGCTCGCGAGCCGCTTTCGCTCAAGGTAGGCTCCATTATCTCATGACTGCCCGCAGCAAACTGTCACTTAAGTGCAAGCTGCGCCTCTATACGGCAGTAATCCGCCCGATCATGACGTATGCATGTGCAATCTTCGCACACGCCAAGCCCCGCTTCCTCCATAGGATGCAGACCCTTCAAAATAGGACCCTCCGTAAAATTCTCGGTGCCCCATATTATGTCCGAAATGAGAATCTACATCTAGATCTCAAAATCCCCACCATCCAGCAGTTCATGAAACGCCTTTGCAAGCGTTTCTTCGATACTGCTGTAAAACACCGCAACCCCCTCATAGTATCGGCAGCCCGATACGAACCCTCCCGCATCTCTAAGGTTCGCCGTCCCAGGCATACTCTCGTCACCCCAGATGACCCCACTACCCTGCTCCAAGAGAGCCGTAAGGAAACAAGTACAGTTCGTAGACAATACAGACCGCCGTCCTTCCGTCCTCGCCGCCGAGGCCCGCCGCGACATTCCCGTAAAACGTCCTCCCCGTCCCTTGCTCGAGCCAGCCCGCGTCGCTGAGCCGTAGTTTTAAAATTCCCCGATAATAATAATAAAATCTTTGTTCGATCCAGCCCGTCCCTTGCTGTCCCCCCCCAGCGACGCCCTAAGCCGAGGTCCGTACCCCACAGGGGGTGCCCTTAGCGTGTAGTCGCTTAGTTTTTAAGTTTTAGTTAAATAAGCCCTGGCTGGAGGCTTTGATTCTCGAATTGAGGCCGCCACAGGCAAGTCCGGTTAAGCAGCCGACAACCTCCTAGGTTGACCTGCGAGAGGCCACACAAAAAAAAAAAAAAAAAAAAAAAAAAAAAAAAAAAAAAAAAAAAAAAAAAAAAAAAAAATGAAATATTAACTTACAAATTCGTCATACTATTAGCAAGTAAGACATAAATACATCCGCAAATAAATGATACACTAACTACATTGGTCATTCTATCATCTGGCATGGCGCTAGTGTCGTAGTAAAACTGTCACCGAAACGTCAAATTCAGTATATTTTGGAATTTAGTTCCGGATTTCGCCGCAATTAAAATAAAATAGAGAGGGAGGTACACCATGTGTACGCATGTGTGACATTTATGTTAGAGACACAAACGTGATGTGTGACCTTGGCCCCAGAGGTTTGGAGCGATAGCTAGGAATAGGCGTCGGCTAATATAGAGCAGTGTGAGATGCGTAATGACATCTTCTTTATTATTAGCTTTTTCAATACACTTACTTGTAACACTTAAAATCCGCTCTTATCCCTCGGTACCGCTTTTAGGCATATAATTTACTGTTTTTCGCACGGGTACGGAAAAGTGTGAGTCGCCGCCGTCACAGTTGACTGTATTTATCGCATCAGACTGGGCGCTAAGCGACCCCCACGAGACGCACGCTCAACACTGTTTATTTAAATCTTCGTAAGTGTATTGAAAAACGTCGTTTGATACACATGGAAATTTGTCATTGCAGCACTCGGCTCGGCTCAAATAAAATAAAATAATTGGTAAATTCATAATTGAATCAATTGTTCATAACAATTGCTACAAGAAAATATTACGCGCAGTGTTTTTCAATTGCTTTTCATTCATAATCACAATATTTTCATAAATTGAGTGACATTTTGGGATATAAACATACTCCACAAACTCTCTCTAACTTTGCTGTTTATGAATATTTACTGACATTTTACTTAAATAATAACGAGATCTTTTCTAAAAGTATTTGTACTAATTAAAAATTCGACCCCACGACCATTAAAAATTCGATACAACTTGAGAGCACTCACAAGCTGTATAAAGATCTGTCAAAACGTCTAGTTGACACTTCGCGTGACCCAAGGGCTGGCTTTTACCTCGGATAGAGGATAAGCATTGCCATACAGCGTGGCAATGCCGCCAGTCTTTTGGGCACATTACCAGTCGACAGCGATGTGGAAGAGTGTTTTGACGCCATATTTTAGTTTTAGTTAGTTGTAATTAGATTAGGGTTTTTATTATTATTTATTTAAGAGAATTAAAAATTATTGGTGTATATGGCATTGCCGTATAATTTTAGCATATATATGTATTTTATTATTATAAATAACTTATTTTTTATTTTATTTGTTCTGTTTGAAGTATATGTTATTTATTTATTGTGCAAAGCTACCACATTATTGTGTTTTTAACCCAAAGGTTGACTGGTAGAGAATGCCTTGTTGCATTAAGTCCGCCTATGTACCACTACTGTACATGAAGTTTAAATAAATAAATAAGCACTGTAAAGAGTTCTTTGCCTACTTACTTCATCATTCATCATCATTGCACATAATTAAAGAGAAATCAGGGAAATTATAGTACGAGTACATATTCATAGTAGGTCATTAAGATAACGCAGTGCACTGCATATTGCGACGCACAGTGACACACTGAACATGGCCCTAATGCTATCTGCTATACGACAGATCCGGATCGAAATAAAGACTACATTTTTTGGGCTCTTCGTACATAAATGTGTTTCTTTTTTCTTTATAGCGAAGCTTGAGGGCCTGTCAGTCTTTTCCTGACTTAAACCACACTTATATTCCTTTACTTGCCCTTGCGTTCTAGGACCACGGATGACCGCGCACATCGAAGGACTGGAATTTGCCTGCTACGGTCTTCCCGTCCGATTATAATTTAGGTGTCTTCAAAGCTAGAGTGAACAGGCTCTTAATAAACTTGTACGCCTAACCATCAACGATTGCATCACTGCTTACGAACAGGTGGGATCGCAGTCAAGCACAAGTTTATAAAAAAAGGTGTTTTACTACATTCGATTCGATAAACTGAAGGACCACTCATATAGGCTATTTTAAAGCATATAATATAACATAATCTCTTTATCATTTACCTGCATTACACAATTAAAAGTCGAGTGTATTGCGTCAACTATAAGATAAACTAAATGCACGCTCATTAACGTTTATCATAATAACCTATTAACATGGTAACCATTCAATTTCTCGGCCTTTATTCGTATCGAACCATTATATTGCAATTAAATAGGCTTAGAAATTGATTCTTTGAAAACGTGAGAATGTCTCATTCATCTGGCTTAGTTTTTTCTTTACAATTTGAAATTTATTTGCATACTAGCGGTCCCGGCAGACGTTGTTCTGCCCAAAAGCGGGATTTAGTAAAAAAAAAAAATTACCCTACTCTACCCTACTCTACACAAAAAAAAAAAGTAAAAAAAAAAAGTACCCTATGTCCGTCTCCTGGTTCTAAGCTACCTCCCCACCAATTTTCAGCCAAATCGGTTCAGCCGTTCTTGAGTTATAAACAGTGTAACTAACACGACTTTCTTTTATATATATAGATTATGTATCAAAAGAACTTATTTGCGCCCATTGGCTTACGACACAAAATGGATATGTACGAAAACTTGGTCAGATGAATGAGACATTATTTCGGTTGCAAAGAATCAACCTAAAATGATAAGAGAATTTACAGTCGCTCTTGATACTTTATTCTTTCTTTTTCTTCTTTTTTTTCGTTCCTTTTTTAATAAAGTTGTGTAACATATTATAATACGTATGTTTATATTTATAGTAATGTATTGTGTTTATATATATAGAGACTGATCAATTTGTTAGCACCACCGCAGACTACCCCCTGTATTATTTTAAATTCTTACGATCCATCCTAAGGTTGCCTGGAAGATATCGCTGTTAGCGATAAGACCGCCATTGTGCCCATAGATTTAAGTTTATAAAGTTGTGTTAATTTTATGGTGTACGATAAAGTTTATTCTATTCTATTCTGTTCTGGGTCCTTGACATAACGTGTTTATACTGTCAGTCGCGCGAGTAAGAAAGTGGGATACATCAATGTCTGACAATGACTGACCTGTTGGTCTAGTGGCCCTGACTGCTATGCCGGAGGTCGTGGGTTCGATTCCCACCCAGAACAATTGTTTGTGTGATGAGCACGATCATTTGTTCTGTGTCTGGGTGTTATTTATCTATATATCAGTTATATGTTTATCAGTTGTCTAGTACCCATAACACAAGCTCTGCTTAGCTTGGGTCTAGACGGCGTTGTGTGATAGTTGTGGAATATTAGAAAAAAAAAAAAAAATGTGTACGCGAATAACCATTTGATATGATGTGCGCATGTTTGTGTCCGTTGTCAGGTGGAGAGCAACAAAGAAACGCAATTATTAAGGTAGAACTACATTGGGCACACGTGGGCCACGCACGGCGATCTGGGCGCGTCGGTCTCCATACATTTAATATTGCAACTAGACTTGTAGAGCTACGTTAGATCCAAGCGACGCGACACTACGCAGAGACATAGCGTGGATTTTCTTTAATAAATTCGAAAACGAGACAGTGACTGTCGCAACCCTGTGTTTGACGACATCGTCGCTTCATCATCATCTTCCTGCCCTTGTCCCGTGTTATTTGGAGTCGGCGCAACATGTTTTTTTCTTCCATTCTGCCCTGTCACTCGTCATGCTATCATTAACTTCCTTTTCTTTCATATCACTCTTCACACAATCCATCCATCTTTTCTTTGGTCTCCCTCTCCCTCTCCATCCATCCACATGTAAACTCATAACTCTTTTAGTAACATGCGCTTCATCCCTCCTCTTCACATGACCATACCAAGACAAACGATTCCCTTTAAATTTTTCAGTCACTGGCGCCACTTTCAACATCGTCGCTTACCATCAGGTGAAATAATGGTCAAACGCGTGCCTTTAAATAAATAAAAACCCTCGATCTTAAAGAGAACTCCTTGTGCGAGGCACCTCCTTTGGGTCCAAGGCCGTGGGCGAGGGCCTACTACGCCCATCTACGCCTAGCTACGCAACTGACTCTACGTACAAATCAAGCGTGACCCACGTGTGCATCGGTCTAATGTTGTCCCCGCTTTAATCCTCCCGATCGATCATATTTCGATCAGGATGGTCACTCTTAACGGAGATTAGCCAAGTACGCAGGAGACATTATAGTGCACAAGTGTGTGCGTAAAAACAGGTGCTGCACACTCTGTAACTTTATTCTCATAGTCCGATGGGACGACAATCCGGCACGACCGGAGAGAGATCAGGCGCTGGACCAACAGCTTTACGTGCTTTCCGAGGGACAAGGGGGTCACACCACCAAATTGAAAACTCTGACCTTTTTTTTTCGTTGGGAAAATCTTAAATCTTAATCGTAAATGACTTCCCCGCTTTTAAGCGGAAAGGGAGGGTGTGTCAGACTTTTACTGACTAAAACCCCACTCCTGTCCCTTCGTTGCCTTTCATACCAGGGCCGAGTCTTCCTTTCACAAGCAGACCCTTGGCCCCAGTAGGCTTCGACCATGCTTGGCCTTCCTTGGTTTGCTGACATCTCCTTGAGGCGCGCGACTTGGGCTCGGTCCGGACGGTTATCGGACGGTCGGACGGCGAGCTACCCATTGTTCGCCGTCCGCTAGCCCGCGCCTAAGGTGAAAACTCCGGGCTACTACCGAGTAATTTGTAATGGAAAAACCCCGTAACACTTTTTTCCCGACCCGGCAATTGAACCCAGGACCCCACGCTCAGCAGTCGCGCTTGCGACCACGAGACCAACACTATAAAGGCGAAATTTTGTATGTATATTACTCTTTCACGCCTAGTTCTGCTGCTATCTCCTTTGAAGCGCGCGTGGAACACTACGTGCCATCGATGTCGAAGGTGAGCTACTCATTGCTCGTCGTCCATGAGATAAGTGTCTAAGGCGGGCTTTTGAGGAAAGGACCACACAGATTTGATTGGTCCTATAGCGATAACGAGGGACTTATCATAAGGATGCACTAGTTGTTGACATAATAAATCATACAACGCAGCCATTACTCTATACATAAAGTAAATATTATCTGTGGGTGTCAACAAAATATTGATGACATTGACAATATCACAGAATAACTATAATAATAATAATAATAATAATAATAATAATAATAATAATATTCCACAACTAACACACAACGCCGCCTAGTCCCAAGCTAAGCAGAGCTTGTGTTATGGGTAATAGACAACTGATAAACATACATAAATATTTTTAAATACATACATATTATAGATAAATTACACCCAGACACAGAACAAATGATCGTGCTCATCGGCCTATCGCAGTCCTGGGCTGCGGGGTTTTTCGAAAAAGTTACCACCTTAGCTCTGGAACGGAAAGGGCAACTAAAGAAATACAGATGGTTTCCTCACCTTCCTCACCGGACATGGCAAGTTCGGGAGGTTACTGCACCGGATTCGTGCGGAAGAAACGACAAACGAAAGTGGTGACACAAATATTCTTTTTCGTTAACTTTCAAGTTTGATTTTTTCACAGCTTTAAGGGACCGCAGACCTCAATATATGGTTTTAATTTCAACTCGATAACTCCACGCGTTCTCGAGATGAAGGGTCTTGATAGAAAGACATACAGGCAGACTGACAAAAAGACACAGACAGACAGACGGACAACAAAGTGATTCTATAAGGGTTCCGTTTTATTCTTTTAAGGTACGGAAACCTAAAATCGCGATAAGATGACGTGAAAACGTATGCATATTATGACGATGACCTCTTTCAACTTTTTGAATCATTATATCTCAAAAACGGTGGCTCTTAGTAATAAAGTATCGAGACATTTTTGTAGATAATTATCTAATCTACGATTTTTGTCTGAGCAAATCTATAATATAAAAATGAATCGCAAAATGTGTTGGTAAGCGCATAACTCAACAACGCCTGGACCAATTTGGCCAATTCTTTTTTTAGAATGTTCGTTGAAGTTCAAGAATGGTTTTTACGGCGAGAAAAATTCGAATAGAGTAGGGTAGAGTAGGGTAGAGTAGTGTAGAGTAGGGTAGAGTAGTGTAGAGTAGGGTAGAGTAGGGTAGTGTAGGGTAGAGTAGGGTAGAGTAGGGTAGAGTAGGGTAGAGTAGGGTAGAGTAGGGTAGAGTAGGGTAGAGTAGTCAGTTGACGGGAGCGAAGCCGCGGGCAAAAGCTAGTCTATAATATAAAAATGAATCGCAAAATGTGTTGGTAAGCGCATAACTCAACAACGCCTGGGTCAATTTGGCCAATTCTTTTTTTTAAATGTTCGTTGAAGTTCAAGGATGGTTTTTACGGCAAGAAAAAATCGAATAGAGTAGGGTAGAGTAGGATAGAGTAGTTAGTTGACGGGAGCGAAGCCGCGGGCAAAAGCTAGTTTTATGATAAAACTTACCGTTTTGCTGAAAATCGAGAAAAACTCGTTTTTGTAACCTTTGACCCCGAGTATTTTTTTTTCAGGTGTCGGATCGATGTGGACTTTTTAGGTTCCAGTTTTGAACAATCCTACCAATTTTCAGCTGGGTTGCGAATTATTGTAACCTTGGATGTCTAAATAGACCGGACTTCTCATTAATTATGTTTTTTGTAATTTAAAATTCGATTAATTACAATGTCATAAGTACCACAAGTGTTGCCAAGACATTGTCCGCATCCGGAAGACACGCAAGGGACGCATTGGCGTGCACACAATTGTTTATTAATAAGAAAACTTGGCAACAGAACTTGAAAATAATTATTTACAGAACTATAATCAAATCACGTAAATAAATACGTCGTTACGGTCGCAAATACTATTTTAATCAATACCAAAAAAACTTAAGAGCAGCCCCCCTAGCCAAGTTACGATCGTTTCGTTCGCGTCGAACGGCTTAAGTAGGCCACGCCTTCGATTCCTTTATTCTGACCACGTGACTGTGCGTTGAGATGACGTCAGAACAAAGGAATCGGAGGCGTGGCCTACTCGAGGCGTTCGACGCAAACGAAAGGATCGTAACTTGGCTAGGGGGGCAGTGGTGGCCGAGTGGTAACGGCCCCGACTTATGATTTGTAGGTCGCAAGTTCAAACCCAGCCAGGCACATTACTTTATGTAATTTATTTCATCACCACTGCTCTCAAAACGGTGAAGGAAAACATCGTGAGGAAACTGGCATGTCCTAGAACCAAAAATTCGAAGACATGTGACATCCACCAACCCGCACTGGGCCCGCGTGGTGGATTACGGCCCATTCCCTCTCCTACAGAGGAGGCCTGAGTCCCAGCAGTAACATTATAAGGCCGACTATGCTAAAAAAAACTTAAGAAGTTGTATGGGCTACTTTCATAATGGAAGATAATTAAATCAAATAAAAGGTCCGGCGGTACTTCACACCGGGACAGCTTTTCATGTTATACAAAGCACAGGTCCGTTCGTGTGTGGAGTACTGCAGCCACATATGGGCTGCAAAATGCCACCTTGCTGCTTTGGGCTCGGTAGAAAAGCGTACGAAGAGGCTAATTGGTGATCCAGATCTGGTTAAGTCAAATCTACAAAGCCTTGAGCACAGGCGTAGGGTAGCCAGCCTTTCGGTTTTTTACAGATTGCATTATGGAGGGTGTGCGTGAAAATTCATTACTTGATTCTGCCATCTCATTTCTACCATCGCACAACCCGACGACGACGGTCCGGACCAAGAGTTTCGCCTAGTCGTTTATACCGCGATCATCAGAAACTGGAAGAATTTGCCTGCTGCTGTCTTCCCGTCCGATTATAACTTAGGTGACTTCAAGGCTAGAGTGAATAAGCTCTTAATAAACTAGTGCGCCTCACCATCAATGATTGCATCACTGTTTACCATCAGGTGGGATCGCTGTCAAGCACTGGTTTATAACCATAAAACAAAACCAATTTTAGATATCGGCGCCATCTATCGGCGAAATGATTTTACCTTTAGATATTCATTAGCTTGTTAGCAAACAAGCTATATATCTCGTGGGGTTAAAAATTTTCGTCGAGTTCTAAACATAATTCCCAAGAAGTTGGTAGAATCATCATCACACTATTGGTTGATTGGATTTGTATTTAGGGTTCCGTACTTCAATAAGAAAAAACGGACCCCTTATAGGATCATTTTGTTATCCATTCGCCTGTCTGTCTGTCTGTCAAGACCCTTTATCTCTGGAACACGAGGTGGTATCGAGTTGAAATTAAAACCATATACTCAGGTCTGCGGTCCCTTGAAACTGAGAAAAAATAAAACTTCTCAGTTAACGAAAAAAAAAGTTACGGCAGTTCATGTCGCAAAAAAACGTGTATTTCGACACTCTCAAGGGAATCAAAGTTCATAGGGTACTTCTCGTTGACCTAGAATCCTGAAATTTGTCATGAAGCAAGGTCTTATAGCACAAGTATGGGAAAAAACATAAAAACTATAAGACAATAGTTCCGTCACAAAAAAAAAACTTTGCGATTCGGAAAAATCTTCGTACCTCAATTCGGGAATTGAACTGTTTTCATAGGTAAGTTTGCACGGAACCCTTAATGCGCGAGTCCGACTCGCACTTGCTCTGTATTTTTATTTTAAGTTGGAAAATCACAGGGCAGAGCGAGAGGGCGTGTCAGACTTTGACTGACTAAAATCATATCTATGTTGCTTCCTTGCCTTTATGTTCCAGGACCGCGGGTTTTCTCTTTAAACCCATCGCTTCAATAAGTATAAAACTAGTCTGTAAATATCTATGGCAATCAGTAGACTGGCGAAGGCAGACTTGATGGTATACGGGTGCGCTGACTCCGTGAGTGCTCGGGGGCTCGAGCACCCATGAGAAATAAACAGAGGGTGCCGAGCTCCCCTGAGAACAGACATCAAGAAACAGATCAGGAATCGCCTTTTAGATTACGTATAAATTATAATATTTCTTGATAATAAAAACTAGTTTCATTTTTATATTTTTATCAAACATAATTAGTAATTAAGCACGTAAGTAGGACATTTATTTATTTGTCGTTCGATCAGTCTGCATTTTGACTGGCCTGTTGGTCTAGTGGTTAGTGGCCCTGACTGCTATGCCGGAGGTAGTGGGTTCGATTCCCACCCAGGACAAATGTTTGTGTGATGAGCACGATCATTTGTTCTGTGTCTGGGTGTAATTTATCTATATATTTATGTATTTTGAAATATATAAGTATGTTTATCAGTTGTCTAGTACCCATAACACAAGCTCTGCTTAGCTTGGGACTAGACGGCGTTGTGTGATAGTTGTGGAACATTATTATATTATTATTATTATATTATTTCTCTTCTCACATTTCGCCACAATTTCGAGTCCATCAAATGAGCATGAGCACCCATGAGGTTCTAATCGGATCTAAAAGCCGGCGCCCCTGATGGTATACGTGCCTTCTTTGTCCAAATAGGTTGACTGAAATGCTCAATTGTTAATGTCAAAATACAATGATCCCCCGCAATTGTCAAGACCGCCATAGTACCCATAGATTTAAGTTTATTTATAAGTTGTGTTACTTTTTTTGGTATACAGTAAGTTTATTCTATTCTATTTAAATGATCCGACCCTGAATCTGCAAGGTCAAGGCCACTTCCACAAGGAAAATAACTATTTTCTTACTGTTGAGTTAGAATCGTATGTATGTGTGAAAATGTTAAGGAAGTACGCATGTGTGTGTCGCCCTAATATCAATAAGAAACCACGTATTTTTATTATCCAGAATGGACAAGCAAATTTAACCCTTAAATCTATACCACTTACAAATTATAATTTGTATGGCAGAATAGAACATTGTAATGTACAGTTTTCTCGACATTTTGCCTCAATGTTAAACCCTATAATCGCTTGCATCGGATTGGTCCGATCGACGACTGTTTTCGTGTCCTATTCGCCAAGGTCGTGTGTTTGCGACTGGGTAATCCATCTCGTTTAGCTCTTCAATCTCCATAGGCGAAAGAAGAGCTGACGAGATGGAGTATTTAGTCGTGGAAGTTTCCTTCGCGCCTTCTACGTCGAGAAAAGCTGCTAGGCAGATCTCTTTGCATTCTAGCGCCATTTCGGCACGGCTTACGACCTGGTGCAGCGCCGTTTCTGTCGACTTGCCAGGCTGATATGCGTTTTGCATCCTGTGAAGCGGTTGTTTTTTCAGCGCTCCGACATAATTGTCTACAAGTTTTGCCAGAGTTTTTAGGAAGAATGATGTGACTTATAGGTCTGTATGACTTAGCATCCTCATAGTCCGTTCTTCCTGACTTGGGAAGAAAGATTACCTTTGCCTGTCTCCACACCTTTGGTATGTAGCTAAAGGCAATGCATGCTCTGTATAGTCTTACAAGGTGCGGGTCTAGTATTGTTGAGGAGCACAACGATCTCCTAGTATAAGACTAGTTTTTGTTAGCGGCCTCGCCCAACTTGTAAATATAGGATAACTTGTGTAGGGTCAATGTATGTTTAACGTTATATAAAGCCACGTAGCATTAAACATGTAATATAAAACGATAACAACAGAGTCTTATCGGAATCTCATGTATATTGGTTTGTTATCTGTTAATCATTATGTTTTACTAGTTTTTACATTAAATGACTAAGAAATACTGATATGAATAGTTGTTTATGTTATATAATGTAGTCTTAGTTAAGTAAATGGTTAGAAATGTAAATCTAGTTAATAGAATTCGCTTTTGTGTTCAATTGTGGTTGGAACTAGAGGAAAGGCATACACGGTCGCACTGAGCACTACCTCCGCCCACGTCGGATAGCAGCCTCACATTTTTCTCACATTATTGGAAAATAAGAAATATAATAGTCGAATAAGACCGCCACTAATTCCACCCACCTACAAAGGGTATAAATATAGCCGCCTCACGGCCAAACATTGTCGTCGTTTGGAGTCATCGCTACCTGTCAACAAGTGCTCGTGAATAAATCAAGAAGTCTTCAGCTTTCACTGCGTTTCATTTCTTCGGGAACCATCCACCCCTGCGCCTGAATACTCTACAAAATTGGTCCTTCGAGCCGGATCGTCCTGAAGACTGAATAACGTCCTGAAAAACCTGAAGACTAGCGTGAAGATTTGTCGAGATCGCCCTGAAGACTTATCTACATCGCCTGAAGACTCATCAAGATCGCCCTGTAAAGATCGCCAGAGAAGATGAGTGAACGCAGCGCCGTAACTACACGAAGCAAGCTACGCAAGTTGGAGGAAGTAGGGTTGTTGTGGAGGCATGATAGCCCGCAACTCCCCGATAACTATACTTACGCTCGCCATCGCTTGGCGGGAATAGAGCGTAAATTGAACCGGGATCCTGAGTATGCAGAGGCCTATAAGAAACAAATAGATAGGTTGGTTGAACAGGGTTACGCCAATAGGTTGGAGAGCGGCGTCCAAGATCCGGTTTGGTATTTACCCCATTTTGGGGTAAAGAATCCAAACAAGCCGGGGAAATTACGATTAGTCTTTGACGCTGCCGCCACGTATCAAGGGACATCCCTAAATGACAACCTATTGTCGGGCCCCGACCTACTGAATTCACTTCTAGGAGTATTGTTTAAGTTCAGACTAGGGCCGATAGGATTCACGGGAGACATTGCTGATATGTTCTTTTTCGGGGACGCTAGTGAATCCGCCTATGCCGCAGTCGCTTATATAGCGGGAAATGACGAACTCGGCAACAGGCGGGTGAGCTTCGTCCTAGGAAAAGCCAGGGTGGCCCCTCAAAAGGCCATTTCGATACCCCGCCTAGAGTTGCAGGCGGCAGTCTTGGCCTGCAGGATAGCGTCGACTGTAGAGTCAGAATTGGGGGTAGCCGTCAAACATAAATATTTTTGGACAGACAGTCAGACTGTCTTGAAATGGATAGGTTCCGACGCTACAGACTTTCAGCGGTTCGTGTCCCACAGACTAGCCGAAATTGATTCACGGTCAAGGAAGTGTGACTGGCGCTGGGTTCCCTCGGCGTTAAACCCAGCCGACAAAAGCACCCGCTTGGACTGGCCTAGCAACAGTAGCGAGTGGCTATCAGGCCCGTCATTCCTTTGCCGTCCACAGGAGCAATGGCCGACGGCTTCCGGGAGTGACGCAGTGACGGAGGAGGACCTAGAACGTGTGCAACGAGTGAATGTACTGACCACACAGGCCGAACCCACACTGACATACGAGCGGCTGCCAACCTGGACACGCGCCGTACGTGTCGTAGCGCGACTAACGATATTTACTGAACTTTGTCGCAAACTACGCAGCTCAGCGACCGTCACCATAACAGACCTGCGAGAGGCGGAGCTACGCCTGCTGAAACTCATACAGGCTGAGAGTTTTCATGAAGAAATCAAAGCTCTCCGAGAGGCCCGACCGCTGCCAAAGAACAGCAGAATACGGACTCTAGACCCCATGCTATACGAGGACGGGCTGGTGAGAGTACGCGGCAGACTGGGCGCCTGCAGCGAGCTCGTCTTCGGAGCGCGTCATCCTATAATATTGGATGGGAAACACGCCCTCACGCGCCGACTAATATTGAAATATCATGTGGCCTCCCTGCACGCCAATCAAGAGGCTGTGGTAAATAATGTGCGGGAGAAGTATTGGGTCACGAATCTAAGATCGACCGTGAAGACAGTGACTGCGAGGTGTCAACAATGTCGTATCAAAAGAGCCACACCTTCTTCACCAAAGATGGGAGACCTGCCACCAGCGAGACTGGAAATGACACGTCGAGCCTTCGTCCATTGTGGGGTGGACTACTTTGGCCCCATGGAAGTAGTCATCGGGCGGCGCCGGGAGAAGAGGTGGGGCGTGTTGTTCACGTGCCTCACTACGCGCGCTGTCCACCTGGAGCTGGCTGCAACACTGAGCGCCGACTCCGCGATACTGGCGCTTAGGCGCCTGATCGCGCGCCGCGGCTGTCCCGCGGACATGTATTCCGACCGCGGGACCAACTTCGTCGGGGCGCACTCAGAGCTTCGGGAGGCGCTACGGGAGATGAACCACGACCGTCTCGAGAGCGAGGCGACAGGCCGGGGCATAGCCTGGCACTTCAACCCCCCGGCTGCCCCACACATGGGTGGTTGCTGGGAGCGCCTGGTGCGTTCAGTCAAAAACGCACTGCGGGCGACCCTCAAGGAGCGAGCCCCTCGCGAGGAGGTTCTCTACACCCTTCTCGCTGAGGCTGAGCTGGTCGTAAACAGTCGACCGCTCGCCTACGTAAGCTGCGATGCAGAGCAACCGGTGGTGCTGACGCCGAATCATCTCCTGCTGGGCACTGCCGCGGGAGATGCGCCGTGCACGCGTCGACATGCGGTCGACCTCGACTCGCGCCGCATGTGGAAGCGGGTGAACGCGCTGGCCGACCTCTTTTGGAGGCGCTGGCTGCGCGAATACCTTCCATCGCTGCAGCAACGAGGAAAGTGGAATAGTGATGTGCCAAATGTGAAAGTCAGTGATGTGGTCGTGATTGTAGACGAAAACAAACCGCGAAATCAGTGGCCTAAAGGCATTATCACGAAAGTGTACCCCGGCTCAGATAACGTTATTAGGGTCGTAGACATTAGAACCAATAACGGAATTTTGCGACGCCCCGTTGTAAAGGTCGTTGTGCTCCCTACCGACGGGTCTGTAATCGGTTGAACCCTCTTACGGGGGGTGGGATTGTTGAGGAGCACAACGATCTCCTAGTATAAGACTAGTTTTTGTTAGCGGCCTCGCCCAACTTGTAAATATAGGATAACTTGTGTAGGGTCAATGTATGTTTAACGTTATATAAAGCCACGTAGCATTAAACATGTAATATAAAACGATAACAACAGAGTCTTATCGGAATCTCATGTATATTGGTTTGTTATCTGTTAATCATTATGTTTTACTAGTTTTTACATTAAATGACTAAGAAATACTGATATGAATAGTTGTTTATGTTATATAATGTAGTCTTAGTTAAGTAAATGGTTAGAAATGTAAATCTAGTTAATAAAATTCGCTTTTGTGTTCAATTGTGGTTGGAACTAGAGGAAAGGCATACACGATCGCACTGAGCACTACCTCCGCCCACGTCGGATAGCAGCCTCACATTTTTCTCACATTATTGGAAAATAAGAAATATAATAGTCGAATAAGACCGCCACTAATTCCACCCACCTACAAAGGGTATAAATATAGCCGCCTCACGGCCAAACATTGTCGTCGTTTGGAGTCATCGCTACCTGTCAACAAGTGCTCGTGAATAAATCAAGAAGTCTTCAGCTTTCACTGCGTTTCATTTCTTCGGGAACCATCCACCCCTGCGCCTGAATACTCTACAAGTATGTTCCCCGCTCTTTGTAGTAGGACTGGGTACGCCCAGTCTGGTTCGGCGCCTTGAATGGTTCAAAGCTTTTCAGGGCCCACTTGATGCCATTCCGCCCTACTACTTTTTTAGCCGCATCCCAGCCTGCTTTTGTTGTTTTTGACTTAATGTCATTTAAGCTTATTGATTCCGCCATGTCATTGCTTGCAAATGAGCCGGGAAAGTGCGTTCTGAACATAATCTAAGTATGCTTAGTATACCGAGATACTTTTAGACTTTTCAATTATTGTATAACTCATATGCTGGGTTTGTGACACCTAAACATTAACCCCAAATGACGAAACTGAGGTTCAGTAAATATCCTTTAGCATTAAGCAGTTTTGTTACAGACAGCCCTCTCTGCAGTGCATGCATGGAGGAGAACAGACATCTGCTCATCTACTTCTAAGCTGTCCAGTGGTCGCTGGATACAGGGCAGAACCTAGGTACCTGGGTCCTCGAAGTAGATGATCAGTAACACCAAGGCACTGCAGGCCTTCCTTGAAGAGCTGGAGTGGTTTGTCCCACCCGTACGCAAATTCCGCGTTTTAGATGTGGAGCTGTGGACATCAGCCCAAAATACAAACAACTAGTCTGTGAACTTACCCAAGTGCGTGACATCCAGATGAGTGTTTCATTGTTAAGTCTGGGTCCGATGAGGGGGTTCATTTGTGCCATGTACGCGCACAGCCAGCTGGAACACATAAGTATGAAATGGTTAATTTTGTATAAAACAGGGATCTTCAATTATTTTTACTGTTTGAAAAGAGGCAATGGATAATTTATCTGAAGCTTAGATAATAAAAGGTTGAGCAATTTTCTTACAAAGACATTTGTTTGTTAATCTTTGCTTCCTGTATTTCGCTATAATCCTATTTTAAAGAAAATTCTTATTGTTCATTGATAACACCCCACACGAACTAGTTCATACTATATTTAGATTTTTCAGGAAGTGTGAACATCAATTGTTATATGCCATGATCGCAGATACTTTTTGGGGCAACCCAAATCACGAGGGCAGTCTCCAAAGGTAATCAACTGTCTAAAACTAGGTTGTCTACGTCCATGACTCATTTTTGTCTCGAAAACATTATAAAAACACTAATACTTACAACAACCAGCATGTGGCAGCAGTTAGGATCAAAACCACCTGGATAATCCTGGAATAGACCAACGAAATACAGGTTTTAATCAATGAATTAGTAAAAAGTTTCTGAAGTAGGAAGGTGCAGCAACTTACCCTCTGTTTGGTCCTTTAGGGGCGAAGAAGGGACAAACGATGCCCACAATACCCCACAGGACGGTGAACACGGTGATGGGAACGAAGGAGGCACCCATTTTGAGATATTATTTAGATAGAATTCTAAATTATAAAATCTCAAATAAACATCAGCTGCGTAAAAATGGTGGACGCGCTGATTATGTTGGTAGCACTGGCATCGATAGTCATATGACATTACGACGTTTCAATCTACGTAAGTTTCGTGTAAAGTCTTACAGAAAGTTTCTTGAAAAAGTGTGTTAAATAGTTAGTTAGTATAGTTTAGTTTAGTGTTAAAATTGAGTCATTCTCAAAACGGTAAAAATAAGTAAAATCATTGATTTAATAATTTATTTTGATGAAATATTTAACCTGCTGAGCCTTTTCCATAAGCATAAATAAGTTTGCAGTGTTGCCATAGTCACCTAATGACGACTATTCAAAATAAATCATAAGTAGTACTTATTAACTTCATCCTAAACCCACAAGCCACTCGGCTGACGCACTGGTAAAGGGTACAATTGACCAAACCGAGTATAAAACTCCAAAGTAAACATAAAGAACAGTTTTAATGAGAAATTGATTATTCACAGGGACAAAACTATACAAAACAACATATAAAATTCTATTTCAATTCTTCATTCTTTATTGTACACAAAACTTAACATTAACACAGTGATTTGATAAATATTCATGTACAAAGGCGAGCATAACTCAACAATGAGTTTTTTTTATATATTACTCTATTGAATAACTTTTTTTTTATGAAGTAGCCCAGTATAGTAATGGGCCAGACTCATGCAGAGGTCCTACCACGATCTCTTAACGCGATTCTTTTGACGACCTAAACTGAACTGTTAAGGGGATGGAGCTATATAGAGTGTATAGTTCCATCCCTCTTTCTTGTTCGACTCGCGGCCATCCCTAACACGCATCCATCCTTAAAAGAAACATAGCTTAGTTGAAACAGTTTCCTCCAGTTCAGCAGTGCTATTCTCTATGAAAACAGCCTTGAGCGCAGCGCTGGCCGCAGCTACGAAATCCAAACACGAACATAGGATTAACAATTCAATGAACCTATATGTACATTCGATTGTTAATCCAATGTACCTATTTGGATTTCGTCGCTGCTGCCAGCGCTGCGCTCAAGGCTGTTTTCTTAGAGAATATTATGACTGAGCTTTATGGACCTCAAACGATCCATAGCAACGGTACATAGCTCATCTCTAGAGGAAAAGTACCCTTAAAAAAATTTTGACGACGCGTGATTACTGACAATTATCCATGCTTGCACCTTCCTGAACACCTCAGCTAGTTTGGCAGTAGCTGAGGTCATCGTTGAGGGTGTACCGTAAGTTGAAGATATAGCGGTGTTAAAGTAGATCAGTAGTAGTATTTTTTTTTTTAAGGAGTGCAGAAAATAAACATAGACCAAAAAGACCGAAGAGACTGTTTAAATTGTCATAGACCACATCATAGACTAAGGCACCATAGTTACGTAATTTTTTATATGAATCGAAATTTTTATAATCGTATTTACATATTTTAGAAATATAAAAATGAGAACAGCGAAACGGTCAAAATCTTACAAAACGCCATCAAGACACGAAAGAACTTATAAGAATAGATACAAAAATAAATCAAGTAGAAGTTGGGGGTGGAATGACGATTTGTCCGGACTATTTATCGACGAAATTAATGAAGCAATTCGTGCCAGAGTTAGTATTAAGAATATTCAGGTTAACCTTAGAATACTTAGTAATTTTTCCTTTTTTTCACCTTTTTACGACAATCTGCAGGATGATAAAGTCTGGTACAACCGAATAAACGCGAACGTACGCTAAAAGTCGCTCGGCTCCACTCGCACGTTCCTTGTTGTGCGCTAGCATTGGTTTGTTTGGTATATACCTGGCAGAAAGCGAGTGTCGATGCAGTGTCCATCATCGTTTCTCGCTCATTTGTGTCCATTTACTCGGTCATAGGCTTGTCACAGGTTTGTCCCGGCAATCATACTTAGTTTACACATTTGGGCTGGTCGCACCGCAATAAAACGTACTTAACCTTTTAATATTCCGCCATAGTCGCACATCCACGACCAAATACTCCATCTTGTCAGCTGCTCTTCTGTTACCTATCCCCGTAAGTACTCCATCTCGTTTAGCTCTTCAATCCTCATTGAAGAACTAAACGAGATGGAGTACCCAGTCGTGAATACGCGACCCTGGCTAATAGGACACGAGAAAACTTGTTCGACTAATCCGACGCAAGCGGTTACAAGGTTAAATAACCACCGGACTTTTTGGACCTCAATGCAATTATGAAAATGCACTTACCTGTTAGGGTCAACACAACGGAATGCTCGTAAAGCCTATACCATCACCTAAAATGATTTCAAAATTTTTTCTTTTTTCATCCACTCCGAAGAAAGCTCGGCGTACAGACGGCAAAGGATGTTGGAAGCTTGTGCCGAAAGACTCTTGTGAAGTTTACAAAGATCGTAAAAACCGATCAGCTACTCGTAAAAGACCAGAATTGAGTTCTGAAGAAGTATCAACTGACACCGGAAGTAGCATGGAAGAAGATAATAAGGAAAATAAGAAAAAGCTCCGCAAGAAATACACGAAGAGAGTAGTTATTCAAAGTAAAAAGTCGAAACATAAGCGCAAAAAAAGGTTAGCTGGTTTATATTAAAACTAGGTTTCTCTAGGGCAACGCTTGAGCATACCATAAAGTACAGACTGTTGTAATGTAACATGCAAAGTAGGTAACAGGAAAGGAGCGCGCGCATGGCGTTTACAATCTGGGATTTCTGTTACATTGCTACAATGTGCATGGCAAATTCATGTTACGTTACAGCGGCCACAAAGCTAAAGCGCGCGACAGCCACTTGTGGCCGATAGCTGACACGTGCCTGCGTTGCCTTCGTCGCAGGTTGACTAAGATAAGAGGAGAGGGGTGGGGAATTGCACGAGTGTCGTGTGACGGCATTTTTTGTCATCGTTTATTAGTGGCCAGTGTGGGCCACAAGAAGCATGTAGCGGTGGCACTGGCCTCAACCGTGCGTGGCGAGTCCATGGTGGGTTACCATGACATTCAAAGTAAGATAAGATTGTTTCTTTCTTATTCCAGTGCGGGTAAGAGACAGAGCTACACAGGTTGTCTAGCGCCATCTCTTACCCACAATGGAATAATCTTCATTAAACGTCATGGTAACCCAGCAGATAAAATGTAAGATAACTACAGGAAATATATATACAGCATTACATACAGCGACGCTTTTCAATCCGGCGCGCTAACTTCTAATACGGTGTGTACGATATGACAGTGACAGTTGCATCCCCGTTTATTTATATCTTCGTAAGCATATTGAAAAACGTCGTTTGATACACGTGGAAATTTTTTCACTGCAACACTTGGCTACATATCACCTACGGCTCGGGTAAATTCCGCCTCGGTAGCATTAACAAACTTTCTCCACTTGTATCAAAATGTATTAATTAAGAATGTTTTTAATATCGTGCGGATTTCATCACGCATGCGGGGTTGTACCGCATTCAGAAAATTTCAAAATGCAAAAAAATGCGTTCCGCGTTCGTATTCTGCGCGTTACATTAAATACTTGTATGAAAATGACATTTGCGGGGGATATGCGTGCAGGGCAATCCCGCATGCGTGATCAAAACCGCACGATATTAAAAACACCCTAATATCATTTTTCTATTAGCAGATCCAAATCATATACTGTGTCAGCGTGCTCGAGTCAATCGACGTGTTATACCAATAAATCGCATTTGGCCAATGGTTATTATTAAATAAAATCAACTAAAAATATATCAGTTTGTTTTATTTTTTAAACATTCAAACGTATACCTTATTACAATCACTTTAGAGTCATATGTCGCGCGTTGGTTACCCTGAAATATCTATATAAACGAAACAATATACGGTATAATACAGCCTGCTTCATCTTAGAAGGTTATCGTCTCGTTTCTTGTGTTTTAGGAGTCTGTACACTCTCCTGTGAACAAAAACTTTGTATTAGAAAAACAAGAGTACCACGTGCGCTTGTGTGACACACTGAAGATTTTGGCCCATTTTACGTCTTCTCTAAGTTAGAGCTCTAACTAAATAAAAACTTGATGTATTAACCTCGTATGTTGTTGTATAAGAAATACATACATGTGATAGTAAGGTGCAAATTGTAAAAAAATACTTTCGAAAAGTTGAAATTCGCGGGCTGCCCTGGGGCATTCATCTTAAGGGACTACATGACCATAGACTATAAACTATACTATCCGTAGCGACATCTACATCGCCAGGTAGAAACTAAAACATCAGAACCCCTGTTCCTCTCTTGACGCTACTTCACATTCATGAAAATAGTTGACTATATATCTAAAGAGTATTTTAGCGTCCTCTATTAGTAATAAAAATAATAATAATAATACTTCACAACTATCACACAACGCCGTCTAGTCTCAAGCTAAGTGTTCATGTGTGTGACATGTAGGTGTACATGTAGAAGTACTTCAATTACACAACAACCGTTTCTGAGTTCAGACTGATGAATGAGAGTTGTTTCTATGTTAACGCGATCCAGACGTTTACCGCGTTTGGCTCTCTGATTAGTTAAAAGCTCGGAACGGGCCAATCGGAGCACTAGGCACTCTGCCCTGCGTTAAAAAATAACCAGAGTAGGGTAAGGGTCTTTACTCTAACCGTTCAAAAATGCTTCGAGTTGCAAACCAGGGTCGTTCTTTTATAACTCGAGTAGCTACCCTAGAGTTAACCCAACTGACTCTAACTCCGAGCACGGTAGGTTGGTGTTAGCGACAGGAATGACAGTTGCTTGGTATTGACAGTTGAACTCTACGCTCGCGTTCAAAAATGCGAGTTGTTGTTGTTGTTGTTGCGTTGTGTTGTTGTTGGTGCGAGTTGTGTTGTGTTAGTTAGTTGTGGGTGTGGTATGTACCCTGATGACGTCATTAGAGTTAACTCTAACCTAATTTTTGAACGCACGGCTTATTAAAAGTTACTCATCTCACCAAATCGTGCCGGGCACATTGCCCCAATCCTTAGGCGTGCGTATAAGCGCGCGTCGCACGGCATCGGTAGGCACGAGCACGTCCGACACGACGGGCAGCACGCGCACGGTGGTCGCGCGGGGGCACGGCACTAAACTGTAATTATCTAGTACTAGCCCGATGCGCATTGTCACCTCCCATACGGATCGGAGGGGTATGTTGGCCACCTGAAGACGTAAACAAATAAAATTAAGGATTTTTTTAAGTGGTGACCTGACGGTTGCAAACTAACGACCCAACCAAGGTGACCTTGCTAGTTTCAATCCGTGTAGACAGCAGTTGTAGTCCATGACCTTCAACGTCCTTGGTTAGGAGGCGCGTTTTCCCAACCACAGAACACATAAACCAAGGTCACCTTGGTTGGAGTGCTAGTTTGCAAACGTCTGGTCACCCCTTTAAGAGTCATCGTATCTCGAACGCAAGGGGTAACTGGATCGCAAGGAATATAGTAAACTGTCAGTGCGTCTCGCTCCACCCAGAGCGGAAGAAATTAGTTGACGTCTTCCCATCCAAAAAAAACCCCGAGGAGAGGACACAGTTTTATATGATGATCCTCAATATGGGCATATGTAGGCTCTGAGCCCTGCCCAAGGAACATTGATGGGAGCAGAGAGATTATGAACCAGGAAAGAAACTTTGTTTGCGCGTCTGTAATGAGGGTTACCGAAAAACTGGTGTTGGCCACGATTACCTGCAAAACGTGTTGTAACAGTTCAGCCCCCCCCCCCCCTAACCAAGTTACAACTGTTTTGTTTCTATTCTCTTTTCGTCGATCGCCTCGAGTCGGCCACGCCTCCGATTCCTTTGTTCTGACGTCATCTCAACGCTCAGTCACGTGGTCGGAACAAAGGAATACGAGGTGTGGCCGACTCGAGGTGATCAACGAAAAGAGAATCGAAACAAAACGGTTGTAACTTGGCTAGGGGGGCAGTTTACATTCATCATTATATAATCAGCCGAAAGACG
This sequence comes from Mythimna pallens, assembly GCA_961205895.1. NCBI lineage: Eukaryota > Metazoa > Arthropoda > Insecta > Lepidoptera > Noctuidae > Mythimna > Mythimna pallens. The sequence continues at coordinate 4,695,528 of OY540854.1, read as the reverse complement.
TCCACGGTTGGACATAGGCCTCCCCCCAATGTCACCATGACTACCGGTCCTGTGCGTTTCCCCATCTATCGGATTCCCGCGCCCCTCACCAAGTTATCGCCCACCTTGTACCGTGTACCGGAAAACGCAGCGTTAAAAGGTCCCCACATTTTAACGCTGCGTTTTCGGTACACGGTTGCCACTCTAAAACCTTTTGGCTCCATAGGTCATCTCTTTTGTGCGTAATTTGCCCTACCTACTTAGCTTACTGCCACATAAGCTTGGCGATTCTTCGGGCTGCGTCGGTAACCTAGTTTCTCTCTCTCGCAAGGAAACTCCTAGTATAGCCGTTGTCATTGGACTCTTTGGGTGACGGTAAGACTTCTGATGAGGCCCATTATAAGTGATTAAAATTTCAAAGCTATATGTCATCACTGGCAACACACACATGGAGACTTTCGTCTTGAGACACTGTGGTATGTAGGACGAGGAGATGCTGTGCAGCTTCCCGAATGGTGTTCACACGAGTCGGCTTAGACGACTCTATAGTCTATATTTTCTACATTGCTGTAATATATTTAAATACCTTCAAGGAAAGATTTCCACTGCTATCTAGCGTATATGCCAAACGCTGCTTGGCGTCGTGCATTGCGCGTTTCCACCGCAACGCGACGCGCACAATATTGGCGCACCGTTGCAACAACGGTGGGATGTCACTCGCGATACATTTTGTGCTTAATGCGCGCAAGACTATGTGCCGCATTGTCTCACATGCGAAGCGGATACACGTACTAGCCACAAGATCCTTCCTGTCTATAAATAAAAGGATAAATATTACTGTGACGAATATAATTTGTGCTGTTCGGTCCAGCTATCCTCCTGCTCCGTAGCAACGCCCTAAGCCGAGGTCTTTTTTTACTACACAGTGCGTGCCCTTAGAACCGGTCCACATGGCGCGGGCGTGTGACTTGCCTGTGTGGACAGGCTCTTAGCGTGTAGTTTTAAATCTTGGCTATAATTTATTAAGGTCAACACAGGCAAGTCCGTTTAAGCAGACGACATCACGACAAACTCATAGCTTGATGTATGAGCCACTAATAAAAAAAAGTAAGAATATATTTTGCAGTCTGGTAAACTTGAAAAGAGTAGGACAGCACAGAATAAATGAGAGGAAGCTTATTGTCAAACAGCAGGTAGAACAAGGCTGGCAAAAATAACGATAAATCTCATTACCTTGGTGCACGATTTTCACATCAATGTCTAGCACGGGCGTGTCCCCTCGAACTACCGTGCGTGTCGCGTTGTCTAATCGGTGCGCAAGTCGCGCCGTCAGTCTCAGGTGTCCATGTAGAAGTCGGAACGACCAGGTGTCGGCTAGTGACGTCTCCCATTCGCATTCGTGGCTCCTATAATTTAAATTAAACAAGTCGGTCAAGTTGGTTTATTGCCTACGAAAGGCAATAAACCAAAAATAAATCTACCTAGCTTTTTCTCGACTATGTTGGTGTCGTTTGCGTTCAAAAACCACTTGATCAACACAAACAAATCGAATAATTACGATACACGTTGATTATAAACCAATTAATAAATAAAAAAAAAACACTAACCCCATAAAAGGTAACATATCAATCCTAGCCACCACATTGGCGCCGAAATCAGAATCGTTTTTAAGTGGCATCAGCTCCGGAGGCCAACCAACATGATAAGGCACAACCGGCTCTATGGAGTGATGTGAGGTCTGGCACTCTGGGTTCATCGAAATCCCAATGTCTTTCATCGGTGTTAGATTCTTGCTAAGAGTAAATGTTGCGTCAGACTGTGAAAATGCTGTAAAACTTTTAGATTTAAGATTTAGATTTGAATTTCCATTATTGTGTAAGTTTTCGTTATTATCATCAAGTTTGATGCCGGTATCAAAGCCAGTGCATTCGGCTATGAGCTGTTTCACAGTTACACTACGCTCTGGTTTCGTCACGCTAGTTTTTGCCGACTTATTATCGCGAGCTTTTGTTGTGTGAGTATTTTTCTCGATACTGTCCTTGTCCTCTTTTTGAGATTCCAGGCTATGTGGCAATTCATCCGTCGAAGGCAATTTCACCGGCACTTTAATCTTGACCTTTGGGCTTACCTTTGGGCTGGTTGAATTTTTTTGTTTTTTTGTAATAGGTTTCGGAGTAACTTGTGCGAAATTCATATGCCTGTGCTTGCCTTTCGGAGGACTATAGGTTCGTTTCTTGTTTTTTGTTACATTTCTGCGTGTATTTGATTTGAAATGGTCATGTAAAGAGATGTCTGTTACTTTATTAATAGTATTATTTATATCTGTGGCTTGTTTTTCTATGTCAGCTGAATACAATTTTGAGAATCTGATTCCTTCGTTCTCCTCTTGTGTTATGCTTACTTGCGGAACAGCCAGGTGTTGCTTGCAGGTCTCAGTTCGTATTTCAAAGTCTCCAGTCGGATGATTGCAGTATTTTTTATTAGATCGGCTGTGCTTGGAGCAATAGAACGTCTCGTCAGACTTCATCGGATTATACTTGTTCGCTTTCGTAGCATTAAACGGGGAGATAAAAACATTATTCAATGAATTTAGGTAATCGAAAACTAGAACCTTAGACGAAGGTGGTTGAAGGGGTTGCCAGTCTTCCTGGAAAGGCATGCTTTGTATTGTGGGCTGATGCAGTGACATACATTCCTCATACGGAGGACTAAGAAAGTTCTTCATCGGATTTAAATTCTTACTACTAGAAAATGACAAATTAGATGGTGAATATGCCGTAACATTTTGAGAGTTAGCGTTTACGTTAAAATTTCCACCAAAAAAGTTTTCTTTAAAATCATTATTATGTTCGATGCCGGTATCAAAACCAATGTAATCAGCTATTAACTGTCGCACAGTTATATTCTGGCCTGGTTTTGTCATTTTGGTTTTTGGCAACTTCTTGTCGCGTATTTTCGATGTGTGTGTATTTTTATTGGATTTTCGCTTTTCATGTTTCGCGGGAGCCGGACTACCCATTGTTTTATCTATTGAAGTCAATTCCTTTTTCCTTTTAAAAAAAGATTTCTTTTGCAGTTTCGGAGTTATATCTACAGAACCGTGATGTTTATGCTTGTCTGTCGAAGGAGTAGTCTGTTTTTTTTTTATTTTGTTTGTTTTTATAATAATTGAACTGATATTTGAAGTGAATTTGTCATGTAGTGAATCTTCTGATAATTTAGTACGATCTGATACCGCTGCATCAACTGAATACGATGTAGAGTATTTGATTCGTTGGTTTGCTTCTTGTGCTGAGCGAGGCGCAAACCGGTGTTGCTGAATGGTCATAGTTCGCACCTCAAAGTCTCTTGTAGTACCAACTCTATACGCTTGATTGTAATTTTTGTCAATGTGTTGATAGTGCTCGGAGTTCCAGAGTGTCTCTTCAGCTTTTAACGGATTATACTTATGAACTTCCGTAAAATTATTTGGACGAAGTAAAATATTGTTCAATGGATTCAACTGGTCGAAAACTAACACCTTAGACATAGGTGGTTCGTGTACATGTGTGAGCAAATGCATCGATTTAGATTCAGTGTCGTAAAATTCTGTCGAATTCTCAGAAAACGTAGCCAAACTTTGAAGAGATTCAGATTTAAACGTCTTTGGAACTGCGGTGGAGGTTAAATAACTTGATTTATCTAGGTCGAGATCAGATACAGGGTTGGAATTAACTAAATTTGCCTCAGGTGTATTCGTGCGTTGTGTAGCCAGGTATATTGGAACGGCTGCTTCTTTAGGCACACGCATGTATGAAGTTTCACCAAACGCTGTTTCCTTTAGCGGAAAATGCTCCTTGAGACTTTCTTCACTGATCGATTTATTGTCAAATTGCATTGTGTTATCGACTTCAAATGAGTCGCTGTCATCTAGCGCTAGCTTGGACGTCTGTAAAGCAGCTTGGGCCTTTGCAATATTGCTTAATAACTCCTTTCGACCTAAAGCTATGGATTGTCTATTTTTAGTGAAACTGAGTCGCTTGTGTTCCGTGACGTCGTTATCTTTGACCTTGACGACATTACTACATTCGGTATCAGTTAAATTAGATAGAACATAAAGATTATCGCCCGCACTCTTATTGTCTTTTTCGATAACATCATTCAAATCCGAGCGAACGACTTTTTCGAAAAATCTATTCGAATAGTTCTGTGACACTGATGTCCCTACGTCTATTACTTTCTTTTGGAGTTCTTTAACCTTTTCTAGATCCTTTTCAAGTTGTAATATTTTAAATTGTTTGCAAATAATTTTCTTCGACTTTGGTCTCTTTGTCTTGTCATTATGCATCTCTCGGTCTGTAAGTGTCCCTTCTTCGCTGTCCTTCGTAATATAAAACATACTCTCATCATCAGTCGATTCTATGTAAGCCATCATTTTCTTTCTTTCCATGTCACCATCCATTTTATTACCAGAAATATTGACTTCAGTATTGATCATTGATTTTTGTTTTTCCTTAGCATAATTTTCAGCGTTTGAGGCTTTGAGTAAATTCCAGTTTGTAGTAGAAGTAGCAAAACTTAAACGATTTATTTTACCCTCCACTCTAGTATGTAAAAGCAACAAGCTGGCACTGACGTCTTCTACGGACGAGCGTGCAACGTCGTCAGCAACGCAAGCTGACGCATCTTTGATATCACTGGAATCTCTGAATATATTGTTGTAAAGCCCGATCTTCCTTAGCTCAGCTTGTTCGGATGAACTCAACTTCAGCGTAAGCTTGCTATTGTTTCTTGAACTCTGCAGCACGATCAAATCTGACTGAGAATTGGTTACCGAACTTGTTTCTGTTATATCTAATAGTCTGTCTTTCAATTCGTTGAACAGTTTAGCAGCAAAAGTTATAAATTCAGCAGGAATCGGTTTTGTCACTGGTGTTTCACCTCGTTTTCTTGTTTTTCGTAAGTTTGGAGCTTTTGGAATCGAAATTGTTATAGATATATCATTTTCACTGTTGTCTGAATTAGAATGATTAGACTCTTGTTCATCGCGCAAGGCGTCTAGTAATGGATTAGGATCATCTACATCATACCCAGTGACTTCACTGCTGTCTGCATTGGAACGATTATACTTTCGTTCACACAACAACGCGTCTAGTTGTGGATTCGGAACATCTACATCATAATCAGTTATTTTATCCTTTATTTCGTTAATCTTCATCTTCAGGTTTTATGTGTAGTATAAGTAGTCTAATCTCACCGAATCAGACGTACAGAAAATTTTGCAAATCCCACTACATTGTTTCTCAGATTATATATCTGAGTTTTAACAAGGATTTTTCCGATTTATAATTTTGCTACCATGCCTAAACATGCCATGTTGACAACTAATTAGATTTTTTTTCTTTAAAGCTCCGTGATGCCAGACTATTTATTTTTACCTTTTTGTCTATACCATGCGGTTTTGTAGTGCTAGACTATATAAAAAAAAATCTTCTTCAGTTGGTATATATATCAAGGATCTTGTAGTATCTTATGAACTTAAACATGTATTTGTACAAGTTTATGTCCTGTCTCACTCACTGACTCTTCAAAGCCCAGCCCAAACCCTCTAGAACGCTGAAATTTTGCATAGAGGTTTCTTTTATGATGATTTCAAGTGTGGTTTTTTCTACTTGAGGTACTTTTTTGGCGTTATTATATTTTATGAGTAATGGTTTTTTTTTCGGTATAAATCATCTTATGACATCCCCCGCTCTTAGTCAGAGCGAGAGATAGTGTCAGACTTTTACTGACTAAACACCCACTCCTGTTCCTTCGTTGACTTTCGTACCAGGACCGAGTCTTCCTTTTAGAATCAGGCCTTGGCCCCAGTAGGCTTCGACCCTGATGGGTCCCTACAGTTGCTGACATCTCTTTAAGGCGCGCGTGAAACAGTACGCGCCGTCGACGATTTGGGCTCGGTCCGGTCGGTTACCGGACGGTCCGACGGCGAGCTACGGCGTTGCTCTTCCCAAGCGGGGCACACCTCCACCGTGTGCTCCACCGTGTCCTCCGGGCGGACCACGCAATGGTGACACCCGGGCGTTTCTTCCGCACGGCACGGATCCGGTGCAGGAACCTCCCGAATTTACCATGTCCGGTGAGAACCTCTGTCATGCGGAAGGTATGGACGCCGTGTTGTCTTTCCAGCCACTCCTCAAAAAGGGGACTTATCGCCATAATTATGGCGTGCCCAGCACTGGGTTGCAATAGCCGCTGTCGCCATTCCGCCATGAGATCCCGCCGGAACTCTTTCCACCATGCCACGAATTGGAGGGCCGTGAAAACACATCTCACACCTCGAGTCCCAACCGCTGGATCCTATCATATTATATCAACGGATTATATCAACGACTATCGCAACACAGTGTGTCGTTAATTCAACCGCCGCCAAGTGGCTGGTCGCAGGACCAGCGTGTCGTCTGCGTAGCAGATCACACTGACCTCGTCAGGGAGGTCGCCGCGCAGCACGTAGTCGTACCCGATGTTCCATAAGGGCGGTCCTTCCATTTCCACTCTCCCTGGTGACCAGGGTAGATGATGTACCTGTCCGACAGGTAGGCCTCGATCACACGACAGAAGTAGTCGGGCACCCGGTGGTACCGGAGTGCCCTCCTAATGCTACTCTAGGGCAGGGAGTTGAGGGCATTGGCGATGTCCAAAGACACCGCCACGACACACCTGCCCCGGGACACCGCTTCCCCCGTAGTGAGGGCTCGCACGCGCATGATCGCGTCCACCGTAGAGCACCAGGGGCACCCCCTGCGAAAGCCGAACTGGGCGTCCGCCAGGTTCGCTTCGTCACTCTGCGCTTCGCCACTCTGTATCCCTCGTACAGCTCCGCCTCTCTGGCTTCCGCATCTGGCGGGCGGATGCGGCGACTGTAGTGTCTGGCGTACCGGCGCCGCGCGGCATTGCACGCATTGCGCATTACCGCAATTTCCGGCGACCACCAATACACCTGACGCCGGGCATGTTCTGGCAGAACTCGGGGCATTGCCATGTCGCAAATTTGCGACATGGCAATGCCCGTTATTTTTAATTCCCTTTCTCACGTCGTACCTGCAAAGTTCCCCTAGGGGGTGCTCCACCAGTACACAGGTATTCAACCCACATGAGACGCTAATGGGAACCTAAGGTTTCATCCATGTCAAAATAAGTTATATCTGACAGCTCTAGGATCTTAGTATAAAAGTGATAATAAATTGAAAGAAGTATACAAACTGTAGAAGACTTTTTGAATCCTACACCAAAATGAATAATCTGGCATCTTATTTTTAGAAGAAGAAAAAATCATTCCCATTCATTGTCAACATGGCATGTTTAGACACATTTGCAAAATTTTAAGTAAAATCTATTAAAAATTCCCAGTGATTACAGAAAGCAATGTAGTGTTATTTGCAATGCTTTCTAAATGTCTGATTTAGTGAGTGTTGATTACGCTTTCGTTCTTATTTGGCTAGCGATTTGTTCCCTATATACAACCCTATTGACGGTCACTGCTCTCTGTGTGGTTTGGATCCTGTAAGTTTTTTTTACTATTATCTATACCTACTTCGTAGTAAATACACACACAGTAGTATAAACTCTCTACTACTTTGAAGCCAAAGAAAAAATGAGTTGATCTGTGAGGAGTGATATGAAAGAAAAGAAAGTCCGTAATGGCTTCTTCTTCTTAGCGTATCGATGGCAAAACTAGTTAAATCCCTTGCCTGGCCCAGTATTCGGCCACTGCAACGCTGTCCGCTGATGCTGTCATTAGGTCCCTACGTGAACAGCTACCAGGGCACGTGATGCACGATTGAAGGTGGGACATGGTCTGCGGAGAGACGCCGCACAAACACTGAAGATCGGAACCGTCCGAGAACCCCCATCTTGTCTTTGCTGCGCCCAACCTGGATGCGGAGTCTGTTTAGAGTTTTCCAGGTGGCCCATGGCAACTCCTGTCCAGGAGAGAGGCTCTCCGATGGTTCGACAAAATCATCAGGAGGTTTAAACTTCTCCTCTCTCCGCATCTCTCCGTGGTAGTGTTACCTTGAGATGGGCTCACGCTTGCAACAAAACCAATGGCTGACAGGATAAAATGCAAGAAAAAAATCTTGCTTTCGTTCCAACTGCAAGTAAAATGTTCAATTCTATGGACAGTAGTAGTAGTATTTAAAATATGACCAACCATTACCGTTACGTTCTTTAGATAGATAGATAGATAGATAGATAGATATATTCTTTATTGTACACCAAAAATACAAATTACATTAGGGGTTCTTTATAAGGTACAGTCGGAGCAAGTCACTATAACAGACATTATAAATTCTACGGAATATAATAATTTCGCATTTTTTAAACGTGAAGACCTTGCACAACCGCGAGGTGTGCAGCCTCAGAGAATACTTTCATAAAACCGATGTGGGTATGCACTGAGATGTGGTCGCAGTGGACAAGGGACTCACCCCGTTGTCCATGGCTAAAGAGAACTGGCACAAACCTGTGGTACTTACAGCAGATGACCACAAGGAAGTATGGAAAAGTAAGGAGCTCCACGGGTGCTTTTATCGGGCTCTTTATGAGTCTGATGTAGATTTTGCAGCTACCTGGCCTGGCTGCGTTTCAGCAACCTCTTCAGGGAAACCGAAGGCTTTATTTGTGCAATTATGGACGGACGAAGTCATCTTGACGAATAACTACCGGAGATACATAATGAAGGACGCGGGACGGGACGGTTGACGTGTGTCGGGCATGCCATCGTCCGGGTGAGTCTATCAGACATATTATCTCTGGTTGTTCTTGTCTGGCTAACGGCGAGTACTAGCACAGGCATAACCAAGTAGCCAGGATTACCAGCAACTTGCTTTGAAATACAACCTAATTTATTCAGAGGTACCGTATAACGTATGTGCCCGACCCAGTTCTCGAAAATGGCAATGTTAAAGAAAGAAAGAAAGAAAGATATTTATTTATACGTTATTCTGGGATCGGTCTATCATTACTGACCGGACTATTGTAGCCAATAAGCCGGATATAGTAGTGATAGACCGCGCCGCGTGCGCCGCGCAATGATAGTCGATTTCACCATCCCACATAACTAGAATCTCGTGAACTCTGAGAAAGAGAAACAAATTAAATATCTCGACTTAGCACATAAGGTTGTCGACATGTGGAATGTAGACTCGGCTGTCACCGGATTGTCGTGACCGCCAACGGCCTTATAGCCAAAAGCTTCGATGACCATCTGTCGAAGCTGTAGTTGCGCGGTTGGATTAAGGGCCTGATACATAAAACAGTATTCCTAAATACGGTTCGCATTGTGAGGAGGTTCCTGTCTCTGGTGCCCTAACCACTGGTAGCTTGGACCCTGTCTCAACAACGGCGGACTAATATTTTTTATATTTTTAAATGATTTTTTATATGATTTTTTATATGATTTTGTTAAAAAACATATATAAAAAATTAATAGGAACATGGCTAAGTGGATCAGAGTAAAAGGACCCCGACTTCTAAAGTAGGGTTAACCTGTTTCTTAGAAGTTAGTGTGCCTGCGAAATTATGTGCGCATAAGCCAATACAATTATAATATTACCTGGATAGGACACAGTTACCAATAATTAATTAATTTAAAATTTAATTTAAATTTAATAAAAAAGAAAAAGTAATTGTTACAAAACGATGTAAACTGATCCAGGGCAAAAGATATTTGATAGCAAAAACATAAAAAGGAGAGAAAAAAAAAGTATTAAATAATTTGTTGTGTGATAGGTCATTAAGTATGTGTTTGTGTGATAGATGGTAAAAGCAGTTACATCACCGCATACACAGTTGCAAAAACCGTTTGTTTATAAAAAATAAATTACCTATTATAATAAAAAAACGACGCCTTTGTACAGTATAGAATTTAGAGACATTTCATTATTTGAAATTATCTATAACACTAATATATAACGGAAAATGGGTACTCGACCTACCCTGACTGCGGTCCGGTAGCCCCTTGCCAAAAACGGGCCAAGATGATGAAGAGGGTTTCACCAGAGTAAAAAAAAAAGAATAAGAAGCCCTGTTCCTGTAACCAGTGCGGTACGGCACCGAGTGGACCAAACATGCTGCTGCGCCTTGCTGTGTCCACTACGCAGCTGTGATATTTCGCGTCTGCTTCACTCGTGGAGAAAATGAAGAGCAACTGGACTCTGCGGGTCGACAGTCTGGATCCACGCCACGACACCAATTTCAAGTCGTTCGTGATACGAGTTCCAACCCACTATCTACAGACTTTTTGAGAGAGGACTTTTGGCCAACTGGTGTAGTGTATCGACGTTTCCGAGAATGGTTGTGCGACATCACGCAGCGGAACACGACGCCGGATGTTACGTGTATAATTATAGTTTATTGTTTGTAATATTTTTAACGTGTATTATATATTAAGTATTTTATAAGATTGTAATATTATGTATTTTATCTATGGGCCTTAGTTGCCTGACAATAAAGAAATAATAATAATATTACAAAGGCGAAGGTTTGTGAGTGTGTGTTTTTGTTACTGCTTTACGCTTGAATGGCTGAACTGATTTGGATAATATTGTAGACACTAGAATATCATATTAGATACTTTTTATCCTGTTCTTTTTGTTTAATTTTTTTACGAGAAATAACCTCATTGAATGAAATAACCACTCAATAGGATTATACGAGAAAGTTTTATTGATGATTATATAATTCCGATACGGCCGCCAATCATATTTTAATCCACATACATCTTAACACTGACCTGCATTATGCAAAAAACTTTCGAGAATATTTCAATTTCGCGGGTTTTCTTGGCACTTTTAACTTAATACTTTTACTTTTAACGTATTTTATTTATAGTTCATCACTTTATGTTCCACTTATTTTCGCGGTATAACAGTAGACAGAATATAAAGTCCAACTGAAAATAAAAATATTGCAACACTGAAAATCTATAAAGCCCGGAGGTCAAGCTTCATAAATGCCACAATAAAAAAAAATGTTAAAATTAAAAACTGTCAAAGTCAAATTTTGAACGCGAACGTAGCCGTTGTGTTTTGAAATCGTATTGTTTAAAAATATAAACAATATTTATAAATGAAACGCTAATTGTGTTTAGTGATGAGTTAGGTGCTGTGTTTATTTAGCCGTAGTTAGCGAATTAAGTGATAAAATGGACGATACACAACATAGCAGAGTTTCTGACGCTGCGGCCGCGGCAACGTAAGTTTAGGCCAATTGTATCTTGATTGTTAACATACCATGCTTTGCTATGGTGTTTGATAGGATCCTCTAAGATGATCCTCTGGCCGAAATGTCTATAAAAAGATCGCCGAAATCTTGAAACATTTTTACAGACGAATCTCCTGAACTCCTCGGTAATTTGACTAGCAAATATCAGTTGCCTAATCCGACATCTCGCATCACAAATCAGGTTTAGAGCTTTTTGTCGAGACAGGAGATCAATTTATGTCTTAGAAAAGGGTCTTCAAGAAGTTGTTTACATGTAGTTTAAAGCTTCATGTAAACACTTGGGCTTCATGTGGTTACTAACATTGAGTCTGCATGAAGCACTGCTGTATACCCAGACCTGAGTGGGAAACAATTGCTTTGTTCTTGAGATGACTTTGACCCGGAACTGCAATCTCCAAATTATTTATTGATACTGTAACCGGCAAACCCATAATTTCCAATGACCTGAATATATTTTGTTTAGCCTGAAGGTTGACTAGTAGAGAATGCTTTATTGTATTAAGTATGCCTTTGTAGAATTAGGGGCTAAACTGTACTTTACAGGACAGTGAGTTGGAAGCTCATAATTTTTTGTTAAGTTTTATAAGCAGTCTCAATGTAAGTTAAAAAAAAGATTAAATTGATATTATTTCAAAATACGTCTTTGACAATACTTTGACAGGATGCCTGGCAACGCTAAATGCAGTGAGCATATTTAGAGTGAAATGATCCTAACCTTCCTTAAAAAACCAGTATTGCTTGAAAGAAGAAAGAACTGCAAGCAGTTAATACCGCCTTTGTCAGCGTTCCTGCCAGTGGACATGAAAGTTTTAATTAAATAAACAAATTGTATGTTCACAGCCGGAAACGGAGGTCCTCAATACTGAAAAGTCAACGGCCAGCCCGCACGCCCTTCTCAGAGTTAGAGTTCAACGTAGCCACCCCAACTGATACCGCTAAGAGCCGCCGAGTCAGTTTCTCAAAAAGAACTGGTGTTGCGTAAGTTTTTTCTATTTTTCTTCATCATCACCATCATAAAATGCCACCACATCTGGGACTTTAAGGTAGAGTAAAGTAAACATAATATTGAGTAGGTAGATTCTTCACTGGAAGGATGAGTCAGAGGAATTAATTTCCACAAACAATCTGCCAATGGTTCGTCTAGCCAATTGCAAGGGAAGCATACAAAAGTCATCACCATCATGTCAGGCGAAAGACGTCCACTTCAGGGTCCTTACCTGGTGTGTTAAAATGTTGAGCAAGAAAGAGGGGTAGAGATACATCCTATATAGCTCCATCCCCTTCACAGTTCAGTTTAGGTTGTCAATTAGATTGAGTTAAGAGCTCTTGGTAGAGCTTCAAGTCTCCCACAAGTGTCGCCACATCGTCAAGTCCTGTGCGCCTTCACCAAGTCATTACCTTCATCATGTATCACCAGGAAGGAGGAGGAGGGGGTTGATAAGTTGCTAAAAAACATCATGTTATTAATGGATGACCTCAAAGAATTTATTATTTGTTTGTTTGAAGGAGGACATCTCCAGGAGTAGTTACTGATTCGATTTGACAGGCCATGGGAGGGAAGCCATTGCCAAAATGTAGGCTTAAATATTTTTGACCCTTTCAATGCTACGCATTTTTATAAAAAACGCTCACCAAACACCACGACCTCAAAATTTCAAGGTTCCGAAAAACCAACACTTATGTCGTTGACTGTTTATGTTGACGTAAAAATGACGAATGGCGAGTATCCACCCTTACGTTGATGAAACCTCTACGGTCCGGCCAAGCGTTTCGCTTCGTCGTTTATACCGCGTACATCGAAGTACTGGAACAACTTACCTGCTGCTTTTGATTTTACCTACTCATAACTCTTTTTAACCGACTTCAAAAAGGAGGAGGTTATATGTTCAGTTGAATGTATGTTTTTTATTTTATTTTTTTATGTATGTTCACCGATTTCTCGGTCAATTGTGGACCTATTTTTTTTAATTGAAAGGTTATGCTTCCGAGTTGGTCCCATAAAAATATTGTTATGATCTGATCATGAACTTCGAAGATATGGAAGCTGAACCGTCGTAACAAGTAAAATTGCTTTGTTTATACGTGTAGTCGATGACTGACTGAAAGCAGAGGGGGAATATATCGTATATAACTGATCTAATGATGAAGCCTGAAGTTATGCACTGGAACTCTCTAATAAATTAATGTAATCCAACCGTGTTTGGGATTATTAGAATTGTCATGAGCTGCACTCTGGCGATAAGGTATTTAAGTTTGGCTGAGGGGTACTTTTTAGTGGTGGTACCATAACTAAAAAGCGTAAAATAAAAAATACAAAAAAAAAAAATACAACCGACTTCAAAGTAAAAAAAAAACACTGAAAAGTGTAAAAAAACTTTAATTTCGGAAGTCGGTGTTAAATAAAGAAAGATATAAAACTATTATAGAAACACCGACTTCCGAAATTAAAGTTATTTTACACTTTTCAGTGTTTTTTTTTACTTTGAAGTCGGTTGTATTTTTTTTTTTGGAAAATTTTGTTATAGTAACATACGTTTCATCCCTCCTCTTCACATGACCTTACCAAGATAAACGATTCCCCGTTATTTGTCTCATTTATCAGACTTGCGTTGAAAGAATTAAATATAGGTAGACATTTCGCCCCTTTCGTGGATGCTGAAGTGAAATTAATTAACTTTGTTGCTGATCATCCACACCAATCGTCATCATCTTCCTCTTCTAGCAAAAGTAGGCATGAAGGTACTGGAGTGGCTGAAGCATGGTTCTATGCAGTGTGCAGTCGCTACATGCCGCCGCGCTTGGAATAGAAGCATTTGCGACCGCAGACAGCACTGCGGATAACCGCAGGCCCTATCCGCAGTGTCAGCTGCGGTTGCAGTCTGCAGCCCACCTCGTGTGCAATTGTGCCCTAAGATCGAACAAAGTGACAGCTATGGTTTAATAACTACGGGTCATTGTTTATTGACAGCTGGGTATTGTCAACTGCTGTCACTTTGGTCCATCTAATTTAAAAAAATCATGGTAAAGTTACAATATTAAAACCTTTTCTGTGGGTGTTTGGCATCCTGAAAATCAAAACAATTTTTATCAATCTCAGTCATCAAATGGCCTATATCGGGCAGTGGATATCTTTCGAATGAAATAATAGTGGCGATAGAAATAAGTAATAAGTATTCCTTCATGACGCAGAATAATTGACTTGATATGTGCGTCATAAGGACTAAAGTTGTACAAACAACATGTTGGAAATCTTTGTTCGAAATAGGAAACATTTATACAGAACTAAAATCAAATATTAGCCCAAAACTTAAAGGTTAACTATACCATTACTTTTTGTAATCTGTTTTTCGTACTATAATTTTTCTCATTACTTTTATTCACAGAGAATTCGTGACAAACGAAGCTACGACGACATGGAAGAATTTTTACGAAGAACACAACAAATCTCTTGAATCGTCTGGCAATGACTCGGAAGCAAACGCTTCTCGTCAGCCAGTCGGTCATCTCGGAAAGAGAATCTTTGACCAACAATTTCAAGAAGTAGAGGCCGTAGACTTTATGAGCGGGCTCGCCAATGGGTCGCTTAATGTCAATTTCTCACAGCAACCCATCTCTCTCGAATGCACAGAGGGAAAGCTAACTGCACCAAATAATAAATTCGAACTCAGTGCTTTCACAGAACAAAGCAAACTATTCGGTGATGATTTTACTGCTCCGTCACTCGGTGAGGGTTCCGGCCGCATAGACGTCAATTTCTCAGCTATTCAACAAGTTGAGAAAGACGACTTAGATGAATTTGAAAAGGATTTGCAAAGAGGTTCCAATAGTATGGGCTGTCTCGGCCCTTTCAGTGATCGACCGAACATGTGCGAGTATATAGAGGTTGATCTTAACATGACGCATGTTGTCAAGAATGATGAGGATATGTCCATTACGGATACCGTTCACAGCCCGGTACAGGATGTGTCCAAAAGCACTTCGATAGATAAGAAAGCTATCTTGAACAACGATTGGGTTGCCGATAAAGAAAACATTGCTATCAACCCATACGCCGCCCCTTGTGAGACTAATTTCGCTGTGAACGAAGAACCCGATCAAGTATTAGTTTTTGACGGTAAACGCTTAACTCTTCAGCCAGATGCTCCTGAAAAAGAAAAGAATTATAGACAGACACTTTTGCCTAATTCTTCAGCTGAAACTCCTGAGCGGAAAACCATCGTTTTAAACGTCAATGATGACTTGCCAAACTATCTTGGTGATATGCGTAACTCTAAATGCGAAAATTCTTTCTACAATGGCTTTCAGGAAATAAAATCGAATGAGAATGAAATATCAGATACTCTACAGCTTAGCAGAGTTTATAATAAGCCAACAAGGAAGACAATTCATGATAATACAGGGAATATATCTATTACTCAGGGTTTACCCACGAATATTATCTGTCAAGCGGCCGTCATAAGCCACGATAGTAATTCTACCAAGAGTAAATCTATTGTTTTTGACAACAGTTCTAATGATATTTCAATGACTGAAGCAATACCTGTTAAACTTTTGAGCGGTGGCGGATCATCGTCTGAACGTTGTCATACAGTTGTGTATGAGGACGACATTGCCAACATTTCCATCACACAGGCAGTTCCTTCAAATATTCTCGTTAATGATAATCCGGAATTAACTAACAAAGAGATACTTGAAAGTGAAGACGATAATAAATCAGTTCCTCAAACTTTATCATCGAATACTTTAGATGAGAAACCAAGTACAAGAAAGACAATTGTTTTTGATGACGATAATACTTGCAACGTGTCCTTTACTCAAGCTGTACCATCAAACATAATGCTCTCAGACAAACTGTCGCAAGAAAAACGGCAAACTATCATATATGAAAATGATACTGGGAACATATCAGTCACACAGGCACTCCCTACAAATGTTATTCTGCTGAATGACGAACCGAACGACGAACCGAATCCCGAAAGACGACAAACGATTGTGTACAACGACGATACAGGCAATATATCTGTTACTCAAGCGTTACCGTCAAATATTTTACTTGAAAAACTTCAATTAGAGGAAAATAATGAAGCTGAAAGTACTCCTTCCTCACAATCTCCCGATAATATTACTACCAAGAACAGTGATGCTTCCAGACGAAGAACTATAGTCTATGAAAATGATATAGGGGATATATCTATGACACAAGCAATACTTAGTCAACTTATATCCAGATGTAGTGAAGAAAAACCTGTCGATGCTTTAAATGTCAACCCAGAAACAACAACAACCTCACACATACACACGGATATAAAACCCAAAAATAGAAAACGACAAACCATAGTCTATGATAATGACGACTGTGATATATCTATGACTGAAGCTATATCTGCTAAAATAATAGAAGAAGCAAAGAGCGAAGGAAAAACGATTGTGTGCGATGAGAACGAAGCTAACATATCTATGACTCTAGCTGTGACTACAAACGTTTTTCTGCTCGACAGAGTAGATTCAGAAGCAGATCGTGTTGAAAAACCTGAAGAGACAAAAGAAAAAGTAACTGATTATGATGTATATGAAGAAGGTCCGAATTCACCGGTAGAAGCCTGGCAAGGTGAACGAAAGTCTAACATTTCCAATCCGGACATGAATGATCATGACATGTCTATGACCATGGCAATATCAAAGGTCGCGAGCTTACGAGAAACAGAAAAAGGTGACATGTCAATGACGAAACCGATTCCTGCCGAATTGGTAACTTTTGGTTCAGAACTGTCAAACAAAATGAAAGACAAACTGTCAGATTTGGCGGAGCCGGATCAGATACTCAGTCGTCAGTCAGATGTGATCGTGCTGCAGAGTTCGAGAAACAATAGCAAGCCTATGCTGCAGTCGAGCATATCAGAACAAGCTGAACTAAGGAAGATCGGGGATATATACAATGATATATTCAAAGAACCGAGCGAAATGACAGTGACGTCAGAACACGTCATTGCCGATGACTTCACGCCTTCACCTAAAGGAGATCCCAGTGCAAGCGCTTCACTTATACATCCTAGAGTGCAGGAGAAAGTAAATCAATTGAGTCTAATTTCCACTGACGGGAGAGTAGATAAAGATAAAGTCTTCGATGGGGAAGACGATGCCATGATGCAGACAGATCTTGAAGATAAACAAGAATCATTTGCCAATACTGAACTGAGCATGTCTGTAACAACTATTGACAGCGGCACAGAAGACAAGAACATTATGGCTCGTGTAGACTCACCTCAGTCTCCTTCCATAAAGAAAGGCTCTGATGACAATACTTCTAGCGAAAGTATGTTTTATATTACGAAGGACGAAGATGCTGCTCATATAGATACAGAGGCAGACAATGATACACCAAAGGGAACAAAAACAAAAAACATAAGTTACAAGCAATTACCAATGCAACATCTTGACGAAAATCTAGAAGCAGTCGACCAACTCCAGCAGAAATTAGCACAATTACAATCAGCCGTGTCACAAAACCGTTCAAACAGGTTTTTCGATAAAGTCGCCAGCCTTGATTTGGAAGAGGTGGCCGAAGTGGATGAAGATGATATTCCAAGCCAGCGAAGACACAGCTATAAGAATGTTAATAATGACACTCAAGAATTACTTAATATGCTAACCAATTTAACTGCTAATATAGATAGTGACAATGATATCAGGCCGGTTGTCATCAAGACTAAAGGTTCGGAAATCACAGAGCACAAGCGACTTAGTTTCGCACCTAGCAGACAATCCATAGTCTTGAGTAGAGAGGATTTATTGAGCAACATTTCAATGGCTCAAGCTGCTTTACAGAAGTCTAGGCTAGCGCTAGATGACAGTGACTCTCTCGAAGATGAAACTAGAGACGTGATCGTAGACATAGCTGACAAATCAGGTAGAGCAAGCAATGATGTCGTCAAAACATTAAAATTCAATGATGAATCAATCAGTGAAGACAGTCTCGCTGAATTTTCTCCGCTAAAGAAGACAGCGTTTGGCGAAACTTCATACATGCACGAAACTAAAGGTAAAGTCATTCCAACATACTTGAAAGATGTTTCCGACGGAATTAAAGAATTGATGCTAGATTTGGTAAAACCAGTTAATAATGAAAATTTACCGTTTGAGACTGGAATCGACAAAGGTGTGCCGATGATCGCGTCCACGCAAAGCACACAAATACAAGCCAACTTAGCTGCTTCCAGCCAAATAGATTTAGATCCTGATGTTTGTTCCAACCCTGAAAGTAGCTCTTCGATGGCGCACAATTCTCGATATCTACGAAGTCCAGTCCAGTTTTCTGGCAATTTGTTAGAATTTACCGATCTGCATTCTAAAGAAAAGTGGCTGCATACACAAACGCTAGTGGAACAGCCATCGGCTTCTGCGGTTCTAATTTTCGACCATCAGAATCCCTTAAACAATGTCCTGCTTCCCCCGATGCATTACACGGAGGTGCACAAGTATAATCCTATAGTGAAATCTGAAGAGACGCTTCGTGGCTTTGAGGCTACTTATATGTCTCCGCAAAAACACTCTATTGGCATACACTACAATCACACGAGTAGAGATGACAATTCTCGAGACTTTGAGGTGCAAACTGTGACCACGAAAAAACATAAGGTGACTCGATCGAGCACATCGCAAAAGGATGCAGTTCACAAACGTACGCCACACGTACATAAGGGTACGCCAACAATGCAAGAGGAAGTCTGTGTTACCAACACGCCAAGCAAAGTTTCGCCTCGATTGAGCCCAATAGAGGTCAGAGATAAAAAGAAAGATCCTAAACGAAACGAGTCACTTAGCATAAGATCTGAAACATCAAGACCTGTTTCCTTAGACCAATCAGTAGACGCCGTGTTAACGAAATTAAAAGATGATGAAGTAAACACTACAATAGCTATGAAGCGGAACAAAGAGCTACTAGAGACAAGTTCGTCGCTAACATTAGTCGATGATGCTTTAGAAGGACAAACTAGTCCAGTGTTACCAGACAAAGAATTTTCGAACCAGAGGATCAGGTTCTCAAGATCACATCTCGTTAATATAGAAGAACAAGCAGTAGAGTTAGACAACATTACAAAAATCTCAGAAATCTCTTTACAAGACCATTACAGTCAACATTCAAGCGCACACGTATCGAAGGGTAAGAAAAGGATCTACAGTCCGGTTAAAGTCAAGCACAGACATCAAAATGCTGTAGAAATCACTCCGAAACCTTTAGTGAAAATGCAGAAAATATCGAGCAGCCCAAAGGTACAGATTAAAGTGCCGAAGGAGTTATCGTCTACGAATGATTCTTCTGCACATAGTATGGAACCTGAGAGAGATGAAAATAGAAGTTACGACCGCAGTACACACTCACCGAAGTCTCATGAAAATAAAAGTTCTGACGGCAGTACACACTCACCGAAATCTCATGACAAGAAGTCGCGTGAAAATAAAAGTTCCGACGGCAGCACACACTCACCGAAATCTCATGAAAAGAAGTCGCATGAAAATAGAAGTTCCGACCGCAGTACACACTCATCGAAATCTCATGACAAGAAGTCGCCAAAATCTAAAACGTCCAAACCAGGACAGACGATCACTGTGAGGCAATTAATAGCTGACTGCATTAGTTTTGACACCGGCTTCCAACGTGACAATAACTTTGAAGAAAAGAAGCTTCTGGGTGATTTAGACACGAAATCCGGGAGTTTGACGGAGTTGTCACACTCTGACGTGTCATTTACGAGTAGCAAGGACCTGAAGTCGATGAAGGACGTGGTCAGTACCGAAAACATGGACTGTCAGTCTCCCCATCAGTCCACAATGCAGGTGTTGCCTTCCCAGGTGGGCTGGCATCCCGATCTGATGGAAGTCACCAGCTCGAGTCAATGTGATTCGGATTCTGGTGTCAATGTTGTCGCCAAGATTGATATGTTGCCTTTTATGGGGTAAGCTACAATTTTATTCTGTTTAAGTAATTTAGTATTAATTTTTAATATATTCAGTCTCATGGTTTCTCTTGGCACAGTGGTCGAGTGATTGACTGCTGCGCTGCGTGTTGCGGATTTGATTCCCGCACGAAACAAGGGCCCAGTTTACGAGTTGTAGGTCGCGAGTTTAAATCTAGCTAGGCGCATTACTTTTTGTAATTTATTTCAACACCATTGCTCTCAAAACGGCGAAGGGAAACATAGTGAGGAAACCCAAAAAATTCGAAGACCCTGGGCTCGCTTGGTGGATTACGGCCCATTGTCACTCCTACAGAGGAGGTCTGAGTCCCAGCAGTGGAAACATTATAAGGCTGACTTTATTATGCTCAACATGTCTAAAGCCAAAAAACACTCAATTACACTTTACTTTCCATAACAGGAGCCACGAATGCGAATGGGAGTCGTCATCATCAGCTGACACGTGGTCGTTCCGTCTGCTGCACGGACGACTGCGGCTGTCGGCTCGCCTCGCGCACCGCCTGGACAACGCGACGCGCACGCGCGTGCGCGGGGACACGCCCGTGCTCGACATCACTGTGGACGCTGTGCAACATGGTAAGTCGGTTACACCTTTCGACCTCAAATTGGGGTGGATGGAAGAGTGCAACTACGTTGGGGGCCCCAACATAATGGCACCCTTCCATCTCATCTATAAAATTCAGAAACCCACGTCATTCATTCATTGTTCACAAGAGTTAACGCGGCCCTGGAACGCAAGGAGTAAAGTGATGCTCTGTCCTGCCCGGCGATTTTTCGGGCTTTGTCGGGGACCTTAGTTCTCCTGCGGATATCTTCATTTCTGATATGATTACGCAAGGATACTCCGGGCATAACCCTTTCCATTGCCTTTTGGTTGAATTTAAGCCTTATGATTAGGCCCACTGTAAGCGACCACGTTTCAGTGCTATAAGTCATCACTGGCAACACTCAATGTTCATAGACTTTCGTTTTGTGACACTGTGATATGTAGGACGAGAAGATACCGCGCAGCTACCCGAAAGTGCGCGGTATCTTCTACACTCGGCTGGGTAGTGACCCAGCCGAGTCGGATTCGACAATTGACCTGTTTCTCTAAGTTAGACCTACCCAACTGGATTCTCTTTCCCAGGTAAACGTAATCGTCCACCACTTCGAGTGTAGAGTCTCCGATCTTGATTGGAAGTGGGTGCTACATGGTTATTTACCGTGACTTTGATTTTGTCCATGTTCATTTTAAGACTCACTCTTTTGGAAGTTCTACTGAGGTCATCGAGTATTGTACTGAGCCATGACTACTATATCGTCGGCAAACTGAAGGTGACTGATGTATTCGCCATTGATATTAATTCCTAGCCCTATTCAGTCCAGAACCTTGAAATATCTTCCTGATAAACTAATATTCAATCTGGCACCGCGCGTTGGAGAGACTGCAGTGCAGCCCAAGTCTCGATCGAATCAAAAGATTTTTCGTAGTCCACAAACGTAAGCAGAGAGGCAAGTTGTACTCCTCGGTCTTCTGTATAACCTGCCGCAGCGTATATATGTACATATGTGGTTTACGGTGCTGAACCTTTTTCAGAATCCGGCTTGTTCGGTAGGCTAGAAGTCGTCGAACCTGCGCGCGAGACGGTTCGTGATGACTCTGGAAAACAGTTTGTAGACATGGCTCAGAAGCGAGATTGGCATGTCATTCTTAAACAGGGCATTGTCCCTTCCTAAAGAAAAGTACCACCACACCTTTGCACCATGCGTGTTGCGTTTTTTCTTTTAATATGACGGAATCAAACAGCTTCTGAAAGGCCTCCAAGACCGGTTTTCCACCCGCCCTCAGGATTTCGGCCGTAATTCCCTCTTCACCCGATGCTTCGTTGCTTTTCAGCTGCTTCAGAGCCATCTTAATTCGTACAGGCTGACGTCCGGGATATCTTCAGTATAGTGTCGAATCAATCTAGCTTTTGGGTCGTTTGCTAGATTCACAGCGGGTTTAGTCATTGACGTGTACAACTGTCCATAGAATACCTAGCTGAAGCTCCGATTTGGCGTATATAACTCTGCCATCGTCTTCAATTTCATGAGCTGGTTCTGCCCAATAGACAAATCTCTTGCAAATTACCTTGAAGCCATTATTTCGCTCAATCGCGTCCATACTCCGTTCAGTATTAAAGCGGCGGAGATCGCGTTTCAAGGACTTGGAGATTCGTCAATTGAGCTGCCGGTAAATGCACGCATCTTTTTATAAGACTGCAGAACCATTTCACGCCTCTCTTACATGAGTTGGATCAGAGAGCCTCTTGTTCTTATTCGTACGATGAGTCTTAAGGAGCTTAGATCCGACCGTATGGACAGTTTCCACGAACCCATCGCTGTATTCGTCCACGGAGCCACCTAGGCACTCGAAACGATTGTGAAGTTGAACTGAAAGCTTTCAGAGTTGGATCTGTGCTGGACGGAGCAAAGACTTCATCAGTTGAGATCTTTCAAGCTTGATATTGATATTCCATGTGCCTCTTACCATTCGGTGATCACTTCCAGTTTTCAGCGCGTTGTTCAAAGAGACATCATTGAATATTTGCTTCATCGTCGACATGATGAAGTCAATCTCATTTCTAGTTGCACCATCAGGGCATTGCCAGGTCCACTTCCTACGGTCACGCTTTTTGAAGAAGAAGTTCATCATATAGAGGCCTTTCTTCTCCATTAAACTAGTCAGTGGTTCTCCCCGGCGGTTCCGATGTCGACATCCAAATAAATAAATGTTTACTAAACCTATAGACTTGCTTTCAATCATCCCAGATCGCAAGAACCCCGTAGCGACGATGTGCGTCCGTTTCGCGTGCGAGTCAATGCGGCACATGGTAACACGCGCGCTCCGCAACAAGTGTCTCGCGCGCGACATCCCGCCGCTGTTGCGGCGCTGCGCCGCCGTCGTGCGCGTCGCCTTGCGCTGGGGCCGCGCCATGCACGACGCTAAGCTGCACTTGGCCTATACTATGGACAATGACGGGAACTTGTCGTTGAAGGTACGTTTATTTAGTTAGTTCTTATATTTAAAAAAAAAAACTAGCCAGCGACATCAATCGCAAGAAAGTTTTAATAAAAATTTCAATATTTTTAAACCATGTCTTAATAGTAGTTTTGAATAAAAACTGGGCTGTTTGTTGTAAAACACATTTGTTTCTATCATGTTCTTATTACTTCGTCAGGTGGTCCAACGTAACGTCGTGTGGACTATAGGAGTTTTCTCAAAGTAATAAATAATGTGCAATCTGTCTCCAGGTAGCAAACATCCCCCTCCGCTCCGTGTGGGAGGTGACGATGCGCATCGAACTGGTGCTGGACGACAAGCACTCGGTGCCGAGCCCGCGCGCGACCAACGTGCGCGTGCTGCCAGTCGTTTCCGACGTGCTCGTGGCCGACGCCGACGTGCAACGCGCGCTCTCGCACACGCCCAAGGACTGGGGTCATGCGCCCAGGACTATTTGGTGAGTGAGATATCTGCCCTCTATAGAGCCTTGTTAGTTAAATAGTAGTTACAATCATCGTCATCGTCATTTCAGCCGAAGATTGTTCTATATGCCTCCCCCAAGGGTCGCCACAACGAACGGTCCTGTGCGTCTCGCATCTATCGGATACTCGCGACCTTCACCAGGTCATCGGTTCACCTTGTGGAAGGCCGCGTCAACGCTACGTTTTCCAATGCGTGGTCGCTACTCCAGAACCTTCTCACGTATCTCACACTAAGATAAACACGGTCTCCATTACCCATGTTGGAAACCTTCGTAATGTTTCATCAATTAATTAACCTTTTGACCCCCTACGTCGCATATATTCGACGAACAACTCTCGCGCTTATTCCGCCGGAGTCGGACATCCACGACCAAATACTCTCTATGTCCAATAGTGAACGTCTTTCGGCTGAAATGATGATGATGATGACGTACGTAGCTGATTCATGAAACTTTATATATGTCACAATCATAACTGACTGGCCTGTTGGTCTAGTGGTCAGTGGCTCTGACTGCTATGCCGGAGGTCGTGGGTTCGATTCCCACCCAGGACAAATGTTTGTGTGGTGAGCACGATCATTTGTTCTGTGTCTGGGTGTAATTTATCTATAATATGTATGTATTTAGAAATATAGAAGTATGTTTATCAGTTGTCTAGTACTCATAACACAAGCTCTGCTTACCTTGGGACTAGACGGCGTTGTGTGATAGTTGTGGAATATTATATTTGGAGGTATGCGGAACAGAGAGTAAAGTCCCGCCCTTTGAAAAGGGAGGATCCTCCGACCAGACGGGTTTTATGTCTGGTCTGCCCAATAGATGATTTCGGGCTGTTCTATATGTTCTAAACGCGCGGAGAACTTTGATAGCGCGATGCAGGATTAGTTCTTATGTGACGCCATAGATGTCGCTACATATATTATATTAATTACACATGTCTAACAATTTTTGTGTACTGATTTATTATCAAAGACAGAAGAACAAAGGTGAGTGATGTTTTTTTTTAAATATTTATTTCATTGTCCACAGGAGAGTGTTCAGACTCCTGAAACACAAGAAGCGAGACGACGATCTCCTCCTAGCGTAATAAGAAATTCTGTATATACCGTCATGTATTGTTTTTAGAAATAAACAAGACACGAGCGCGCGCCATGTGAATGTGAGACTTAACGTCATTGTGTTTAGGTTTACTTTGGAATTGTTGACGCGCTGTCGTGAATTGTAATAAATGTGCCTCACAGCTAAACACGCTCAAGGTTATTGAAAATTCTGTGGCAAATTTTTGGTATAATTAACCATTTTTAAGAGGACTACGGTACTTAAAGAGCGGTCTCTTGGACTGCATACAAAAGAAAGAGTTGCGCAAACCCACTATGCTAGCAAAATACGACCATATTAGCGATTTACTAAAAATCTATAGATTTGATCATTAAATTAATACACTGTAACACTAAAACGTTGATTGTAGAATAATTTAAAAAACAATCAGAATGATCCCACTGCTGGGACTCAGGCCTCCACTCTAGGAGAGGGAACTGGGCCGTAATCCACCACGCGGGCTCAGTTCTTGTTGGTGGATGTCACATGTCTTCGAATTTTTGGTTCTAGGACATGCCGGTTTCCTCACGATGTTTTCCTTTATCGTTTTGAATAATAATACACTATGGTAAAACGTTGCTTGTAGTAGGGGCGCCGACTCCGTGGGTGCTCGGGGGCTCGAGCACCCATGAGAAATAAACAGTGGGTGCCGAGCACCCCTGAGAATAGACATCAAGAAACAGATCAGTAATCGCCTTTTAAGGATGGACGTTTTTTTCATTACCCCATGACCCGTTTAGCGCAGTGGCTTATAGTACCGGTTGACCAACACAAATGTTTTTGATGAAACAGATATCTGTGTTGGGTCTGGGTGTTTGTGGTACCTTCGTTGTTCCGCAGTATGTAAGTAGGACATTTATTTATTTGTCCGTCGATCACTGTGCATTTCTCTTCTCACACTTCGCCACTATTTCGAATCATCAAATGAGCATAGCATGAGCACCCATGAGGTTTTCTAAAAGCCTGCGCCCCTGGCCTGTAGAATAATTTGAGAAACAATTAGAATGATCGCAATGTATATTAGTCCGGTATTAAATCGATAAAAGTAATTTTTGGACGGATATTCGTATTTTTTTTAATAACGTGAATAAATTAGCTGTATTGTTTTAAACACGATATCTATCGTACCATTTATCATGAAGAACAACATATATTTTTCTGATTCTGTTTAAAGGTGCATTCTCACACATCAGTCACCGTCAAGTCACGTCACCGGCCAGGTTTAAAAAAAAAATATTTCTACACCTAGTATGACTTTGTTCCCACACGTCAGTCACCGGCACGTGATCTATCAGTGACGTCACCGGTCTGGCACGTCAAATAATATTTCCATACAAGTATCATACTTTAATCCCCACACGCCAGGGATCGTCACGTCACGTCTCAGTTCAGTCAGCATCGTGCTACCGTCATTGCGTGGCATTTTATCCGTCAGGCCCGTATCTGTTCTGTAGCGTGACTAATACATAATCACTGACCAACCCGTAACTTGACTGATGTATGTGTTCAATGTGACGGTGACTGGTGTTTGTGGATACGTGCACAAACCGTCACCGATCCGTCGTCGGTGACTTGACGGTGACTGATGTGTGAGAATGCATCTTAATGCAGTGGATCATATGCTTTTGCGCGTTATAAAACTTTCGATTAGTTACTATAGCCCTCTTAAGGTTTTCATATTCAATCCATAAGCCACAGAAATGTTACGATCGGCTATCAGTTTTTTGTATACATTAGAAGCTCGGGCGTCCCAAATCTGACACATTTCTATTTCCCTCCTGCTCCAGTTTTGTTATGCGTAGATTGCAAAGTACACGAAAATATATGTATACATAATAAAGATATTGTATTATCAGTTACCAGTTTCATTTGTATATTAGCTCTCCATATTACTGTAGCAAAAATAAAATGGCCGAAATTGACATTGATTTTCCGCGCTTCTAGTGTTAAATATATTTTAATAAATGCCACATATGAATGTTGTGAGGCAGGCCTTACAAAAGATTATATTTTAATATAAGACTGTAAAATCATACATATCGCTAGCTAAATAGTAAAATCAAAAGGCTCAGTAGAATCATCTTATAAAATAAATTATGTGTTCCGTGACCCAAACTTTTGGTGTTGCCAGTTTAAAAAAAAATGTACATCTGTGCCTGTATCAAGTGCATGAATATTAATTATTTTTTAAATTTACTTATCATCGGAAAATAAACCTTACTTTCGTGTTTATTATAATTAAAATCGTTTAAAAGTTAATGAAAGCATTTTTGTTTTATCCAAATGACCTATTAAATGTTCCTTTAGATGCGAGCGGAACTGCGAGTAAAACCAAGTGAATTAATATACTGGTAGATGACATTTTTGGGCCCTTTGAACTTGTTCGTGTATCGTCCTGTGGTGGGGGGTGGGGGGGCGGCATATATATGTATAAAAATGCCATGAGACTATATAATGATATTATAGTCAAAACCGTTGATTTGTCAAAAACCGATTTTAACTGCAAGAATTAGTCAGATGTACTTTTGATTGGTTAAAATAACTATAAAATTACGCACACTTACTCATGACACTTTTAACATTGGTAACTTTTATATGATCATTTTTTGTTTTCAGTGATTCCAGATACTTGGAAATAAAAAGTATTGTTCTTTTTTTAATTATTTTTTCAAAATTCAAACTTAATAAAGATTTTGATCGAAACCAGTCAAAACCAGTTTTGACAAGTTACCAGTATTGACTATAACATCATATATATGAACTAGCTTCTGAGCAACTTTGGAACTCCGTTCTTCCCCTTAGGAGGTGAATTTTGAAAAATCCTCTCTTAGTGCTCGCCTACGTCATAAAAGGAAACCTTGTGCAAAATTTCACGCTCCTAGACCCCGTAGTTTCGGCTGTACGTTGATATGTCAGTCAGTTTATTTTTTTAATAAATATGTATAGATTGAAATAATAAATATGTATTAAATAATAAATATGGTCAAAACCTCTCCTACCAGTTAAAACTCATTTTAAAATTACAAACATTTCGATTAAGACCGAAATATCTTACCCACTCTGAATTTCGCACAATTGCTTGCGCAGTACCTAATTCTATTTAAGAATCATAAGGCAAATGCGTGTTGCGTATTTTTTTCGAGTTTGCGCAATAGTTTGGAACGCCAACTTCAGAGTTGCCAATATATTTTGACCGCGTTCGGAAACCGATTCGATTGATATATATTTTTTCCGTGAGTCTTGAAAATTACGGTTTTGATTGAAACCAGTTAATTCATTAAACCTCAAGCGATGGCCGGCGTTCGCTCTCTCATTTTCTTTCTATTGTGTCTTAATTACGGTATTCGAAAGGTTATATGAATATGGTTTTTTTTATATTGACAGCGCATTAACAAAAATAAAACAAATTTGATTTTATATTGGTCACTTATAATCGTAAGCCTCCTCTTTCCCTCCCCCCCAGGTCTCCCACGCGCCATATTTAAAAATGAAAGAAAAAAGTTTATTAGCGACATCTATGATGCATAAAAAGAGGAATTGTCATTAGAAAACAAAAATGTTCTAGTACCTATTTGTGAAATATCGTGTTTCCTAATCATTAGAACTATTATGTTATGTAATGTTTTTTAAAATGAATATTATAATTGTAGTTATTTAGTGATTTAAATCTTTGTTTTATTTATGCCCTGAAAAACTTCGTAACTACGTGCGTGTGGTGTGAGGACCCGTTTGTTAAAACTCTTTGCCAACTTTGTGAACATTTCTTAAGAATTGTGTAAGTAAACGAGTAAGTTTCGTCGCACACGGGCCACATGCCACGGCTACAAACGCCGCCTCGAATAGCTAGAAGCGACCACAGAGGTAGCTGAAGCGTGCGACCGCCACTTTACGCGCCTTTTTAACCTATACGCGCAGTATAGTATCGTAATGGACTCTGTCCAAGAAAGTTTAAATGCGCGAATGACGTGCGGCGGAATTTTGTATCGGCGCTTAGTGGCCAAAACGGGCCACAAGAAGCGAGCAGCGGCGATTTGTAGCGCGTGGCGGCCACCGGCGTCAACCATGTGCGGCGAGTCCATATAAAATGTATGAAAACTACAGGAAAAATATGCCGGTGGCGGCGTTTTGTGGTTGTGGCTGGTGGTTCGTGTGCTGCGACCCTTATGGACTTTTGGAGGCATGCGGAACAGAGAGTAAAGTCCCGCAAACCTCCTTTGAAAAGTGAGGATCATCCGACCAGACGGGTGTTATGTCTGGTGGGCTACTACTGCCCGATAAATGATTTCGGGCTGTTCTATATGTTCTAAACGCGCGGAGAACTTTGATTGTGCGATGCAGGATTAGTTCTTATGTGACGTCATAGATGTCGCTACAGACTGTTGAGCCCTCCTTCTCATATGAGGATTGAAGGCCTGCCTCTATTGGATAAACTATGGATACTAGAAAAAAGTGTTTATGCCAAAATCTAAGCTAATGCCAAGTGAAAACAAGATATCACAAAACACTGTCCTACTTTGTTTATGCTTGTTCAAAATGGACACTCGATTCTCTTTCACGTAAATGTTTATAATACAAAAAAAAAATAACCAATTAACTTACAGTTGCTGTTTGAATTCGTCCCACAGTAAATTCCATATAAAGTTGTAAGTTAACACACACACAAAATAAGTTAACAAATAATTTTTTTATACATAATTTATTGTCCAATCGAAACCAGTTTTACAACAAAATTACTCCTAGTTCATTCTTATTAGACGAGCGGACGATTTCTCAGCCAGTTTCGTATTGTGAGCGCCGACCACCCAGCGCCGACCCACCTTCCGCCGCGAGGAACTAATGCATAGAATATACTTTTCAACACACTTTAAAATCCCTACCGCTTTTAATACGCAATTTACTGTTTTTCACACTACGGCGGAAAAGTGTGCCAGCGAGCGCCCGAAAGTTTATTACATTGATCGTATCAGGCTGGTCGCTAAGCAGCTCCCACTAGTCACCGGGCAGCCCCAGCTAGACGCACGAAATAAAACTTAGAGCACAACACTTTGTTACTAAATATTATCTTTATAAAGTGTTACTTGTTATTTTCAAATGTATGTGTTTGTGTGTTTTTGATAGACGTGGTCAATTGTCATTGCAGGACTCTGATCCATAACACCCTCGCTTGGGGCTCGGGCGAATTCCACTTTGGGGTCAGCGCACACCAAAAGCAGAGCATTTTCTGAGTTTATTGAAAAAAATATCTTATGATGATACATCGCAAAATTGAATACACGCCTAAATGATGTTCGACCATGCTCGAGCAAGCCGACTGCGTATTCGAGTATGTACCTATTCTACATGCGCGAAAATTTTGGTCGACCATGCGCGAGCATTTTGCAGTTCGGTCTGCGCTGACTCTTGGTCGTAATGACTTTTCTCCACTTGTATCAATCCGTACAAGTCTTTCGTTTTTATTTTCTTTGTTTTAGATGGGTATGTATGTTCATGTATTTGTAAATAAAATGTAGCATTAATTGTAAAATAAACAAGAGATAGAATAAAACAATAGATGTACCTATTATCGTTCACCAAAATAGTAAACACTGTGATAGATACCTGATCACCACCACAGGTCGAGAGCTGAGCGCGTTGCCGAGTTTGCTGATTATGTCGTAGGTGCTGCTGGGACAGATGACCTGAGGAAAGGTACCCAAATATCAACAACTACGTATTCCCTGAACCCTGGATTTTTAGCCACATGTCTACTCAGATGTCAGCAAATTGTCGGGGACCAGCAGGGTCGAAGCCTACTGGGGCCAAGGGTCTGCTTCTGTAAGGAAGACTCTGGCCTGGTATGTAAGGCAACAAAGGAACAGGAGTGGGTTTTAGTCAGTAAAAGTCTGACACTCCCTCTCGCTCCACCCAAGAGCGAGGTATGCTATTGGATGATTTACCCACCAAAAAAAAAAACTATTTTGGTATTGTTGTTCACTGTTAATTTTCTATTTATTGATGAACTGGTTAGATAGTTACAAATAACTATTTCGCGCGGCGGCGAAGCGGGAGATAGTTCTCCCGCCCCGCCCAAGAGCAGGGGATGTAATTGGATGATTATCCCACCGAAAAAAAAACATCTAAAAAATAAAACTGAAAGTAAATTTTCCTACAAGCGTAAAATTCGGAACTACTACTTGAAGTCCTCTCAACTTTAGTTTGGTCTTCGTCGGAATTTATTGAGTTTTCTTAATGATTTGATATTTTTCATAGTATTATTAGTTTATAATTTTAGCATATATGTATTTTATTATTATAAATAACTTATTTTTTATTTTATTTGTTCTGTTTGAAATATCTGTTATTTATTTATTGTGCAAACCTGCCACATTATTTTTTTTAACCCAAAGGTTGACTGGTAGAGAATGCCTTGTTGCATTAAGTCCGCCTATGTACCACTACTGTACATGAAGTTTAAATAAATAAATAAAAGTAAAAAAGAAGAAGATGGAAGAAGTGTTATAAGTAGGTTTACCATCATCCTTCTAGCCTTTTCTCAGCAAGCTTGGGGTCGGTTTCTAGTCTAACGGATTGCGGCTGAATACACGTGTTTTACATGGAGCGACTGCCTATCAGACCTTCACAACCAACTTCAGTTACTGGGCAACACAATACATCTTCGATAGACTGATGGTCAGACTTTCTGGCGTTTGTCTACTCGAACGACAATCAAAGATCTAAGGATTACATAGCATAGCATAATAGCATAATCAGCCTTTTAATGTTCCCACTGCTGGGACTCAGGCCTCCTCTCTCCAGGAGAGGGAATGGGCCGTAATCCGCCACGCGGGCCCAGTGCGGGTTGGTGAATGTCACATGTCTTCGAATTTTTGGTTCTAGGACATGCCGGTTTCCTCACGATGTTTTCCTTCACCGTTTTGAGAGCAGTGGTGATGAAATAATTTACACAAAGTAATGCGCCTGGCTGGGATCGATGGCGGGGATCAAATGCTTTACGAGCTTTCCGAGGCAGAATGTGTCAGGAATGTCCTAGATAAACTTAAAAAATACATATGAATTGAAAAATTCACGTTGTACTTGGTAACCTAATGCATGAGAAATAGATGCCTGAACCACTGCCACACGACACGCTATGAATACATATTCGGAGGTATGCGGGACAGAGTGTAAAGGCCCGCAAATCTCCGTTGAAAAATGAGGATCCTTCAACCGAAGGGTGTTGTGTCTGGTCTGGGCACCTGTCTTTTAGTTAATACATTAACTACATTCTAATCGCCCGGAGAACTCTAATACCGTGGTGGACTTTGAATTTTAGTTCATAAGTGGGGTTATAGATATCACTGTGAAAGAAAGAAAGAAAGAAAAAAACATTTATTTGAGACTCGCACAGGACAAACAACAATAAAATAAAAAGTAACTACTTAATCTATAAATACTTAACTTAAAATAAAAAAATAAAAGACCTGTGCGAGGCCAAAAAGGCTACTATCTCATCATATTTCTGTGGCTATAATAGTAAAATTAATATTAGTACGTACTCGACCAAAGACAACGTTGTGCAGATCCAGCTGTGGTAACGGCTTAAATGTGATGTTAAAGATACCGCACACCTCATCGTCCACTGTTACTCGCATGGATACTAATCCTGACAAACACAGACAAAGTTTGTATAAAACGTCATCCATAATATATAAAAGGGGAAACTGACTGACTGACATATCAACGCACACCTGAAACTAAAAGGCCTAGGAGCGTGAAATTTTGCGCAGGGTTTCCTTAGGCGAGCACTAAGAACGGTTTTTCCAAAATTCACTCCCTATAGGGCTGAAACGGGGGTTCAAAGTTTGTATGGAGAAACCTACTTACACGCGGGCGAAGCCGCTGGCAGAAGCTAGTCTATATGTATAATAGGAGAAACTGACTGACTGACATACCAACGCATAGCCGAAACTACTGGGACTAGAAGCGTGAAATTTTGCACAATGTTTCCTTTTATGATGTAGGCGAGCACAATGAGAGGATTTCCTAAAACTCACTCCCTATGGGGCTGAAACGGGGGTTCAAAGTTTGTATGGAGAAACCATACTTTCACGCGGGCGAAGCCGCTGGCAGTAGCTAGTGTTAGTACCTATATAATTATTTTGGTGTATAATAAAGTTTATTTTATTTTAATACTATAGGTACATTATCTGAAACAAATTTATGTACACACACGTTTTACAAGTTGCCTCGCCGGATTGAAAAACGTCAGTGTTAGGTAATGTGGCTACCTCGCGTTTAGCCGGATTATGGTGGCGATACGTACTACAAAGGTGTCCTACGTTTAGCCTCATTGTTAGTGAAGGGTAAGTATAAATTATTACGAAGAACCGATCCCAAAAAAGCTTGGGTAGGGTTGACGAAGGCCTCCTGCGGGGCATCCTATTTCTGTCTTGAGGGTTTAAAGTAACCTAAAACGAAGGGAATAAAGGTGGCTTCGTTCGGCAACTCGTAAAGGCGTCAAGCGCACTGTGAGCAACTTTTGTGATTTCAAGTGTGTGTTAATTAAGCAGTGGGCTGTGTGCTGTGTGTGGATGATGTACCTATCTACCAATTGTTATATATATATTACCAGGCATAGAATGTGGATAGTGATAGTTCTCCGCACCGATGGGCACCTCTCGGCCGCTTTGCGCATAGCACCCGAATCCGTTGTTGTAGATTACGTCACCACCGCTCCAGTATAAATGCGGAACTTTTCTGTACAGAAGCATAAAGAATAGAATAGTAGGCCTTAGATCCTAGAATAAATAATACGAGCGAAGGAGATGGCCGCAATTGTAAGGGAACGGATATTGTCACGCCCCAGTCGCCGCCGAAGGAGACGGTGTTGCGAGTTCGGGGTTACGGACGACGAGCACGTTACACGCGCGTCTCAAAGAAATGTGAGCAAAACTGAAAGGGTCTAGTAGGGCAGATGTCTGCTAGGGCTGAGGGAGCGTTTGAAATAGTTACCGGCAAGTGTAGGAACACGGGATCGCTTTAGTTAGTAAAAGTCTGAAGCGCTCTTTCATTCCATTCTAGAACGAGAGAAGGTATCGGATTTCCCACCTTTCAGTAAGGAAGGCATTAGTTCGGTTTTGGATTAGGTTACCTTCTCATCGGACTATGACTGAGTAAAGAAACAGAGTGCAGCTGTGTTTGCGCACAGAATTATGCGCTATCTCTTGCGTAGGTACTGTCTTTTGAAAGTGGCCACAATTTGAAATTACTTGTCCACAAGTCACTAGTAATTTCGGATTATTATTATTTTATCTAGCTCATTCTGTCCCACTGCTGTGAGCGTTTCAACTGTGCGGCCATAACGATAATGAATAAAAAAAACTATGCCAAAATTATGTAAAAATTTGTAAAAGTTGATTCCCAAAACCATAAATTTGTCAAAGTTATGGTTAAAAAGTTACAAGGGTTTGAATGTGGCCGCGCCACGCGGCGCAAACGCGGAGAACCTCGCGGCCACGGAGATCTTTAAAACTACGCATTGCAGAGACCTGAAATTTAGGTAAATAATAGTTTGGATTTGTAAAAAATTCTTTTCAGTATTCTCGGTTCTGACCCACACTTCGGATAGTATAAAATAAAACAAAGATAATATAAAAAATACAAAGAAAAATTTAATCAAAAATAACAAACACAAAAAATAAACAAAACACTCAGTTCCTCTGGCGAGAAGTGGAAGGTGCACTCGTGGTAGAGCTGGCTTGCTCCCGCCTTTCCTCTGAAAACTGGTTCACAGCCAGGCAGTACTTCTCCGAGTGGTAAGTCCTCGAAATCTGGGACAACAACGGACTGCCATGAGGAGAGTTCAGCCACAGAGACGCACTTCCCGTTTGACCAACCATGGCTATAAAAGCTATCAGCATTCTTGTGTTCAGCAGACCTCGCTGAATATGTGGCTGTTTTAGCAGCGTTTGCAGAATTACTCCATCTGGTAAACCATTAACAAGTTCGAAGATACTAGAACCCCTTTCTCCGATTAAGTAGGAAGCCGCTGCTGGGACATTGCAGCCAGTATTACGCAGAGCTCTATCAGCTTCTTCGTACGAAAATCCAAGGTCTTTCAACGCTCCAATGGATTCAGGACTAGGAGGCTCTGCAATCTTGTTCCTCCATTCACGGAATTTCTCCAAGAAGCGTTGTAAGTGTTCTGCGCGACGGTATAATTCATTTCCATCTTGTTTGTCGATTCCAGGAGTGTCATCTACTGCTGTGTAATCCGCTATGTTGAGTCTAGCAGCGATGTCTTCAGGAGTAATGACTTGAATGACGGCTGGTTGAAACCTCTGAGGCTCGTCTAAAGCTGCCGTCAGTTGAGCTAGCGTCATTTCGTAGTTTCTGCCTGACGCAGCGAGACGAGCTCCTGCCTCGATCAACGATATCAAAATCTTCCTTAACTCATACGATAGTTCGTTAGTAGATAACAGAGATTGGAGATTCGGCTGCCTTATAGCGTTAGTAGGCGCTGGTAAAGAAGCCGTGGCTGCAGCGATGGTCCCATGTTGTGGTGCCCTGACTGTGCCAAGGTCCCATAGAGTGCCAGCTTCGGGGAGACGCCTTTCTACTAGCAAAAGCTCTTCTTGCATCATGACCTGTTCTTGAGACAGCGTCAAGAAGTCATGTAAAGTTGAGGTATCAAAAACTCGGACAATTTTAAACCGACCGGCACCTGTCTCCCCGTTTGGGTAGAAATAATCGATCGCGCGGTTCTTCACTTCTTCGATAAGGGTGTCTTCGGAGAAATAAGCTGCGAATGTCAGGCCCTCAGGGCTGACGACTTTGATAAAGAGCTCATTAACCCCGGTCACCCCCGAGTCTGACACCAACATCGTCTAGAACTTTCTGATCAATGCCGTCCAGCACCGATAGGTCAATAATCTTCATAGAAATCAGCATAAGAAATAAAATTATGCTGCTAAAAAACGTTGCCAGACACAAAATGAGTTTGAGCATAATTTTGACATTTTGTCAACTGTCTTGACTTTTGGCGTATGGTTTTTAACGTGTAGCTCTATGGTTTAAAAAAAAAGGTCTAATATATATTTTTTAATTGATATAAACCATTGCTTGACTGCGATCCCACCTGATGGTAAGCAGAGATGCAATCAATTATGCATATCATGCCTGTAGGCCCGCGATTATCAGACTCAAAATTGATACATAATTGACAAAAAAAAAGTTATTTTTTTAATGAGGATACGTGCCATTTGAGTAATTTCACAGTCACAGTCTGAAGACCATCCTCTAAAACCAATGCATTCTGCCTAATGATTACGGTGTTGAAACGTGGATGGTCACGCAGGAGGCTGAGTGCAGGTTCTATTGAGCGTTCCATGCGCAGATATACGTCCAATAGACCGAGTTCTAAACGTACCGAAGACGTACGAAGGTTTTCGACAGAGGAAAACAAATAATGGAATTCGAATGAAGCTGGGCAGGAAACCTGGCAAAGCGCTGTGATGAAAAGTGGAGAACGAGTCGTGTCCAAGGACTGGAAGCGTTGATCGTCAGGTGACGAGATGGGCGGGTCATTATTCTCATTGTAGGTAGAACCTGGATGAAACTGGCAAAGACACGTGGGGATTGTCATAACAAACGAGGCCTGAGTCGAGTTGGATGAAGTCAGGCGGTGGATGATTAAGATAATAAACCTGTCTCTATCTGATCTGTGCCTACCTACTTCAGTGTGTTCAGGGTTATATGTACCTACAGGAGATAAATGGTATTCAGAAGGTTAACTAATAAAGTTTATATTTCTGAGAAACCTTCGCTGTGAAGGTCTTACGTCGACTGGTGTAGTCGGGCTCAGTCAGGTATTTGATACACTACTAAGGGGCAGTTCATACCGAGACGCGACGCGACATTTTAAAAGAGTGACTCAAAATATAACTTTATTTTACGTTGCACCACCTAGCGCTGCGCCTCGAGATGCCTCGCGACGTAAAGAATGCAGCGGTGCAACTGCAACGCCGGTAGGTGCGTGCGAAGCTGCGCGCCGCGTGTTGCAGCCTGCAGCCGCCGCCTCCGGTGGTGACTTGACTTCATGTTTAAACTCGTGTAGAATTGATGCAGTTCGGTCCAGTACTCGAGTGAAAATGATAATAATAGATTTCTTGTTATAATCGTGGACAGGTGCACGCAGCGAATGTAGACACGTTGCGCTGCGCCGCGCAGTCTCGCTACGCAACGCGAAATCACTGACCTCTTCCAGTATCGTCGTCGCGTCGCGTCACGTCTCGGTGTGAACTGACCCTAAATTCTATATTCCGAATAAAAAAAATATTAGGCATACCTGAAGAAGCACGTGTTGACATAGCCATATCCGTGGGCGTCTCCGTCCATCAGCTCCAGGAACAAGCGGCACGTGTTAGGACACGTGTCAGTGAACAATTCTATGCAGATTTCACCTATCACTGCTCCCTCTTGCATACTCAGTTTTATGTACACCCTGTATTCGTTCCAAGAGATTAAAGAAATTATTTAAGGCTGAATAGTATTTAGGTATGATGTGCTTAAAACAATAGAAGAAAATGCTTATAAGCTAAAGTGACCTGGCTCCTCATACAATCTTTGGAGGTATGCGGAACAGAGAGTAAAGTCCCGCAAACCTCCGTTGCAAAGGGAGGATCCTCCGACCAGACGGGTGTTATGTCTGGTGGGCTACTACTGCCCAATAGATGATTTCGGGCTGTTCTATATGTTCTAAACGCGCGGAGAACTTTGATTGCGCGATGCAGGATTAGTTCTTATGTGACGCCATAGATGTCGCTACATCCATTCTTTGGCCTTCCTCTCCATCCATCGACATGTGTACTCAGAACTCTTTTAGTAGCAGTCTTTTAGTCGGTTTCGGTAACTGGCGCCACTTTCAAACTTTCTCATTTTATCCATTTTCGTCACACCACACATCCATCTCAACATTCTCATCTGTAATAACCACATTAGATGGTATGTACCTTGGCCGTTTAACACCAGGCGCAGCCTTAAAAGCTAGATCTTCCATCTGTTCCTGAGGGTTAGGTTGAAACAGCACGAACGTGGTGCTCGCTTGCTCCACGATCTTGCGTCTGTTGCGATTCCAGTCCCGGTTCAGCTCTGCTGTTGTGTCTACGCGGGCACTCTGTATGGAGGTAGAGGCCGGGATTCTGAATGATATTGAGTTAAGATCGTCTCAAACCCTACTTAAATGCCAAATTTTGACAGGTTTTCAGGTGGATATTAAGAAACACTCAGCTTCAAATTCTTAAATCAGAAATCGAGGGAGAGGTCGCATTGGCAGCATGGTTGTGGAAATGGGCCTATTTTAGGGTTTCGTACCTCAAAAGGAAAAAAACAGTACCCATATAGGATCACTTTGTTGTCCGTCCGTATGACTGTCTGTCAAGACCCTTTATCTCTCGAGAACGCGTGAATGTATCGAGTTGAAATTTAAACCATAAACTCAGGTCTGCAGTCTTTTAAAGCTGTGAAAAAATCAAACTTCTAAGTTAACGAAAAAAAAAAGATACGGCCGTTTATGTCACAAAAAACGTGTATTTCGACACTCTCTAGGGAATCAAAATTCATAGGGCACTTCCCGTTAACCTAGAACCCTGAAATTTGGCATGAAGCAAAGTCTTATAGCACAAGTATAGGAATAAATCTGAAAACTGAAAATTTGTTGCACCGTCACAAAAAAAAAAACACTTTTTTCTATTCGTGAATAACTAATTAATTGTAACGTAATTGAACTATTTACATAAGTTAGTTTGTACGAATACGTAACCGTGTGAGCGAGTCCGACTCGCACTTGCCCAGTTTTTTTTTTAGTTAATAGAGGACCTATTAACTCCCTCCCTCTCTGGGTGAAGCGAGAGGAAGTGTCAGATTTTTACTGACTAAAACCCCCTGAGTTATTTCAGTTACATTTTGTGTTTAAGGACCTCGGTAACTCTTGAACAATCCCTCGGACCTGGCTGACATCTCTTTGAAGCGAGCATGGAACACAACACGCCGTCGACTCAGGTGTGGTCGTTATCGGACGGTGAGCAACCTATTGCTCGCCGTCCGTAAGCCCGCGTGGCACCTGTGACTCTCTCCCTCACGTTTTTTGTCACCTCCTTCGCTCGCATTGCTACTTTCTAGGAGGTAACTGCTTCCTATTCCAACTTATAAGGAAAAATTCTACGGTGATACCTTGTAGCCTAAACATAGCACAAACGGCCTTGTCTTTAGATTACGTTGGCTTAAGTCTGGTGTGTATATGTTTTGATGGTCGCTCACAATGGTCCTCATCCGAAGGCTCAAAGTCACCCAAAGGGCAATGGAAAGGGCGTTACTCGGAGTTTCCTTGCGTGATCGAATCAGAAATGAAGATATCCGCAGGAGAACCAAGGTTGCCGACTTAGCACGAAGAATCGCCAAACTTAAGTGGCAGGCTACTGGACAGAGGCCTCCCCCAAGTGTCGCCGTAACGACCTGTCCTGTGCGTCTCGTAACCGGTAGATTCCCGAGACTCTCACCAGGTCATCGGGTCACCTTGTGGGAAGCCTCCCAACACTGCGTCGCCACTCCAAAACCTTTCGTCCCCATCGACCATCTGTTCTGCGAGCAATATGTGGTGTTATTACTGCTAGATTAATGTAGCAAGATCCTTCTTAACTACTAAGGGCGGAATTCACTAATAAAACTAATCGCGTTTTAACGTTTGGCTCGCATAATCGCGTTTAGCCGATGTCACTAGTGTCACTTGTCTGTTTTTTTCTTTTGTTGTATTTTTACAAGTGACACTAGTGACAGCGGCTAAACGCGATTATGCGAGCCAAACGTTAAAACGCGATTTATTGGTGAATTCCGCCCTTATTAGACACTTACCGCGGCTAGTATTCGTTTATACAACGCCAGATTTTCTCTCCGTGTTCTCCTGAGGAAGTCGACTCTCTCCTGGTAATATTGCATGGTGCGAACTGGCTTCTTACGCCAGTAACAGTCTACTAGGCCCTGTGAAGTACGCGGCACTTACAAGGTGCCCACTAAGAGAAAAATGGACACATACTCGTACTGCCGTCTAGGCAGGAGGAGTATCTGTGCATTTAACTCCGGCCAGCTGCGCCCGGATAGAGCCCGCTGAGCTTTAAATAATTTTTTTTTTGCGAAATTTATATTGATGGATTTAAATATGCTATTTACTATTTATTTTTATATTTCTACAGATCAAAGCCGGTTGATTAGTGTAGGCTTCAGAAAGTCACTGTTTTATAGCACTGCTCGGAGGTTAGGGCCTTAAGAGCATCGTGTTTTATTGCGATCCAAAGGGCCAAGTCGACGACGCGTTCTGTTCCACACGCGCCTCAAAGAGCTGTCAGCAAGAATGACTGGGCTCGCTAGGGGATTGTGTGAAGGAGTAACCGTGGCCCTAGAACTGAACGGTAACTGAAGGAACACAGGTGGGTTCTAGATAGTAAAAGTCTGACAATCGTTCTCATTTCACCCACTCTACGCTCTTTCCACACTCAAAAAAGGCAACATTACTAGCTATCTGACCAAATTCGAATGAACACAAAAATCTTAAGAATTAATGGATGAGACGCAAAAAAAGAATGAAAAAATGAACATAAAAAAAGAATGAACGAATTAATATAAAACAAGAATGAACGAATGAACATAAAAAAGAATGAACGAATGAACATAAAACAAGAATGAATGAAAGAACATAAAAAAAGAATGAACGAATGAACATAAAAAAAGAATGAACGAATGAACATAAAAAAGAATGAACGAATGAACATAAAAAAAGAATGAACGAATTAACATAAAACAAGAATGAACGAATGAACATAAAAAAGAATGAACGAATGAACATAAAACAAGAATGAATGAAAGAACATAAAAAAAGAATGAACGAATGAACATAAAAAAAAATGAACGAATGAACATAAAAAAAGAATGAACGAATGAACATAAAAAAGAATGAACGAATGAATCAACATAAAAAATAAAGAAAGAATGAATGAGTGAATGAACATAAAAAGAAAGAACGAATTAATCAATGAATTAACACCAAACTTAAGACGACTTACTCTCATGTAATATGCTCGTTTGATGGTCGTCAACAGCTGTATATTCTGCTTGAAAAGGTTACTTAGGTTGTGCTGCCATTCTTCCAACTTACGTAGTTTCCTCAGCGGGTTATACCGTGGCGGTGACGAGTCTACTCTCGCTGGCACGTGGGCATACTGAAAGTGAGTTAGCAGGCCCAATAGGTGATGTGTATCGTTTATTTCGCCTATAATTTTTTCACTGCAGGGACACGGCACGATTCTAGTTAAAAAGTGGTTTTTTGGTACTAAGACCGGATATAGGAGCAGTGATGGTCGAGTGGTAACTGCCCCGACTTACGAGATGTAGGTCGCGGGTTCAAATCCAGCCAGGCGCATTACTTTGTGTAATTTATTTCATCACCACTGCTCTCAAAACGGAGAAGGAAAACATCGTGAGGAAACCGGCATGTCCTAGAACCAAAAAATCAAAGATATGTGACATTCACCAACCTGCACTGCTGGTAAACTGGCCTATTGGTGGATGTCACACACGTCTTCGATTTTTTGGTACATGCCAGTTTCCTCGCTAAATTTTCGTTCACCGTTTTGAGAGCAGTGATGATGAAATGAATTTCACAAAGTAATGCGCCTGGTTGGTTTTGAACCCGCGACCTACAAATTATAAGTCGAGGCAGTTACTACTGGGCCACCACTAATCTTGGACAGGATATAATCAGAGTAAATTAAATGGAAAAATATTAGTTTAATTATTATATGCCTTTTTGTTGGTATATACATAAAGAAACAACGAAGAAAAACATATCTAAACACATACAATAAGCGGCCTTATCGCATTCCGCGATCTGTTCCAGGCAACCACGAAAAAAGATTTAACACATCAGAAGGCTTACAGTCACCCAAAGGGCAATGGAAAGGGCTATGTTCGGCGCCCGCCATAGACAACAGCATCTTGGCGAGAGAGAGAGACAGATAATAATAATAATATTCCGCAACTTTCACACAACGCCATCTAGTCCCAAACTAAGCGGAGCTTGTGCTATGAGTACTAGACAACTGATAAACATATTTATATTTCTAAATACATACATAATATTATAGATAAATTACACCCAGACCAAAACAAATTATCGTGCTCAAAACACAAACATTTGTCCTGGGTGGGAATCGAACGGCATAGCAGTCAGGGCCACTGACAACTAGACGAAAGGCCTGTCGAGATATCTTGTTTAAAATTGTTATATCTCGTTTGCTTTTCTACCAATTTTGATATTAAGGCGCGTACCGTTTCACACGCGCCTCAAGATGTCAGCAACCGTAGGAGCCCAGCAGGGTCGAAGCCTACTGGGGCC
Organism: Mythimna pallens; assembly: GCA_961205895.1. Lineage (NCBI taxonomy): Eukaryota > Metazoa > Arthropoda > Insecta > Lepidoptera > Noctuidae > Mythimna > Mythimna pallens. The sequence continues at coordinate 4,653,283 of OY540854.1, read as the reverse complement.
AAGGGTCTGCTTCTGAAAGGAAAACTCGGCCCGGGTATGAAAAGCAACGAAGAAACAGGAGTGGGTTTTTAGTCAGTAAAAGTCTGATACACCCTCCCGCTGTACAAAAAAAAACAATTTTGATATTGTTTTCACTGTTAATTTTCAGTTTTTTTATTTATTGATAATTGATAGTTACAAAATATTTATAAATACACGTGCAATTTTATCACTGCAGCCCGCGGTTCCATAACACACTCGAGTACGGCTCGTGCGAATTCCGTCTCGGTCGCAATGACAAACTTTCTGCACTTGTATCAAAATGTACTATTTCATGCATAATACCTATTTTCCTCTGCAGCCAATCAGAAATCAGATGGCTATCGCTATATCTGACCAAGCACTACAATCTTACCTTATGTACTCGTTTCATCTTAATTTTTTCAACTAATTTGACTTCAGGCGGCGGAGAGGTATACTTTCCATCATCGTGCGGTTTTGCATTCAAAATAGCGTCTAATAAAGTCATTTTACTTCAGGAATTTTGTAGAAAAATATTAAAGAAATCGAGAAATAGATACGGTTTTAGTTCAAATCTATGTGGTTTGATTATATTTGTCAATGAATAATCACGAAGTGTTCCAAATCCGGAGAGCCGTTTCCGATCCGTCAATCGTGAACGTGAGCGTGGTTTAAAAGCTTGATTTTTCATCCAACTAAAGTGTTTGATAAAGAGACAAGGCGAAAAAGAAAGATAAAACCTGAACGCTGTGTTGGCATTTGATAATTCTGTCACTCACTTGAATATTTTACAAAACTTGTTCCTGGAAATACGTGCTTTTTCAAAAACTTAACGGTGCGTTTACACGTGGGCCAAGTGTCGGCAAATCGCCATTGTTTAAACGGGGTTTCCCCCTTTTACACAATGGCTAGGGGTGACGATTGCCCGAAGCACACGTGGGCCCACCACGTGTAAACGGGGTTATAATGCCCCGTCTGTTATGGGGTTATAATGTATCTGTTTTTTCAAAATATCTAAAAATATGTAATAACGTTATAATTACGTATTTCGGGTTAATTGAGCACTCTTCAAGTCCTCTGAAACTTGTTTGCCATTGTTTTTTTTTATCTTTTCCTGATCCTGCGCAAACTGTTAATTCGACTTTAAACGGGAAATTAGTAGGTAGGTATCTAACTTGGTCGTGCATAGAACAATATCACAGTACATACGCATCAACGAGACTCCTAAGCGTTTCTCGCGGTGCTGTCAGTAGCGAATGCCGCTTAGGTGTCTCGTCGATGCGTATGTTTGTGTGAGTGAGCCGTTTTGAACATTTGTATGTAGTTTCCATACTGTTCTATATCTATACTGTGACAATATCCACTGACGTGTGTGGAAACCTTTACCTAGTGAGGTAGGTAGCTGTGCACGTGCAGCTGGTCTTCCGATGTGCACCCCCCCGCTCTCATGGAGGAAATATTTAATTTAGGCTTCACTTTTTAGTATTGATAGGCTCGCGAGGTGAGATAATGTTCAAGCAATTTCACCTGATGGTAAGCGACGATTGGGTCGACGATGGAGCACGCTTACCAAGAAGTAACCTATTCACTTTTGACTTACAGACCCCCACGTTGTATAGCTATCAGGAAACACAGACTCCGGCAGGGAATTCCACTCCTTAGCTTCACTTTTGTGTTTTTCTTTAAGATTAGGTGAGGTACCAGAAATGAAATGAAACAAAGATTTTCGTAAAAAAGTTTATTTAAATAAAATATTGCACAAACGCGTGTTATCACAAACTACATAGCGTCGTATATATTTGTGCCTCATTCATAATACTGAAGAAATTAGCTAAAGCAATACAAAATTAAAAATTAAATACATCACTGGAATGCGACTAGCTAGGTCGAGGTCAGTCATTTTACGTTGAAAACGCACTGGCAAATGGTTCGTAAAAGTTTACCGCAGCCCTGGAAGGCAAGAGGCAACTGAAGGAACACGAATGGGTTTTAGTCAGTAAAAGTCTGACATTTCCTCTCCCTCCAATTAGAGCGGGAGTTAATAATATAATATTCCACAACTATCACACAACGCCATCTCGTCCCAAGCTAAGCAGAGCTTGTGTTATGAGTACTAGACAACTGATAAACATACTCATATACATTACTAAATACATACATATATAGATACATTACACCCAGACACAGAACAAATGATCGTGCTCATCACACAAACATTTGTCCTGGGTGGGAATCGAACCCACGACCTTCGGCATAGTAGTCAGGTTCACTAACCAATAGACCAACAGGCCAGTCAAGGTGTTGATGATTTCCCATAAAAAGGCTGTGTGTGTGCTCAGCGCCTAATGTAGGGCGCAGTGTGACTGTTTTGACCATCAGTCATTATACATACATGACAAAGCAAAATGTGTCTAGTACGCCACGGTCATGACTACATGACAGACTATAAGTAGTATATTTAATGAATGTTATAGGGAAGTATTGTTTTTTTTTGTTTTTGTTTTGCAAGCTTGCTAATGCGTTTTCAATCTGAATACATTATTTTCGTTGCCATTTAAATATCGCACTAGAAAATAAATGTTTCAACGGAGATCTATTTCATTTTACGTGACCCGACATAAAATATATTGAAAAAAAAAACATCACAATAACATAACATAGCATCATTAATAATTCGTTTAAAAAAAAAAACATTTTTTTTAATACTAATTTCTAAAACATAAAATAATTAATTACTAAAAATAATAGGAAATTAGTAAATTAATCACAATTTTGAGAGCCATACATTTCAAATTAACCGTAACCAATTTTTTTTTTTATGTGCGCATTTTTTTTTTACTTTTTAATGTTTAACCGCTTCCGTCGGATTAGTCCGACAAGTGTTTTCGTGTCCTATTCGCCAGGGTCGTGTGTTAGCGATTGAGTTCTCCATCTCGTTTAGCTCTTCAATCTCCATAGGTGAAAGACGAGCTGACGAGATGGAGTATTTGGTCGTGATGTACGACGCTGGTGGAATAAACGCGAGTTTGTCGGATATCTCCGACGTATGCGGTTAAAACGTTAATACTTTCCGTATCTTACATTATCAAGAAAAGTTATACTGAATAATAATATTTTAATGATTATATTGTATTATATTTGACTGGCCTGTTGGTCTAGTGGTTAGTGGCCCTTACTGCTATGCCGGAAGTCGTGGGTTCGATTCCCACCCAGGACAAATGTTTGTGTGATGAGCACGATCATTTGTTCTGTATCTGGGTGTAATTTATCTATTACAAGCTGACCCGGCGAGCTTTCTACCGCCTAATAGTAAGGATAACGCCATCTACTGGCATTACCAAAACAGCATAATTCATTTTATAATGACATTTTAATTAGAGATGGCGTTGTATTCGGATTTTGTTTTTTCGTGATTTTTCTCCATTTTTTCTCACCGTTTAAACCTTACCTTGACTAAATCGAATATTTCAAGACCAAAATTAGCCATCGGTCCAGCCGTTTTTGAGTTTTAACGAGACTAATTTCGAGATTCGTGGCACGACATCAACTTGTCAACAACATCAACAAGTCGTTCGTGATACCGAGTTCCAACCCACCATCTGCAGATCTTTTTGAGAGAGGACTTTTGGCCGAAAGGTATCGTGTATCGACGTTTCCGAGGACGGCTACGCGACACCACGCAGCGGAACACGACGGCCATGTTACGTGTATAATTACAATTGTTTGTTTCTGATATTTTTAATATGTATTAGTTTATTATGTATTTTGTAAGATTGTAATATTATGTACTGGCTTCTACTAGCAGTTTCACCCGCGTAAAAGTAGATTTCTCCATACAAACTTCCAACCCCCGTTTTACCTCCTTAGGGGTGGAGTATCGTAAAATCCGTTCTTAGCGGATGTCTACACCCTATAAGGAATCTACCTGCCAAATTTTAAGTTTGTATGTGTTATAGTTTCTGAGATTTCGTAACTAATCAGTGAGTGGTATTTCGCTTTTATTTATGTAACCACTAACCACTAGACCAACAGTTTAGTCGAATTCTTACATCGAGTGTTTACAATACATCGATGTATATTGTCCATCCCTAGGGAGCGTACAAGTATTACGTAACGCAATTTTTGAAGATTTTAGACCCTCCCTCCCCACCATGTAACGCACCGTATCGTTTTTCTGTACCCCCCCCCCTCCCCCTCCCTAAACGTTACGTAACATTTAAGTGACCATTAAAGTCACAATTATGTTGAACAAAGAAAAACAAACAATCGAGGGATTCCCCGTAAAACATAAACGAAAAGGGTAGGAGAGTTGGAAGATTCTAATTCCCTAGCTCCGAGTTGGAAGATTCTAATTCCCTAGCTTTTTTATTAAAATAAAAAATGTTACGTAACGCATTGTTTAAATACTCCCCCTCCCGCCCTTGTAACGCATTGTAACGTTTTACAAGACCCCCCCTCCCCCCAAATTGCGTTACGTAATACTTGAATGCTCCCCTATTCTCTGACTGAATTTGTTACGTATCTGGTTTTTAGCGCCTATCCGTACATACACAAAGAGTATAAAGGAATAAAATCTTACTACGATAAAAGCGCTAATATGAGATCGATACATATATAGACTGACTGGTAATTAGTGACCGATACTTAAACACGTGATTGTCCTTATGATTACAAACAACTTTCCCAGAGAAACTTTTTTATATACTTATTAGTTTTATAACAATAACAAAACAGCTGTTTGAAATTCGCGCGCGCTTGGGAAAGGGCAATGTACTAGTAGTAGAGTGCGTCACAAGTCACGTTCCCCTCATCCCCCGCTCCCTTTGCCGTAGAGTAGTGACGTAGGTAATAATAGTCGCAGGCGCGCGCAAGCGAATTTCAAACAGGTGATTTGAAATTTTGAAATTGTCATAAAACTAATGAGTGTAAAAAAAAGTTTCTTTGGGAAAATTGTTTGTGGTCATGAGTACAATCACGTGTTTAAGTATCGGTCACTAATTACCAGTCACCCTTTAAAGGGTACAATAACATGATATTTAGATTATTAAGATTTTTTTTTCTATTTTATTTAGTTAAATTTCCTTTAAGAATGTATTTAAAGGATATACTTTAATTTGTTAAAACCGCCAACGTCGGAGATATCCGACAAACACTCGGTTTTATACCGCCAGGGTCGCACATCCACGACCATCCACTCCATCTCGTCGGCTCTTCTGTCACCTATGGGGATTGAAGAGCTAAACGAGATGGAGTACCCAGTCGCAATCAGACGACCCTGGCGAATAGGACACGAAAACACTCGTCAGAAAAATCCGACGCAAGCGGTAAAAGGCTTAATTTACTAAAAGTCAACGTAGTGCTGTAAAATTCACTTCAAATTCACCTCACACACAATATCAGACAGTCGCCTCCTTCTGCGAAGCAGTAATGCTGGCAAAGGAGGCGTCCGCACGCGCAACGGAACGGCCCTCACGCCCCAGCCGCCGGGATCCCGATTTCCAGCCACGTTATTTACGTACGCACAATATCTTTTAGAATTAAGAACAAAAACAGTTGAAATCAATTCAGGAGCCGATTCTGAATATACTTCAGGACACGCGTTTATTATAATACATGTTGGTAAATACTCGTAAAATGTTTTTTTCTTGCAGATTCATCAGATTCTCTGAAAATCTGGTTGAGTACTATTAGACATCGCTGCTCACGCTTTACACGTGGTATTAAAGTCGTCATATATACCCTCCACCTACTGTCGCTGACGGAGGGCCGTGTGCGGGCGCGGCACGGCCGACGTGTGCGGGCGTGCGAGGCGTGTGGAGGGGCGGCTGCTCACGGAGCCGTACGACAAGTAGCGGTCCGACAGGTCTGGAGGTTCCATCTGCAAAAAAACGTCGATTATAGCTCAAACATAATATTGTGTAAATATGTCTATTAACTGCTCCACGTTCTAGAGCAGTGGTGGACTTACAAGTTGTAGGTCGCAAGTTCAAACCCAGCCAGGCGAATTACTTTGTGTAATTTATTTCATCACCACTGCTCTCAAAACTGTGAAGGAAAACATCGTGAGGAAACCGGCATTTCCAAACCAAAGATTCGAAGACATGTGACATCCACCAACCCGCACTAGGCCCACGGCCTACTCCCTCTCCTAGAGAGAAGGCCAAAGTCCCAACAGTGGGAACATTATAAGGCCGACTATGCTGTGCTAACTGCTCCACATTTGTTGTCATATATAATTTTTTTTTTTCTAACACATTGCTTTTGCAATATTTTATATTATTAGACCCCAATCACCATACATTTGTTAGTAATTTATTTTGTTAACATCTCATTTACTGATAGTTATAATTATTTATTTTTCTTGTTTTTTCTAAATACTCCGCGAATTCTTAAATTACTTCCTATTACGACTCACTTTTTATTATGATTATTTTTACAGTACTTTTTAGTACAATATTGACCGGTCTACACTGTCCTTACATAATATCTACTTCTACTGTAATATGGAAGTATTGTAAGAACAACATTTTTTTTTTAAAAGAGTAACCATGGAGTTTCTTGCCGGTTCTTCTCCATAGTAACATCTTACATTGGCATGCCCAAATTATATTGTCCCGTGCCACCACGGCCACGCGAGCCATTGGTTCGCCATCCCTGTTCTAATTTACACTAGAACAGGCATGACATTTTTCAACCCCTTTTCCCCTATATTATTACTAATGTATAAAAGGAGAAACTGACTGTCTGACATATCAACGCACAGCCGAAACTATAGGGCCTAGAAGCGTGAAATTTTGCACAAGGCTTCCTTTTATGACGTAGGCGAGCACTAAGAGAGGATTTTACAAAATTCACCCCATAAAGGGATGAAAAGGGGGTCTAAAGTTAGTGTGGAGAAAACTATTTTCACGCGGGCGAAGCCGCGGGCAGAAGCTAGTTACTAATATAGGAGAAAAGGGGTAGAAAAATCTTCAAGGTCATCTGCTAACAGGAGCCCCTTAAAGAACTTAGTATCCAAGCCAAAAACTTTAACAAAAAGAAAAGTTCGGCGACGTAGTTGGACTACGTCGCCGTCTTCGGCGCAGTACGTACGTGTTTAGTGTGCGTGTGCGGCGTCGCGTTGTGATGCGGCGCGCTCATGTTGTTGCCGGTGTACGCGACGCACTTCACTTGCCACTCGCCCAGCTGCTCGTTCCAGTGCACGTACTGTTCTATCAGGGCCTGCAAGTAACAAAATTAAAAAAAATATAACCGAAAAAAAATAGTGTAGGAGATGGCCGCAACGGTGAGGGAACAGATAACCAGCCGCTGCGACAGGCGACGGCCTGGACATCGGTAGGCGCAGGGCGATCCGCGCTCACCGTAGGCTTGCAGACGACGAGTAATGGGTAGCTCGCCGTCTAGTCGAGAACCGAGCCCCAGTCGTCTAAGGTGCTTAGTCCACGCGCGCAATAAGATGTCAGAAAAACTAAGAAACCATTATTAGGTTTCATACTTCTGCAATTTTTTTTTTCAGTTATCTGTGAATGCACTTCAGAATATCTTAAAATGTTATAGATGGCTCCTAGGAATGGTTACCTGTAACTACGGTTAAGGTTACCTGCCCTTTTTTTTTCGTTGCGAAAATCAACCAATGACATCCTTCGCTCTTGGGCGGAGCGTGAAGGTGTGTCAGACTTTTACTGACTAAAAACCCACTCCTGTTTCTTCGTTGCCTTTCATACCAGGGCCGAGTCTTCCTTTCAGAAGCAGACCCTTGGCCCCAGAGGCTTCGACCCTGCTGGGCCCCTACGGTTGCCGACATCTCCTTGAGGCGCGCGTGAAACACTACGCGCCGTCGAAAGGCCCTTACTGAATGCCTATCTTAAGGAGATAGGCGTTCTTGACGCAGTGTTGGAAGGCCCCCTACAAGGTGGACCGATGACCTGGTGAATCCGTTGGATGCGAGACGCACAGGACCGTTCGTGGTGGCGACATTTGGGGGAGGCCTATGTCCAGCAGTGGACGTCTATCGAATGATATGATAATGATGATGATGAAAGCGCCTCAAGTGTCAAGGTATTTTGAACCTACTGTTTATGAACATAAGGTGTTCAGCTGACATTTCGAGCATTTGCTCTTATAAAACTATGCAGTACTATGTGACATTTAAGAAGTTAAAAGCTGGATCTCCCTTTTAAGCGTCCTCACACTGTCTACGCTACCCTTCACTTCCCTCAGGTATCAGCCAGCTCTGCTATCGCCAAACCTCCGTTTTTAGGGTTCCGTACACACAGGGTAAAAACGTGACCCTTCCACCAGGGTGTATCTCATGAACCGTTACTGCTAGACAGTTGAAATTTTTATAGATGATGAATTTTTATTGTTGCTACTAAAACAACAACAACAAATAGTAAAAAAAGAATTAACTTAATGGTGTAAAAAAAAAGTTACGTAGATGAAAAATGATACGGAAACCTACGTGCGCGAGTTCGACTCGCATTTGGCCAGTTTTTTTTACGTAGATTAATCCTCGAACAACTATTTGTCAAATGATAAGTTTCTGTACATCATTTCAGCCGAAAGACATCCACCGTTGGACATAGCCCTCCTCCAAGCGTCTCCACAACGACCGATCCTGTGCGTCTCGCATCCACCGCACTCCCGCGACTCTCATCAGCTCGTCGGTCCACCTTGTGGGAGGCCGCGCCAACGCTGCGTTTTCCGGTGCGCGGTCGTCACTCCAGAACCTTTCGGCCCCATCGACCATCCGTTCTACGAGCAATGTGCCCTGCCCACTGCCACTTTAGTTTGGCGATTCTTTGGCGACTTTCTGTACACAGTAGACTAGCTACAACGTTGCCTACCTGGTACTCCTTAGGAATATACGAGTCCAGCACGAGGTCAGCGAGCTGGATCTCCCTCTTGAGCGCCCTCACGCTGTCCAGGATGCCCTCCATCTCCCTCTGCTGTTCCCGCTGCTGGTCGGCCAGCTCAGCCTTCGCAGAGTTCAACAGTTGGACAGCGCGTTTGAGCTTGCGGGTCTTAGCTGCGTTCTCTTCTTGGAGACTGGAGTAGCGCTCTTCTAGATCGAGACGTTCAGCCTGTGAAAGGATGGATAGGTTTTTTATGTGTTAAACAGATTATATTTTACACTGATTATTATATCATTTACTTTCATTGTGCGTACAAATAAAGAGCGGAATGTCCTACCGGAGTCTGTGTTTCCTGATAGCTATATCCTGGGGGTATTTTAGCCGAGTCTAAGTAGCTTTCTTCATACAAACTTTTGGATCTCCGTTACACCCCCTAAGGTGATGAATTTTGCAAAATTCTTTCCTACTTTTTTTTCCCACAACTATCACACAACGCCGTCTAGTCTCAAGCTAAGAAGAGCTTGTGTTATGAGTACTAGACAACTGGTAAACATACTTATATATTTCTAAATACATACATAGCATAATCAGCCTTTTAATGTTCCCACTGCTGGGACTCCGGCCTCCTCTCTCTAGGAGAGGGAAATACACACAGAACAAATTATTGTGCTCATCAAACAAACATTTGTCTTGGGTGGGAATCAATCCCATGACCTTCGGCATAGCAATCAAGGTCACTAACCACTAGTCACTAACCAACAGGCCAGTCATAAGTAAGTCAGGACTTTGCCTTATAAACCCATATATAATCGCCGAATCTAAATATTAATTATTATCGAACAGTCGTGTACCTCTTTCTTCTGCAGATCCTCCTGCAGCCTCAGCTCGTTGAGTCTCCTCAACTCGAGCTCCCTGGCCGCCTGCTCCAGAAGCTGTCTCTGCGCATCAGCCTTGTCGAGCAGGTTCTCTCCGCCCACCAGGACCTTGGACTCCAGGCGCTGGAGCTTGTCCTTCAGCTCTTCTTGTTGTTTCCTGGAAGAAAGGCATTTTTATTAAAGGCTAGCTGACCCGGCGAACTTTGTACCGCCTAACAGTCAATGAGGATCAATCACATAATAGCAAATCCGATTTTTACTAAGTACATCGTGTGTGTAATAATTTACTGAGCATAAAAAAAAAATATTAAAATCCATCAAGAAATGGTGCATTTATTAAAGTTTTTCTGAACGGCTACTTGGAAACGCGCGCTCTCGCTGGGCTGTTTACGGTGACGTCATCTGTCATAATCCGTGCGACGGACGGATTGATCGTATTCATTCGCCGGTGGAGACCGATCATGACAGATGACGTCACAGCGAGTCGCTTCATTCTCGGGCGCGTTTCAAGTTACACATAATTTTAATGTATAAAAGTTTTCTACATGGATTTAGTACATTTCACATGATGCCCGCACAACTAAGACTAAAGAAAAACAACATAACTCTGGCCTCCACACTAGGATACCCTGTGTCGTGAAGTCTAGTCTCTTCCGTAAGTTTAAAAAATGGGCAAGTGCGAGTCGGACTCGCGCGCAGAGGGTTTCGTACAAACTTACATAATATGTAAATAGTTCAATTCGCGAATGGAATCTGTTTTTTTTGTGACAACAACAAATTTACTGTTTTTCAGATTTATTCCTATACTTGTGCTTTGAGATCTTGCTTCATGCCAAATTTCAGGACTCTAGATCAACGGGAAGTACCCTATGAATTTTGATTCCCTTGAGAGTGTCGAATCTATTCTAATCTTTGGTTAACTCAGAAGTTTGATTTTTTCACAGCTTCAAGGGACTGCAGACCTGAGTACATGGTCCTCGAGATAAAGGGTCTTGACAGACAAACAGACAGACGAACTACAAAGTGATTCTATAAGGGTTCCGTTTTTTCATTATGAGAAACGGAACCCTAAAAAGGTTACCGTACTGATTTCCTCCTATTACTCTAAATACGATAATAAACTCACTTGGTCCTCTGCAGTTCCGCCTTCTTCTCCTCGAGGACCTTGCGCGCCAGATGAGCCTTCTCCCGACTCAGCTTCTCCTGAACCAATACGAAAACACTATAGATTTTGTGACATGATGAAATCTATATTGTACCTATATTATGTTGTGATTGTGTATTAGATCTGGCATCTTAGAATTGAGGGTAAAATCTACAAGTCCATGATAAGACCTGTCATACTGTATTGATCAGAATGTTGGGCTGTGAAAAAGACGGATGAAAAAAGATTGCATGTAGCGGAGATGAGAATGTTGAGATGGATGTGTGGAGTGACGAGAATGGAAAAAGTGAGAAATGAGTATATTAGAGGAAATTTGAAAGTGGCGCCAGTGACTGAAAAGTTGAAGGGGAATCGTTTGTCTTGGTATGGTCATGTGAAGAGGAGGGATGAAACGCACGATACTTACATACTGTTATGAGTATACATGTGGATGGGTGGAGAGGGAGAGGGAGGCCAAAGAAAAGACGGATGGATTGTGTAAACAGTGATATAAAAGAAAAAAGAAGTTAGTGATAGCATGACGAAAAAAGAATGGAAGAAAAAAAACATGCAAATAAGATGGGACAAGGGCAGGAAGATGATGATAATCTTAGAATTGATCAATTCATGAAATGGCCAAGTAAAACTGGCCAGATCGTTTAAACGTTAACGTTTGATGATATGTGAATCCTCGTTAGGCCATATCATAGATGTAGGATTTCTATGATAATAAAAGGTCTAAAGAAAGTTGGCCAAACGAGGATTGAAATATCATCAAACTTTAACGTTTAAAACGATCTGGCCAGTTTTACTTGATAAACATAAAAATCATCATCATCATAAATGGTCTGGCCACGAAATATATAAAAATCAATCGATGTTCGTTAGTCTGGTCTCGCTAAAACTTAATAAACCCAATATCGTTTACCAGAGCAATAGAATCCAGGACCTCGTCCTCAGAAGGCAAGTTTGCAACCACCAAGCCTAACCCTTTAATCGCTTGCGTTGGATTGGTTCAATGAGTGTTTTCGTGTCCTATACGCCAGGGTCGTCTATTTGCGACTGAGTACTCTTTCTCGTTTAGCTCTTCAATCCCCATAGGTGACAGAAGAGCTGATGAGATGAAGTATTTGGTCGTGGATGTGTGACCCTGGTGGAGTAAACGCGAGTGTTTGCCGGATATATCCCACGTTGGTGGTTAAAAAGTTAACTCGTGATTTCGTAAAATAATAACTTCTGTTACCTTTTCCTCTCTTCTTAGCTTCCTTCTCATCTTCTTCTCCACTGGATCGAGTGCATCCGACTCCGGCTCTGTGAGCGTGTCGTCTGATAGTTCCTCTTCAGATAGCTCTTCTTCTTCACCTTCTTCTTCAACCTCTTCTGTGTAGCATAAATTACATTAAGGGGATGCAACTCGACATACATATTCACTGTTTTTCATACAACCGCTCTTACGCGATTATGACGTTATTACACATTTTTTATTAGATATTTTGGAAACACAGTATTTTATTATCTAGGCTTCTATTGAAATCCATTTATAAATTTGTATAAAACTAATCCAGTAAAAACCTCTGAAAATCTGCTATTTTGCATAAAATATAACACTTCATTATGTACTCAAAAATTAAAAAGTCAAAAAAGTATAACAATAGAAGCCTTACAAATTTAATCAAGATTCTGAATGACGACAATTTATTTCAAAAACTTTTAAGGGTTTTAAAAAAACACGTATTTCCTGGAACATGGCATGTAAGCTGTGAGGAAGTGTACACCAAGCGTATAATAACGGATACGCGTCTATGAAGCTATGCGTCCGTGGACAGAAGGCCTAACTGCACAAAAAATGCATAACGAAAATTGCCTAAAACTGAGTTACAATGTTATTCCTTTCATGTGTCGTGATATAGAATGGAGTTCTTATGGAGTTTGCGTTAGCGGGATTTTTTCGAGGGAAGTTCTTTCTGGGCTTAATTATTCGCAAATTGATGTTTACAAATAAATTATTCTGATTCTGATTCCTAGTAGATATTGTAATGTAAAATTGATGTAAGGCTGTCTTGATACATCTGCTGTCAAACACTACAAAAACATCAGAATGTGTACATTGTAATGGTTTTTTTATGAGTAGCCTCTCGCATGTCAACCTAGGAGATTGTCGGCTGCTTAATCGGACTTGCCTGTGGCGGCCTTAATTCAAGAATCAAAGCCTCCAGCCAGGGCTTACTTAACTTAAAAACTAAGGGACCACACGCTAAGGACACCCCCTGTAGGGTACGGACCTCGGCTTAGGGCGTCGCTGGGGAAGGGCAGCAAGGGACAGGCTGAATCGAACAAAAGCAAATTAACGGCGAATTTTAAACTACAGTCTCAGCTTCGCGGGCTGGCTCGAGCAAGGGACGGGGACATTGTAATGGTAAACTAATTAACTATTTATACGAAGACATGGCTTAAAGGAGTTAGTAGCCAAGTAAGAAAATGTAACAAAAAAAAATGGAGTTCTTACCATTAGTACATTCGTCCAATTGTTTCTTGAGCTGATCAATCTCTTGTTGGAATCTGTAAAAATAGAAAAATCGTTGTAGTTGCTATTTAGTTTCTGTTGTCTAGGCCCAGCAGTTTTGGCTGAGCGTTGATATGTCAGTCAGTCAGTTTCTTCTTATACACCACTAATTGTTAATTAGTACAAATACTTTAAAAAAAAGGTCTTGTTATTATTTAAGTAGTCTCAATAAATAATATTCATAAACAGTAAAGTTATTAGCGTTTGTTTATATCCCAAAATGTCACTCAATTTATGGAAATATTGTACAGGAAGATTATGAATGGCGATGAAAATGGAAAAAACACTGCGCGTAGTATTTTCTAGTAGCAATTGTTATCGTATTTCCTCTTTATTTATTCATTGTTTTTATTTTTTTTTATTTTCCTATTTTTTTTATTTATCTATCTTATTCAAATCTATTAGCACATAATACCGTGCCGACGTCTTTATGTCGATACCGTCACCGGCCCACGCTGAAAACCAGCGCCGTAGACTCATCGCGTTTTGTGTGTGGTCACGGCATTATGCTGAGCGTTCGGCCGTTTTGTGCGGGCGTGGCGCATATTTCTTTCACATAATATACTTATAATTTGTTAGTTCCAAATTTACGCCTTATTCCACCAAATAAAATGTTTTTCTTTCTTTCTTTAATTATGAATATACCAATTATGACAAATTTTCGTGGACAATTTTGGGATATCGTTTTTTTTTTGATAACACAAGTATGATCAGTACAGAGAACCCCATTCTTTTGTACTAATTAAAAAATAGTGGTATATATACAAAGGTAAATGTACCTAGTGAGCAGTGCGTCTCCCGGCTCGCTGTTGACGTGCGTCTTGTTCTCGATATTCTTGGCGCGGTTCGCGTAGCGCAGCGTGCTGATCGTCTCCACGTAGTTCGTGTCCGCTGGCCCGATCGTTGCTATCTGTTGGACGAATCGATTGTTAAATTAAAACAGAATAATGTGCATCAAAAATCTTATACTTCACTAAAAATATTAATTGTAAACCAAATATTACTGGATTTTTTACAATTATTAAGGGACCTGATTGTGGTAACAGTTAAATAGACTTTATTTACGGAATCGAATTCCATTTACTTTCCTTTCGCCAACCACATAATATAAAGAAACTCCAACACAAACTCACCTGAGTTCTTTCAGAGGTCCTTCGAGCCGGATGTATCAAGAGAGATATACACGGTGTCTTTGACATCGACGCACAAACGAATACTACAGATCCAGATCCAGTTAAAAATTAGGAAAAAGCCGACGAAAAATTCCACCACTGGGAGGTCCAGAATCACGTACTGGATCCGTGGTATTCCTTTGTGCGTCGACGTCAAAGAAACCCTGTATATACAGTGGATTTTTGCAATCCTACCTCTATAACGTACTACAACCGTATTACTAGTCATCATCATCATCACTGCAGCCAAAAGACGTCCACTGTTGGACATAGGCCTCCTCCAAGTGTCGCCACCATGAACGGTCCCTTGCATCTCGCATCCATAGGATTCCCGCAACCCTTAACAGGTCATCGGTCCACCTTGTAGGAGGCCTTCTAACGCTATGTCTTCCGGTACGTGGTCGGCATTCCAGAACCTTTCGGCCCCTACGGCCATCCGTTCTGCGAGCAATGTGCCTTGACCATTGCCACTTAAGTTTGGCGATTCTTCGTGCTATGTGTACGACTTTCGGCTGAAATGATGATGAATAATGAACCAAGGTGACCTTGGTTTATGTGTTTGGTTTGTGTTGCGGCTACATGGATGTAAACCACGCGCGAACACGTTCGGTGGTTGGGAAAACGCGCCTCCCTACCAAGGGCGTTCAAGGTCATGGATTACAACTGCTGTCTACACGGATTTAAACTAGAAAGGTCACCTTGGTTGGGAAGTTGGTTTGCAAAAGTCTGGTCACCCCTTTAGAAACATGTTTAACAAAAATTTTAAGTATGGAAGAAGCTTAGATCTCCTATCACAGGGAATCCTAGTGTGAGTTCCAGGAAACCATCTAAATGAATTTTCTGGAATAATAAATTATTTTTATTCCATCGCTGTTAACAGTCACTACTTACCATGACAGTCTTGGAGTTGCCTCCAAGCGAGTCCTGCAGCAGCCTGGTGAGCTTGGAGTTTCTGTACGGGATGTGAGTAGACTTGCCGTCGACCAGCGCTGAGATCACGTTGCCCAGCACTGAGAGGGACTGGTTGATTTTTGTAGCTTCCTTGAGACGGGTGCCTGTTGCTTGTGTCTTGCTTTGGCGTTCTGAACCCTGTGAGGAGAAGATAGAGGTGAGATTTATTTATCTACGAGTATATATATAAAAGGAGAAACTGACTGACTGCCATATCAACGCACAGACGAAACTACTGGGACTAGGAGCGTGAAAATTTGCACAAAGGTTCCTTTTATGACGCAGGCGAGCACTAAGAGAGGATTTTTCAAGATTCACCCCCTAATGGGATGAAATGGGGGTCCAAAGTTTGTATGGAAAAACCTACA
Organism: Mythimna pallens; assembly: GCA_961205895.1. NCBI lineage: Eukaryota > Metazoa > Arthropoda > Insecta > Lepidoptera > Noctuidae > Mythimna > Mythimna pallens. The sequence continues at coordinate 4,637,355 of OY540854.1, read as the reverse complement.
TTTACGCGAGTGAAGCCGCGGGCAGAAGCTAGTAAATAATAAGAGGAGAAACTGACTGACTGCCATTTGATATGGCAGTCAGTCGCACAGACGAAACTACTGGGACTAAGAACGTGAAATTACGCACTAGGTTTTCTTTTATGATATAGGCGACACTAAGAGAGGATTTTCTAAAATTCACCCCCAAAGGGGATGGAAACGGGGGTTTGTATGAAGTAATCTACTTTTACGCGGCCGATGCCGTTGGCAGAAGCTAGTTGGTTTATATGAATAAAAATTTCTTAACTATAATTTTGTAGGATTCATGATTAGGCCTGCCTTTAGAATTTGCTTCAGGAAATGAGAATTGGGTAGTTACCTCATTAAAAATCATAGTATAAATAATCTTTCAATGTTCCTACTGCTGGGACTCAGGCCTACTCGCTAGGAGAAGGTATGGTCCGTAATCCACGCGGGCACAGTGCGGGTTGGTGGATGTCACATGTCTTCGAATTTTTGGTTCTAGGACATGCCGGTTTCCTCACGAAGTTTTCCTTTACCGTTTTGAGAGCAGTGGTTATGAAATAAATTACACAAAGTAATGCGCTTGGCTGGGTTTGAATTCGGAACCTACAACTCGTAAGTCGGGGCCGTTACATCTCGGCCACCACTGATCTACCTCATTATTTTTTAATAATATGGTTGAAAAAGTATCTTCATGCAAAATCGCGAATAGGGAGAATTTTTCAAATCTGTCAAAATTAAATAAGTTAGAAACTTTTCGTACTTGGTGGAAGGGGAAATTGTCAAGTATCAGAAAAAGGATGCACATACTAACATATGACGTCACTGCCATTAGGTTACACGCGTACAAAAGAGACAGCGAGATGTTCATGTGAACTGCTTGCTTGTTTGCTTATCAAAAAGAAGGACGGCGAGCAATTGGTGGCTCGCCGTCCGACCGTTCGGTAACCGTCCAGACCGAGCCCAAGTCGTCGACGGCGCGTACTGTTCCACGCACGCCTCAGGGAGATGTCAGCAAATCGTAGGGGCCCAGCAGGGTCGAAGCCTACTGGGGCCACGGGTAGTGTGAAAGTGAAACCCGGAGCCCTGGGACGAAGGCAAAGAAGGAACAGGAGTGGGTTTTTAGTCAGTAAAAGTCTGTCACTATCTCACGCTCCGCCCAAGAACGGGATTTGTCATTAGATGATTTTCCCACCTTAAAAAAACCGCCAAGTCAATAAGGTGCAGTTTACCCATCTTAACTTGCATCATGCTTTCTCTGCCTGGGTTTTTGTTTTTAGTTGGGAAATCATCCAATGACTTCTCGCGCTCTTGGGCGGGGCGAGAGGGCGTGTCAGACTTTTACTGATAAAACCAACTCCTGTTCCTTCTTTGCCTTCGTTCTTGTACCCTGGGGTACATTTTCGCACAACCCATGGCACCAGTAGGCTTCGACCCTGCTGGCCCCTACGGTTTCCTGACACCTCTTTGAGGAGCGCATGGAACATTACGCGCCATCCACGAATCGAGCTCGGCTGTCTCTACCTGGGTTATGTTGCTAGTTAACTGCCACACAAAAATGAACCATATCGCCAAATATTTGCAACTTAAAAAGGAACCTTACCGCCAAATCAACAAGGTGCAGTTTCCCCATCTTGACATGCATCTTATTGTCACTGCCTCGCTTGCTCGACTCCACCGTGATGGAGAAGATCGCGTGAGATCGGGAGCTCTCGGTGTTCATCGCTGTGGCTCCGATGTGTCTGTTCTTGTTGCCGACTGCCATGATCTTTTCTAGTTCATCAGCATTGTGAACGACGTACCCTGGTGAGTAAATATTACGAGTATGTTTGGTAAAGGGGGCAGATAGAGGTCAAAAAGTGGTCAGTAACTCGAGTGAATAGGTTACTTCTAGGGGACCATTCATTTACTACGTAAGACGATTTTTACTTATTTTTGACCCCCGCCCTCCCCTAAATAAGAAAAAATAAAACTAGGTCGACCCCTCCCCCCTGTTCAATATTTATTATGTAAAATCTAAAGGAAAAAATGAATATACGTTTGTTTGGTTTTGATATTTATTTTCAAAATTAACAATTTCTTTTTTAATTTAGTAGTATTTTTTTTTCCTCTCTTTGGAATGCGCTCCTGCTGAACACGAGGACTGCGTCCAGTCGGTTCACTTTTTTAAGGTGAAGGCACGTGAACACATTCGCAGGAATTTGGTGTAATCATCACAGCGTTGATTTGTTGGATTCGTTTCTAATAACTACATTGTTAATTTGTATGTATCAAGCATATATTTCGTTTATTTATTATCTTATCACATAAATTACATTTTTAAATATTTTAGTAAAAATAAAAAAAATAAAACATTTAAAAATATAAAAAATAGTGTCCCACCGGTATCGGGAACAGGGTCCAAGCTACCGGCGGTCAGGGCTCCAGAGAAAGGAACCTCCTAACAATACGAGCCGTGTCCAGGAGTACCGCTTTCTGGATCAAGCCCTTGATCCAGCCGCCTAACGCGAGCCTCCTAAGGTGTTGGTCGAGGCTCTTGGCTATTAAGCCATTGGCTGACACGACTATCGGTACAATGATCGCAGAGTCTACATCCCACATGTCGACAACCTCGCGAGCCAAATCAATATACTTGATTTGTTTGTCTTTCTCGGCTTTCACGAGGTTCTCGTCATGCGGAACGGATATGTCAACAATCATTGTACGCCTCTCTCTTCGGTCCACCACCACTATATCTGGCTTATTGGCTACAATAGGCCTGTCAGTGATGATGGACCGATCCCAGTACAGCGTGATATCGCCATTATCGAGAACTGGGTCGGGCACATACCTGTAGTATGGCACCTCCGATTCCACAAGAAAGTACTTCAGAGCAAGTTGCTGATGGATAATCCTGGCTACAAGGTTGTGTCTATGCAAATATTCACCGTTAGCTAGACGAGAACAACCAGAGATAATGTGGCGGATTGATTCACCCGGTCGGTGACATGCCCGACAAATGTCAACCGTGCCGTCCTTTACAATAAATCTCCGGTAGTTATTCGTCATGATAACTTCGTCCATAATTGCACAGACAAAACCTTCGGTTTCCCCAAAGAGGTCACCTACGCGCAGCCAGGCTACGGACGCTAGTTGATCTACATCGGGCTCATGAAGGGCCCGGAAAAAGCGTCCGTGGAGTTCCTTACTCTGCCATACCTTCCTAAGGTATGGCAGAGTAAGGAACATAAGTAACAGAGTAAGCATATATTTATTATTGTATTTCTTTACCATTAAGCTGCACCTACCATGTTATGTCTCTGCACCGCCCTAAGGTCGACTGGTAGAAAATGCCTAAAGCACTATGTCAGCCTTTGTCAATAAAAAAATTTTTAGGAACATTGTTTACAAGTATGTCATTTACGCAAACAAGTAACACCTAGTTAACAAGCGGGGAGGCGCAGTGACGTTGCCATAGAAAATTAGAAATAGTTACCTATACGCATCCGAGCGCACATCGGCATCGGCGTTTACCCGCACTTTTTCAAATCTAAACTTTGATTTATTAACTTAAGTATATCAGACATGGTCCCCCCCCTTAAATTGTCTTACATAATAAATGAATGGCCCCTAGGCAAGCGTGCTCCATCGTCGGCCACATCATCGCTTACCATCGGATGAGATAGTGGTCAAACGTGAGCCTCTCATTTTTCTTCTCATTTTATAGACTTATATTTGTACAACATGTAAACTGGAATAATGCACATTTTTCCCTACTAGCTTGATGTTGGGTTAAAGTCTGACCTGATCCAGCTGAAATCTCGTGTTTTACATGGACAACAAGTCTGCTATTTTTATAAATTCGTCATTTCAACACGATCCCATTGTCATTTTGCTAAAAGTTCGTAATCTGCTAATTCATAATGATCGATCATTGCTCTGTCGAAAGTCTGGTCATAGTAGTGTTGTGGTAGAATGACAATATCGAGCTGTCTCGTAACAAGTTCTAATGGTAAGTCACTGATCAAAGGAACTGTCAAAATTTTTGCAGACTACCGCATACGTCAGACATTCATTTGTCATTATGTACGAGATTACTATTCTATGCCATTTCTTTCAATGGAGTGTCAGTGGTTGATCATTGGAAAGTCATAATAACGCCATTATATTAGTAGATTACCAAACTTGTAAAAACAACAATTATGAAATCAATGATAGACCATTCTGACACTATTGTAATAGCAGACTTTGACCTCCAATTCCAATCATCCAATTACATCCGCCGCTCTTGGGCGGATCGTGAGGTTGTGTCAGACTTTTACTGACTAAAAATCCTTCGTTTACTTTCGTACCAGGGCCAAGTCTTCCTTTCAGAAGCAAACTCTTGGCCCCAGTAGGCTTCGACTCTGCTGGGCCCCTACGAACACGATACTCCTTGTCTACGAATGGTAACCGGGACCAACGGCTTTAATGTGCACCCTTATACACCCTAATCTACACTGATATTATAAAGAGGTAAAGTTTGTTTTATTGTTAACTTTCAGAGATTACCTCCTATAATCTCTGAAAGTTAGTTTAGTTTTTCAATACTCGAAAACCCGCTCTTATCCCACCGCTTTTGGGCACGCAATAGACTGTTTTCCGCACTAGTGCAGAAAAGTGCGCGTGCTCTCCACCGCTACAATGTTATTACATTTATCTTATCAGTCTGGGCTCGCGTCGACGCCTACGAGTCGCCGTCAACCCCCTTTTATTAATTTCTTATTGAAAAAGTCGTTTGATACACGTGCAAATTTTTCACTGCACTCCTCAGCTCCATAATACACTCGCCTCCGGCTCGTGCGAATTCCGCCTCGGTCGCAATGACAAACTTTCAGCACTTGTATCAAAATGTACTATTTCACCAATAGACAGCTGCTTTATTCCTGAGTGACTTAGGCTATATTTTATGTACGCGGACAAAGCCGCGGGCAAGTGCTAGTTAGAAAATAAAGTTGCAATCATAATTCAAGTACTGAAATTATACTTGAATAATGCTTTTTTAAGAAATTTGATTTGTAGTTTGATGTGACCATACCTGTCAAGTCCTTGACGAACACGCCGATATCAGGTCGCTCCTTGACCTCAAGGCTCTGGTGAGGGTTGTTACCGAGGAGGTCGCGAACCTCTTCATTGTATATCTCCAAGTATGTCACGCATACTAAGAATCTGGTCAAAAATAAAGGACGGTAAGTTAGGAGGCTGTATTAAAACTTTAAGCGGGTTGAGAATTGAAATAGGAATTATTTATTTATTTAAACTTCATGTTACCAACCCGCACTGGGCCCGCGTGGTGGATTACGGCCCATTCCTTCTCCTAGAGAAGAGGCCCGAGTCCCAACAGTGGGAACATTATAAGGCCGACTTTTAGCCTTAGAAAGTGTTTAGATGTATGTGTCAATGTATCTTAGGGTAAGTACATTCTTTTGTTAACTTTTATGTTTAATAAAGATATTTGAAAATGAAATGAATCCTCGTTAGGCCATAAAATTGATGTAGGATTTCTATGATAATAAAAGGTCTAAAGAAAGTAGGCTTAACGTGGATTTGGGTACATATAATCAAACTTTAACGTTTAAAACAATCTGGCCAGTTTTACTTGGCCATTTCATGATGTGATCAATTTCTATGATCTGGCCACGACATTACATATACGTCGGTACTTGTTAATTTTTTATTCATTTATAAAAGTGAATTATTTCTGAGCTACCCTGCTAGTAAAAAAAGGCGAGAATTTAAAAGATCTAATACCAGTGCGAAGCTGGGGCGTCTCGCTAGTGTAAGTACAATTGCAAAGCACAATATCTAGGTCACCGGCGGGTCACCTCGACGACAAGACGACTGCGATCATCCATCGATCCGGAGAATAAAGGAGGAGGGGGGACGGTTACACTTTGTGCTATTTACAGCTAATACTTTTGCTATGTTGTTTATGCTTTTATATAATATCAACCAAAGAAAATGGATGCGCATATACTACTAATATTGGAAGTGGACTGTATTTTTGCGGATTAGCGTTTCTCAGATATGCACTTGACACCTTGCAGTAGATGGATCTTATTGGAGCCGTTTAGGATTAGGAAGCAGAGAACAGCTCAAACAGCTCGTATATGGGAGGGAACTGCACTAACCTTTTGAACTCGGGGATGATATGAAATAGCAGTTTTTTAAATCGGGCTACTTTGAACTGTGATATCTTTGTAATGACTTGGAAATTATAAGTTCAAATAATTTTTATATTAAAGGTTCATTCACGCCTGCCAATCTTTACATTAAAGCTGAGCAAATCTCAGGAAGTACTGGTTCGAGTTGAAAAAAATTTGTTTTAGATACCCCCCATTTATTGAAGAAGGCTATAAAATATATTTAATATAATATCACGCTGCCATGAATGGCAGTAGTAACCTTATAGGCGGGTGAAACCTAATTTAATCACCTAATGGTAAGCAATGATGCAGTCGTTGATGGTGAAGCGCACTAGTTTATTCACTAGAGCCTTGAAAACAATAACATTATAAACGGATGGAAACACCGCAGCAGTCAAATTGTTCCAGTCCTTCGATGTACGCCGTACAAATAACGAAGCGAAACGCTTAGTCCGCACCGTAGAGGTTCGGCGCCGTATGGTATGGTCTTAGATCGACGCAGATTCAAAGTTTTTTTGGATACAGGACCTACACTAATATAATAGAGAAAATTTTTATTTTTTATTTATAGGAGGTAATCTCAGAAAGTACTGCCCCCCTAGCCAAGTTACAATCGTATTGTTCACGCTAAACGCTCCGAGTAGGCCACGCCTCCAATTCCTTTGTTCAGACCACGTGACTGAACGTTGAGATGACGTCAGAACAAAGGAATCGGAGGCGTGGCCTACTCGAAGCGTTCAGCGCGAACGATACGATTGTAACTTGGCTAGGGGGGCTGGTCCGTTTGCGAAATTTTTCTGCTTTATTCCTGAGTGGCATAGGCCATATTTTACATAAAATAAAAAAAAAAAACGTGCTTCGGTCGATGTACACCCAAAGTGTGACATGCGGTACAGCAGGCATAATGAAGCCTACATGAAGTAACGCGAGCACGACGCTACCGCATCGGCAACAGAGTTTCATATTTTTTTATGTAAGCTTCATGCAGGCGTACACCAGGCGTATAATGACAAACACGCGTCTATAAAGCTACGCGTCCGTTTACAGTAGGCCTTATTTGATGCTAATCCATGAAGCTATGACTTGCATCCTTATCCATACCTCTGTCTTCATGAACTAGAAAGTCTGTCAGACAGAATATAAATTCTCATTTTTTCTTACACAGTGTCCTGCGTAGGCGATACAACGCGATCGCTAAGCGAAGCGGCGCGGACGGAACAAACATATTAATATTCTATTTTTTTTTTTAAATGCCTAATGACTTTTAACGCTCTAGAGCGGAGTGGGAGAGCGTGTCAGAAGTTTTTTTACTGACTAAAACCACTCTTATGTTCCTCATTTGGCTTTGCGTTCCAGAACCACGCGTTCCCCTTTCGGAATTAAAACTATGGCCCCAGTAGGCTTCGGCTCTGCTGGGCCCCTACGGACGTGGGAGTGGTGCGGCGATGAGCGAAGCAAAGCGGTAGCGATCAGTTGGTTTAGCGGCTAAAGCGGTAACTTCGCACGCACGTAGGACTAAACTCGCCGCGTTGAATTCGCGTGAACCGCATCTGATCGCCCACGTAGGACGCCGCTTTTATAGATTCTATCAACCAGCTACTTACTTCTCATCCTCCTTAGCCTTAGCGATATGGCTGAAGATATGCGCGAAGGAGTTCGGTATGATCCCCCTCAATTCCGGCGCAGTATTGCTGCCTGCCATAGTATAAGTCTTGCCAGTTCCAGTCTGTCCATACGCGAAGATCGTGCCGTTGTAGCCTTTCAGGACCTCTTCCACGATCGGCGACGCTGTCTGGACGTAGATGTCCATCTGCGAAGAAAAAAGGAAGTTTCTGGTAATGGTTGGAACTAAAATTCGTTGATCATAGAGTACGTTGGAAGGCCTTCCACAAGGTGAACCGATGATCTGGTGAGGGTCGCGGTTATACGATGGATGCGTGATGTACAGGACCGTCAGTAGTTCCAACGCTTGGGGGAGGCCTATGTCCAACAGTAGACGTTTTTCAGCTGAAATGATGATGATGATGATAAGAGCAACATGAAACCTCGGTGGCAATTCTTATAGACAGCTTTTTCAGTGTGGCACGCGAACCCCTTGGGGTTCGTCATTTGATGTTAGGGGGTACGCGACCAGCTGGACAGCTGACAAGCTCGTGCAACACGTATTAAGGTGCGGGTTTTGAACGACGAGCAATGGGTAGCTGGCTGTCCACCCGTCCGGTAAGGACCGAGAGACCACGCGTGCTTCAAAGAGATGTCAGCCAACCGTATGGGCCCAGCCGATGGCCGATGCCCTCTAGGGCAACGAAAAATGTCTAAAAAGTAAACCTATGGTCCTAGAACATTCAAACATAAGAATACACTTTAGTTATGTCAGGTTTTTAATTGGATCCGAAGCTAGCATCCCGCAAGGAATTTTTTGTACTTTGACTATCTATTTTTTATTTTGAACATACGATATAACAAGAACAATAAAAACACTTAACTAATTAAAATTACATAATATATACACAATAATATGGCGTCAAAAAATTCCTCCGCATCGCTGTCGACTGGAAGTGTGCCCAAAAGACTGGCGGCATTGCCACGTTGTATGGTAATGCTTAATCTCTGACCGAGGTAAAAGCCAGCCCTTTGGCCACGCCAAGTGTCAAACTTTAACTATTATTAATGGCATACATCTAAGGAGTGGAATTCGATGCTGGAATCTGTGTTTCCTGCCCCCCTAGCCAAGTTACAATCGTATCGTTCGCGCCAAGCGCTTCGAGTAGGCCATGCCTCCGATTCCTTTGTTCTGATGTCATCTCAACGCTCAGTCACGTGGTCAGAACAAAGGAATTGGAGGCGTGGCTTACTCGAGTCGTTCGGCGCGAACGAAACGATTGTAACTTGGCTAGGGGGGCTGATAGTTTCGTTTCGTTTCGTATTATGCTTCCCCTTGACATCAAAAAAACTTAAAGTAAATTTTCCTTTAAGTGTAAAATTCGGAACTACTACTTGAAGTCCTCTCAACCTTAGTTTGGTCTTCGACATAATTGTTATTTTTAAGTTCTCCTAATTATAATGTATTTATTCATTTATAATATTAGCGTATATAAGTATTTTATTATTGTAACTTAATTTAATGGTACTACATTCCACTTGATATTTATCTGTTATTTATTTATTGTGCACACCTACCACAGTGCTGTCTCTTTTAACCCAAAGGTTGACTGGTAGAGAATACCTTGTTGCATTAAGTCCGCCTATGTACCACTACTGTACATGAAATTTAAATAAATAAATAAATAATAGCCACAACTTAGGGGTCTTCAAGTCAACAGTGAATAGGTTACTCCTAGGCAACTGTGCTCCATCATCGACCACATTCATCGCTTACCGTCAGTTGAGGCAGTTGTCAAATATGGTACTATGGAACTAGTCTGATGATGGGGTCGGAGAGTGGCCATAGGAACTTTTAAGCGCAACAAGATAACCCTATCGTGTTTGTTTTTTTTTTAATGGTCTTGATGACGATTGGACGAGCTTGCTAGTTCTGAAAACATTAAATTGCGTGCCTAAAAGCAGTAGGGGGAGGGGGGGTAAGTAGCGGGTTTTTGAGTAAGTGTATTGAAAAATGTTTTCGATTGAAAACTTATTTTCATATTAAATGCGTAATAAGAACACGTCTAAGCGTGTGTTTCTGATACAGTTCCACCTCTCTTCAGGGCCTACCAGCTTCGTATTATGATATTTTAATGAGCAGAGCAACAAAAATAGATTACGTTGCTATTGACAGCACCCACGCCGGTCGTTACAACGTCTGAACCGGGTTACTGGGTCACGAGCTGAGGGGACAGAGGGGACCAACGCCCTACAGACAACTAATATGCGATAGTATGCGAGAATTAGGATTTTTTTCCTACTAATATTATAAACGCGAAAGTTTGTATGTAAAGATATAATATGGATGTTTGTTACCCTTTCATGCCAAAACGACTGAATGAATTTCGATGAAACTTGGTACACGAGTAGACCATGTTTTGGAATAGCACAAAGGATACTTTTTATCCCGGCATTAAGTTCTTCTGGGATAATTTTCTATTACCACGCGGGCAGAGCCGCCGGCAACTGCTAGTCATCAAATATAATCAATATTATAATGAAAGTTAATTAGTTATGTTCTAGTTTTTTAGGGTCCCGTACCTCAAAAGGAAAAAACGGAACCCTTATAGGATCACTTTGTTGTCCGTCTGTCTGTCTGTCTGTCTAGACCCTTTATCTTGGGAACGCGTAGAGGTATCGAGTTGAAATTAAAACCATATACTCAGGTCTGCGGTCCCTCGAAGCTGTGAAGAAATCAAACTACCAAGTTAATGAAAAAAAGATACAGCCGTTTATGTCGCAAACAACGTGTATTTCGACACTCAAAGGAATCAAAATTTATAGGGTACCTACTTCCCGTTGACCTAGAATCCTGAAATTAGCATAAAGCAATGTCTTTTAACAGGTATAGGAATAAATCTGAAAACAGTAAATTTGTTCCGGAAAAATCTTCGTAACTCGGTTATTGAACTTTTTTCATAGGTAAGTTTGTAAGGAACCCTCAGTGCGCGAGTCCGACTCGCACTTGCCCGGTTTTTTTGACTGACCGACATTTTGACGATTCAAAAGACGATGAAAGATGTACCTTGGTGGTGATTTGATACTGCTGTAATAACACATTTTTTTCTCTTTTATTTATTTAATTAAACTAACAAACAACAGTAAACATTACGCTATACGAATTACGGGATGCAAATTAAGAGTTAATAGCATTTAGTTGCAAAGTCTACATTCTTTGACGGCACTTCATGAATAACAGTCAGTCCAGTCAATGAGTACTTGGAAGACAAATTAATGTAAGGACATAATCATCTTAATTATTTTATTCAATCTAATTTAATTTTAATATTTATTATTTGGTTGATTTTATTAATGATGCTTTTGTACTGTATTTTATTTTGTATTTAATTATTATTTTTTAATTTGTTTTAATTATTTTTGAATGTTTTTTTAAGAATTATTTTTCCAATTCTTTAATACAATTGTAATGTGAATATTTGTACGCCGTTGACGGCAAGACATAGTGTTCATTTATATTGACATCACACTGTACTTTTTGTTTACCTCCCTATGTTCTACAAATAAAAATATCTGAATCTGAAAAACTTTTTTTTAATGTATTTAGTGGCACGGTTCTCCAACCAGGGTTCGCTATTCCTGCTATATACTATTCCAGGATAAGTCCTGGAATAACATATAGCCTGAAGTAGAAGATCACAGTCTATCCATGTGCCAAATTTCATCAAAATCCGTCTAACTAAACGAACATACCTGACATAATTAAACGCATCACATTCTAAATACAATTCTATTGAATTCCATGAATAAAAAAGAGAGGAAGAGAGCTAGGTGGTAAGCTCTCTTCCTCTCTCCTAACTTTGCTGTGCCCGAGAGGGTCCATATTGACCTATGAAAACTTTTCAACACCATCTATGTATACAGGATCGCAATAAAGTATTGAGTATTGAGCTGTTCCAGCGTGAAAAGCAACAAACATATAATGCGTTCCAAATAAGAATAGGATCGATTGCCATGTTGTGACGTCACGTCATACTATCAAATCGAAGAATTATTATGGTGAGTAAAACAAGAAATTTTTAAAATTTAATTTATTTATAAACTGTGAACGAAAAAAGTTTAATCAGAATCCAGTTCTTTAATTTTGTTCATTTCCGAGTTCTTACTTGCGATTTGACAGTATGACGTGACGTCACAACATGGCAATCAAACCTATTCTTATTTGGAACGCATTGTACCACGTACTTCGTTCGCTTTTATAATATAAGTGTGAGTACGTTTGTACTTGTGTACTTCGACTCATTGCCACACAGCTACACTGTGTACAAAGTACATGCATGTACTCGAAAACACGGAAACGACTAACTGATAATTATTTAGTAACACACTTCCTGAACTTAGTATAACATGCTATCTGTTTTAACAGTGCGATAACATAACTACACGCCTTCAACGTAAGGACCGGCAGAGTCCACATGAATTGGAGGAGAGTGGAATTCCCTGCTAGATTTTTTTTGGTTGGGAAAATCATCTAATGACATCCCACGCCCATGGGCGGAGCGGGCGTGTCAGACTTTTACTGACTAAAAACCCACTCCTATTCCTTCTTTGCCGTCCGAGCGTCCGGAAACCGTCCGGACCGAATTTCCGATTTCCGATTCGAATAGCCTATAGTGTCGATTAAGTTGCGGACGACGAGTAATAAGTAGGTCGCCGTCCAGTAACCGTTTGGACCGGGCCCGAATTCAGTGCTTCACGCGAGCCTCAAAGAGATGTCAGCAAAACCCTAGGGGCCCAGCAGGGCCGAAGCCTACTGGGGCCATGAGTTGGCTTCCGAAAGAGAAATCCTGAGTCCTGGAACAAGGCATATATTTTACGGCCATATTATTTTTTTTCGTTAACTCAGGAATTTGATTTTTTCACAGCATCAAGGGACCGCAGACTTGAGCATACGGTTTTAATTTCAACTCGATACCTCCACGCGTTCCCGACATAAAGGATCTTAACAGACAGACGGACGGACAACATAGTGATCCTATAAGGGTTCCGTGTTTTTCCTTTTGAGGTATGGAACCCTAAAAAAAGACGTTTCGGGAACACATTTATTGTGCGTACAGCTAAGGAGTGAAATTCCCTGCCGGAGTCTAGATTATAAATAGTGGTCAAAAAAAAACCTCGACATAAAACTTACAAGACCAATTTTTATTGATTTTCCCGCAATTCATCATAAAAATAGTTTCTACTCTTCAAATAAACATTAAAATTATTTCTATCATAAAACACTCTGTCCTTGATAGTAGCATTGCACATTGGCAACAGTTTTCTGACGAAACGATGACAAAAACGCGACGTTGCCGCTCCGTCGTGTTACGTTGTAGCTAACGTAAGGCGCGGGCCGGCAACAGCGCCGTATGTATTTTTCCTTCATTTTTCAGTAAAGGATTTCGAGCGGACAGCTATTCGTAGATATTCAATTCTCGATGCAATTTCGACTTTGATATAAACTAGCGCTTGACTGCGATCCCACCTGATGGTAAGCAGTGATGCAATCTTTGCTGGTGAGGCGAACTAGTTTATTAAGAGCCTATTCACTCTAGCCTTGAAGACACCTAAATTAGGTGTATTGAAAGATTTTCACTGTCATCTATAAAAATCAAATGCCTTTCTGTTGTTAAGAGAATTACTTGAGTACGGATGGACCGTTTTTACACTAACCTATTTATGGAAAAACTGAAAATGCATTTTTTTATGAGATTTTAGTTTGTAGTGAACAATCTGGGCATGACAAACGTCTATCAAGCCAGCTATTATTATAAGGAAGTACATCGAAGGACTGGAACACAGCAGGCAAAAGGCCTGCTGTCTTCCCACACGATTACAATTTAGGTGACTTCAAGGCTAGAGTGAATAGGCTATTAATAAACAAGTGCGCCTCACCATCAACGATTGCATCACTACTTACCGTCAGGTGGGATCGCCGTCAAGAACTAATTTATATAAATTCGAAAGTCGGTCACCCGGAACGGGAGAAGTTATCTGATTGCGATTTCCAACGTAAAAGAAGTAGAATAGGTTTTTTGTTTTTTAATAATAAACTAGCGAACCGCCCCGGCTTCGCACGGGTGCAATGCTGTTACCACCGCAACCGCTATGTCCCTGAATTTTAAATCTGTAATATCTTCGAAAATATTCATTTAAATTACATGCTGTAAAGAGCCATATTGATCTATATTAAATGCACAATGTATTTAAAGTACTTAATTGGATAAGGATTAATGCTGTATTGCTTAAAATCGCTTCGTAAATAAGCCATTATTACTCGTAAAAAGTAAAGGATAAAAAATTGTTATTGTGGGTTATCCCTAAGAGTTAGACATATATAATCGGGAAGTTTTTGGTAGACCTTTTTAAGGTGTACAATGCTGTAGTACATTATTTTGATCTATCTCGTAGGTTTCAGCCAGCGTTAGCAATGTACCGAAGCACAAAAAACGTGTTTATTTACCTTGTCGTTTTTGGCCTTGTGCCATTGATCACTACTCAATATTTGTTTATTACTATTAGTGATCGATCCCTTGCACTTTTATACTATTTTTTTTTTCGTGATATTTGTTTTTTTTTTTTCTAATATAAAAATATGTAAGTATAGAATATAAATATTGCTGAAGACTAACATTATTATAACTTGTTATCAGAAGTGCGAAATTGAGTTAATTTTATCAGTAATATTGTGACTAACAGTACTTCCTATTGTTACGTTACGTTTTGTTTCCGCATCCATTTTGTAATTTGCTCATTCATCATTTAGGACAAAGGGAAAACGGTTATTAACAGCACCCTTGGCCTAAATATAGTAATTGCATTGTTTTATAACAAAACTAGCATCTGCCAGTAGTTTTGCTCGCGATGAAGCATATTAAATTAAATACATTAAAGAATGAAGTACCTATATCAAAGACAAATTGAAATTATCCCAAATAAAATTAATGTTGCATAAAAGAAATATCTACTGCATGGCAATTATTGCATATAATCATTAGAAAAATAATATTCAAGATTTGCCATCGTCGTTGTTCAAAAGGGTGTTATTTAGCCTTTTCACGAACAATAACTGTCAAGAACTGTCAAACTGCAGGGGCGCCATAAAAAAAATGGTGGCGGGAATATGACTTTTTACAAATAAAAACGAAAAAAAAAAAAAATTGAGGGTAGAGACTATAAAATATAATGAGTTCAATTTATAGTAAATTTATCCAAGAACGTAAGTAATCAAACTTGTTCATACAAAAGTAGTCTCTAAGTGTTGAAAATAGGGCCTACAATGAAGTGGGAGAGAGTGAACGCCGGCGGTCGCTTGACTTTCGGCCGAATGCACGATGACGTCAACGTGCGACCGTTCGCGTGGCTCTCAAAAGGACTGTTATTGGAAAAAAATTATTACAGTGTTAAAGAACATTTAGAAGATAAGTCGCTAATAGCTTATAATATATAAACATAGACTTTATTCTACCATACCCAACAATGACATAATTATTCAATATTAAAGACATGATTTTTATTAATTGATTCATATTTAATAACTAATAGGTTTATAAATGAGCCTTCATTCGTAAATAAATATTTGTACGCCATAGTATGGCAGGGTATGCTGGAACCAAAATTGTACCATATTCTGACAAACATTATTGATTGATTGATTAATTGGTATTCTATGGATTTTTTTAACTCGGGTTTTCTCCCGGTGGTTAAGTTTTCCTTGCTCCCGCCCCGAGACTCTCAGGGAAAAGGAGGTTCGGGTCCCCTGTTAATTAGCTACAAATACTGTGTCCCCCAATGCATTGCTTTAAATGCTGTAGGTATGAATTGCTGTTTGTTTCTGTATTACTTGGAATGTTGATAACTAAATCTAATTTGCCACAATACCCAGGGGCGCCGGCTTTTAGAAAACCTCATGGGTGCTCATGCTCATTTGATGGACTCGAAAAAGTGGCGAAGTGTGAGAAGAGAAATGCACGCTGAACAACCGACAAATAAATAAATGTCCTACTTACATACTGCGTACTTAATTTCTAATTATGTTTGATAAAAATATAAAATGAAACCATTATATAAAATTAAACTACTTTTCATTATCAAGAAATATTATAATTTATATTTTTATTATTGATAGCCTCGTATTTGACCACTATCTCACCTGATGGTAAGCGATTATGTGGCCGACGATGGAGCACGCTAATGTAACGATATGTAACCTAAAAGGCAATTACTGATCTGTTTCTTGATCTGACTCTCAGGGGTGCTCGGCACCCACTGTTTATTTCTCATGGGTGCTCGAGCCCCAAGCACCCACGGAGTCGGCGCCCCTGACAATACCTGTAATATGCTCTTTGCTACTATTCCTGTCGAAGGGTATTACTTCTGTAGGTGTGTTCCACAATCGTGTTACCTCTGTTTTAAGCAGTCGGTATTTGCATATTTTTTTATAATTAATATATATTTGTATTATTTTGTCTAATTATTATTATTTATGATTTTTGTACAGTGACCGCTCCAAATCTATCTCCTTTCGTTTAGTCAGCTATGGTTGCCTGTAAGAAATGGATTTGCACTGTGCGATAAGACCGCCCATTGTACACTTAAGTTGAAAAAGATTATTCTTTTTAAATGATTATTGCGGTTAAATAATTATTCTGTCCACATGATGAGGTGTACAATAAAGTATATCTATATATATAAAAGGAGAAACTGACTGACTGACATATCAACGCACAGCCGAAACTACTGGGCCAAGGAACATGAAATTTTTCACAAGGCTTCTTTTTATGACGTAGGCGAGCACTAAGTGAGGATTTTCTAAGATACACTCCCTAAGGGGATGAAACGGGGGTCCAAAGTTTGTATGGAGAAATATACTTTTATGCGAAAATAGACATCCCATTCATTAGCAGTTTTAAGTCTGTATACATGATCAATATTGCATACCGCTTGAGACACATTGTTTCCTCGGTAGAACTCATATTACAAAATAATGCGAGTTTTCTTAGATTTCATACAAAAATGGTTATAACTACTGCGATATTACAGAAAATACAAAACACAAAGAAATCAATTAATATCTAGTTTCGAAAAAAGAATAACGTACCTTTAATATAAAGTTTATTTGAACTTATAATTGCAAGACAATCCAAAGATAGAACCCTTCAAAGTAACCCGTTTTAAATAACGGCAATTTCATAGGTACAGACCTCTAATTAATCTGGTAATGGTAAGTATAAATAGTACAAAAGTCATAATCCCCAAATCAGCCAATCGCAGTCCACAGCCAGACAAAGGCTTGGTAAGGCTGTACCAGCACATGCAACCCTCCCTTTCTCCCCCAGCCTGCCCCAGATAACTATCTAGGTCGTCGATTCATCCGGTCGGAAAATATCTTTCATTGTTTCCGTCCAACTATAATTTAGGTGCCTTCAAGGCTAGAGTGATTAGGCTCTTAATAAGCTAGTGCGCCTCACCATCAATGATTGCATCACTGCTTACCATCAGGTGGGATCGCAGTCAAGCACTGGTTTATACCGAATAAAAAAATAAAATAAAAAACGGATTTAAGTATTACTAGACTTTTGGGTCACTGAAAACTTGTAGGATACATGGTACAAGAATCTTCTATTTCTAGTTTCTTCCGTTTTACTTGTAGACTAGCTTCTAATGACAGCTTTGCCCGTATGAAAATAGTTTTCTCCATACAAGCTTTGGACCCCCGTTTCATCCCCTTGAAGGGTGAATTTTGAAGAAGAACCCTTGTGCAAAATTTCACGTTCCTAATTTCAGTAGTTTCGACTGTGCGTTGACATGTCAGTCAGTCAGTTACTCCTTTTATATGTGTAGAATAGCTTCTGATAGCGGCTTCACCAGCGTAAAAATAAGTATCTCCATACAAACTTTGGACCCCCGTTTTATCCCCTTATGAGATAAATTTTAGAAAATCCTCTCTTAGTGCTCGCTTAAGTCCTAAAAGGATACCTTGTGCAAAATTTCACGCTCCTAGTCCCAGTAGTTTTGGCTGTGCGTTGATATGTCAGTCAGTCAGTTTCTCCTTCTATATAATATAGATTAATCGGGGACATCAGGATTGATTTGAAAAATTCTTTTTTTGTTTGAAAGGGTATACTTCTCAGTTATTTATATCCTGGGAGTATATTTCCTTGATAATTATAAAGACGAAGGATGTGTTTTTGTTTGTACCAAATAAATTCCAAAACTATAGAACCGATTTAAAAAATTCTTTCACAAACACAATGCTACTTTATCAATGAGTGACTTATGCATATATTTTTACTTGCAGGCGGGCGTAGCCACTGCTTTTTTTTTAATTGATATAAACTAGTGCTTGACTGCGATCCCACCTGATGGTAAGCAGTGATGCAATCGTTGATGGTGAGGCGCATTAGTTTTTTAAGAGCCTTATTTACTCTACCCTTGAAGACACCTAAATTATATTCGGATGGAAAGACCTCAGCAGGCAAATTGTTCCAGTCCTTCGATGTACGCGGTATAAATGATGAGGCAAAACGCTTAGTCCGGACCGTAGAAGTTTTAACAACGTAAGGGTTTAGCTAGTACATAATATGGATTCTTGCATATTATAAAACAGAATCCCTCACCGCGTCTGACCTTAAGAACGGGACAAACTTAAAAACTACCGAACGAATTTTTAATAGTACATTATGATATAAGTGTGTAATGTTAGTGATTACCGTCGAGGCGGTATTTAGACCCGAGCCGTGGCGAAGGTCTTAAGAGAGCCAAGAACGGTAATTATTAACTACTCACGTGTGTCATACGACGTTTTTCAATACACTTGTAAAGAAGACAACAGTAAAACTAGTAAAATTTTCTGTGACATGGCGGTAAAAATCTGTTTTCATATGCGCGCAGCATTTTTTTTAATTTACCCCTAGAGAAAGGCTAAGGTATTTTGATCATACTATCTAGTCTTACGTTTATGTTTTTTTGCGTGAAAAGTTTTTACGAGAATGTCTTTCGTAGTGACAATAGAATACGGATGTAACATTTTTTAATGATTTTTTAGTATTTAATTTTATTTAATTAATAACAGCCACTGAACTTCACTGGAATAAAAAAAAATCACGCCCAAAAATCGCGCATCTTAAAATGGCGGCCATAGAACACAAAAAAAAAAGAATGAACGATTTATTTACTAAATGATTTTTTTTATTAAATAAATCGTTTTTACAAGTTAAATTTGTCCATTTTAACTTGTAAATTGGATGAAATAAGTAAGTAAGACACTAATTTATATACTTTTGATGGGAATTTTATTCGACTTCAAAATTTGTTTTGCGAACAAAGAGGTTGAACAAAAAGGTTTTAACTACATTATAGTACTAGTGCGTAATGGTAATCAAAATGTCACTGTTTGGTAACGAGTGCCATTATATACCTAAGTGCAGTGCAATAAGAGTCACTTTCTGAGCTAGTGTGTTGAAAAATCACCAATAGACAGAGTGATTCATGAATAAGGTCTAGATATATATTACATGCATATTATACTATAGAAAAGCTGAGAATTTCAAAGATTTATGAAACCCATTCGAAGCTGGGGCTGATTGCTAGTATTGTATAAAATAAAAACTGATGTTACGACATTGCAAGAAAGTAAACGAAGGACCAAGAGCCATTACAAAAGTAATCATTTACCCATCTACAAACTATGTCATATCAGGTCGA
Source organism: Mythimna pallens (assembly GCA_961205895.1). Classification (NCBI taxonomy): domain Eukaryota; kingdom Metazoa; phylum Arthropoda; class Insecta; order Lepidoptera; family Noctuidae; genus Mythimna; species Mythimna pallens. The sequence continues at coordinate 4,617,838 of OY540854.1, read as the reverse complement.
GGCTTTCCGCCCCCGCGGCCCACCTAGGGGCATGTAGTGCGGGGCGCGGGGTTGCAGTGAATCCACTCGGGCATTCAGGTTATTGGGTCATCCTGCTGTTGGCGCATTTTAGCTATAGCTTACAATTGCGGTGGATAGTGTAATGCTCTTTGTTATGAGGAGATAATTTATTAATTAATCCTTTGGAAGCGAACGAGGCCTATAATCGACAAACGCAATCGGCCGTTAAGAACGCCAAAGACTGTGACGAATTTAAGCGTCAAATAGATATTTTTTTAATAATATCAACTATTTCTTGACTGCGATCCCACCTGATGGTAAGCAGTGATGCAATCGTTGATGGTGAGGCGCATTAGTTTATTAAGAGCATATTCACTCTAGCCACAGTATAGATAAGATATGGAACAGTACGGAAACTACTTACAAAGGTTCGAAACGGCTCACTCACACAAACATACGCATCGGCGAGACTCCTAAGCGGCACGCGCTACTGACAGGACCACGAGAAACGCTTAGGAGTCTCATCGATGCGTATGTTTGTGTGCCGTTTCGAATATTTGTAGGCAGTTTCCGTACAGTTCCATATCTTATCTGTACTGTGCTCTAGCTTTGCAGACACCTAATTTATAATCGGCCGGGAAGACCGCAGCAGGCCAATAGGTCGAATTCTTCGCTGTACGCGATATAAACGACGAGGCGAAACGCTTATTCCGAACCGTACAGGTGTTAACAACGTAACGGTGGACACTCGCCGTACGTCGGGTTTTCCGATGGTAGAAAGGTGATGGCGGAATCAAGTCGAAGATGTGCTACATTATAGTGTTTCTGTAGGTAAAATTTTTCCGAATCGCAGAAATGTAATTATTTTGTAATGTAACTACTAACTTTCTGCACTTGTATCAAAATATACTATTGGTATATTTTGATACAAAATATATAGTATATTTTGATACAAGTGCAGAAAGTTTGTCATTGCGACCGAGGCGGAATTCGCACGAGCCGTACGTGAGTGTGTTATGGTTTGTATTGAAGCCTCGGTACGAGGGTCCGACTCGCACTTGACTTTTAATTCTTCTATTGACAATTTATCTTGCAGTGGAAGCACCCTTTTTTCACCTTTTTTTTCGAGGGGAAACTTTCAAAAGGCGCCTGGACTCGAAAAGTCCGGGGTGTGGGACTTTTACCTCACTAAAACCACACTAGTGATCCCCATCACAGTATAGAACCTGGAGGACACGGTGGAGATGTGCCCCGCTTGGGCAGTGCAACGCCGTGTCCTCGTGGGCGCGATCGGCGGCTGCGATCTCTCGCGCCGGGCCTTGATTCAGGCCATGGTCCGGAGCAAGGAAAAGTGGCAGGCGGTCGTCTTCTTCTGCGAAGCAGTAATGCTAGCAAAGGAGGCGGCCGATCGCGTGAGGCAACGGTCCTCACGCCCTGTCGGAACCGAGCCAAAGTCGTCGACGGCGCGTATTGTTTCACGCGCGTCTCAGGGAGATGTCAGCAAATCGTAGGGGCCCAGCAGGGTCGAAGCCTACTGGGGCCTGGGACGAAGGCAACGTAGGAACAGGAGTGGGTTTTTAGTCATTAAAAGTCTGACACTATCTCCTGCTCTGCCCAAGAGCTAGATTGTCATTAGATGATTAACCCATCTAAAAAAAAAAAATAGCACATAGAAGGGGCGCTGTTACAGTTTAAAGACCAACTATATAGTTAACATTTTCATTAGATAAGTACCATTCAGCGATCCACGAAAACAACAAAATTACGAACAATTTGTTACTGAAAGTAGGTTATCAGGTCAGTCTTATCGATTTTCAGTTGCCATGTGACTGACTCATCTACCTACGATTCAGTAAATAACCCTGAGACTCCCTTGAGCTACAGAAACTAGTCCAGGGTCGTTAAATCTAATTTGTTAGTCTGTTTACTGCAAGGTTGGGTCATCATTTGAATCTGACTGACTGACATATAATAATGTGGGGACTACGTAGATTACTCTGTTAATGTCTGGCAGTTTTGAGTACTTTTTGCGGCCTACCCAAATGTCATTTCTTTGGTATTGTTCGTCAAGTCGTTGAGCTCCTTAGTAGTTCTGAGTTGAGCTACACGAATACTGACAAATGCTTGCACTAACTGGACAGGTCCGCTCAGAACTGTGTGGTTCTTTCTTCAAAAGAGCATCTCAGACTCCAACCTGCATGGTTCTCATATGATTTGACCATTACATGTTTGCTGTATGGACTTTAAAAAAGAGACTTTAACCTCTGAGTTTGTTTCGGTGATTCTTCTCAGGGTAGTCAGCTAGGAAACACCGGCTTCATCTAGTTTAAATTGACAAAAAAATTGACTTGTAAAAATGTTTTTTAAAAACCTATTTGCAAAATAAATATCAATTATCATTTAAAAAACATTACTCTTTTAGCCGTTTTTTAGAAGAACCTGCAAATATTTTATAGATGAGCGTCGCTGACTCGCTGGGACCGCAATGTGAAGAAGTTTATGTATTTAGCTTTAACTTTACAAACTCCTTCCTACCGCAGCTAACAAACGAGCTGATGACCTTGAACACCTGGACAGATCACCGGATTACGTCACCTTTCAAACAAAGAAAACCGCATCGAAATCGGTTCATTCCTTTAAGAGCTACGATGCCACGGACTCAGACACGTCAAACTTACAACACCCCTCTTTTCAGACGGGGGTTAAAAAAAGTTTTTCAAGATAAAAATGCTTGGCTTTCAAAATAAAAATGCTTGGCTCAAAGCTGGTCCAGCTCCACTACCACTAGGGTGTACTTTACACTAGGGTGTAATTTTTTTAATGTTTTGGAAATGTATAAATATAGTAAGTATTGTATAATGTAGAAGCATTTTTTTTTTCAAAGTTTGTAAATGTAAATGCATGTGAGTACCATGGAGCTATTTATGGTTTTTAGGTTATTATTCGATTTGACATAAATGAGCATGGCAGTTGAGAGTTTGTCATGCTCACTCAAATGTCTCACTGATGGTGGCGCGTGTTTTGGATCATTTGGTTCCCTTTAAAATGGTTGAGCTTAGCGATGCTAATATTCGCGTCATGTCCGTTAACGGGTGCTGTCAGTTGAGACTGGTCATCCCTTAGCTGCCAATTGCCATTTTAATATCTCGGTATATTTAGATTTTATTTTATTTACACTCACATGATAGTAGCGACAAGAAATATGTAACCAAGATTTAAGAAAGAGTGTCCGTGGAGGTTCTTGCACATTCTTCTCCATTCTCTACGCTTTGGAACGTGCAATTTAGCTTCACTTTTTTTTTGACTGACCGACATTTTGACAGTTCAAAAGTGCCTGTAATTGGTCTATTTGAAATAAACGTTTCCGATTTCTTTTTATCCCAGGTTATGTCAGTTCCCTTGTGATAATTATCTACTTTCAGGTGAGCGAAGACGCCCGTCAGAAGCTGTATTAAAATCGATACGTTATCCGCAACTCGTCAATTATTCAAAAAAGACTGCAACGCTCGCGGAACATCCTTTGTTCGAGGCACCACGAGGCATTGAAGGTGGAAGTGCAAGCGCCATATTGCTAAGTAACTATTATTGCTTGGAATTATTCAGTAGCTGCGGCTGTAGGCCTTGTGGAGATCGATTGTAAGATGTTACAGTGTTCAGTTCTTATTTGAATTGGCGAATGAATTTTGCACTGAAATTGAATACAGCGTAGCACAGACGTAGGGTAGCCAGCCTTTCGGTATTTCACAGGATGCATTTTGGAGAGTGTTCGCAGGAATGACTTGATTTCTCTTATCACATTTCTACCATCGAACAACTCGACATACGGCGAGTGTCTAGCCTTACGTTGTAACAGCTCTACGGTCCGGACTAAGCGTTTCGCCTCATCGTTTATACCGTGCACATCGAAGGATTACACAACGAATAATTTGCCAGCAGCGGTCGTCCTGTCCGATTATAATTGGGTTCCAGTTTTTCGTTTTGAGGTACGAAACCTTAAAAATGAAAACATTGATACTGCGACTAACAATAGGGAATATGCGTGCAAATTTTTTATATGCATATCGTAAATATTTTTCAGTTTTATTAAACAAATATCAAAGTGTTTATAAAATATCTTCATCTTCTAATTATTGACTGGCCTGTTGGTCTAGTGGTTAGTGGCCCTGACTGCTATGCCGGAGGTCGTGGGTTCGATTCCCACTCAGGACAAATGTTTGTGTGATGAGCACGATCATTTGTTCTGTGTCTGGGTGTAATTTATCTATATATGTATGTATTTAGAAATATATAAGTATGTTTATCAGTTGTCTAGTACCCATAACACAAGCTCTGCTTAGCTTGGGACTAGACAGCGTTGTGTGATAGTTGTGGAATATATTATATTATATTATTATATTATATTATATTCTTCCATTTCAGCCGATATACGTCCTCTGCTCAATATAGCCCCTCCCTGCGCGTGTCTTATACTCGCGACCCTCACCAGGACGTCGATGTCGTGAAACTCATGTGCATTGTAGAATCATCTGGACCTAGTTTTTCAAGACTCAGTACCTGCAGGGTAACCAATGGATCGATCTTTTATAACTAGCAGATTACCGCAAACGTCAGATATTCATTTGTCAATATGTACGAGATTACCATTCTATGCCACTTCTTTCAATGGAGTGTCAGTGGTTGACCATTGGAAAGTCATAATGATGCCATTATATTAGTAGATTACCAAACTTAACAAAATCAACAATTATGATATCAATGATAGACCATTCTGACACTATTGTAATAGCAGACTTGAGGCCCTGGTCACTGCCACTTTAAAAGCAAGTTTTATCACTATAATACGACTATGAAATACTACTTTTTGCAAAACATTTTGTCACAGGAAGGGTACATAAAAACGAGACATTAGCATACGTCACTGGCTCTGTCTGCAGACACCCTTCTCGACAGAACTAGATTAATCTTACAAAGGGGTTACTGTTTCTATACAGTTATATACTATAGATAATTTACAAGTCTATAAAGCTGTATAGAACTATGAATAAAAAGAAACAATGTCTGACGGTATCAGCTGCTTTCATTTGGCGAGACGAAGGGTCAGCACAAAGGGTGGTTTATAATACCCGACCAGTTTGATTTTGGCGAATCAAAATTGGGTAGCCTTTGACCAATTGTGTACTAACATAATAGTTGTAACTGTGGAACTTATTACCAGAGAAGTGATAATTATATTGTCCCTGACATCGACGCACAAACGAATACCATGGATCCAGTACAAGATTCTGTACCCCCCTAGTGGTGGAATTTTTCGTTATTCTAATTTAAAAAAAATCTTTACCTGTTTAAAATCGTTATTCTAACATTTTTAGTGAAAAAAAAAAAAGAATGAATTACTTTTAAAATTAAAAATGTCATCGGGATCGATTAGAATAACGATTTTACCTATCCCGATGACTTTTTAATTTTTTTTTTCTTTTTACTAAAAATATCATCGGAGTTGGTTAGAATAACAATTTTACACAGTATTTATTAAACCCCTCATTGTCTTTCTATTGTGTCTCTAATTACGCTACTCAATAGGTTAAATTAAAAGAAGTACAGTTCTTTTTATAATTATGAAATAGCCGACGAAAAATTCCACCAGTTGGGGGTCCGGAATCATGTACTGGATCCGTGGTATTCGTTTGTGCGTCAATATTCCTCGCTTCTAGTGTTAAAAGTATGATTCAGATTGACGTCTGTATAAAGCTCGTTTTTACTAGCTACTGTGTTTTTCTTTTTATTTCGTAGCATCGTTTGTTAGAGGTCGGATTCCAAAAAAAGTAAAACACAATAAATGGTAAAAGAAAAGACGCTATTAGAGTTTCAACGCTGGATTCAGTTAATAAAATTGAAAATCCAACAACGCGATTCTATACAAGAACTAATTTAGTTCCGTATTGATAGATAAGGAATAAGACAAGCCTTCATTCAGCTTTGATTGTTCACGCCAAAATCCTACCAAGCATCTATGAAGTCATGTTTTAGTTTCAAGTTCTTATAGATGGACGACGCCGCCGAGGTCGACCTGGGAAGAGGTGGCGAGATGACCTAGATGCCGACCGCAAGGACTGGTTCGAGGTGGCTCAGGAAAGGAATACTTGGAAGAAGTTGGGGGAGGCCTTTGCTCAGCAATGGGATAGGCCAATAAATAAAAAAAAAAAAGTTATCCTAAGGTTGCCTGCCTCGTAGATATCGCTGTTAGCGATAAGACTGGCATTGCACCCGAAGATTTAAGGCGAGCTTGCACTAATTTTGAACATTTTTCAACGTCAGGAAATACATAAATATAAAAGAGAACACCATGAAAAAATATTTAAAAAATTGATCATATGACCAACCGCTACATAAAAATCAAAACATGATATAAATTAGTTGGTTCGATAAAAAAAAAACTCGGATCTGACCCTAACTTCTGATTTCAAACGTTGTATACCTACGAGATTACGTCACCGAAATATTTGAAAGTTATATAAATTAAAAAGCTTGTTTTATAAAAGGGTCTGGAAAAAACAAAAATCTTTAAGTGTAGAGTCTATGGTTTTTTTTTTTTAATAAAAATAAAATCGTTGTAACAGGGCTGCGAAGTCGACATAGACCCGAGCCAGTACCTATAAAATACTCTGTGTCTGTAATCGGCTCTTAAGTTTCTGTTAAATTGTTACTATTTTGGTGTACAATGATTTTTATTCTATTGTATTCAGTGTTTCGACCTACATTTTCAAAATACTTTCATAAAAAACATGTCTTCCTTACAATAAAACCGTGAACACAACAACATCAAAAAATCAACCTAGACATACCAATAAAGTAATTGAATATACTCGAAGCCGTTCTAGGCGTGGCAAGGGCGGTCTAAATGGGGCAGTAGGGCCACGCGCCTGCGTATTACGAGCTGCGCTATCGATCCACTGCAAGGCACGCCACGGTGTAACGTGACTATCCGAACTGTGCGTCGGGCTTAGGGGGCGGTATTTGTACGTATGTATATTGGGTTTAGGGGGGCGGAATTTGCACTACCGACCGTCTGGACTCGGCTGTATTTTTGTTCTATTTTCCGCCTTTTCAGAGGGTGCGTACGTTGGAGTCACGTTGTCGAGATGCGTGAATTTTCGTCGCGTCTGTTATGGCGCAGTTTGAAAGTTTTTAATTGATAATAAATTACTTTAAGTGGGTATCTGGCGGGGAGGTTTAAAGTAGACACAATTTGTAAGCGGTAATACGAGATTTTAGGTGCGACTGTCTGTTAAGGCTCTGTTTGGAAACTTTTAAAAATAGAAGCTAAAAATACGAGCGAATTTAGGCGCAAATAATGACATTTCCTTTTAATTATGATTCCAGAATGAAGTTTCCTGGTTTTCAAAAACAAGGTTTATGATTTTTTTCCATCCTATCTAACCGTAATTTAAATAAATTACTGGCATCTCTTTGTTCTACAGAGTTCTATGATGATACGTACGAGTGCTTGTCAATTCATTGTGTACGATTTGACTGATACTGCGTGTGTTATTACTACAACTGAGTAATTATTAGCAATAGATAGGCTACTTCTAGGCAAGCGTGCTCCATCTCCGAACACATCATCGCTTACCTTTAGGTGAGATGGTGGTCAAACGTGAGCCTAATATTAATAAAAAAAAAGATTTTGTGCAGATAACATAGGCGTTCTTTGTACAAATTTCAATTAAATTAGTTTATGATTCAGAAACGTTTATTTCAAATAGACCAATTACAAGCTAAATTTTACTCTTGAATTCTTGAACAGATGCGACATTTTAGACGCTAATGTAATTGTTTAAACTGAACCAAAATGGTGGTGTGGTATAATTTAATTAAAGCTACAGAAAAAAAAACCTTTTAGTAAATATTCTTCTTCTTCCTGCCCTTATCCCATATGACTTGGAGTCGGCGCAAACCGTTTTTTCTTCCATTCTGTCCTGTCACCCGTCACACTATCACTAACTCCCTTTTCTTTTATATCACTCCTCACACAATCCATCCATCTTTTCTTTGGCCCCCCTCTCCATCCATCCACATGTAAACTCATAACTCTTTTAGTAACATGCGCTTCATCTCTCCTCTTCACATGACCATACCAAGACAAACGATTACCTTTCAACTTTTCAGTCACTGGCGTCACTTACAACTTCCTCTAATATACTCTTTTCTCACTTTATCCATTCTCGTCACACCACACATCTATCTCAACATTCTCATCTCCGCTACCTGCAATCTTTTTTCATCCATCTTTTTCACAGCCCGACATTCTGATATGGATCAGTATAACAGCAACTTTTTATTAAGGAAAATTATTTTTGAGCGCTCTTCCAACGCTCTAAAATGTAGCTGTATACCATAATTATTTTCTTTTTTTTAATTTTACCACTTGTATTATGTACACTAGCTTCTGCGAGCGGCGTCGCTCGCGTGAAAGTAGGTTTCTCTAAACTAACGTTGGGCCGACGTTTCAACACCTTAAAAGGTAAATTTTTGAAAATGCTTTCTTCGAAGAAAGCATTTTCAAAAATTTACCTAGTCCCAGTTGTTTCGGCTGTGCGTTGATATGTCAGTCAGTCAGTCAGTCAGTTTCTCCTTTTATTAACCGACTTCATTTTATAAATATAGATTATGAATTTGAGAGATACAACCGAATTCCTAATAATAAAACATTTATAAAAAATTGTCATCTGCCTAGCCGTTTTCTAAATACATAGAGATAGAATTTCAGTCTAACCTGTTACCTTGTATGTAGAAGACTACAGAAGCCAATCGAGAATTATATAATGCAAAAAAGTTTACGGTTCTCTGCAATAAACAGAACAAGGAAAATAAAAGTTATTCTTGAGAATAAATGCTTCAGATACTGTGTTCAAAATATATAATACAACTAATTTAGTACGAAAAAAAAAAAAAACCACGATGATGCGTCTAAAAATAGAATAAAAACCGCAATCATTCTGATTGTTTGTCAGATTCTTCTAAAAGCGAATCGTCTTAGCGTTAGTGTTTTAATTATAATGAAACCATTTGATTTTCAATAAATGTAATGCTTAATATTGCACCTACCACCTGTTGTCTCTGCATCACCCAAAGGTTGTTGGTAGAATATGCCTTAAGGCATTAAGTCCGCCTCTGGACTTTTGTGTGCATAAAGAATAAATAAATCGCTAAAATGCTTCATATTTGCCACAATGCTTCCATTTCCGCATCTCTTTCTTTTGCTATACAGTCCGAGAGTGAAACCTCTATTCTGTCCTTAGTACTCTTTAAGAGGGTCCTTTTCGACTCGCCTATCGTCAACATTGAGCATGGTTTAAAAGCTACTTACTTCATCTAACGCAATCCAACGCGATGTGTTTGACAAAGAGGCAACGCGAAAAAAAAGAACGCCTGAAAACTCTGTTAACATCCGGTAATTCCCTGATTTACTCGAATATTTTACAAAATTTGTTCCAGGAAATACGTGTTTTTTTTAAACACTTAAATTTTTGAAAAAAACTGTCGTCAATTAGAATCTTGATTAAAGCAAGGCTTTTTGTTATACTTTTTTGACTTTTTAAATTTTTGAGTAAATTATGAAGTGTCAAAGTTCATGCAAATAGCAGATTTTGCAGAGGTCATTCCTGGATTAGTTTTACATAAATTTATAAATTGATTTCAGTAGAAGCCTAGATAATATTCACAAGATACTGTGTTTTCAAAATATCTAATGATAAATGTGTAATAACGTCATAATCGCGTAATAGCGGTTGTATGAAAAACAGTGAGTTGGATGCCCTTAAGTGAAGCGTCAGGGTGGCCCACGAGTTTTTTCATGTATTTGCAGGATTTGGTGGCCTCTCCTATTTATGACTGCTAAAATCATAACCGTTTTTACTTTTCATAAGCTCGCGCTTGAACTCTTATCTCACCCGATGGAAAGCGACGATATGGTCGACGATGGAGCACGCTTGTCTAGAAGTAACCTAAAGATCCCCAAGTTGCAGCTATCCCAAGTGCCCATACACCTGCACTTTGGATGATTTAATGAGTGCCACCGATGCTGCAGTTAACGTAGCCACCTACTGGGCTGTTTGCATGACTTGATTCCGCCATCTCCTTCCTATCATCGAACAACCCGAGGTACGAGAGTATCCACACTTACGTTGTTGAAACTTCAACGGTCCGGACTAAGCGTTTCGCTTAGTCGTTTATACCGCGTTCATCGAAGGACTGGAACAATTTGCCTGCTGCAGTCTTCCCGTCTAACTATAATTTAGGTGTCTTCAAGGCTAGAGTGAATAGGCTCTTAATAAACTTGTGCGCCTCACCATCAATGATTGCATCACTGCTTACCATCAGGTGGGATCGCAGTCAAGCACTGGTTTATATCAATAAAAAAGTTAGTAGGTAGTTAGAGTAGATCCGAAAATAAGAAGCTATTAGGAAACATAGTCTCCGGCATCACATAAACCTGTCTTTTTTGGCTTTGCTGTAAACGAGTAACGAAGCTGAGGAATAACCATCTATAACATTAACATGACCAGGGCCTCAAGTCTGTTAGTAGGTACAATAGTGTCAGAATGGTCTATCATTGATTTCATAATTGTTGATTTTGACAAGTTTGGTAATCTACTAATATAATGGCGTCATTATGACTTTCCAATGGTCAACCACTGACACTAAGTGGCATAGAATGGTAATCTCGTACATATTGATAAACGAATATCTGACGTTTGCGGTAATCTGCTAAAATTTTGACAGTTCCTTTGATCAGTGACCTACCATTAGAACGTCATAGTGCGATCATTGCTTTTAATAAGCTCGATATTGTCATTCTACCACAACTCTAGTATAATAATAATAATAATATTCCACAACTATCACACAACGCTGTCTAGTCTCAAGCTAAGCAGAGCTTGTGTTATGAGTACTAGACAACTGATAAACATACTTATATATTTCTAAATACATACATATTATAGATAAATTACACCCAGACACAGAACAAATGATCATGCTCATCACACAAACATTTGTCCTGGGTGGGAATCGAACCCACGACCTCTGGCATAGCAGTCAGGGCCACTAACTACTAGACCAACAGGCCAGTCTAGTAGTAGTAGTACGAGACCATTGACCGATCAATGATCTGTCATTAAGAATTAGGAGATTACGAACTTTTAGCAAAAAGACAATGGGATCGTGTTGGAATGACGAATTTATAAAAATAGCAGACTTGGGCCCCTGATAAAATGTCAGGCGTGCAACCAAAAATTTCCGCCTAGCCCGTTTCATCATCGGACCACCAGGCGTACGGCAATGCGCCACCGGTACATGGTGGACATCCCACCTATACGCACGAAATGTTTTGGGAACACATTCATTGCGCGTACAGCTAAGGAGTGGAATTCCTTTCTAGAATCTGTGTTTCCTGATGGCTACAACCCGGGAATCTTTAAGTCGAGAGTAAATAGGTTACTTCTAGGTAAGCGCGCTCCATCGTCGACCGCATCGTCGCTTTCCATCAGGCGAGGTAGTGGTCAAGCGCGAACCTATCAAGAATTAAAAAAAAAGCGAGATAGACTGCTGAGCTACATGTAACTCCATATAGCGCCTTCCCTTAAACAGTTCAGTTTAGGTCGTCAAATGCGTTAAGATCTCGTGTTAGAGCCTCTGCTTACCAAATAACATCCCGTTACAATAATAATGTACCAACAAATTATTATAAGTATAATATTTCAAACAACGAAACGGGAACGTGTGGCAACTAAACGCAGCGACAGCAGTGTCGCGTTTCTTTTAACCTCGAGTTTCGCTCGATATGCAATGCGTGACTGTATGAATGTATTAACTGTCCCTACGTGTATTTAGTTTCTATGCAAAATAAGGCCCTTCGTACACAAAGCTAGAGATACCGGCACGAATCTTGAGCGCTCGGCGAAAGAGCGGGGATCGCTTTGCGCATCGTACAACAACGGCCAATCACTGTAAGTACAAGGATTTCACTCCCCGCCTCCGCATCTCTTTTACCCCGACCCGATATTTCACTTCTGCGCAAGTAGAACTGTAGAAGTCAGCGCTCAAGATCCGTGCCGGTCTCTATACACCAATGTTCGATACCTGACGATTTCGGTCTCTAGTACTTATTTGGATTAGCTCATGAGCTCCTGTAGTCCTAAATGAAAAAACTGGGCAAGTGAGAATCGGACTCTTGCCCTGTGGGTTCCGTACAAACTTATTAATGTAAATGGTTCAATTCTCGAATGGAGTCTCGAAGATTTTTCCAAATCGCAAAAAAATACCTTTTTTGTGACGTAGCAAAAAAATATACTTTTTTCAGATTCATACCTATACCTGTGCTATAATAATATAAGACCTTGCTTTATGCCAATTTGCAGGATTTTTAATATAATCGTTACGCCTCCAGTGGCAGAATAGACCTATCGCGTCTTACGATTCAATGTCGTGTGTACGGACCGATTTAAGATTTTTATTAGAAGGATAGTATTTGAATTTCTTTCTGATTTTTTCAACAGACTGGCTTGCGTTTGACCACTCACTATCACACCTGATGGTAAGCGATGATGTGGGCGCCGATGGAGTACGTTTGCCAAGAAGTAACCTATTCAGTCTTGTCGAAAAGACCTCTAGGTTGTAGCTATCAGGAAACAGATTTCGGCAGGGAATTCCACTACTGAGCTATATGCAACGATGAAGGTATTTTAGGGTTGGACCTTGGGACCAAAATACAGTGTCGAAGTGCCAAATAATTAGTAAGTTTTACGTGTTAATAAAATGAATAAAAAATAAAAGGTTAATAACGGATAAATTATAATAATTTAGACATTTTGGGGAGCTATATTATATTATTCACTGGCGATTCGCGGTCTTGTTATTATAATTAGTTTCCCACCTTTAAATAGCGTTTCACCCTTAAGAATACTGAAACCCTTTTATGAATTCGTCTTGAATTCACTAATTAAAACTAGTCAAACTAGTTTCTGACCCCATTATTGGTTGAGACAGAACAGACAGAAGACGGAGCAAGATTTTCACTTTTATTGACTATTCTACCTGTGTTCTTTCTTCTGTGTTTGTCTGTTTATGCTTCAGGGCCGTGGTAAGGTCCATTGTTAACGGATGCGTATTCGACTTTATACGCCTGCTTGAAATTTACATATAACTCTGTCGACAGCAGCAGCGTCGTGCCGTTGTGTCGAGTCTATGTAGATACGCATCCATGGACAGTAGGCCAGAGTTTTTATGTAACCTTCACGCAAGCGTATACCAAGCGTATAATGACGAATACGCGTCTATTAAGCCACGCGTGCGTGGACAGTAAGCCTTGCAGCCTTGGCTAGTCAGAAAAGTCTAAAACTCAGCATCTGTGATGAAAATTACTGCAAATTCAACGTAACAAATTGTCAACCACATTAAGCGCAGTGGATTGGCTGAATTAAAGTTTCAGAAATCAGTATTTATAAATGAAAATATTGCACAGAATATTTTTTGATTCCTTTTAGCACACATTCGTCTGATTCGTGTGTCGTACGTTATTTAAATATGAAACCTATTTTTAATGCAACTTAGTACGCGAATAAACAATTTAACAATGCCATAGACAAAGGACCGAAAAAAAAGCAAGGTTATGCCACACACAAAATGGCGGACCTTCCAAAAAGAAAGTCAGGGTATTTTTGTAAATCCGGGGTAGATCCGATTATTACACGCAATAAATCTATAAATGTAATGAAAAATTTAACATAACTAACGATCGCCGTGCAACCTGCTACCAGCCAAGAATCATATAATATCCTACCTACCTATTCGAATTCAAATTAACTGGGATTACAGCTCAGTTTGTCTCTTGTTATAAATAAGAAAAAAGTATTAACAAAACAGCTACTTTCCGCATTCACTGCAATCTACAAAAGAAAGAGCATTCGTCTGGATCTGTAGAGCATACGAGAAGCATACACAAAGGCATAACACACGGGAACATAGCTAAAAATGGAACGACATACAAAGGAAATGTGACCTAATTACAGTAATAAAAAAATGCTTTGTTTACTATACAATGGTAAGTCCTAAATTACTACAAAAATATTCAGAACATACAGCTGTGGGTATATCAAACAAAACAGTTCAGTTTAGAGACAAAAAAAATTCAAATAATTCTTCTGGTCTTCACCCCACCGATGACATCAACTTCACGATGCACTACATTATATTTCTTAACGTCTTCTAATACAACCCGCGCGGTACAAACAGACAAAGTCTACGCGCGACGTACTACAAGATGCATTAAGAATCTTACGTCACAGACACAGCTCTGATATATTCCAGAACTGTAAGAAACGTTTCAACATATTTCGGGTTACGTTTTCAATCTATTTTTGTCGCTATGTTGTTGACAGAGTAAAATGAAAATTGGAAGGCGTCAAGGAAAAACGTAATGGCGTTGAAAATGTAACCCGAATTTTGTTATTCTTCTTTGTTTGTTTGTGAGTCTTCTTTATCTTCTTGGTTCGAGGTAAAAACCTAACACAAAAAATAAATTATCGTCATTCGTAAAAGCACTCTAAAAGTCGTCACTTGGTGATACAAGTTACAACATTAGAAATCAATGATTGGTAAGTAGGTCAATTCATAAAAAAAAACTAGGACACGCGGCACGGTGCGCCATATTGCACAAGAGGGGCGACTATAAAAGATTCTTTTACGAATGACCTAAATACAGACACTTTTGATTACACTTCTCGTTACAAAAAAACCGAATATCATGCAGAATATTGAAACAAAAAAGAACATTTGACATTTTATGAATATAAAACTCGAATATACGTGATACATTCTTGGAGAAAAACACAAAAAATTAAAACAAAGAAGTCTTCCATAATCTTCTGTCGGCCGACTCTTCTTTACCGATGATTAGAACACAGATCTAACCCACCATTCGACAAGACTGAAGCGATAAGCAGCGCCAGTCGAGACGAACGATGGACTAGACCCACGTAATTGTCGAAATCTTCATACTTGCTGTTACAATAATAAAAATACACTGTAGAAAACACAGGCGTAGTACATCACGATGATATTTATACGTTATTATTTTGTAATTTTATAAATAAATACGTTGTCGCCGTACTCGGTAGCGCTCCCGACGTGATCGCGGTCCGACTAGGGTAAAGCGCGCAATAGGACTGGTGGTGGTAACAGGTTGCAAGTTGTTCGGCAGCCGTCGGATTTTTATGTGGCGCTCGGTTCGGGTCGGGTCGTGCCCTAGTTTCGCGCCCGCCCCGGTACTTCACCACCCCGTTGCACGAGATATTTTATTCACGTTATAGAATTACTGCTTTTGTTGTGTGAAATTGCAATAGGAAAAAATATTAGTCAAGTAACCAGTTTAACATTAAATAATTATACAAAAATAAATTGTGAAAACAATAACAAAATTTGTAGAAAAGCATTATGAATATAACGAAGTAGGTACATATTCCTCTTTCGGCCCCTATAGTTTTAACACTTAAGCTATTTTTAATAATAATATACCTATTGGTGACTTTCGGCACCAATAGGTATATTAGCTTGGTGCCGAATGTGGAACAACTTCAAAAAAATATGTATCTCTTGCGGAGACACCGTCTTTTATGGCGGCCGTACGGGTGTCATGGCCCTTGACGCCAAAGTCCATGACGGACTTCTCTTTCTTATTAACAGCTTTGAAGCTTTACAACTTCGTTGTTGATGAAGATAAATTTTTTTCATATTACGAAAAATTAAAAAAAAGTACCGTAGCATCCCTATTGCGGACTAAAACCGGATATGATTTTTCTGAAAATTTATTCTAGGAATAAAATTGAAGTTTGCACGGTTTGCAGTGCTGCAAATTCAGTCCTTGGGAAAGGTAAAACTAAAGAAGTTAAAATGAATAGACCAGCTAGTTAGTCTTAGTTTCTGCTAGTAGCTTTGCCCTAGCGCTGTTAGTATCTACTTATTCTATTATAAATCAAAATCCGTTCCAGTAGGTTTTTGCGTGAAAGAGTATCAAACTTCCATACATTTTTCATCCTCACAAAAGTTCCACTTCCAATCCTACTCATCCCCATCCCCACTAACATAAAAGGAGAAACTGACTGACTCAACGCACAGCTGAAACTACAGAGACTAACACACGTATTCTTAAAGAAGTAATTACTTAAGATTAGAAATTCTTAATTCTCTTCGTCAAACATCGCGTTGGATTGCGTTAGATGAAGCAATAAGCTTTTAAACCATGCTCTATGTTGACGATAGGCGAGTGGAAAAGTACCCTCTTAACCGCTTGCTTCGGATTGGTCCGACAAATGATTTCGTGTCCTATTCGCCAGTCATATTGTGTTTGCGATTGGGTCTCCATCTCGTTTAGCTCTTCAATTCTTTCTTCTTCTCTTCCCCATAGGTGATAGAAGAGCTGACGAGATAGAGTATTTGGTCGTGGATGTACGACCCATCAGATCACCCGGCGTACGGCAATGCGCCACCGGTACATGGTGGACATCCCACCTATACGCACGAAACGTTTTGGGAACACACTCATTGTGCGTACAGGTAAGAAGTGGCTACAACTCGGGAATCTTTAAATCAAGAGTGAATAGGTTACTTCTAGGTAAGCGCTCTCCATCGTCGACCGCATCGTCGCTTTCCATCAGGTGAGATAGCGGTCAAGCGTGAATCTATCAAGAATTAAAAAAAAACGCGAGAGTGTCAGATATGTTTATCCGACGTAGGCAGTTAAAAATTGTATTTTTCTTTTGTCCTTTTAAAATAATGGCCAATGGACAACGGTACGACCACTGTTTAAATTTTTCTGTGTGCGTAAGAAAATCCATTAGTCGAAATACGTTTCACGAAGTTGTTTAGCACAATACTAAGCGAATTACTAATTGTAGCCGTAGCCTTGTGAATTAATTATTACGCAAATGACATTGTTAGCTTGTTCTTGCATTGTTGTGAATTCCCGTCGAACACACTTTATGTACAACGCAGATAAGTCTGTGTATACGAATGTTTTTATTTCTGAAATCAGCTCAATGCACTAAAACACACAAGGGAATCAAAATTCATAGGGTACTTCCCGTTGACCCAGAATCCTGAAATTTTGCATAAAGCAAGGTCACACATAGCACAGATATAGGAATAAATCTGAAAACTGTAAATTTGTAGTTACGTCTCAAAAAAAAAAACGGAAATATTTTCGTAACTCAATTCGGGAATCGAACTATTTTAATAGGCAACTTTGTACGGAACCCTCAGTGCGCGAGTCCGCCTCGCACTTGCCCGGTTTTTTTTATATTGGTAGGTCTTAGAAATAGGTC
Source organism: Mythimna pallens (assembly GCA_961205895.1). Taxonomy (NCBI): domain Eukaryota; kingdom Metazoa; phylum Arthropoda; class Insecta; order Lepidoptera; family Noctuidae; genus Mythimna; species Mythimna pallens. The sequence continues at coordinate 4,600,460 of OY540854.1, read as the reverse complement.
GAAAGCTATTTTTTAACCCCCATGTTTTCTTTGACAACCTATATGGCAGAACGTTTGCCGGGACAGCTAGTAATCTGTATATTAAGGTAAATAAATCAGTAGAAGTTTTTAGTTGTGCGCACATCACGTAAGGCGTCCATTACACGATAGGTTTTGCTGTCAGTTTTGTCACAGTCAAATATTTTGACTGACGAAAAACCTACAGTTTAATGCGACGACCGACGTTTGCATGACGAAAAACGTATGGCGATAAATTCCGTCACTCAAACATCATTCACGATTGATGGTTTTGATTGACGCTTGCATGACCGTGTAATTGACGCCTAAAATGTACAAAATCGATGTAGAAAACTTTTATACAATAAAATTGTAACTTGATGTATTACTTAGGCTTTGTTTCATCGCAATCGGTTGACTATATCGAAAGACATACTACATTCTTTGACTGTTAGGCGGTACGAAGTTCGCCGGGTCAGCTAGTAACATAATATTTATCAAACACTAGCTTTTGTCCGCGGCTTCGCTCCCGTCAACTGACTACTCTATTCTGCTCTACCCAACTCTGCCCTACTCCATCCAACTTTACCCTACTGCACCCTACTCTACCATGCTCTACCCTACCACCAATTTTTTTAAATTATTTTTTCTTTCATAAGAACCTTCACCTGACAATAACAAACAACAAAAAAATAATAATAGTGAAATCGGTCCAGCCGTTCACGCGTGATGGCGTGACCAAAAGAAATAGGGATTCATATTTATATGTATATATAGAAAATATACTCAATACCTACAAAATGATGTAAAAACGATCTAATAAACCACAAATATACGAGTAATTTTCCCTAAACGTGACGGAAATTTTCCTACACAAAGAAAATAGGGGAAGTTTCCCCCCGATTCCCTTCCACGGTTAGTTACTGTTGCTAAGGAAAAGTACTTACTACCTCTTAGATACTCATCGACAGGAATAGAAATGACGTCAATATTATATTGCTTCCACGTAGACGCCACGCGAATTTTCGCGAGTATAACTTATTGTACGATCTCCCACCTAAAAAAAAAAACTGCTGCCAGCCCCTAGGGAGCATGTTCCCCAAATAAAAATTACCCCTAGGGAACATACTTCCAAAATAATAAAACTTCACTAAAAAAAAAATAAAGGATCAAAATAACTTTAATTTCGGAAGTCGGTGTTTCTCGGTATTGTTTGTTTCTTATTTAACACCGACTTCCGAAATTAAAGTTATTTTGATCCTTTTAGTGTTTTTTTTAGTCAAGTCGGTATTTTTTTTTTTTGTAAAATGTTTTTATTTCACACTTTTTAGTTGCGATACCAGAGTGCCTATTTCTCATGACAATTCCAATTAACCCAAATACTGCTAGGTTACATTGTTTTATTATGTTCCTGTGTCTACCTTCCTCCTTCCGGCTCTATCATCAGATCAGTTCGATAGTACCTTATAGCCAAAGAGCATCTCACGACAATTCTAATAAGCTCAAACACGGCTAGTACACATCGATTAATTACGGAGTTCCTGTGCCTACCCTCCGGCTCCATCATCAGATCAGTTCGATAGTACCTTATAGCCAAAGTGCATCTCATGACATTTCTAATAAGTCTAAACAAGGCTAGGTTACATTGATTAATTACGGAGTTCCAGTGCCTACCTTCCGGCTCCATCATCATCATCAAATCACTTTGATGATACCATTTTCAACGTAACTATTCAGAACCATTCATTTATTTCTATTGTCATAGTCGCTTAACTATCTTCATTGTGATATCTATTTGAGTATGAAGTTCCGTTGACCATTTCTGATCTTCTTCACCAGTTCCACTTCATCAAATGTTAGTTTTTGACTGTAAATGCTTAAGTTCTTGATGAAAATACCAAAATAACTATAGGGTTGCCTATAATTTTTGAGGAGTTCCCTCGATTCCTCATGGATCCCATCATCAGAAAGGGATTTTGAAAAAAAAATGGGACCAATCTGGAAGCATATCCTATGAAGGAAAAAAATTTTTTTGCAAATCGGTCCATAAACGACGGAGTTCTGTGGTAACAAACATAAAAAAAAATACAACCGAATTGATAACCTCCTCCTTTTTTTTGAAGTCTGTTAAAAATTACCCCTAGGGAACATACTCCCGAAATAAAAATTACCACTAGGGATCATACTCCCGAAATAAAAATTACCACTAGAAACATACTCCCGAAATAAAAATTACCCCAAAGGAACATACTCCCGAAATAAAAATTACCCCTAGGGAACATACTCCCGAAATAAAAATCCCCGGAAAAAAGACCGGACGGCCGGATTGCGATTTACCCATTGCTCTTCCCCCACCACCGACACATGGTGGACATCCATCCCATACGTACAAAGCGTTTTGGGAACACATTCATTATACGTACAGCTAAGGAGTGGGATTCCCTGCCAAAGTCTATGTTTCCAGATAGCTACAAGCTAGGGGTCTTAAGTCAAGAGTGAGTAGGTTACTTTCGGGCAAGCATGCTCCATCGTCGGCCACATCATCGCTTACCATCAGGTGAGATAAGAGGTCAAAACGCGAGCCTATACATAATAAGAAAAAAATATCGACAGTTATCGATACTTGAAGACACTTCAGACTTCCCTATCTTTCGTTTCAACTTCCAACGAACGCAGCAGTATTGTACGCGGAGAGCGCGAGGGGAGGGAGACAACAAATCGATCAAACTACCGACCTCGTCAAATATTTACCATGTAATGATCGCGTGGAATATAATAATCTACTGTTACTGTATTATCTTTTGACATTATTTTCTAGTAGTTAAAGTTTATTTTTGAGCAATGAGGATCAGTCATAATTTTTGTGGAGCATGCAGACTTATAGCGTCAAAATAAAAGTAAATACTGTGAAGAAATTATTTAAATCGGACCAAAAATTGCGAAGATACAGTGTATTAGTTCTAGAAACCCGCCCCAGAATGAATCGACTCGCTGTGACGTCATCTGTCATGATCAGTCTTCACCGGCGAATAAATACGATCGTATTTATTCGCCGGTCAAGTCGTTCGTCGCACGGATCATGACAGATGTCGACGTCATCGTAAACAGTCCAGCTAGAGCGCGCGTTTCAAAGTAGCCAATCCACCATTTCTTGACGGATTTTAATAATTTAAAAAATTAAATGCTAACTAAATTAATACACATACGATGCACTTAGTAAAAATCGGATTTGCTATTATGTGATTGATCCTCATTTACCGTTTTTGCAGCTTTACAATTGAACCTAAGTGTATTGATCGGTACTGAAGTACAGAAATTCACATCATTACACAAAACATTGGCCTTTAAATCTGGACATAGTAATCTACTAAGCGTAATCTCAAGTTAGCTGAAAAATACATTTAATGCTGCAGAGGATAAAAGTGCTACCTCCATTAAGTTTTAAAAAATAAGTTCCATTGAGTTCAGTGTCTGTTTTAATTATTAGCAAATTGATTCCTAGTGATTATTGTCATGTAAAATCTGTGTAGTTTTGTGTAATTTGCAATATGTGGAATCATTTAAACAGACGCGATCTCGGTAAAATGGAGCTGAGAATTTTATTGTCATGTTCACTACCCCAGCGAAGTTTGCCGAGAAGGTTGACTTGATACATGTGCTGCCAGCTGCCAAATACTACAAAAAAAACATTAGAATGTGTCCATCCTTATTCTAATGATAAACAAATGAACTATTCAATAAGAGAACACGGCTTAAAGGACTTAGTATCCAAGAAAAAAATATAAACAAAAAGAAATAAAAAACTGGACAAGTGCGAGTCGGACTCGCGCACGAAGGGTTCCGTACCGCCCCTATCAAAAACACGTCAAGAAAATCACGTTTGTTGTATGGGAGCGTCACTTAATTATTTATTTTATTCTGTTTTTATTAGTAGTTGTTATAGCGGCAACAGAAATATATCACCTGTGAAAATTACAACTGTCTACCTATCACGGTTCATTAGATACAGCCTGGTAACAGACAGGCGGACAGCGGAGTGATAGCAATAGGGTCCCGTTTTTACCCATAGTCATTTATTCATTCATAAACAAGTAATTTGTATCTAAACTTACACATAAATTACGCCGCACAGAAACCTTAAAACAAGCTCCTCTGCTCTTGAAGCATGGGCCAGATGGTTGCAAACCAGCATCCCAACAAAGGTGACCTTGCTAGTTTCAGCCCGTGTAGACAGCAGTTGTAATCCATGACCATAAAAAAAAAGAACACCCTTGGTTGGAAGGCGCGTTTTCCAAACCACAGTGATTTGCGAACGTGTTGTCGCGTGGATTAAAGGTAGGTGAGCGACGTACTGTGTCTGGGTGCGTCGGTTACCATACATTTTATATGGCAACTAGACTTGTAGACCTACATTAGATCCACGCCAAGCGACGCCACATGACGCGACTCACGTACAAAGCAGGCGTGGCCCACGTATGCGTCGGTCGTTTCCCACTTAAATCTGTGTAGCCGCAACACAAACCAATCATACAAACCAAGCTCCAACCAAGGTGATCTTGATTGGAATGCTAGATTGCAACCATCTGGTCCACCTTTAAAGAAAACATACCTGACTAGTGTTGCTGTCAAACACTGCATCGTACGCGTAAACACGCGGCGGCTCGGCTGCAGTCACGTTGTTCTTGGTGACAGCTACCGTGTTGTTCTTCCCGTCGACAGAGACGCAGCTATACGAGCCGTCGAGCTTCTCCCTCTGGTCCATCGGCCGAACACGCACGACGACGCGGACATTCTCGACGGTTGGAGCCGTTAGCTCCGCGTCCTGGGGGCAAAGGAAATTGGTGATAAAAAAAAAATGTCATGTGAGAGTCAGATTTTTCTTATACTTGTGCTACGAGACCTTGCCTCATGCCAATTTTTAGGATGTAATTCTATACCTGACTAGCTTTTGCAGGGAACATACTCCCGAAATAAAAATTACCCCTAGGGAAGGGAACATACTCACGAAATAAAAATTACCCCTAGGGAAGGGAACATACTCCCGAAATAAAAATCAACCCTATAGAAAATACTCCCGAAATAAAAATGACCCCTGGGGAACATACTCCCGAAATAAAAATCACCCCTATAGAAAATACTCCCGAAATAAAAATTACCCCTATAGAAAATACTCCCGAAATAAAAATTACCCCAAGGGAACATACTCCCGAAATAAAAATTACTACTAGGGAACATACTCCCGAAATAAAAATTACCCCTAGGGAACATACTCCCGAAATAAAAATTCTATGTCCTTTTCAAGAACATGGTATACCCGTGTGCCAACTTTCTTCCAACTCCATTCAGCCATTTGAGTATGAAAAAGTAACACAGAAACTTTCGCTTTTTTTTAATATTAGTGTTATAAGTGTGATTTCAATGGCGCTACTGCAGCCTGTGGGTTACCATGACGTTCAAAGCAAGACTGCTTTATTCTTATTCCATTGTGGGTAAGACATGGTGCTAGGTAACCTGTATATCTCTATATCTCTTACCCACACTGAGATAAGAATGAAACAATCTTACTTTGAACGTCATGGTAACCCACCTGGTTGGCTGAAATGATGACAATCCTTATCCTTTTAACGGCCGCTTCGGATTGGTCCGATGAATGTTTTCGCGTCATTATCTCGTTCAGCTCCTTCAATACCCATAGGTGACAGAAGAGCTGACAAGATGAAGTATTTGGTCGTGGATGTGCGACCCTGGCGGAGTAAACGCGAGACTGTTTGTCGGATATTACCCACGTAGAAAAAAAGAAAGAAACGAAAGAAAAAGAATAAGAGTGAGAACAGAAAACATAACCCCAAAAATAAATGACAGGCAAGAACCAAGAATAAAGCAATGGAAAAATACCCAAGGATTTTTACTTAATACATATTTGAGTGCAATTTCAGAATCGTAAACAATGCATTTATTGTCCTGTGAAGAAACTGCGCATTTGATAAATTTGCGATACAAAATTATACACAAATTATATTCAGGTATTTTCCAAGGCTGCTGTTTTTTTGCTATTGAATTATGCAAGTACTAGATGTTTGTCTGTTATTGTTCGTCCTAACTTCACATAGGTGTTACAAATTTATGATTTTCTTAGTTTTTCTCAACTATAATATGCGTGTATTATAACACCAAGATGACATGGTTGCGGCAGACCAAAAAGATGACGGCTGGACGACTTAGATGTCTTCCTTACGGCCTGTTGACTTTGGTCTTAGCGGCGAGCGGCGCGGCAAGCGGGGCGGCATTGCTATGAGCGGCGTCTCGTGGCATGCTTCAAACATTTTCATACTTTTGATCTTACCGCTCGCCGCCCCGCGCTTAGCTACCGCTCACAGAGGCAAGCTCGTGAACGGGCCGTTAGGAATTGACAAGTAGTGGTTCAGAGCTGGGGAAAAATAAAAGATATGGAGGCATGCTTTTGCCCAGCATTGGGACAGTACAGGCTAAATATAATAATAAATAATACACCTGAATGTTCCTCATGAATTACTAGTAAAACCCACATCATAATCACTTCAGTAGTTTTTGAGTTTATCGCGAAAAGACAGACCAACGCGAGTGGAGAGTTTTTTAGTATGTACCATGTAAAAAGACAATGTCAATATTTGTGGTCAGTTCTCAGAGACATAGTTTTAAAAAATAAAATCTCATCTTTCAAATTAATCTCGGGATTTGAGGCAAGTCCACTTAATTTTTTCGCTGTATGAAATCCGTGTAAGTAGATGTTTAACTCTACCCAATACCGACCTCTGGTCATTTTACTAGGGCTATGTTATAGAAGGTTCTTGAGCCTATGTCCAGCAGTGGGCATCTTTCTGATGATGAAAGATAAAGCTACTACATGAAAAGTGGAATTCCCTGCCAGTGTCCTTGTGTCATAGCTACAACCTAGAGGTCTTTAAGTAAAGAGTCAATAGGTTACTTCTAGACAAGCATGCTCCACCGTTGATAACATCATCACATACCATCAGGTTAGAGCGATCAACCACAAGCCTATTAATTCATTAAATCTCGAGCAGTTCTCGGTCATTGTCTTTCTATTGTGTCTCTAATTACGCTACTCAATAGGTTAATAATATAAAAAAGGTAATTTATGAGCTATATACAACCAACCCAAGTAACTAATAATAATAATATTCCACAACTATCACACAACGCCGTCTAGTCCCAAGCTAAACAGTGCTTGTGTTATGGGTACTAGACAACTGATAAACCTACTTACATATTTCTAAATGCATACATATATAGATAAATTACACCCAGACACAGAACAAATGATCGTGCTCATCACACAAACATCTGTCCTGGGTGGGAATCGAACCCACGACCTCCGGCATAGCAGTCAGGGCCACTAACCACTAGACCAACAGGCCAGTCAACTGATTGTAATATATGTATTGATTAGCTCCTGCCAGCGAATTCGCCCGCATGAAAGTTGGTTTCTCCATTCAAAAACTTTGGAGCCCCGTTTCATCCCCATAGGGGTGAATTTTGCAAAATTCTCTCTATAGTGCTTGCCTACGTCGTAAAAGGAAACCTTGAGCAAAATTTTATGCTCCTAGTCCCAGTAGTTTAGGCTGTGCGTTGATATGTCAGTCAGTCAGTTTCTCCTTTTATATATATTATAGATTAATAATTAATGGCTAAACTCTGTAGAGTTGACGAATCCTTTGGAAACAAAGACTTTCTTACTTAAGGAAGAAGAAGTTTTAATTTACCAACTTTGTGGTTTCTAATATCAATGACGATCATAATAGAAAAACACGTAAGGTACAATAAAAAATGACGCGGGCGTCTAAAAATATCGAATCGACCAAACGCAATCGGTAACCACGCGTCAAAATATGCATTAAAATGAGTTTCAATAGTTTCTACTAAAAATCTATGGGCATTTGAAACAACCATAAATGAAATAAAACCAAGCAGATGGCAGAATACATTACGAAACATCTAATGCGTAATTTCATTCGCAAGTACCTAGACAATTCACTCGAGCAGTTGAAATGACCCTGACACGAATTAAAATATGACTCACCATCCTAACTAGCACGATTGAACTAAAATATGATTAGATGAAGCCAAATTAGGACAAGGAACAAAGAAATTAAAGTAAAAACGTAAAATATATTCAAAATCGATAAGATTAGAGTTCCAACAGGAATCCATATCAAATCCCGGAAATCACATGATAACGTGGTACTCACAGGCATTTTTCTTGAATTCAGGCGTCGCTATCAGGAATGCATGGAGTTTGCTGCGATGAACAGGGAAGAGCTACGTCTTTTGTTTGACGAATATTGTAAAAATCAATAATGACGACCTACTTTTCCGTTTCGATTTCTTTGACGAACGAAATGGAAATGACATGACGTTTTCATACAATGTTGCCAGTATTTTCAGTGTGGTAATCTACCATTTAAAAATCAATTAAGCACTTCCGGTTTCTCTTTTCTGCGAATAACCTCATATTTTAGAATTTACAATATTGAAGTCTATGGCATAACTAGGGCTGAAATCTTTAGTTTTTAACAGAGTATTTTACTTTATTTTACGTTAATCTAATTATTTAAGAGGAGAAAATAACTGGCTAACATATCGATGCAAAGCTGAAACTACTGGGCCTGGAGATGAAAAATATATTATGTACAAGAACAGATCCAGGATTTAGGTATTTAATGAGACTGGTTTGCAGCTATTTCACCTATACTCGATCTAATTTCACTGTACCTACGCAGCATATGCCATCCGCAGCCCGCTCGCATCGTCGAACTACCAGTGCGGTGAAGGGAAAAAGAATTTTGTTCGTGTGTCAGTTATTTGAATTTGAACAATATTTGAATGTACCTGAATGTAATGAATGAATGTAAAAGAACATGACACGATTTTTTTATATACAAATTTGCAGTCTATTTGTCTATGAGTACTCGAGAATAGTTGGGACTTCCATTACTAGGCAGATAAATTTGTACTTGGGTACTAGAAATGAACTTTAAATGATGTGGCTACCTAGTCGAGTATTGAGTATGAATGCGACCTTGGTGTACGCAGTGTCAGCTCATCAAAAACCTGATTACGGAATAAGACTAGATGTACCTAGTATAAAATTTATCAAATTCAATTCTATTGGCTATTTCATAAAAAAGGCACTCAATAGGTAGGGTTATATTGATGACTTTAATGATCATAAATCCGTAAATCAGATGGGGTTGCAAGCACAAGTGTTATGAAACATAAATTTCAGTTATACTTAATATTTTATTCACTTTGATCAATACAATTTCATATTTATCATTCTATTAAGAATCAGTTACAAAAACATGGATTGGTATGACTTGTTCACTGTTGATCACTGTTCGACAATTCAAAGCAGACCGACTTTGTCCAAAATGACAATTACAAGCTTAATTCTGCTCAATGTTCCCCTTCACAAATTTTAACAAACACTCAGTCGACCAACCGACCAATCAGAGCAAAGTAAACAGTACGTAACATCAATTGACTACCTAATATACATTAAGGCTTATCTATAATAAACTGTAAGTAAACATATCAATTTAAATAATTATAATTTATTTATACAAAACAAATACATAAACTCGTTTACAACGGATTTTTAAAGTTGGTGTAACCACTAGCGCCATCTATCGCTTATAGATAGAAGTCGAAAGATTTAAGAATATTTTCTTTATAATCATTACACTGTATAAAAAAATATACGTAGAGATCAATTACATTACACCGACGCACACGTGGATCACGCCTGCTTTGTACGTAAAACGACGTCGCGTGGCGTGGATCTAATTAATGTCGCTCTACAAATCTAGTTTCCATATAAAATGAATGAAGACCGACGCGCCCAGACTGGTGTACGTGGACCAGATGTGCGCAATGTAGTTCTAACATTAGGTCTGCCAATCATATTTTAATCAACATACATAATATATACTACAAAATGTGAAATACCTAACATTTTAATTTCGTTAACGCGCTTTCACCTTAAATACAGAATGAACTTTGTCAAGATTTGAAATGATTAGTTCGTTTAGTAGTATTTTTTTTCTACCAAAAACCTTTTGTTAGTGGCAATTTCTGAATACGAAGTTAAAAAAAAAAACTTTTTTCTTTAATAAAAGTCATGATGTAGATTGATTTTCTTATTATAATTTGCTGATTTATATCATGTACTAGATTAAAAATAATTTAAGTGGTTTCGAACATTGTCGTTAAAATAATTTATTATTAGCAACATTGACACTATCCACAATAATTAAATTTAAAAAACTGGCTACCCACAATCAACAAGGAACGTCAAACACTGCTGATGTTTATTTTTATTATAAAAATAACAATAATTTAGTTTCTTCATGGCTTATTTGTTCATGAATATAAAATTAAATAAATCAGATGATAATTAACAAGTGCTATAACCAAAAATGTCGACGGAATTAGAAGAAAACGGGATCCATATTGAGTCAGTTGACGTCAGTGAAAAAGTGAAAGAAACTCCAGAAAATGGATCAATTATCGAAACTATTTGTGATTCTGGGCTGGACACCTTAGATTCGTGTTCAGCTGCATTCCCAGCTTCTGATTCCGAAGTATCCCCGATTAAAAATATAGTTAATGACGATTTCCGCAATGGATCGTCGACAGGCAGTCTTTCGAATGAAAGTAGTCTTTCCAGTCCAGGCTCTGAAGACGGCGTCACAGATAATTTAAGTTTCGAGTTCTCGCAAAAAACTGATATCGATTTAGCCAAAGAATTGATCATAAATTGTATAGAAAGTATGAATGTAAGTGATTCACAAGAAAAAAGTCAGCAAAATGTTGAAATTACTGATTATAAACAAGCTGAGTATAATGGTATGAATAGGCCTCTCACAACTTCGACCGTAAGCTTGAACGATCATAAGTTAACTGAAAACAATGTCATGTGTAAATCACCATTCAGTAAAAGTGCTGAAAATATTTCTAATATATCATACACAAAACCAAATGAAAATGCTAGTTTAAATTCTAGTGATAAAGAATTGAATGCTGACAAGATTCTTTCACAATTCTCCAGCCAAAAATCTAAAGCTAGTGCTGTACAGAAGATACCGGAAACTGTAGCGAATATAGATCCGAAGTACACGAGAATACCAAAAGAATTGCTATCTCAAGAAAATATTGGTAGCATAGTAAAAAATGTGCACGGAATATTCTCTTCTGTCAGCGGTAGCTTAAAAAGTGCGTACACACACAGAACTGTATACACTCAAAAGCCAGTCAAAAACACTAAAAACCTGCCTAATGGTAAACTTATGAATGACATTTTTGAGGACGAGAATACGGACCCAAAAACCGAAGTCTGTGAAAAACCAGAAACAATTGACCACCAAGAAGTGATACCAAATTTGAACATAGAAGTAGCGGTTACAAAATTACCAGAGACAGAGGTTGTAGCTCCTGATGCAAAAAAGGATGTAATGAGATTTCAAATAGAGACTTTAGAACGGGTTCTAGCTGAACAGAGAAAGGAGAATGCTTCTTTGAGGGATAGAGTCAAACAACAGTGTGATGAGCTGCAGCAAAAGGATCTGACTTTTAAAGAGTTGGAAGTGAAATTGGACATGGTGGGTATCTGTTTATCCTATTTTATCTTACTGCCTTCATGGTATAGTGGCAAGCACTTCTGCTGAGCAAGTATGGAGTCTATCTATCTATTTTAGGTTTCCGCACTTAGTCCTATGTAGAACATTGTACGTGGGCCATCGCGGCCATAACCTTATTCATTCATTCCAACCAGCCCACCTCTCTCCAAAAATAGATTAGGTCTCTTGGTTTTTTCAGGGCATCAATAAGGCAGTTCGAGGATCCTAAGGTTCATGTGTATCTCAGTGACTCCTGTGCAGTCTAGGAGCACATGCGCAATTGTCTCCTCCCCCTCCAAACATGTTCTGCACAGGGGACTGTCTGTGATGCCTATTGTGTGGAGATGCTTATTCAGTGTGCAGTGTCCGGTGATGGTCCCCGTCACCAGGTGCAGGCCGCCTCTGTCCAGTCTTATGAGTTTTTTGGTGAGGGCTTTATTGAGATGTGGCAGGGTCTCTTTGGACTGCCTGCATCCTGGTGTCAAGGACCACAGTTCGGAGTCTAATTAGTATATAACATTAGTTTTACTATATGCAAAACCTGAAACATGTGTCTAGTATGTTTATGTAAAGAATCTATGTACAAAATTTCATAACTGTGTCATGAATCACAAAGTTATGATTGTTGTGTTACTCAGTTGTCTGCACAAATACGTGGTCACCGAGCCATCAGAAACATTAATAAAATTAACATGTCTAAGCAGGTACACACCATGGAACACTTCAGACGTTATCTTATTCTTATACCGGGTCAGGAAAGATGCCTTGAATCTTCTCAAGAGCCCATGAAAATCAGTGACTTTGTGTTCAAAGAACATGCCAGTCACACTACGCTGCCACAGCAGCTTATTTTGTTATTGATGGATTCGCCTAGAAGGACCAAAAATATGTATGAATTGTCACTATATGTTTTTTACTGATTGATAGGAATACTGAATAATATTAGGTAAAACTGTGTCTTGATACTTGAGTCCACGATCTTAGCTCATGATGGTTTTGAGACATGGTGCTATGACATGATGACCGCAATGTGCGGTTACACCATACAACATACTTGGACTTGTAGCCTGCAGTGTGCTGCAAGTAAATTAAATAAATATTTAACAATGTTATGTGGCTTTCTTATTGTAGGACAAAGGCAATTGTTTTACCTATTTCACATTAATTTATTACTCACACTCCTTTGTAAGAATTAAAGCATTCACATTTAATATTAACCACATTTATGGCAGCAAGCAATAAATAGTCCAAATACATTAAAAAGCTATTAAAAATAACAATAATAATATACATTAATAGCAATAATAATAAAATCACAAATGAGACAACAATATCTTTGATTGTAATCTATCATTTTATATTCAGCTTATCTGAAATATAGAAATAGGTTTATCACTTGTAAGATTTATTTGTTGCTATTCTAGGCAATAGTATTCTCCTATGGTCTTATCTTATCTTATAGTGGGCCCTAAACCAGAGCACTTCGACCCTTCTGGATCTTTTGTGCTAATAACCCCTCCCTTCTACTCAACCCCCAGCCCTGCACACACACATGCACCTTCTTCATGAGTTCTCCTATGGTACAGTCAATGACAAGTCAGTGGTTACAATTTGACTGTAAATTTATTTTCTTGTTATTCTTGTTATGTTATTGTTTTCTTGTGATATTTGTTGTTTGTTTATTAATTCATTTTATTTCATTAATTACGTAATCATTGGCAATGATGCACTCCTTGAATGGAGGCTTCAAAGTCTTTAGCATCGACGCCGAGTTGCTAGCCTGTCGGTTTTCTACCGGTTGCGTCGGAATTGCATAACCTAATTCCGCCTAGCCCGTTCCATCATCGGACCACCCGACGTACGGCAATGCGTCACCAGTACATGGTGGACATCTCACCTATACGCGCGAAACTTTTTGGGAACACATTTATTGTGCGTACAGTTAAGGATTGGAATTCCTTGCCGGAATCTGTGTTTCCTGATGGCTACAACCCGAGAATCTTTAAGTCGAGAGTAAATAGATTATTTCTAGGCAAGCGCGCTCCATCCTCGACCGCATCGTCGTTTTCCATCAGGTGAGATAGACCACTATCTCACCTGATGGGAAGCGACGATGACAGACAAGCGCGAACCTATCAAGAATAAAAAAATCCTATATTTTTAAAGGTAAAAAAAAACGTTTTAATAAGTATATAAAAATACTGGTGCCCACTTGCACGGGTATCGGAAACCGGAGGACACGGGGGAGCATATGTTAAGGTGTGTCCCGCTTGGGCAGAGCACCGCCGTGTCCACGTGGGTGGGGGCGATCAGCGGTAACCTCTAACATCTCGCACCAGGCCCTGGTACAGGCCATGATCCGGAGCGAGGAGTAATGGCAGGCGGTCGCCTCCGTCTGCGAAGCATTAATTGCTAGCTAAGGAGGCGGCCACATGCGCGAGGGAACGGCCCTCACGCCCCAGCCGCCGGGATCCCGACCCCGTTTTCCAGCCAGACCGCGAGTAATGGGTACCTCGCCAACCGATCGGTAAACGTCCGGACCGACCCTAAGTCGTTGACGCCGCGTATTGTTCCACGCGCCTCAAGGAGATGTTAGCAAAACCGTAGGGGCCCAGCAGGGTCGAAGCCTACTGGGGCTAAGAAGGGTTCGCTACTGTGTTCGCTTCTGAAAGGAAAACTCGGGGCCCTGGAACGCATGGCAATGAAAGAACATAGGAGTGGGTTTTAGTCAGTGAAAGTCTGGCACGCCCTCTAGCTCCGCCCTAGGGCGAGAGAAGTCATTAGATGATTTTCCACCTAAAAAAAAACTTAACGAGAAAAGAGTTCAAGGTGTTCAAGATGAAGTTCCTTCACAAAGTTCCTTCACGAACCTCCTCACGATATGAAGCTTGTCTGGTATCCTGGTGTGTAATTCAGGAATTACACCAGGGTTCTCGTCAACGTTTTTTTTTAAGAATAAACAAATATAAATAAAATTTTAAGACGGCACTGCAGTATCCGCTCAAATGCCTGGACTAGGAAAATAATTAAAAATTATTGATACAAGTTATTTGCCTGTTTGAGTGCATGGCTCATTTTTTATTTATTTATTTAAACTAGTGCTTTACCGCGTCGGTAAGCAGTGAAGCAATCGTTGATGGTGAGGCGCACTAGTTTATTAAGAACTCTAGCCTTGAAGACCTAAATTATAATCGGATGGGAAGACAGCAGCAGGCAAATTGTTCCAGTCCAGAACGAAGCGGAATGGCGTCGTTTAGTAAAGGGCTAGGCTGTTAATTGAATACCTTGTGTTATGTTTGAGTATGGTTTACGCACTTAGTCCTATGTGGATCATTATGCGTGGGTCATGGCGGCCAAAACCTTTGGTGGGCTTATTCTAACCAGCCCACCTCTCTCCAAAAACTGATTAGGCCTCTCAGGTCTTTCAGGGCATCTGAGGGATTTCGAGGATCTTAAGGTTCATGTGTTTATATCAGTGACACCTGTGCAGTCAAGGAGCACATACATGTGCACTGTCTGTGATGCCTATTGTGTGGAGGTGCTTATTCAGTGTGCAGTGTCCAGTTATGGTCCCCGCCACCAGCCGCAGGCTGCCTCTGTCTAGTCGCATGAGGCTATTGGTGAGGGCTTTGTTGATGTGTGGCATGGCCTCCTTGGCTTGCCTGCATCCTGGTGTTGAGGACCACCAGCGCTCTGTTTGCATCACGTAGCCAAAAGACATATTATACCTTTCGCTTTCCATTTACAGATGGGAAAACGCGTAGACCACGCAGAGCGTGAAAAGGACGCAGCCGTGATGCGCTACGCTAGCGTGGAATGTGCAGCCATAGAGGCAAAGCGTGCTGCTGAGAATGCAGCCAAGGCGGAGAAGGCGGCTCAGGTCGAGGTGGAACTTTTGAACGGCAAGCTGAAGTCCGCTCATGGCGAGAAGCAGAGGATATGTCAGCTGTATGATGTTAAGGTGGGTTTCTAAAAGTTCTGTTTACTACCATTTTATTGTGTACTATAGAATTCGCATTTAAAAATGCCTTGAACGTGGGGCCTTTGCTATACTCGTAAACTGCAGTATTTTTTGTTGAACGTAATGTTTGGGCTAAATCCATAGTGCTTCTCATGTTGTGTGACAGTCCTAAAGCCGAATATCCATTATGCTCGTCAACTAACTGCAACTGTTCTGATGGAGACGCTACGCTCATCTCCTTAAAAACGCGCATGCTCCAGTCCCCATGCAAACCTTTTTACATCCGACCGCTCTATTAATCCGAGCATGGAGCGTACGCACTAAACGTGGTAATTTTTTTTTTGACTCGCGTCCACTAACTTACTGAGTTCCGCTTTATGTCCCAAGCCCGGGTAGATAGCCCGCTAGTGCGTACGCTTGTCGATCGGTCCAGATCGTACTAACAACATAGGCTAAGAGATTTTGTTACTAACACAGTGGACCCCTGTAGTCTTGATAAATAAATAAATTGTTATTATTTCTGTTTACAACAGTGCCATGAACTGATGAACAGTGAGCGCGAACTAGCGAAAATCCGTGAGGATATGCGCGAACTGGACGGAAGACTGAAATGGACACAGAGCAAACTGCGTGTTGAAATGGACGCTTATAAGGTAAGGGAATTAAAAGGGTTTAGTCTAGGAATGACAGATTCGTGAAATGACTACATAGTCTAAGATTGACAGATTCTCGAAATGTACAATTCTAAAATTGACAGATTCTACAAATGACCGATTAATAAATGACTGATTCTATAAATTAGTGACTCTAATAATAATAATAACAAACCCGCAGGGCAGCTTTGTGGCGAACTGTTGGGCATTAACGGCCCCACGGACCCGATCTCCCGGGAGAATTCTTGTTCTTCATCTCCGGATTACCTTTATTGGCCGGCCGTAGTGTGCTCTAACGAGGAACAGAGCTCCCACCTCTCTCTTGCCTTTATTGGCTGGTTTGAGCGGAGATTCGCAAGAGCTAACGTGCTCGGGAGAAGGATGTATAATCCAGTAAGGTGCTTATAGGCAGGGATCTTGACCGTACTTCTGGGATTGTCCTGATAGCCGTGGTATACCTCTCCACTCCTCAAGCACCTCATGATATGTTGCCCTCTTGTTGCTATGTCACTTCGTCGTAGCGACCGTTTTTGGGGGCCCATTTATTGAGAGTGCAAGTTACCCCCTGCCTTTTTATCGATGGAAATTAATAACATTGCTCAGGCAGGGGCCATAGTCTTAACATAGTTCCTGATAACCAGTCCACTTTAGACTCCAGAAACCATAGCCTTATATCTTAGTTTTCCATATGTCGCAATAGTTTCCCACCAACCGGGGGTTGTCCTTGGATGCACTAGCATAGTGCGTACAGGGATAATCACCGGTTCGTACCACGTTCCATTAAAAGCGTCTAAAAGGGCCTCTACGAGTTGGTTTCGACTCCTCGTACGCCTTCCAAAGGTCCAGGACCACCAGGAGTCCTGAGATAAATAAATGTTTGGAGGTAGACGGAACAGAGAGTAAAGTCCCGCAAACCTCCGATGAAAAGGGAGGATCCTCCGACCAGACGGGTGTTATGTCTGGTGGGCTACTACAGCCCGATAGATGATTTCGGGCTGTTCTATATGTTCTAAACGCGCGGAGAACTTTGATTGCGCGATGCAGGATTAGTTCTTATGTGACGCCATAGATGTCGCTACATCACTCCCCTCCGGAGATCGGAGATCGATGGTTCTTGATGGTTCTTGATGCTTCTTGATGCGTGCCAGGCCAGTGGTAGGTTGGTTCCAGTGGGTCGGAACCGAATGCCGCATAGTTCTCGGTGAGTCGGAACTGTCTGCGGTGATGCCCCAGTGAGTCGGGGTGGTGCTATCCCAGTGAGTCGGGATGATGCCCCAGTGCGTCGGGGTGATGATGTCCCAGTGAGTCGGGATGATGCCCCAGTGAGTTGGGGTGATGATGTCCCAGTGAGTCGGGATGATGCTGCAGGCTCCAGTGAGTCGGAGTAGTGCTGCTGGCTCCAGTAAGTCGGAGCGGTGATGTGCGATGTAGTGGCTTGACTGCTTGCGTCGACCAGGAGAGGTTCTTCGCGGCTCTTCATGTGACTGGCCGAAGGTGCAGTGTGCTTCGCCAAGGTCGCTGATGAGGCTGAGGGTGATGACCAGGTATGACCAGGTAGGCATGCTGGTGGTCAGGATACCCTTTTAAAGCCGTGGGTGCTGGCTGTATGGCTCGCTGCTCGAAAGCTTGAGGTAATGATGATGACGTCACGAAGTAGTGGCTGCACGAAGGCTGCGTTGACGTTCTTTGTCGAGGGTCACCAGTTTGGAGGTAGACGGAACAGAGAGTAAAGTCCCGCAAACCTCCGTTGAAAAGGGAGGATCCTCCGACCAGACGGGTGTTATGTCTGGTGGGCTACTACAGCCCGATAGATGATTTCGGGCTGTTCTATATGTTCTAAACGCGCGGAGAACTTTGATTGCGCGATGCAGGATTAGTTCTTATGTGACGCCATAGATGTCGCTACAAATGTATAAAAAAAATAATAACAATAAAGTTTTATTTGATTCATTTCGACAAGGTGCAATAAATATACAAAAATGCTAGTTTTTTACAAATACCTTAGACCCCACACTAGGATTCCGAATCGTAGGATCCTGTCTCTTCAAGAGTGCAGCGAAAAAATAAAAAATATATTCTACGACTGATTCTACAGATTACAGATTTTTTAATTTGTGTACTTTGATTAGGAATATAGTAAAAAAAAGCAATGTAAGGAATGGCGAATTGTAGGTACATTTAGAGAATCTCAATTATAGATTATGTAGTCATTTCGCAAATCTGTCATTTCTAGACTATGCCATATAAACTACCTTTTAGTTCCACCCCTTTCTTTTGTTCGAGCCAACTCGCGCCGCTGAGACTAGTCTTAAATTCTCTAAAAAATAATAATCCTTGTTAGATTCTATCCAGTCCGTCCCTTGCTGTCCGGGAGGCTAGGGATAGCGGTTAATATGCTATATATATATATATATATAAAAGGAGAAACTGACTGACTGACATAACAACGCACAGCCGAAACTACAGAAACTAGGAGCGTGAAATTTTGCACAAGGTTTCCTTTTATGATGTAGGCGAGCACTAAGAAAGCATTTTCCAAAATTCACCCCCTAAGAGGATGAAAGGGGAGTCTAAAGTTTGTATGGAGAAACCTACTTTCACGCGAGCGAAGCCGCTGGCAGAAGCTAGTATATATATAAAAGGAGAAACTGACTGACTGACATAACAACGCACAGTCGAAACTACAGAAACTAGGAGCGTGAAATTTTGCACAAGGTTTCCTTTTATGATGTAGGCGAGCACTAAGAAAGCATTTTCCAAAATTCACCCCCTAAGAGGATGAAAGGGGAGTCTAAAGTTTGTATGGAGAAACACGTTCACGAGGTCAAAGCGGCTAGTAGAAGCTAGTAGAAGTCTCAGTGTCCTATGAGGTAGTGGATGAAGGATGAACCTCTTCTCTTTTCTTTTCTCTTTCGCTGAGTTAGGCGCCTTTTTGACCTTGCACAGATCATACAGTTATTATCTATCTATATATATAAAAGGGAAAACTGACTGACTGACATATCAACGCACAGCCGAAACTACTGGGATTAGGAGCGTGAAATTTTGCACAAGGTTTTGTTTTATGACGTAGGCAAGCACTAAGAAAGGATTTTCCAAAATTCACTCCCTAAGGCGATGACGTGGGGTTCCAAAGTTTCTATGGAGAAACCTACATTCACGCGAGTGATGCCGCGGTTAGAGGCTAGTTATTATTATATTTTTATTTTTTACTGTTTTTTTAATTTTACTGTATGTGTGAGGTACGAATAAACGTTTTTATTTCTTTCTTTCTCTTTTACGAAATCTGCAAGTCAGAAGCCTCCGCCACGAGAGGCACGTGGCATCGCTCCGCAACGCGCCTCTCGTGCACGTGTGGAAGGATTGTTGCCTCTGAATCCCACGTTAGCAGGCCGACAAGGAGGCTCACTGCTTGAGGAGACCGTTCGGTATCCCCGTACCATCCTGACGGCCATTTGGCACATGTTTAACCGGCGGGCCTACACTGGAGCCTTAAAAAAATTTGGTACTTCTAGGCTGGCGTGCTCCATCGTCTACCACATCATCGCTTACCAACAGGGAAGATAGTGATCATAATATGCGAGCTTATCAATAATAACAATATATAAAATTGCCTATTCTGTTGGCTTTGTCTACTAATCCGAAATATCTGTACAGTTAACAAAAGAGATAATAAAAGAACTGGGCAAATGCGAGTCGGATTCGCGCACAGAGGGTTCCGTACGAATTTATTTGTGTGAATAGTTATTCCCGAATGGAGTCTCGAAGATTTTTCCGAATCGCTTAAAATATTTTTTTTTTTTGTGAAAAACAAGAAATTTACTATTTTCAATATCTGCGCTATAAGACCTTGCTTTGTACTAAATTTCAGGTTTCTGAGTCAACAGGAAGTATCCTATGAATTTTGATTCACAGCTACAAGGGACCGCAGACCTGAGTATATTGTTTTAATTTCAACTCGATACCTACAGGCATCCCCGAGATAAAGAGTCTTAACAGACAGACAGACAGACGGACAACAAAGTGATCCTATAAGCGTTCCACCTTCCTTTGACTAGCCTGTTGGTCTAGTGGTTAGTGGCCCTGACTCCTATGCCGGAGGTCGTGAGTTCGATTCCCACCCAGGACAAATGTTTGTGTGATGAGCATGATCATTTGTTCTGTGTCTGGGTGTAATTTATCTGTAATATGTATGTATTTAGAAATATATAAGTATGTTTATCAGTTGTCTAGTACTCATAACACAAGCTCTGCTTAGCTTGAGACTAGACGGCGTTGTGTGATAGTTGTGGAATATTATGTTATTATGTTATGTTCCGTTTTCTCCTTTTGAGGTACGGAACCTTAAAAAACATGCCTATTCTGTGTAGGCTTTGTCTATTACTCCGAAATATCTGTACAGTTAACAAAAGAGTTAATAAAAAATTACGCAGACAAGTATTTTTGTGCGTGACGGTGTTATCAAGTCCTTGGCATTACTGGCACGTGGCACGCAACTACAGCGAATATTATCTGTGTTAACATTTTATTTGTCACTTAATGTCTTGCCTGTATATTAAATACTAGCTTTTACTAACGGCTTTGCCCGCGTAGTTATAGAAAATAGTTGCCTATGTTACTCAGTGAAAATGTAGCTTTCTAATGATAAAAGAATTATCAAAATCGGTCCAAGTAGTCTTTGAGTTAAATCGTGACTTACAATTAAACAAAAAATCAAATCTTTCCTCTTTATGATATTAGTTTTGATTAATAATATAATATACAATATTCCACAACTATCACACAACGCCGTCTAGTCCCAAGCTAAGCAGAGCTTTTGTTATGAGTGCTAGACAACTGATAAACATACTTATATATTTTTAAATACATACATATTATAGAAAAATGATGCCCAGACACAGCAAATTATCGTGTTCATCACACAAACCTGGGTGCCTGTCCTGGGTGGGAACCCACGACCTCCGTCATAGCAGTCAGGGCCACTAACCACTAGACCAACAGGCCAGTCAAGATTACCCTGTACTAGCGGCTTCGCCCGCGTTTAATTAGAAAATACATAGCCTATATCACTCAGTGTTAAGGTAAAAAAAAACTTTTTACAAAAAAAATACAACCGACTTCGAAGTAAAAAACACTGAAAAGTGCAAAATAACTTTAATTTCGGGAGTCGGTCGTGGTTTCTATAATAGTTTTGCCTCTTCGTTATTTAACACCGAGTTTCGTAATTAAAGTTTTTTTGCACTTTTCAGTGTTTTTTACTTTGAAGTCGGTGGTTTTTTTTCTTGTAAAAAGTTTTTTTTTACACTTTTTAGTTATGGTACCACCACTAAAAAGTACCCCTCAGCCAAACTTAAATACCCTATAGCCAGAGTGCATCTCATGAAAATTCTAATAATTCCAAACACGGTTAGATTACATTAATTTATTATAGAGTTCCGGTGCCTAACTTCAGGCTTCATCATCAAATCAGTTCGATATATTCCCCTTCTGCTTTCAGTCAGTCATCGACTACACGTATAAACAAAGCAATTGTACTTGTTACAACGGTTCTGCTGTGGTCCTATGAGGAGTTCTGTTCCATATCTTCGAAGTTCATGATCAGATCATAACAATATTTCCTTAATATACCTATATACCTTTCAATCAAAAATAATTTTTCGAAATCGATTCACAATTGACCGAGAAATCGGTGAACATACATAAAAAATAAAATAAAAACATACATTCAACCGAACATATAACCTCCCCCTTTCTGAAGTCGGTTAAAAACCACTTGTAAAAGATTTATTGAAATCGGTCGGTGGGAAGTTTTTGTGTTTATTCATTACAAACATGTTTTATTTGTTATACAAAATCTTTCCTTTGTTTTATTGTGAAAGCCTAGATCAGGGATGGCGAACCTTTATATGAGAACGTGCCACTAAAAATATTTAAAAAATAATGTTGTCATTGCGTGCCGCCAAAGAATCTTGGCTTAGTGATTTAATGAACAAATATTTAAACTAAATGCTATTATTAACTTCAAAATTCGTATATCTTAATGTTTGCAGTAGTTTCTTTATTCAATTATATGTATAAAAGAGAAAATTGGTGTGATTACTAGTGTTTCAAATCACTTACATGTTGTTCTTATTTCACTGGCGTGTCCGAATTATTTACCTGCTACCACGTGCGTGCCAGCGTGCCATAGGTTCGCCCTGGCCAAGATGAATCTTGGGCTCACGGGTTTTTTTTTAAGGGTGGAAATCATCCAATGACTTCTCCAGCTCTGGGCGTGGCGGGAGGGCGTGTCACACTTTTACTGACTAAAACCACACCTGTGTCCTTCAGTTGCGCTTTGTGTTCTAGGACTACGGGTTTCCTTTTCAGAAGTTCCCCGCGGTCCCAGCTAGCAGGCATCGGTCCTGGTGGGTCTCTACGGGTTGCTGACATCTCTTTGAGGAGTGCGTCGATCACTACGCGGTTTTGACGACTGGGTTTCGGTCCGGCTTATTACTGAACGGTCGGACGGCGAGCTATCCATTCCTCGACGTCCGCAAGCCCGCATCTACCGTGGCTGGTAGTCGGCGTCGGAATCTCGGCGTTCGTTCCCTCACGCGTGCGGCCTAGCGTTACAGCTTTGCAGAAGGAGGCGACCGCTTGCCATTCCTCCTCGCTCCGATTAATTAATTAATGTAATGTGTGTTTCTTAATTTGTTTGTTGTTATTTTATATGTGTGTTTCTTAATTTTTGACAGGATGCTTCCGAACGCGCCGAGAAATTATCGCAGCAGGTCACCGAATTAGAAGCGGCCAAGGAAGCCGCTGCCGCCAACGCCACTGACTCCGCAAGGGCCAAGCAACTAGGTAAGTTGCTTATTTACTTAACATTTTTAGGGTTCCGTACCTCAAAGGAAAAAAACAGAACTGTTACAGGATCACTTTGTTGTTTAAATAGTTCATATCCCTAAACGAGTTTCGAAGATTTTTCTGAACCGCAAAACTGTATATTTTTAGGGTTCCGTACTTCAAAAGATAAAAATGGAGCCTGATATGACCCTTATAGGGTCACTTTGTTGTCCGTCCGTCTGTCTTTTTGTCAAGACCCTTTACTCGGGAACGCGTGGAGGTATCGAGTTGAAATTAAAACCATATACTCAGGTCTGCGGTCCCTTGAAGCTGTAAAAAAATCAAACTTCTCAACTTAACGAAAAAAAAGATACGGCCGTTTATGTCGTAAAAAATGTATATTTCGACTACTTACGTACTTCCTGTTGACCTAGAACCCTGAAATTTGGCATGAAGCAGGGTCTTATAGCACAAGTATAGGAATAAATCGGAAAACTGCAGCCTTTGACGTGTCGACGTTCTAACTTTGAAGATGAGCGGCAGCCGTCGTTTGCGTCAAGTGTCACTATAGCTCGTCGGCTGCAGTTACCTCTAGCGTTGGCAACATACTGCTTGTGTCTATGAGCTCTAATGTTTATCTCCTTTGTTGACTGTACTTACTTATATTGCGAAGTTTACAGACAAATTCACATTTCATTTTACAGAAGCGGAACTAAAAGAGAGCCAAGCCACATTGATCCTGTGTCGTCACGAACGAGACGAGTTGGAGCGACGTCTGACGGCCAGCACGCAGCAGTTGGACACTTGCACGCGAGACAGGGACACAGCTACCGCCGCTCTCGCTCGTTCTACCGCTGAGGTAAGAGAGAGATAGAAGATACATTTTTTGGAACGAAGTTCCTTATCGCGCGTTAATTTAACTCCATCTATTATCAAAGAGCAGAACTAAAAAAGGTACTAGGAAATGGAATGAAATGGAATGAAATGGAGTGAAATGGAATGAAATGGAATGAAATGGAATGAAATGGAATGAAATGGAGTGAAATGGAATGAAATGGAATGAAATGGAATGAAATGGAGTGAAATGGAATGAAATGGAATGAAATGGAATGAAATGGAATGAAATGTAATGAAATAAAATTTTATTACAATTCCTTCACTAATCAATCGAAAAGAACTTCGTTCCATCCGGGTGTCCCTTGACACCTCTCAAGTTTTTTTTTACAACTTTCACACAACGCCATCTAGTCCCAACTGAGCAGAGCTTCTGGTATGAGTACTAGAGAACTGATAAACATACTTATATATTTCTAAATGCATACATATTATAGATAAATTACACCCAGACACAGAACAAATGATCGTGCTCACCACACAAACATTTGTCCTGGGTGGGAATCGAACCCACGACCTCCGGCATAGCAGTCAGGGCCGCTGACCACTAGACCAACAGGTCAGTCATCATAATAAATGCACACAGAAAGAATAACACGGATAAGCCATTTTTCCGGATAGTTAAGTGAAATTCCGGTATTTCTTTTTTAATTAGTGATTATTATTACTACTCAAATCAAAATTATAAGGAAGGTATCAAAACTAAATTAATTATTTATCTGTTGAATAATAAAAACAATAGAATTCCGATCGAAGCTTTTTTTTAATATTTTATGGCCACAAGTTTTTATAAATTGTTGCACTTAAATTTCAATATTTATGCATACGCCTTGTTTTGATAACCGGTTAGTGCATCACCCATGATCCTTTGTTCTTTTCGGTCGTTGGGTTGTGTCAAATCGTGAATGCGTGCCGTTAAAAAAATATGAAGAATATAATATTGCTCATTTTAATACAATTCCTACCTAAATTCCGGTTTATTTTAATAATCAACCAATTCCGGAGGAATGTCCATATTAATATATACGTTTCGGATCAATGCCCCCAATTCAATATATCTACTCCGATCACTGCTTATAATGGACTTGTAGAACACTTGATTTGTCTAACAGTCGACGTTATTTGGCTTAAAAGATGATAATGATGAGATTCCGACTAGTCAAAAGTATGCTTTATCTCTTCCAAAAGTCACTCGTATAATATATTTCAGGTGGAACAGTTAAAGGAGAGTAATCTACGCTTAGAAGAGGAGGCAGCGGAGTTAGCAGCGTTACGGGCGAAGGCAGCGCTATCGGACACACTTAGTGCTCAGCTGCAGAGGTAAGTTACGAAATAATTTGATGAATTTCGAAGGTTCGGTTAGCACGGGCGGCTATTGAGCGAATGGTTTTTGCGCTGCGTGTCTCGTGTTTTATTCGCGCATGGAACAAATGATTTTTGAGGAAGGTTTAGCTGTTAATAAAAGCATGTTATAGTAGAAACACCAGGCAATTGCGAGTCGTAATCGCGCACTGAGGGTTCCGTACAAACTTACCTATGTAAATAGTTCAATTCCCGAATGGAGTCTCGGAAGATTTTTCCGAATCGTAAAAAAAACAACAAATTTACTGTTTTCAGATTTATTCCTTTATCTGTGCTATAAGACCTTGCTTGCGGATTCAAAACTTCAAACCCAGCCAGGCGCATTAATTAGTGTAATTTATTTTACCATTGCTTACAAGACGATGCACGCATCGTGAGGAAACCGGCATATCCTAGAACCAAAAATTTTATGACATGTGACATCTACCAATCCGCACTGGGCCCGCGTGCTGGATTATGGCTCATTCCCTCTCCTACAGAGGAGGCCCTAGTCCCAACAGTGAGAATATTATTAAATAGACCCTGCTTTATGCCAAATTTCAGGATTCTGGGTTAATGGAAAGTACCCTATAAATTTTGATTCCATTATGAGTGTCGAAATATTCTTAATAACATAAAACAAAAACGTGTAAAAAAAAGATAGCAGCACACTTTTTAGTTTATTATTTTTAAGATTATTTTGTGTATAGTGTCTATGGGCCTTAGTTCCCTGAAAATAAAGAAAAATCTCAAGCTGTAATTTTACAAATTAATATATCATTTCTTCTTCATTCTTGCAGAGAGACAGAACGGGCATCCCAAGCAGAAGAAGCGTTGTCCGTGGAGCGGGCGGTCGCGGAGACATGCGGGCGGCGAGAGGCCGCCGCCTTGGAACATGCGGCCAAACTGACGGCCAACTACGTCGCCGTCAGCGCCTCCGCCAGCCGGTACGAGGCCGAGGTAGGTCACGCCTTGGAACATGCGGCCAAACTGACGGCCAACTACGTCGCCGTCAGCGCCTCCGCCAGCCGGTACGAGGCCGAGGTAGGTCACGCCTTGGAACATGCGGCCAAACTGACGGCCAACTACGTCGCCGTCAGCGCCTCCGCCAGCCGGTACACACGGTGACTTTGATAGCGTAGCAGGGCACACTAACATGATAAATGTGTGCGTAAACGCTAGCGCGTGAAACACAACAGGTATTATCGTTGTGTGATATAAAGTAACTCGTTTCTACACTCACACTCTTGCAAAAAAAAAATAGTAGCCGTATAAGTTACACGACTATGAAAATACAGCAAAAATTGGCCACTGTTATTAATGGCGCTGTGGCGCAATGCGTATGATACATAACTAACGAGTAAGAGGTCCCAAGTTCGATTCCAATTATCTGTTATTTTCTTTTTGTTTTACTCATGTTTTTTTTGAATAGTAATGTTATGGTTATTCTCGTAATAATTAAAATATTCGAAATATATTTTTGTAATTTTATACATATAAACTATGTATATTTACGAAATTAATTAACGAAATTTTTGTACAAGGTGTCTCAAAAGTAAGTTCACATTTGCTTATCTTATTACGCGAAAGCAACTATTCTGAGGGGCGCGGGGGGTATGTCAGTCGGTAGTCTGGCTCTTGGGAATTTAGTCGCTATGGAGCGTTTCTCTGGTGCGGACCGTGCGTTGTGCGTACGTGAGTTTTACAAAAACGGTAATTCGGCGACTGTAGCGCGTAGAAAATTCTGCAGTATTCGACATATTCGTCACTTAAATGATGCGCCTAGCACTCGTCTCATTGCAAAATGGGTTGAGAAGTTTGAAGAGACTGGGTCAACTCTGGAGAAACCAAAATCTGGGCGACCAAGAACATCAAAAACAGCCGAAAACGTGGACAGTGTTACTCAGTCTATTCGAGATGATCCAAACCTCTCGATTCGGAAGCGTGCTGTTGCTTTAAATGTGCACAGATCTTCATTATGCCGCATTTTACACAAAGATTTAAAGCTGCACCCGTACAAAATTCAGTTAGTGCAAGAACTGAAGCCTCAAGATGCTGGTCAGAGGCTTGCCTTTGTAAATCAGATGATTGAGCGCTTTCCAACGTTCACCAACATCTTGTTTTCCGATGAAGCCCATTTTCACCTGAATGGGCATGTAAACAAGCAAAATTGTCGTTACTGGAGTGCAACCAACCCAAAACAAAAACATCAGAAACCGCTACATTCACCCAAAGTCACCGTATGGGCAGCGATGTCGGCGCGAGGAATTATCGGCCCTTACTTTTTTGAAGATGGAAGGGGACGCACACTCACAGTGAATTCAGAGCGTTATGTGGAGATGTTAGACGAGTTTTTCGTACCCCAACTGCAAAACTTTCCTGGTTACAACCAAAGAACATGGTTCCAGCAGGATGGAGCAACTTCACACACGTCCAACAGATCTCTGCCTCGAGTTCGAGAAATTTTTCCGAACAAATTAATCTCCAGGCGAGGTGACATAAATTGGCCTCCACGGAGTCCCGATTTAACGCCTATGGATTTTTTCCTGTGGGGTTATGTCAAATCAAAAGTTTACGCTAATAAACCGACTTCCCTGGCACAATTAAAAGAAAATATCCGTCATGAAATGGCAGCCATCACGGAGACTACCTGCCGAGCTGTCATAGGCAATTTTAGTGCCCGACTAAATGAATGCCGAGAGCGCAACGGTTTACATTTGGACGATGTTATTTTTAAAAAATAAATTCCCAAACAGTGTACTTCAATATAAAATAAACATTTTTTCAATAAAGCTAAGACTTTTCTTTTAAAAAAAGATTTAAATGTGAACTTTCTTTTGAGACACCTTGTATATAACTTGTAATATAAATAATTTTATAATATATATATATATATATCATTTACGTAATATAACAATACGTTATTATTAATAGTTGACAATCCTTTCATTGTCAACTTTTTTTTTTTTTCGCAAACATTCACTTATGAAATTATTATAGTTATTTAAATTAGCATCAAACACTTACACTTAATCTTTGGAAAGTAATTTTGATGATATGGGTAGGTAATCAGCAATAATGTTCACAATAATCAAGTAGCTGTGGGTATCAATACAAACAGAAGTAAAACCGAGCGTGCCATCCCACAATAATTCACCTATTCAAATAATATGTCTCCAGCTCAACTCGCAAACAAAATAAAACTCGTTTACTACTCGATATACACACACACATATTTGTATATGTGTTTGCTACGAATTAGATAAAAAAATTCGCTTCGTTCATTAGATGGAAAATTAGCACTGATTATCAAGTGCTTGCTTGCCGTTAAAGGTGTATCGAGTTCGATCCTAGCCATTGACAAAACATTATTTTCTATTTTATTGTAGTATAATGATAACGAAGTTTATTAAAGCTAAAACTTAGAATATTTGCTTTAAAAACTAAGTGTATGAATATTATCATCTACCCACTTTATTAGTTATTTACTAAGAAATGAGTCGGATAATAAGTTAACCTGGCATAACGCTTTTGCCTATCACGATCGTGTGTTCTACAACTTACTCCGAGACAAAAAATAATTAATCGTTGTGGAAAGTGATACTTTTTACAAGTAATAATTAACATGTCTCATTTGTCTACACTTTTGAAGGCTGAGATAGTAGTATTATATAAACAAAATGTATCCATAAGTGAAATTTCGAGGAGACTAATGCTACCGGTAAGTAACAAATCCAAACTTAACATAATGCGAAATAATTTAACATTGTTGATATTTGTTAGGTTTTAACGTAATTTTGTGATTGTTTACAGAGGAAAACTGTGCAGTTTTGGGTGCATAGATATACAGCTGAAGGGACAATCGATGCCAAACGTCCGGGTCCAAAAGCAATTGCATATACGGATGCCAACCCACTGCATCGAAATATTGTTGCTACGTATAGCGCTGACGGCTTTGCTACAACAAGAAACACTGCGATTATGCACGACGTGTCTATGACAATTGTTCGACGCCACTTACGAGCAGCAAAAATTAAATGTCGCAAGCCTGCGAAAAAAATTTTACTGACGGCGTTGCATAAGGAAGAAAGGATGCGGTTTGCAAGAAAATTTATAGATTTTGATTGGTGCAATAACATAGTTATATTTAGTGATGAAAAGTGTTTTAAGTCAGATAAGGATGGGCGTAAAATATTATGGAGAAAAGATGGAGAACGTTACCATCAGAAAAATATTCTCCCATGCAGGTCTAGTGGTCGCATTACGTTAGGTTATTGGGGCTGGATGTCATCGATGGGTCCCGGTGAGTTAGTGGAGGTAGGGGGTCGCAATACCAGTCAAGGTTACTTGGACATCTTGCAAAATGTTATGTTGCCTACCGTGCGCGTGGCATACCCGGACGAGCATATTTACTTCGTGCACGATAACTGCTCGGTGCACCGCGCACGAATGGTGCAAGACTGGTTAAGTGTCCAAGAAAACTTGACTGTTATTGAATGGCCCTCTAAAAGTCCCGATTTGAACCCCATAGAAAATCTATGGGGTCACATGGTGCTCAACTGGGATTCATCTGATGTGAGATCTAAACGTAACTTAGATAATTTAGTGTCATCCATGTGGTAATCGTTTCGCGGCACTGACCTGTGTGAAAATTTGGTGGCTAGCATGAGAACGAGGTTACAAGAAGTAATCGACAATGAAGGTGCACCAATTAGATATTAATTTTGATTTAAATTGAATCCAATTATAAATATTTTTAAAAAGCTGTATTACTGTATGCTGTTTTTGTTGTTGTTGTTTTTATCATGTTATTGTTATTGAAATCAAGAGTTACGATACCTATCATAGTTCATTTTTTAAAACATGTTGATTGATATGTTATAAGTAAAAAAAAAAGACTAAGAAGTAAGCTGTAGGTAATTATACTGTTGTTGTTATTATGTGACATGATGTTATTGTTATTGAGATCAAGAGTTGCGATATCTATCATAATTCATTCTTGATAACATGTTGATTTATGTCACTAATAAAAAACTTAAAAAAGTGACGTCCATCCTTGTCTGACTTAGAATATTTTCACTTTATATATTGTATTAAAGATAATCATGAACAGATTCGTTAATTGTGACCATTCCGTTTAATGTATGTAATTAATAAGTTGTAATAAACATAGTTGGATCGTTATCGCAGTTTTCTTTGTCACAATATTTTCAAAATATTTTAATTATTATGAGAGTAACTATAACATTACTATTAAAAAAAAAACAGGGGTAAATCAAAAAGAAAATAAAAACAAGCAAACTTTTTGTTACATCAGACGATTGGAATCGAACTTGGGACCTCTTACTCGTCAGTTAAGTATCATACGCATTGCGCCACAGCGCCATTAATAACAGTAGCCAATTTTTGCTGTATTTTCATAGTCGTGTAACTTAGATGGCTACTATTTTTTTTTTCAAGAGTGTGAGTGTAGAAACGAGTTACTTTGTATCACACAACGATAATACCTGTTCTGTTTCACGCGCTAGCGTTTACGCACACATTTATCATGTTAGTGTGCCCTGCTACGCTATCAAAGTCACCGTGTGTACGAGGCCGAGGTAGGTCACGCCTTGGAACATGCGGCCAAACTGACGGCCAACTACGTCGCCGTCAGCGCCTCCGCCAGCCGGTACGAGGCCGAGGTAGGTCACGCCTTGGAACATGTGCTCTAGCTTCTGACGTTTTATAATGGGCACTTATAAAACGTCAGAAGCTAGAACCTGTAGTGTAGGCCTGTGTGAAAATAAAAAAAATAGTTTTGCTCGTTAACTTGTAATTCCACTTACAGGCGCGAGCACTCGGCGTCGACAACGCGTCGCTGCGGGAACAGATCGCCACGCTGGAGGGGGAGTGTACGCGACTACACGCCGCCCTCGCGGACGAGACCTGCCGCCGGAACAAGGAGAACAGGGTGCTGGCTAGAAAGGTACGATGGTTTTACTGGACTGTTACGAAGATTTAGGTATTTGTCGGTTTATTTTTTATTTTATTTTATTTTATTGGGGACAAAAAACAGTTACATGCTAGAGAAATAGAAAAAAAAATCCTTAAAACTAGATGCACAAACATGTAACCCACACCAATGTCCACATCTTGACATTTGAATAAAGGAAGTGAAGGACTGTGGTAAGAGTTTACAGAGTACAGTGCCTTCTGCGAAAGCTTCATGTGTAACAAACTAATTTCTATAATCGTAATTAATATAGTATATAATTTATTTTTATTTCATTCAATTCAGTGCGATTTATTATAATTCAATTTAATTCAACATTATTTATTTTAATCCAATACAATATACAATTTAATTTATACAATTTATTTTATTTTATTAGAATTAACATCTACTCAATTCAGTTTAATTGTTTTTCCATTTGATTAATTTCTATTTAATTCAGTTCAAATTAATTTATTCTTATTTGTCTTTGTTTAAGATCTGGAATTATTCCTGTATCGTGTGTGCGTTCATAAACATGTAAACTGACATACACAAGACACCCAGGCTTGGAACACCTCTTTTTTATGTGGGAGAATCGTCTAATGACAAATCTCGCTCTTGGGTGGAGCGAGAGATAGTGTCAGACTTTTACTGACCTTGAAAAACCCACTCCTGTTCCTTCTTTGCCTTCGTCCCAGGGTTTCACTTTTACACTACCCGTGGCCCCAGTAGGCTTCAACCCTGCTGGGCCCCTACGATTTGCTGACAGTGGGGTCCTGGGTTCAATTCTCGGGTCGGCCAAAAAATGCTACTGGGTTTTTCGATTACCAATTACTCTATAGCAGCCCGGAGTTTAGAAGATGGTGGTGTGATACCCCAGCTCGGAAAGTAGGCAAAGCTGTTGGTCCAGCGCCTGATCTCTCTCCGGTCGTGTCGGATTGTCGTCCCATTGGACTATGAGAGTAAAGGCACAGAGTGTGCAGCACCTGTGTTTACGCACACACTTGTGCATTATAATGTCTCCTGCGCACTTGGCTAATCTCTGTTAAGAGTGGCCATCGTGATCAAAATACAGTCGGGAGGATTAAAGTGGGAACTACATTAGACCGATGCACACGTGGGCCACGCTTGATTTGTACATAGAGTGAGTAACCCGGGTTTCTCTGAACACCTATCTGTATCGTCAATTATTATTCTTATTAAATAAATAAAAAATTAAAGATATATTTAAAAATTTACGTTTTAAATATTTCTTAAAAAATAAAAAAATAAACTTATTATTATTATTTAATAACTTATTATTATTTCCTTTATTTGATTTCTTCACATACTGTATAAATTTTTAAATAATTCTTAAAACAAATTAAATCAAAAAGAAACATTTAAAAATATAAAAATATAAAAATTTTACCTTAAAATAAAATTTGTATTATGTTTCCTAAGACGTCCGAAGTCCATTATGAGAGTACATCGTCTTTTTCCACGTTTATTCGCTAGATAGTCCTACTTCCGCTACGTAAATCGACCTCAGCGCCACCCGTGGCAGCGCCTGGAACTAACTAACAGCGCAGAGCAAGCCACCATTCCTTTATCATTGTTCGGCTCATAATGATAATAATTGATATACACCAGGAAGAAATTATTTGGACTTCGGACGTCTTAGGAAACATAATACAAATTTTATTTTAAGGTAAAATTTTTATATTATGTGTTCCGTTTGACGTCCGAAGTCCATTATGAGAGATCTGTTTGTTATCTCCTGGTGGCTTGCTTAGTACAACGCAACAATGTGAACAATATTCCTATAATTGTATAAGAAAGAATATAGGACACAAAAGAAATCAGCATTGCTTAGTTATCTATAGTAAAACGGATTTCGTTCTATTAATGAAATCGGCGTTTAACAAGACTGCATTGATATTTCGTAAAAGTTTGTTACTGCACAAGTTAAAAAATAGACTTTAGTTTGAATATGTACATTAACGGGCTACGTAATAGTTACGTGATGAAATTGCTGACCCACATTGGTAAGTACCGGAAACAGTGTATATTCCGGAAATAGTGTTTCATCTACTAGTAGTAGTAGTTGTTTGACGAGACTCGGTTGTAGGTAAAAAATATTTTTTCAGGGATTCTTGATATTCTGTTAACCATCTATTAATGTTCTTTACAAAAATATAGCATAGCATCTGTCTGGAAAAATAATAACGTGTAATTAAATATTTAAAGTCAAATTTCGGATGCAAGGCTGTTGGAACTTAATTGTCCACGAAATAATTTTGAGTTACAATCAAAGAGATTCGAAGTATGAAGTCTGACTCAATGCTAGCAATAATTTAGTAGCAGTACGCCACGTAGCACGTATGCACGTAGATTTGCAAATTTTCAAAGAAATTTTTTGTACAGTTAATCAGAAACTGATGCTGTAGCTTGTTTGTCAGTGAGAACAGCACACTAAGCTAAAATAATCATTTGATAAATACTGGACTATATATATATATCAGACGGAGTGGGTGGTGGTCCCAGCCCCCATCTGCAGTTTTATTTGGATGTATAAGTGTTGAAACTTTCTCTTACACCAACCAAAACTTCCTAAACCTCACTTTACCAGTTTCCTGCTAGGGAGTCGTAACCAAATTGGTCAGGTTTCCAGGTGTAGGCCATGAACTTCACCCAGATGCGCAGTGGTGACGTAACACAAGTGGCAAAAGAGTTAGTGCAGTGTAGTCACGTCGCTCAGCAGATCTCGTTCTGTATTGTTTAGTCCCAATACATGGGGACAGATATCAGACGGCCCGTCGGTGTTACTTACAGTTTTGTCCTCAAGATTTCTTTCTCGCCAATGTAGTAGTCCGCGTAACTCGTCTGCAAACTATGTCGAATGACTTGAACCTCTCCCAAGACGATTACTGTAGCTACGCACGGCAAGCAACCTTCCCCGGAGGGTGATGAAGGTCGCAAAGTTGAGATACCCTCAGAAGCTAGGTCTGCTTGAGGGATCAACTGCCGGCTGCTAAGCGAACCGCTGTAGCTACATACGGCAAGCAACCTTCCCCGGAGGGTGATGAAGGTCGCAAGTTGAGATACCCTAAGAGGCTTGGCCTGCTTGAGGGATCAACTGCCGGCTGCTAAGCGAATCTACAAACACGGTCTTCCTTCTTCTTGATGTTGGATTGCGTGTTCTAAATTTTCTGAAAACCTACACAAGACATGTATGATAATGCAACTTTCCTGAAGGGTGATGAAGGTCACAAAGTTGACATAGGTACCTTAAAAAGTGTTGTGTTGCACCTGTTTGTGAAACTGCCAACTGCTTCGCGAATGAATGGGCTCTGATGGATAATGAGGTAAACCCTTTACAGTTAGTTCGAGTGTCACAATCTTCAGGAATTACATACAAGGTTCGATAATGCAAACTTTCCCAGGCGGTGATGAACGTCACAGAGTTGATGTACACCAAGAGGCGTTTGCTGAGCAAGTCCATAGGCAATGAAGGATAATGCAAAACCATAGTCTGGTAGCCAACACTCGGAAATGGACCATGTGTCTTATAGAAATTTCCAGAAGCTTAATGCATGATACGGCAAGCAACCTTCCCCGGTGGGTGATGAAGGTCGCAAAGTTGAGATACCTTAAGAGGCTTGGCCTGCTTGAAGGATCAACTGCCAGCTGCTAAGCAAGTGAATTGGCACTGACAGATCATGCAAAGCTAAGTCTGGAGACAAACTCTTGGAGATAAATAACGTCAATTTCCAGAAACTAAATGCAAGCTATGACAATGCAACCTTCCCCAAAGGGTGATGAAGGTCGCAAAGTTGAGATACCTTAAGAGGCTTGGCCTGCTTGAAGGATCAACTGCCAGCTGCTAAGCAAGTGAATTGGCACTGACAGATCATGCATAGCTAAGTCTGGAGACAAACTCTTGGAGATAAATAACGTCAATTTCCAGAAACTAAATGCAAGCTATGACAATGCAACCTTCCCCAAGGGGTGATGAAGGTCTAAAAGTAAAGTTACCCTAGAGGCGTTGTGCCTGCTCGAGGGTCTGACTGCCAGCTTCTAAGAAAGTCAATAGGTATTGACAGATAATATGAAGTTTTGCTGGAGGCAAATTCTTGGAGCTGGATAACGTCAATTTCCAGGAACTAAATGGAAGCTACGACAATGCAACCTTCCCCAGGGGGTGATGAAGGTCACAAAGTAAATATACCCTTTGAGGCGTTACGCCTGCTTGAGGGTCCGACTGCCAGCTACTAAGAAAGTCAATAGGTGTTGACAGATAATATAAAGTTTTGTCTGGAGGCAAATTCTTGGAGCTGGACAACGTCAATTTCCAGGAACTAAATGGAAGCTACGACAATGCAACCTTCCCCAGGGGGTGATGAAGGTCACAAAGTAAATATACCCTTT
Organism: Mythimna pallens; assembly: GCA_961205895.1. Lineage (NCBI taxonomy): Eukaryota > Metazoa > Arthropoda > Insecta > Lepidoptera > Noctuidae > Mythimna > Mythimna pallens. Next base: position 4,564,724 of record OY540854.1, on the reverse strand, counting down.
GAGGCGTTACGCCTGCTTGAGGGTCCGACTGCCAGCTACTAAGAAAGTCAATAGGTATTGACAGATAATATAAAGTTTTGTATGGAGGCAAAATCTTGGAGCTGTATAACGTCAATTTCCAGGAACTAAATGCAAGCTACGACAATGCAACCTTCCCCAGGGGGTGATGAAGGTCACAAAGTAAATATACTCTTTGAGGCGTTGCGCCTGTTTGAGGGTCCGACTGTCAGCTACGAAAGTCAAAATGTCAATACAGATAATTCAAAGTTTTGTTTGGAGGCAAACTCCTGCGAACTACGGCATTGCAACCTTCCCCAAAGGATGATGAAGGTCATAAAGTAGAGATACCCTTTAATGCTTTGCGCCCGTTTGAGAATCCATCTGCTCGCTGCTAAGAAAGTCACTAAAGATTTTTAAAAACTTTGGATGCTTATATATGGCAACCAGACTTGTAGAGCTACATCGGCCCGTGCCACGCGACGCCAGCCGAGGTGACGCTACGTACCACTCAGGCGTCGCCCACGTATGCTTCGGTCCAATGTAGTTCCCGGTTTATGGTGATAACTACATGAGATTTAATTAAATTATTCGTCTTAAAATAGGACCAGGCAATGACCAGTTAGCCCAAGTACAGAGGTATTTAATGTTACGCAGCTTAAGCACTACGTTACACGTCGGCAGTCCAGTTTGGAACTGACGAAAACTCTTCCAGCGCCATGGCAATACCAAATTCTAGACATGTAATTTGTAGCAGTTGACTTTCTTAACTTATGCGAAGAAGAGATAGTGCTCTTTGTGAAATTCGCATCTCATGATAGGCTAGGATCAAGCTCCACCTCTCAGCACGTTTGTAAAAATGAGGCGTAGCTTTTTCACTGGTTTTTGTTAAAAATTAAAGTGGTGATAGTGGATAAAGCCACAGGCATAGAAATCAATTTGACATTAATTTTAGTTTGCCCGAATAAGGCTCCCTGAGCTTACTTCTGGTAAATGTACATTTTCGGCTCCCCCCTTTCTTTTGATCATCAAAAGTTGCGAGATTAGATGATCCTTTCTGGGCTATTTTTATTGCAAAAAGAAGAGTGTTTTTATGTAGTCGAGAGGTACTACAACTTCATTTTAAAAGTTTAAAGATCGAATAAAATGTCGTTTTAAAAATTTTGGCAGATTCTAACCCAAAGAGTCAACGGTTTTCATCGAGGCTATATGATGATGATATATGAACCTCAAAAATACGAATTGCTCGGCAATAACATTTGCAGGCGCCATACTCGAACAAGAAACATCCGGTCAAAATAAAGTAGTAAAATGACTTACCAGATATTGTACTTCAAACCTATTTTGTGATCGGGTCCGGCGCCGTTTAACGGAGGCTTCATCATTTTCATTTGAACTTGAATTCAAATCTGATGAACTCGACTCAATAGACGCATTCACGCGTACATTAACACTTCTACATAGCTGAGTCGAGTAGTAATTAATGATTACTGACTACTCAAACGCCCACGAAGTTGTTAACGGTCGTCCATTTTAAAAACGAACGAAATAATTTTACGTAACGGAAAAATAAAAACGGTAACTTTCTACTTTATTCTCGAAAGTTAAAACATTTTAACAAAATGGAGGTTTGTATGTTTTCTAAATTCAAAATCTAGCGACATGCGCGCGGTATGAAAAACGACGCAACAATGATAAAGGAATGGTGGCTTGCTCTGCGCTGTTAGTTAGTTCCAGGCGCTGCCACGGGTGGCGCTGAGGTCGATTTACGTAGCGGAAGTAGGACTATCTAGCGAATAAACGTGGAAAAAGACGATGTACTCTCATAATGGACTTCGGACGTCAAACGGAACACATAATAGTAGTCTGCCGGTGTCGGGAGCAGTGTTCAAGCTACCGGTGGTTAGGGCTCCAGAGACAGGAACCTCCTCAATGCGAGCCGTATCGAGGAGTACTGCCTTCTGCTTCTTCAGGCCCTTGATCCAACCGCGCAGCAACAGCTTCGACTGATGGTCGTCGAAGCTTTTGGCCATCAAGCCATTGGCGGTCACAACAATCGGCACAATGACAGCCGAGTTCACATTCCACCAAACCGACAACCTCGTATGCTGAGTCAAGATTTTTTATTATTATTATTTCGTTTTGAGTTATTATATCTCAGAACCCTGGGGTCCTGGACCTATGGAAGGCTTACGAGGACTCGAAACCAACTCGCAGAGGCCCCTTATACGCTTTTTATGGACCGTGGTACCAACCAGCGATTATCCCTGTATGCTATGCTAGTGCATCAAAGGACAACCCCCGGTTAATGAGAAACTATTGCGACATATGGAAAACTAAGATATAAGGCTATGGTTTTTATAGTTTTAAGTGGACTGGTTACCAGAAACTATGTTAAGACTATGGCCCCTACCTGAACAAGGTTAATTATTAATATCCATCGATAATAAAAAGGCAGGGGGTGACTTGCACACTCAATAAATGGGCCCCCAAACATGGTCGCTAGCACGAAGTGACGTAGCAACAAGAGTGCAACATATCCTGATGTGCTTGAGGAGTGGAGAGGTATACCACGGCTATCAGGACAATCCCGGAAGTACGGTCAAGATCCCTACCAGCACCTTACTGGATTATACATCCTTCTCCCGAGCACGTTTGCTCTTGCGAATCTCCACTCAAGCCAGCAAATAAAGGCAAGAGAGAGGTGGGAGCTCTGTTCCTTGTCAGTGTTCACTACAGCCGGCCAACAAAGGCAAGCTGGAGATGAGGAACAAGTTATTATTATTATTATTTAGTAAGACACACAGGTCTAACTTCGAGAAAGAGATCAATCGTCGAATCCGACTCGGCTGGGCAGCGTTCGGGAGGCGGTATCTTCTCGTCCAATATACCACAGTGTCTCAAGACGAAAGTCTATGACCAGTGCGTGTTGCCAGTGATAACATATGGCTCCGAAACGTGGTCGCTTACAATAGGCCTCATCAGAAGACTTAAAGCCACCCAAAAGGCAATGGAAAGGGCTACGCTCGGAGTATCCTTGCGTGATCGAATCAGGAATGAGGATATCCGCAGGAGAACCAAGGTTACCGATATAGCACGAAGAATCGCCAAAAATTAAGTGGCAATGGGCAGGGCACATTGCTCGCAGAACGGATGGCTGTTGGGGCTGAAAGGTACTGGAATGGCGGCCACGTACCGGAAGACGTAGCGTTGGAAGGCCTCCTACAAGGTGGACCGATGACTTGGTAACGGTTGCGGGAGTCCGATGGATGCGAGACGCACAGGACCGTTCATTGTGGCGACACTTGGGGGAGGCCTATGTCCAGCAGTGGACGTCTTTCGGCTGAAATGATGATGATGATGATGAAGACACACTATCAGCTATTAGCCGATGCATGTGTTTCAATATAGTTTGGAGATGTTTAGTCTGTCACCGATTTTTAAAGCAGCTCAATGTGGGAGCTTTCACAACACTTTCCGGGAGCCTGTTCTATGCTGTTACAACTCGGTTAGGTAGAAATTGCTTCAAAGGCTTCTTTTTGGATGCATTTCCCCATAACTTGAAGGATTGTCCTCGTAATTGTTTGTTGGCATTAATTGTGTAAAGGTCTTGAAGGCTGGGCACATCGTAGTATTCTGTGAATATTTTATAAGTCTCAATAAGCGTACCCCTTTGTCTACGTTGTTCCAGAGTGATAAGGTCAAGTTCTTTAAGGTGCTTTACGGAGTTTTTTTTTTAATTGTTAAAACTAGTGCTTGACTGCGATCCCACCTGATGGTAAGTTGTGATGCAATCGTTGATGGTGAGGCGCACTAGTTTATTAAGAGCCTATTCACTCACACAGCCTTGAAGACACCTAAATTATAATCGTACCGGAAGACCGCAGCGGGCAAGTTGTTCCAGTCCCTAGATGTTCGACGAGGCGAAACGCTTAGTCCGGACCGTAGAAGTTTCAACAACTTAAGGGTGGATGCCACGCCGTTCATCGGGTTGTCCGATGGTAGAAATGAGATGGTGGAATCAAGTCATGCAATTCCCGCGGACACACTACAAAATGCATCATGCGTTTATTATATTCTATTTTTGCAGGTGGCGGAACTAACAGAAGAATTATCAGAAGCTAACAAGAAGTTGGAGTGGGAGAAGGGAGAGATCGGCGTGCTGAAGAAGAAACATTCAAGTGCCATAAAAGTAAGTATCGACTTCACACAGATATCGAGCCTTTTTAGGCAGGGCATTATATAAATGGGTTTTCTCTTCTTTATTTAAAACTAGCTTTTGCCTGTTCATATGGTGAACAGGCAAAAGCTAGTTTTAGAGTTAATATTTAGAGGTTGCACAACGAGGCCTTAGCCCAGAAATAGGACAGTAGATACTATATACATACATATATATATATATATATATATATATACTACTACTAGGCCTCTCTCCATTCCCACCATTGTTACCCGCTCTGAGCCACTTCTTGTCTAATTCTTAAGAAAGACATCTAAGTCGTCCCGCCATCTCATTATTTTAATGTTATTTTTATCTTAATTATTATTTTTTGTTATCTTCTTCTTTATTGTTTCGGCCTATTTATTAAAAAAAAATGCTCTAACATAGAAGACATACCTAATATGGAAATACCTACATATTATGCACCAACAGAATAGGATAATACCTTTTAACTTCTAAAACAGACTGCACTAATAAAACGGTGGACCGCCGACTACCCAAGATACGGGTAGTGCTCAGTTTGGGAGTCGTTGACTCACTTTTGAAACTAACCAGTGTAATGTAATGTTATCTAGTCATTGTGTTTTGTGTACTTTTTGGAAGAATAAAGAAATTATTATTATTATTATCTACTTCATGGTCTGTCGCGACCCCGTTGTGCGATGTCAGGGCACCAATTTTGTGTTTTACTGACCCACCGCTGCATCGGCCTTCGAACCACGTCAGTGATTTGTTTTAGAGCGCTGTCTATTTGTATTTCGGGCTACTGTTCGCAACTCGACGAGTAAAGACCGTATTTTAGGTACGAGTGGAACAAATGTGTCATTCGATCAACCCCAGCTCCTCAAAGAAGGCTAGTAACGCCTTACTGTTACTGACCATTTCACGAAGGTTACCTGGGTTTCCGAAGTACTTTCCCCTATATTCAGCGACAACTAGGCAGCTTAGAAACAGATGAGCTGCTATCTCGTCCTCCTCCATGCAGGTTCTGCAGAGTGGGCTTTCTATAGGGTGACTGGTAATTAGTGACCGATACTTAAACACGTGATTGTCCTCATGATTACAAACAACTTTCCCGAAGAAACTTTCTTATATACTCATTAGTTTTCTGACAATAGCAAAACAGCTGTTTGAAATTTGCGCTCGGGAAAAGGCAATGTACTGTTTGTCATAAAACTAACGAGTCTAAAAAAAAGTTTCTTTGGGAAAGTTGTTTGTGATCATGAGTACAATCACGTGTTTAAGTATCGGTCACTAATTATCAGTCGCCCTATATAACTCCTATGCCAGAGAGGTGCTTATTAAACGTCCCGTGGCCAGTCGTTACGTGAAGCGGCTATCAATGGAGGGAAGTGCCTCCTTGGCCTGCCTGCACAAATTAATGGTCCGGAGCAAGGAGGAATGGTAACGTTTGGCTTGCTTAATCGCGTTTAGCCGCTGTCACTAGTGTCACTTTTCTGTATTTTTCTTTTGTTGTATTTTTACTAGTGACAGCGGCTAAACGCGATTATGCGAGCCAAACGTTAAAACGCGATTAGTTTTATTGGTGAATTCCGCCCTTAGTAAGCAAAAATAAATATAAACCGTCATTTATTTTTTGCAGGAATTGAACCGCGAGCTGCAGCGCGCTGTGAAGCGATGCGAGCAGCTTGAAGCTAAGATGCCGCAGCAACTGGCGCCCGCCACGAGGACGGGTGAGTGCTGCTAACTATGCCAACATACATCACAACTTGATAACTAAACATCGAAATAGAGAGAGTATATTTACCTCTCTTAGCTGCCAGCTGCTAGTATTAATATCTATATTTAGTTTTTTTAATTTATTTACATTGTTCTCACATGATAGTAGCGACATTAAATATGTAACCGAGATATTTGTAATACATAACATGATTGAAAAGAGTGTCCATGGAGTTTCTTGCACATTCTTCTCCATAAAGATCTACGCTTTGGAATGTGCAATTGGCATAATTTTTTTTTTTTACTGACTGACTGACTTCTTGACATTTCAAAAGTGCCTGTAAATAGTTTATTTGAAATAAAATGCTTTGAATCTTAAGTTAAGACCGGCGCACACGTGAGCCGTGCCTGATTTGTACGTAAAGTCGAGTCGTGTGGCGTCGTTTGGCGTGGATTTAATGTAGCTCTACAAGTCTAGTTGCCATATAAAATGTATGGAGACCGACGCGCCCAGATCGGCGTACGTGCCACACGTGTGCCCAATGTAGTTCTACTTTTTTTTTTGTAGGTGGGAAAAACATCCAATGACATCCCCAATCATGTACGAGAGGCTCCGCCCAAGAGCGGGGGATGTCATGACTTTTACTGACTAAAAACCCACTCCTGTTCCTTCGTTGCCTTTAGTACCAGGGCCGAGTCTTCCTTTCACAAGCAGACCCTTGGCCCCAGTAGGCTTCGACCATGCTGGGCCCCTACGGTTTGCTGACATCTTGAGGTGCGCGTGGAACAGTACTCGCCGTCGACGACTTGGGTTTGGTCCGGACGGTTAACGGACGGCGAGCTACCCATTGCTCGTCGTCCGCAAGCCCGCGTCTACGGTTGCCGGAAATCGGGATCGGAATCCCGGCGGTTGGTTACCCTTTTTAGCTGTGATACCCCTCAGCCAAAAAGTTCTACCTTAAGAAACAGAGTTGTTATATACCTCTAAAATCCTAAAAAATAAACATAACGATTTAATCCCGGAATTTATGAAAATGCAAACTGCTTATTGTACTTTTGAATACATTTGAACTAATTTGGCATCAATTTTGACCTATATTAGAGGAAGTTTGAAAGTGGCGCCAGTGACTGAAAAGTTGAAAGGGAATTGTTTGTCTTGGTATGGTCATGTGAAGAGGAGGGATGAAACGCATGTTACTAAAAGAGTTATGAGTTTACATGTGGATGGATGGATTGTGTGAGATTTGAAAGAAAAAGGTGTTAGTGATATTGTGACGGGTGACAGGGCAGAATGGAAGATAAAAAAGTGTTGCGCCGACCCCTAGTAAGTAATATGGGATAAGGGCAGGAAGAAGAAGAAGAAATTTGACCTTAAGTATTATTATTCAAACAGGTTCAGTATCGTCAATAAGTAGCGCCGAAAGTGCTCCCCAGGAAGACAGGCTTCAGAATGGACACAGCGAGGCTTTGCCTGACATTCAGGTAAGATTATATATGTTTATCACTCACACAATCAACCTGCTGTATCTTTAACAAGCACTTTGCCCGCGAATTCGTTGGCGAAAATGTTTTCAACCCTTCTTTTGAGGGTAGTTGTGGATAATTAAAAGTGTATGGAGCAGTGGTGGCCGAGTAGTAACGGCCCCGTCTTACGAAACCCTTACTTACTCTCGAAACGGTGAAGGAAAACATCGTGAGGAAACCGGCATGTCCAAGTACTAAAAATTCGAAAACATTCAACAATGGGATTACGGCCCATTCCTTTCTCCTAGAGAGGAGACCTGAGTCCCAGCAGTGGGAATAGGGCATCGAATCCCGCATCAAAATCACGATCCCGCATGCCTGCGGGATGTGAAGTCAGCAATCCTGGGGATCCCGCAATCTTTTTTGTTTTAAGTACTAATAAACATTAAAAAAAAACAGGGCAAGTGCGAGTCGGACTTTCGCACTGAGGGTTCCGTCCTAACTTACCTATGAAAACAGTTAATTCCCGAATTGAGTTTCGAAGATTTTTCCGAATCGCAAAAAAGTTTTTTTTTGTGACGTAACTACAAATTTACAGTTTTTGGTTTTTTTTTCTATCATCATCATCATCATCATTTCAGCCGAAAGACGTCCACTGCTGGACATAGGCCTCCCCCAAGCGTCGCCACAATGACCGATCCTGTGCTTCTCGCATCCACCGCACTCCCGCGACCCTCACCAGGTCGTCGGTCCACCTTGTAGGAGGCCTTCCAACGCTGCGTCTTCCGGTGCGCGGTCGCCACTCTAGAACCTTTCGGCCCCATCGGCCATCCGTTCTACGAGCAATGTGCCCTGCCCACTGCCACTTAAGTTTGGCGATTCTTCGGGTTTTTTTTCTATACTTGTGCCATAAGACCTTGCTTTATGCCTAATTTCAGGATTTTAGGTCAACGGGAAGTATCCAATGAATTTTGATTCCCTTGAAAGTGGTGGAAAACATAAACGGCCGTATCTCTTTTTTTCGTTAAGTTCGAAGTTTGATTTTTTCACAGCTTCAAGGGACCGCAGACCTGAGTATACCTCCACGCGTTCCCGAGACAAAGGGTCTTGACAGACAGACAGATGGACAGACAACAAAGTGACCCTATAAGGGTTCCATTTTTATCTTTTGAAGTACGGTACCCTAAAAATATACAGTTTTGCGGTTCAGAAAAATCTACGAAACTCGTTTAGGGCATACTACATAAATAGATAAGTTTGTACGGAACCCTCGCTGCGTTAGTCCAACTTACACACAGACAGATCTATTGCTGTAATGACTAATGTTTTCCACTAATTTTCACGCATATCTCAGGAACAAACTACTACGGTAAGAATTAAATAATAATTACTTTTTAAATTTTGATTTTGCAGATCAAATACCCAACTCTTTTTGATCGAATATTTCCTAAGGTTAGAGATGTGATGTTCTTTTTGCTTTTTTTTAGTTTACAGTATGTTTGTTGTCCATAATCGTAATTTTTGAGTTCATAATTGACATACAGACTTGTGACGTAGCAAACCATTCTCATTTTAATTTTATTTTATTTTAATCTAATTAAGGGATATTTTTAACTGTGCATCAAAAATCTCATTCTTCACTTAAGAGCGTTCACTCAAAATTACGCGCTATTTGGCCAAAAAACCATGAATTTCAAACCCGTTTTTATCCATTAATGATTTATTGTACAAACATGCGATTTATCAATAACATTAGGAAATATTCTTGTCTAAATAGTTAATCAGGATTTTATTTAAATTAATAGCACTCTTGTGAACTATATTCACTTATTTAAATAGAGTTTTTTTAACTTTGCTTTCAGTCAATTTCGAAGTTTGACAATTGCTACAGTTCTATTAGAATTAATAAACAAAAAATACAAACTAGTAACCAGAATCCTTAACAACATAGTTATAGAAAAAAAATTCATTGATTTAGTTTACTAATTAAGAAAAAAACATGTTTGTACAAGAAATCATTAATGGATATAAACGGGTTTGTGAATCATGGTTTTTGGGCCAAATAGCGCGTAACTTTGAGTGAACGCTCTTAAAATACTAATTGTACACCAAATAATAATCGACTTTTTACAATTATTAAAGAACTTGGAGCACCCCGACTCGGACAGGTTAGGTTAGAAGGGGATTTCTTGGTTTTGGAATACAGACCCCGTCATCACCTTCGTGGTATTTTTTAACCACCCTGAAGAGCATAATTATGTTAACCCTTTAACCGCTTGCGTCGGATTGGTCGTGTGTTTGCGACTGGGTACTCCATCTCGTTTAGCTCTTCAATCCCCATAGGTGACAGAGGAGCTTACGAGATGTATTATTTGGTCGTGAGTGTTTGTCGAATATATACAACGTAGGCAGTTAAAAGATTAATGCACAATTCGTATTTTTGGTGTAACAAATGCCAGTTTTGTAGTAGAAAACAGAAATAAATTGATGAACAGTTAACCTTATGTTTTTGTTGCGGCATTATGCTGACCGTACGGCCGTTTTGCTCGGACGTGGCGCATATATGTTAATTTGAGTTTATTATGTTTTTGTCTTGCAAAATGTTTGCAATATGTTAGTTATTTTGTGCCTTTTCCGGCAAATAAAATGTTTTTCTTTCTTTCCTTTCTTTCTTTATATAGGGTGACTGGTAATTAGTGACCGATACTTAAACACGTAATTGTACTCATGATTACAAACAACTTTCCCAAAGAAACTTTTTTTATACTAATCGGTTTAATCATATTGTAATGGTGTCTTATAGCCGCTTCTAAACTTCGTCTATGTAACAAAACAAACGCAATTCCTGATGTTAGTTTGTTTAAAAAGATTTATTTATTGTAGCACGCTCGCGTAAAGTACCAAAATACTAGTATTAGGATATTATTTTACCGAAGCATGTAGGTACATTGCTTACGTCATCGATAACGTGGGCGCGGGCGCCGCGCTGCTAACAGCTGACGGGTGACGGCGCGCGCGCGAAATTTAAAGTTTCAAACAGCTGTTTTGTTATTGTGTTTAAACTAATTATTTAAAAAAAGTTTCTTTGGGAAAGTTGGTTGTAATCATGAGTACAATCACGTGTTTAAGTATCAGTCACTAATTACCAGTCACCCTATATACAGTTGTATGGAAAGGTGTTTTAGGTTAGCCGCTCTTAATTATAATAAATGCTTTAAGTTTTAATAACTGACAGTTTATTGTACCATTTCTAGGTCCGAGAACCCGACCGTCAAACTTTAATCGAGCGCATAGTATCCCTTCAACGTGCGGCCGCTCGCCGCTCAGAACGATGCGAGTTCCTAGAGGAACACTCGAGGCAGCTCACTGCGGAGCTGAGGGCGAAGGCACGTCTGCTGAGGCATCTGCTGTGTGAGATGCCCGCGGGTGCCGTCGGCTCCAGCCACAGGGATGACAACAAGGTGAGAGAATGAACAGGATTCTTACCATGACGTGATAGAATGTCAGGCCTGCGAGCGGAGGAGAGGGATGGAGCTATATACCCTATATAGTTACATCCCTTTTTTAGGTCTTCAAATAATAATAATTCCACAACTACCACACAACGCCGTCTAGTCTCAAGCTAAGCAGAGCTTGTGTTATGAGTACTAGACAACTGATAAACATAGTTATATATTTCTATATACATACATTATTATAGATAAATTACACCCAGACACAGAACAAATGGTCGTGCTCATCACACAAACATTTGTCCTGGGTGGGAATCGAACCCAGGACCTCCGGCATAGCAGTCAGGGCCACTGACCACTAGACCAACGGGCCAGTCCAACTGTGTAATGCTAATGAATCGTGTTAAGGCCTCTGGTCTTTACGTCAAGAGTGTGTAGTGGCATCTACAGAGTGTTTTTAAAATCGACGTACAAACGAATATAATGGATCCAGTTCATGATTCTGGACCCCCCAGTGGTGGAATTTTTTGTCTCCAACTCCATTGTCTTTCTATTGTGTTTCTAATTATGGTATTCGAAAAGTAAAAAAAAAAAACTACTTTTTAAATTTTAAACTATGTAAAATCGCGTATAATGGCAAATAAGCGTCTATAAAGCTACGCGTCCGTGAACAGTAGGCCTAAATCTATATAATATATATATATAAAAGGAGAAACTGACTGACTGACATATCAACGCACAGCCGAAACTACTGGAACTAGAAACATGAAATTTTGCACAAGGTTTCCTTTTACGATGTAGGCGAGCACTAAGAGAAGATTTTTCAAAATTCACCCCCTAAGGGGATGAAACGGGGGTTCGAAGTTTGTATGGAGACACCTGTTTTGACGTGGGCGAAGCCGCTGGCAGAAGCTAGTATTTAATGTAATACTTAATTGTAAGTGCTAATCGATTGATCCCCTATCCTTAGATAGATATATTCTTTATTGTACATCAAAAATACAAATTACATTAGGAACTTAAAATTAGTAGGGACAATCACAATGGGCGGTCTTATCGCTAAAAGCGATTTTTTACAGACAACCTTAGGATGGATTTGACAAAGAAGGAGAAAAAAGATACGCAGGTAGTACGTGGTGTACTATTTACATATATAAAATACATATAATACAAACAATATAATATATATATATATATATAATTATGAAAGCAAAGAAATGATGTGCTTAATGACGACGTTCAAGAGGAAGAGGTCCTTAACCATATTTTAAAAAATTGTGAGTGTTTGAGCTTGCCTTACCGACACGGTCAAAGCATTCCACAGCCGCACTGCTTGAACTGTAAACGACTTGTCATAAATATTGGTGGAATGGCTTGGCATCTCTAGCCTCAAGTTTTCCTTACTTCTTGGGCACGCCATAATCATGTAAGTCCCCTCTTTGAGGAGTGGCTGGAGAGACGTAACGATGAAAGTAAAAGCTTATGTAAAACCTATTATAATTGAATGTATCTGATAATGTTCCCTTGTCCATGCTGCTATGTAGAAACGGAAGCTAACCAAGGTAAAAGCTATGTCATGCAATAGTATTTACATGCACTGTTTTCGTCATCCATATGCACTTCACTTCCATTCCATACTTCCCATAATAATTATAAAAGCAAAAGTAACCCATTCTGTCTGGGCCTTGGTACAGGCCATGGTCCGAAGCGAGGAGGAGTGGCAAGCGGTCACTTCCTTCATCGAAGCAGTAATGTTAGCAAAGGAGGAGGCCGCACGTGCACGCGCGAGGGAGCGACCCTCACGCCCCAGCCACCGGATTCCGATCCGATAGTCACTTTTTTTTTTCATTAATATTTAAATTTTCCACACTTTATGAACCGATAATGATCTAAAATTCAGCTTCGTTTCATTCTCGTCGATTTCAAAATGTATCTTTATTTGAACCCGTATTACAGAAAGAAATAGCCCGCCTGGGCGGCGGTGCGATGGCCGCGGTGTGGGGCGGCGACCCGGGCGGCATGACGGCCGAGCTGTCTCTAGAGATGAACCGTCGTCTACAGGCAGTGTTGGAAGACACGCTGCTGAAGAATATCACCCTCAAGGTTAGTATAGGAAGCAGATCTTTAAATAATATTACAGAGAGATACGGCGCCTCAGCGGTGCAATGGCTGTGCTCGGATGCCTAAGGTTAATACTCCAGGATTTTATGCAGTTTTCAGTTCAGCAACGGATAGCATAGCATTTAATGTTCCCACTGTTGGGACTCAGGCCTCCTCTCTAGGAGAGGGTCTGTGCCGTAATCTACCACGCGGGCCCAGTGCGGGTTGGTGGATGTCACATGTCTTCGAATTTTTGGTTCTAGGACGTGCGACGGTTTCCTCGCGATGAATCAGTGAGTTGTATTTCGCTTTTATATATATAGATAGAATTTTATAATTTATTAAACGAATTTAGGTTGCTATATTATACACTTTTGTTACCTGCCAAAGCCACCACAACTAAAACTTCATAGTAGATCATCGTTCCTACCTATGTTGGGGATTTGCACTGACAAAATGTCAGCCCCCCCCTAGCCAAGTTACAACCGTTTCGTTTCTCATTTGTCCATCGCCTCCAGTCGGCCACGCCTCCGATTCCTTTGTTCTTACATCATCTCAACGCTCAGTCACGTGGTCAGAACAAAGGAATAGGAGGCGTGGCCGACTCAAGGCGATCGACGAAAGCATTTATAAAACTAATGAAAATCTGGCAGCCACGGGCTCTTGGGCTATTAATTGTTTAATAAATAAAAAGTTTTTGTTAAAAATTTTACTTTTATTTTCAGGAAAACATGGACACCCTGGGTGCTGAAATCTCGCGACTAAAAGAGCAGTTGAAAGCGAACGACTCTAAATGAACGAAATTATTATAAATAATAAAATTTAAGTGAAATCACATGATTCCAATGTTATATAGTATATGGATAAACATTACAGAATATGCCAATGATAAAAATTAAGGCTTAAGAGTGTTTTTAATATCGTGCGGTTCTGATTACGCATGCGGGATTGCCCCGCACGCCTAACACCCGCATATGTCCTTTTCATACAATTATTTATTGTAATGCGTGGAATACGCACGCACAGCAGCCCGCAGAAAACTAGATCGTAGGCTAGCGTGTCAAGGCAAAGCCCGCATGCGGGATGAAATCCGCACGATATTAAAAAACCCTGAATATTGTACTTTTTGGGTCGCCATTTGTTGAAAAAGTTTTTTTTTTCTTAAACATTCCATTTTTTTCTTGGATAACACATTTTAACGCTAGAAGTGTGGAATATCAATGTCAATTTTGGCCATTTTATTTTTGCTACAGTTATAAGGAGAGATGGTATAGAAACGAAACTGGTAACTGATAATACAATATTTTTAATATGTCTTACACATTCTTTTCGTGTATATGCATTCTACACATCGACACCAGTCCCCCTAGCCAAGTTACGACCGTTTCGTTTTGATTCTCTTGCGTCGAACGCCTCGAGTAGGCCACGCTTCCGATTTCTTTGTTCTGACCAAGAACAAAGGGATTATTTGGCCTACTGGAGGCGTTCGACTCAAGAGTATCGAAACGAAACGGTCGTAACTTGGCTAGGGGAGCTAAAGTATGAATTAACATAAGGGACATTTTTACAGTTTAGGTAGAAATCCCTTACGTAAATTCATACTTCTGGTACCGATATAATAAAACTAGAGCAGGAAGAACATAGGAATGTGTCAACTTTGGGACGCCCAAGCTTCTAGTGTTAAAATACATTTGACAATTAGGTATTTGCCTGTATTTATTTTTGGACAATATTTTGTACTTAACTACAATTAACAAGAAAATCGTTTTAATAGTTAAGACTGGAACAATTTGCCTGCTGCGGTCTTCCCGTCCGATTATAATTTAGGTGTCTTCAAGGCTAGAGTGAATAGGCTCTTAATAAACTAGTGCGCCTCACCATCAATGATTGCATCACTGCTTACCATCCGGTGGGATCGCAGTCAAGCACTAGGTTATGTGATGTACCGAATTTGGTACACCTCGGTACCACCTGACTTAAACTTTATTTTTATGCAATAAGGTTTAAGTTGGCTCGTATGTTGTACCGTATTTGGTACACTGGTGCCTGAGAGGTTAAAACCAAATCAAAATTGGTTATAGACTGAAGCAGTAATTAGAACTTTGAATATTGGTATGAGGAAGGGCGAGGGTGTGGTGGGGACATCTCGCTATCTCTCTTGCACGCGCTTATCCTAATGGCGGTGACGTCACATGTCAGTTTATGCATCTTTTTTCTGTTATTGGATAGTTTCCCCTACTACCGAGGGAGTACTACCGTGCGAGCGAGAAAGAAGTGTGGAGTTATACCCCTATATAGCTCCATCCCTTTAAAGCCCGCTGTAACGTAACATGCAATGTAACACGCAATGAAAGAAATTTGCCGTCCACATTGTTGCAATGTAACAGAATTCCCATAGTGTCGAACGCCTTTAACGCTGCGCGCAAACAGAGCGTTTCAACTGTGTGAGTACTAGGCGTGGGCACACTGTCTCATCTTTGTGATTGGAACATTTGCATCTGAACCAAATGTTCCGAAACAATGATATTTATCATTTGGAACATCGGCTCAAAAGATACAAACGGAACATACAAACACAGACACTGACTGTTATGAATCGTGATCTGTTACGTTGCGCCATATATACCAACAGTTTTATTTAATTGAATCTTGATATGAGAATAATTATTAATAAAGCAGATGTTTTTAGTTCAGTTCATTAAAATTTACACTATTTACGTTTTAATTTGAATTTTACAGACTGCAGGTCACTTAAAGTAAAGAGTGTTTCAGTGTTCCAATTATTCCAAATGATGCATTTAAAACATTACTGCTGTTCCAATCTTTCGGAACACTAAAATTTTTCGGAACAGTAAAGAGTTATCACGCCTAGTGATGAGTACTTGAGTATGTACATGCGAAGTGAGTGCGTGCGCTTCCACACTTATGAAATTCTTCTGTCATATTTCATTACAGCAGTATGTATCCGGTTTGACAGTTCAGCTTAGGTCTTTAAATGGGTCGTGTTCGTGGTAGTATTGCTGATTTGCAAAAGGTACAATAGCTTTTTAGGGTTCCGTAGCCAAATGGCAAAAAACGGTACCCAAAAAACCATAAATTTTAGGGGTTCCGCAAACTTAGAACTGAAACTCAAAAATTTTTTTTCATCAAACCCATACGTTTGGGGTATCTATGGATAGGTCTTCAAAAATGATATTGAGGTTTCTAATATCATTTTTTTCTAAACTGAATAGTTTGCGCAAGAGACACTTCCAAAGTGGTAAAATGTGTGTCCCCTCCCCCTGTAACTTCTAAATTAAGAGAATGATAAAACAAAAAAAAATATATGATGTACATTACCACGCAAACTTCTACCGAAAATTGTTTTGAACGAGATCTAGTAAGTAGTTTTTTTTAATACGTCATAAATCGTAAACAGCAATTTACCTTTCAAGTTTATACGGAACCCTCAGTGCGCTAGTCCGACTCGCACTTTTTTTTTAAATGTATAATGTCGTAATAAATACGGACAATCACTTGATATCATATTTTTATTTTCATAAAAGCATTTAAAATGGCGACCATTAAAGAAATTTCGAAGCTTAAACAGTCTTATTAAATTATAATTAACTTTTTAACTTCCTATGTCGAATATAACCGACAAACACTCGCTTTCATTCCGTCCGGGTCGCACATTCACGACCAAATACTCCCATCTCGTCAGCTCTTCTGTCATCTATGAGGATTGAAGAGCTAAACGAGTTGGATTACCCAGTCGCAAATACGCGACCCTGGCGAATGGGACACGAAAACATTCGTCGGATTAATCCGACGCGAGCGAAATGAATAAAAATTAAAATGAATGTTAATATGAATTTATGTTAGAAGTATTTATTGACTAACATTTTAAAATACTATAAAAATTATTGTACATGTTTGTATGCAATATTTTCTTATGTCTTATGATTTGAAACACTATAGATCTTCCTGTAACTAAGAATTATAAAGGAGGAGGGTTGATAAGGGGTATTTTTCGCCCATCACACTAAAAAAAAAGCTACCGTTTCCGACTATTTTTAAATGCATTTATATAGATAAAGATACTTTTTTTATTATAACTAACCCGTATTGTCCCACTGCTGGGCTTACCCAGACCAGGGAGCCTTAGCCTTACTCCATTCTTTCCAACGATACCGGTTCCTAGCTTTCTCGTTACAATTCTTAAGGAAGCTATCCTGGTCGTCCAAAGTCAAAGTCAAAAGTTTTTTTATTTCACATAGGCCTACATGGGCACTTATAAAACGTTAGAAGCTAGTGCACGGTTCCAAATTGATCGTTTCCTATGGAGAAGAACCGACAAGTAACTCCTTGGTTACTATTTAAAAAAAAATGTTTTTACAATATTTCCATATTACAGTAGAAGTAGTATATATGTAAGGACAGTGTAGACTGGTCAATATTGTACTATAAAGTACAATAAAAATAATCATAATAAAAAGTGAGTCGTAATAGGAAGTAACCTAAGAATTCGCGGAGTCCACAGTGTTCTCACATTCACATTATAATAAAAAGCAAGAAAAATAAATAAATATATACCCCTGTCCCGCCATCTCCTCCGTGGTTTGCCGCGGTCGCGCGTCGCTGTGCTCGGGCGCCAATCCTGCGTTTTACGCGCCCACAGCTCGCTAGACATGCGTCAGGCATGTCCTGCCCAGTCCCATTTGAATTGGGCAGCCTTTTGAGCCACATTTAACAGTTCAGTTTAGGTCGTGAACTGGATCGCATTAAGGGGTCATAGTAGGGCGTTTGGAACCCAATGTTCCTTTAGTGGGCTGAAGGAACATTGGGTTTGATTTTAGTCCGTAAAATTTTGACGCGCCCTCTCGCTCCGCTCTAGAGCGAGAGAAGTCATGATTTCCAGCCTCTAAAAAAAAATCGTGTTTGAGTTCTTAATTATTGAAAACTCATTTGTAAAACAAACTTCTTCAAAATATAACCTTAATTAATTTCTAATTATAATAAAACCTATGACATTTCAAATGAATTTGTAAATATAATTTGTTTTTTTTTTTTTTTAAACTTTAGTTTAAAATATACTGTATTATATTAATCGTTAAATTATTTCCATGTAATTATTATTATTCACTATCATTTAATCATTATTATATTAGTTTTCAATCGACCGAAATGTTATGTTTATGTTATGTTTTAGGGGCCCATCAGGGTCTGCCCTGGAACGAAGGCAAAGAAGGAACAGGAGTGGGTTTTTATTCGGTAAAAGTCTGACACTCCCTTTCGCTCTACCCAAGAGCGCGAGATTGAATAATTTCCCACCTCAATAAAAATGCTTATGCATAATGCTATACTACGAACTTTCGTATGGATAGCAAATGAGGAGTAGAGTTTCAAAACCCAAGTCAATTTTTTAGATGTCGCAATATTTTTATATCTCTAGCTACTCTATTTGTTTCTGAAACTTACAGCTTACTTTAAATTGAATTTTCTATTAGACATAGTGAATGGTAAGATCTGATAAACCGAAATTATGCGGAAATAGAGTTATGGGGCTAGATATATGGGGTGACTGGCAATTAGTGTACGATACTTAAACACGTGATTGTGCTCATGATAACAAACAATTTTTATTATGGGAGTAAAGCCGAAATCGCGAAAAAATATCAGCTGTTCAGTATATTAGGAAACATAAATGTGCTGCTGATTTTTTTTCGCGGTTTCTAGTTTGTTCCCGTAGTCAAAGTTGTTGGTTATCATGAGCACAATCACGTGTTCAAGTACATTAATTACCAGTCACCCTATATAAAAATAAGGCATGAAAAAAAGGATTTAGCGGGTTTTGAAACTATACCCCTTGAATATTCGAATCCCTTACATTTCGGTTGATTCTTATTTTCTGTAACCGCCTATTATTATTATTATTAATACTGGTATTTTTCGTTTAACCCTTTAACCGCCTCTGTCGGATATATCCGACAAACACTCTCGTGTTTATTCCGCCCGGGTTGCATACCCACGACCAAATACTGCATCTCGTCAACTCTTCTGTCACCTATGGGGATTGAAGAGCTAAACGAGATGGAGTACCTAGTCGTAATTTTTATAATATTCCTCCATTTGTTTCTGTCTCTGCAAGCAGAGAGGACCCTGAGCATTGAGACCCAGTCCAAGCAGGGTGCCCAGCAGGGTCGAAGCCTAGCGGGGCCATGGGTTGTGCGAAAGTGTATCCCGGGGCCCTGGAACGAAGGCAAAGAAGAAACGAGTAGGTTTTAGTCGGTAAAAGTTTGACACGCCCTCCCAACTTAAAAAAAAATTGTAAAACACGACTTTCAAACCCGAAACCCGGTTCCTCGCGATAACACTCGTCGGACTAATCCGACGCGGGCGGTTAATGGGTTAATTATATTTTCTTCTTCTATCGTCTGTCTATTAGTACTTATAGTTCAAAATCTGTGTCATACTGTTAATGGATTATTTAAAGTGTTTTGTAAATGTTCGACGCGACTTTGCGAGATGGCTACCGAGCCTTTTTGCCTGATGAATAAGGCTGTAGCCAGGGGCGCCGACTCCGTGGGTGCTCGGGGGCTCGAGCACCCATGAGAAATAAACAGTGGGTGCCGAGCACCCCTGAGAATAGACGTCAAGAAATAGATCAGTAATCGCATTTTAGGTTACATATAAATATATTTCTTGATACAAATAAAAACTAGTTTCATTTTTATAAAATGCTTTCATTTTATATTTTTATCGAACATAATTAGTAATTAAGTACGCAGTATGTAAGTAAGACATTTATTTATTTGTCTGTTAAATTAGTGTGCTTTTCTCTTCTCACACTTCGCCACTTTTTCGATTTCATCAAATGAACATGAGCACCCATGAGGTTTTCTAAAAGACGGCGCCCCTGGCTGTAGCAAACCGTATGTATTCGGTACGGAGTAACGGAATCGCCTTCTTCGGCTAAGCGCCTTCTAGTACCGAGTAACGAAACGTTACACGAATGCGTTTCGTAACTCTCATTTTTCGTACTTACACGGTTTCAGTTTCTTTGAAATTACAAAATTTTCATGTCTCGCAAAGTCACTTAGAATGTATGTAAATTGATAAAATTGTTGAGATAAATTGTAATATCTGTATGAAATGTAACTATTTTTGTTTTTTAAGAAATGTTTGTGCTATCTCATAGTTAAAGATCGTTTTCTTTACATTACACTGTGATTTAATTAAAACTAAACTCGGTATGGAGTTTTTGGCGCGATTTCTTCGAGTGAATTTCTAAGTAATTCGCAAATTGATTCCTAGTGAATATTGTGAGGTAAAATTCGTGTAGTTTTGTATCTCAAGTGTCTGCGCAACTGGACAATATGTGGAATCATTGAAACAGGCGCCATCTCGGTAAAATAGAGCTGAGAATGTTATTCTAGTGTTGACTACCTCAGCGAAGTTTGCCGAGAAGGTTGACTTGATACATGTGCTGGCAAATACTACAAAAACATTAGAATGTGTACATCCATATTCTAATGGTAAACAAATGAACTATTCATACGAAGACATGGCTCAAAGGACTTAGTATCCAGCCCAAAAACAGAAGCATTATAACAAGTTTATTGTTGTTAACAATAAACCTTTTATAATGCTTCTTCGCTCGAATAAACAAGAACTAAATATTTCAGGAGGCTTAGACAAATTACAACACTTGTCGGACTAATCCGACGCAAGCGGTTAAAGGGTTAGATTTAAAACATATGACTCATACTTTCATTTTGATATCCTACTCGACAGGTATAGACACGAAAAAAAATTAGCGACATAATTTCGCGCCTAAAATCCGCCATTTTTTCTCTCTCTTTTATTTATGGATATACGGGTTTTTGAGACGAATACTAACCTTAACTGTTAAAACCCATCCAACCTTTTGGTAGAAACGAGGTAATATAGAAAAGCAACACACATACAAGATACAATACCGAGTGTAGCATAGCATAGCATAGTCAGCCTTATAATGTTCTCACTGTTGGGACTCTGGCCTCCTCTTTAGGCGAGGGAATGGGCCGTAATCCACCACACGGGCCCAGTGCGGGTTGGTGGATGTCACATGTCTTCGATTTTTTGGTTCTAGGACATACCAGTTTCCTCACGATGTTTTCCTTCACCGTTTTGAGAGCAGTGGTGATGATTAAATTACACAAAGTAATGCGCCTGATACAACTCGTAAGTCGGGGCCGCTACCACTCGGCCACCACTGCTCTCCGCTGCTATACCAAGTGTGTGTGTGTGGCATACAAGTGTGATAATTATCACAGTGTAATGTATTCGATGATGTCTGTTTAAGATTATGACTACGATACCTCATTTTGGTGTCTATGGTAACGACTAGCTCTCGATCAAATATCATGTATTTATTGTAAAGTATTATTGTGCGCGCGTTATATGTACCGACTATTTTAGTTTTTCCTTATATTTATAGTAGGCTTTATGACCCTGAAATGCAAAAGGCAACTAAAGAAACACGGGAGAGTTTTTGTCAGTCTGTCACTGCCTCTCGCTCCATACAAATCGGGAGGAGTTAGTTGAGAGAGAATGATTATCCCACCCCAACAAAAGCCTCATGGGTTATGCGAAAGAGAACCCCGGGGTCCTGGACCAAAAGGCAAAGGTTTTATTCAGTAAGTCTGACACGCCCACTCGCTCTGTCCTAAAGCGTGAGAAGTCGATGAATTCCTACCTAAAAAAAACCAACAAGAGCCCTTAATAATGCAGTATTCACATTCGCACATTAAGTTATTTTTACAATTTACTTTTTAAACATTGGTAGAGAATCGTCCACATTGACATTACTTAACCTTTATGAAGTAGACTAGACTTTTTTTTTTACGAATCTGGTTCCTATAAAATTCTTTTAACACGATCATTGCCGTTCACGCGCTATCGCGTGGCCAATGCAGACAAGTTTTTAGACGTTGCATTGTTACGGCCACAATGAAACGGCGCTAAAATAATTTTAGCCTTTTTGAAATTTTTCGTATGGCAATGACTGTGTTAAAAATAAATTTTCTGTCGGTACGTATACAGCGTGTAGACATTGTATTGTAAAATAAGAGATTATTATGGTAACATTGTTGTGAAGTGGGAATTTTATGCGATTAGCGACCGTTGTGTTGTATCAAATATATTTTCAGCATTCTTTACTTGTTTTATTTTATTCGTCATCTTTCTGTCTTCGCCCCATGTCACTTTATAGGACTCTTTACTCGGAACCTTCGGAGGTTACCATCATCATCATCATTTCAGTCAAAAGACATCCATTGTTGGACATAGGCCTCTCCCAAGTGTTGCCACAATCCTGGAGGACAGGGTGGTGGTGTGCCCCGCTTGGGCGGAGCACCGCAATGTTCTTGTGGGGGCGATGGGCGGCAACAACCTCTCGCGCCGGGCCCTGCGACAGGCTATGGTCCGGAGCGAGGAGGTGGTCGCCTTCTGCAAAGTAATAAATAATGCTAGCGAAGGAAGCGGCCGCACGCGTAAGGGAACGAACTTCCTCACGCCCCAGCCGAGCAATGGATAACTCGCCATCCGGCCGTCCAGTAACCGTCCGGACCGCGCCCAAGTCGTCAACGGCGCGTAGTGTTCCACGCGCGCCTTAAGAGATGTCAGCAAAACCGTAGGGGCCCAGCAGGACCGAAGCCTACTGGGGCCATGGGTTCGATTCCGAAAGGGAAAACCAGGGTCCTGGACCGCAAGGCAAAAAAGGAACATAGGAGTGGGTTTTAGTCAGTTAAAGTCTGATACGACCCCTAGGGCGGGAGAAGCCATTGGATGGTTCCAAAACAAAAAATAAATAGGTACCTATTTTACGTTGGTATCTAGAGAAAAAATAAAGTGAATTTCGAAAGGAAATAATAACGTTTATTTCAACATTAAGTCACTAATTACAATCACAGATGAATTATTTTTTAATCAAACATAATTTAGTATGTTATTTATTTATTTATTACATCCTTATCACAGTATAGATAAGATATGGAACAGTACGGAAACTACCTACAAATGTATCATCGATATATGTAAACATACGCATCGACGAGACTCCTAAGCGGCATTCGCTACTGACAGCACCGCGAGAAACGCTTAGGAGTCTCGTCGATGCGTATGTTTGTGTGAGTGTGCCGTTTCGAACATTTGTAGGTAGTTTCCGTACTGTTCCATATCTTATCTATACTGTGTCCTTATCCTATGTTATTTATTCTTCAGTACCATCATTGGCTTTCGGATGTCAAAGGCGAAAATCAGGTCCTGGAAATAAAAGAATGATAATATTGTAACTAATTACTAAAACGAAACCAGTGTCCTACCACAGAATAGATAGGTACGGCACCCCTAGCCAAGTTGATAATCTACTATCGTTAACGCTAGTCGAAAACTAATCAAATGTATGGGAATGGCATCATCTCAACGTTAAGTCACGTGGTCAGAACAAACGAATAATAATATTTATTTCATAAAATAGGAACTCATTGCACTGTACACATGGTAGAGTATTAATGTTAGCATAGCATAGCATAGTCGGCCTTTTAATGTTCCCACTGTTGGGACTCAGGCCTCCTCTCTAGGAGAGGGAATGGGCCGTAATCCACCACGCGGGCCCAGTGCGGGTTGGTGGATGTCACATGTCTTTGAATTTTTGGTTCTAGGAGATGCCGGTTTCCTCACGATGTTTTCCTTCACCGTTTTGAGAGCAGTGTTGATGAAATAAATTACACAAAGCAATGCGCCTGGCTGGGTTTGAACCCGCGATCTACAACTCGTAAGTCGGGGCCGTTACCACTCGGCCACCACTGCTCTCATATTAATGTTAACATTGTCACATTATTAGCACAATATTATTGGCTCTATCCCTTAAACTAGGTCTAGCCTGTATCTTAAGAGATAGGGTTCAACCATATGGGTACAATATTTACATATAGCATTCTGTAGCAAGTAAAACAGTGTCGGTGTCACATAAGCAAAATTAAAACTGTGGAAGAGGTGTAGTTAGTGTGTTGAGTATATAAGTTTGTGTGTGTGTGTGTGTGTGTGTGTGTGTGTGTGTGTGTATGAGGGTGTGTGCATGAGTGTAATGTGTATGTGTGTGGCTTTTAGAATTGTTTTTTACGAGATGAATGTTAGGAGATTCTCCGTTGTAAGGTGATCCTGTTGTAGTAGCCATTGAGTGATATTGACTTTCAGCGCGTGTCTGTTTACATCAAGAATGTTCAGTATTTTGTGCAGTTTCTTGTATATATAAGAACCTAGGACGTAATATTGAAGTTTGGCAAATGTAAAATTCATAGCCAAGTTCACATCGTTCAAAATGATAGAATGAATTGTTATCGTTTCTTTAATGTTCAACGCTACATCCTTTGTTATTGTAGAACGAGCGGCCGACTCAGGCGCGTCAACATGGCTACCCCAACTTATCGTTTTCTACAATTGCTGACACCGAGGCGTTACTGATTGGAGAACTGAATTCGACACGAAACGGTTGTAACTTGGCTAGGGGGGCAGAAGTCAATCTTCATACAAGCTCGCGCTCGAGCAACACACACATAGACACCGCTCACGGACACGATATCTCGGCTCAATTCAGCTCAATGCGAGCTCGAGTGCTATCCGTATTTGAGACACGCGTCTGTCAATTTTTTTGTGGAAAAATGGACCAACAAAAAATCCTTATGCTAACTGTTCAGTGGACGATTGTTTAGTGTTCTGTTCAGCATTAAACAGTGAATTGTCGTTTTTAGGCTACCAGTTGTTTTAGAGAGATAAGTAGATATTTACTTGTATTTTGATGGTTTGTTTTAACGTAACACAGAACAGGCCCCGCACCGAGAAAGAGAAGGTGATTTTGTGGTCATGTAATATTTTTACAATTCAGATTAGGTAGGCATTTATCACCGCGCCCGGTACGCGCTGACCCTAGCGCGACGGCCGATCGTAGGTGTGAAAAGTGAAGTACATACATGAGATTGACTTCTGTACCTATCTATTTTGTGGTCCTATTACAGACTAACTTAAGGCGTATAGTCCTTTGAACATCTGGCCAGAGTTAAATGCACACATGTTCGTAATGCCGCCTGCGCCCGCATAGTGCCCCGCTGACCTTTAAAACCATTTTCTTTGCGAAATATCGATTGATTTACATATCCTATGTACATTCTGCAGAACACTTAACCAGCAATTTTTTTTGGATAAACATATTTTTAAAGATCAAAGCCGTTTGTAAGGAGTACAAAGGGAAAACAAGCGAAAAATAAAAAAATGTTGATAAAATTATATATAATAAGCATAATCAGCCTTTTAATGTTCCCACTGCTGGGACTCAGGCCTCCTCGAGAGGGCATGGGCCGTAATCCACCACGCGGGCCCAGTGCGGGTTGGTGAATGTCACATGTCTTCGAATTTTTGGTTCTAGGACATGCCGGTTTCCTCACGATGTTTTCCTTCGCCGGTTTAAGAGCAGTGGTGATGAAATAAATTACACAACGTAATGCGCCTTGGCTGGGATTGAACCCGCGACCTACAACTCGTAAGTCGGGGCCGTTACCACTCGGCCACCACTACTCTTATAAATTATATATGAATCTATAATAATATTTTTATCTAGCCGTTACCGAGGAGTTCTTCAGGCTTCAGACCTTTAACAATGAAAGCTACACTAATATTAATATTTTTTGACTGGCCTGTTGGTCTAGTGTGGCCCTGATTGCTATGCCGGAGGTCGTGGGTTCGATTCCCACCCAGGACAAATGTTTGTGTGATGAGCACGATCATTAGTTCTGTGTCTGGGAGTAATTTATCTATAATATGTATGTATTTAGAAATATATGAGTATGTTTATCAGTTGTCTAGTACTCATAACACAAGCTCAGCTTAGCTTGGGTCTAGACGGCGTTGTGTGAAATTTGTGGAATATTACTATTACTATATATCCGTAACTCTTTGTAACAATATCGCCGTCATAGCAGGCCTGGTGTTCAGTACCTACGTCATAAAGTAGCACTGTACCTGCCATCTCTGTATATCTATGGACACGATGAATTGTTTCTCATCTGAGAGGTCTACTTGCTCCTTCTGCGTCGCGGACAGCGGCGTGATGAACGGTAGCCCGTACTCATCGTCTGTAACAAAAGTCAAAAGTCAAAATTTTTTTATTTCACATAGGCCTACATGGGCACTTATAAAACGTCAGAAGCTAGTGCACAACACAGTAGGCATGTTAGGTATTTTTTACAAGGATTGTAAAACAGAAAAACAGCGAGGAAATTGTTGATAAAATCATTTAGAGTCACCATGATACGTAATTTATCGGCGAAATAATTTACTAAGTTTTATCAAATCAAGCTAATGGCCAGTCTCTAGTTTCGCAAAAAAAAAAATGTCATAATTGAGAACTGAATTGACTAGATTTTTTATCACAATAAATAATCATAGCTTTTTTTAACCGACTTCAAAAAAGGAGGAGGTTATTCAATTCGGTTGTATTTTTTTTTTTTTTGTTACCTCAGAACTCCGTCGTATATGGACCGATTTGCAAAATTTGTTTCTTCTCTTTATAGGATATGCTTCCAGATAGGTCCCAGTTTTTTTTTCAAAATCCAGTTCTGATGATGAGATCCATGAGGAAACGAGGGAACTCCTCAAATATTATAGGCAACCATATAGTGATTTTGTTATTTTCATCGAAAAAAAGAATGTCGGTGTTAAATAAGAAACAAACAATACCGAGAAACAAACTTTCGAAATTAGAGTTATTTTGATCCTTATAGTGTTTTTTAGTGAAGTCGGTTTTTTTTTTGTATAAAGTTTGTTGTTATGTTGCCACTAATATAAATCTAATATAAATCTTGGTCAAGTAACATAAGTTTATGCTTTAATACTTAGGAAATACATATCTGCATTAGATAATTAACATAAAAATAAAAAGTGTTTGTGCTTAGAATATAGTATCATTACACATGACCACCAATTTTCATTACACCCTGTATAGTAAGTCAAGTATGTATGTATGTAGTAAGCTGGAGGTCGTGAGTTCTATTCCCACCCAGGACAAATGTTTGTGTGATGAGCACGATCATTTGTTCTGTGTCTGGGTGTAATTTATCTATATTATGTATGTATTTAGAAATATATAAGTATGTTTATCAGTTATCTAGTACTCATAGCACAAGCTCTGCTTAGCTTGGGACTAGATGGCGTTGTGTGAAAGTTGTGGAATATATTATAGTATATAATTATTATTTTTTAACTAATCCTTTTATTGTAATTCAAGTCAATTAAACTATTTTGCTTCTAGTTTTTAAGTACTTAATATTCGCATACAATTTTAATTGTTCCTGAATAAATAAATCTTGAATCTGTGACTTCTTACCCAAGAACACAGAGATGAGTCCATCCCTGACGAGGAACGAGACGTGGTAGATGTTCTCCACGCTTTTACTGAAGCTGTCAGGGTCCAGCACGGTGTGGAAGTAGCTCAGGGGCCGCTGCTGCTGCTTATACCACTTCACTATGAACCGGTTCACGCGGTTCACCATTTGGGAGCCTTCTTCGGATTTTTCTAGTCTGGAGAAGAAGATGAATTATTTTTCAGCTTAATTCAAGTTAACGGTTTCTGTTAACCGCATAAAATGTGCGATTGGATTTACGTAACAAAATTATCGATACTTATGACGTTCATTGTTAACATTATTTTAATAGATTCGGTAACAAAATATCGTTAACCCATGTTACCGTTAAAATGTTAACTTTATGAAAATATACATTAGGCCGTAGCACACGTGGGCGACGCCTAAAGCTAGAACTACATTATACCGACTCTTAATTTAGAATTTACAGGGGGGGGGGGGGCACATTTTACCACTTTGCAAGTGCCTCTCGCGCGAACTATTCAGTTTAGAAAAAAATTATATTAGAAACTTCATTTTTTGAAGACCTATCCATAGATACCGCACACGTATGGGTTTGATGAAAAAAAAAATGTTGAGTTTCAGTTCTAAATATAGGAAACCCCCAAAATTTATTGTTTGTTTTTTCTATTTTTGTGTGTAAATCTTAATGCGGTTCACAGAATACATCTACTTACCAAGTTTCAACAGTACAGTTCTTAGTTTCGGAAAAAAGTGGCTGTGACATATGGACGGACAGACAGACAGACATGACGAATCCATAAGGGTTCCGTTTTTTGCCATTTGGCTTCAGAACCCTAAAAACCAAAAGTGCCTGTAAAAGGTTTTATTAAAATAATTGCTTGTGTTTGCTAACTTGTCAACTTTCTCGGGCTCCTTCAGCTGCGCGGCCTGTTGCCTCTCGACCTGCCTCCTGGCGCGCGCGGGGCGCTGCGCCACCGGAGCGAAGCTACCGAACACGTGCGCCGCCACCGGGATCTCCAGCGGGAAGGGAAAGTTCCAGAAGTCTGGGTTTGACGCCTAGAAGAAAACCGACACAAATATACATTTATTTTCTATGTTTTCAGAGAGCTACAACCTAGTGAATAGGTTACTTCCAAGCATGCGTGCTCCATTCTCCATTCCAACCTCATTTGCGTAAAGTGACGGCCGTAACAACTGGCCACGGGACATTTAATAAGCACCTCTCTGTCATAAGAGTTACAGACACGGTGCAGAGCCTGTATGGAGGAGGACGAGACAGCAGCACATCTGCTTCTAAGCTGCCTAGTTGTCGCTGGATACAGGGCAAAATACTTCGGAAACCCAGGTTACCTCCGCGAAATGGTCAATAACACCAACGCGCAGATGGCCTTCCTGGAGGAGCTGGGGTGGATCGAATGACGTATTTGTTCCACCCGTACGCACAATACGCGCTTTAGTCGTGGAGTTGCGGACATCAGCCCGAAAATACAAATACAAAGCGTGCTCCATCGTCGACCACATCATAGCTTAGCATCAGGTGAGATGGTGGTCAAACGCGAGCCTATCCATAGTAAAAAAACTTGATTATTAACGTTGAGCATGTTTGATATTTTGGAATGGTTAGGGAATAATTTTGCACCAATTGCTTTATCAGTATAAAAGTACTATCATTTATGTGGTAGAATACAATATTCATTTATTGCGCTATCGTACACAAACATGACAATTTATATTACATTAAAAATTTAACACTTTAAAACTATTACAATTATTTTACATTTAAAAGTTTATCTCTCCGAAAAATCAACTTTCATCCATAATTTCAACGACTTTTTCACCATCATCATTACCAGAACTATCATCGCCAATCTCTAAAACTGATACGATAGGTTTATGGTAGCTGAAGTAAGAAACGAACAGTTTTGATTCGAACCTATTTAAATGTCTAATAAAGACCGCATCAATAGTAGTTTTGTATTTCGTTGTGCTAAGATTGCGATCATTCGACATAGTTAAACCAAATTCATTATTTAAAAATTCAATTAATAGTTGATTTTTATCGTCTGCGAAGTTTATGTTGAAATCTCCACTCAAAATCATTGGCAATTCATCAAAGCTTTTTCCAATTTTTTTTTTAAGCAATGCAGATGCATCATGAGAATAAATGAATAACTGCCTAAACGAAACAGTAGGCCCAGGCATACATTTTCGCCGCGCCGTAGAGAGGGGATAGCTGTCTACTCTCCATCCGTCTTACGCTTTTTCGATCAGGTCACGTGTCCTGACGCGAGTTTAAGATTTTATACCCATTACAGAAAAAGTGCTCAACGCCGCTAAAGAAGTTTTCACTTCAAAAAAAAAAACCTAGGTTGTAGTTATTAAGAAACACAGGCTCCGGCAGGGAATTCCACTCCTTAGCTGTACGCACAATAAATGTGTTCTCAAAATGCTTTTTACGTATGGGTGGGATGTCCATCGTGTACCGGTGGCGCAACGCCCGCGCCGTACGTCTAGTGGTCCGATGATGGAACGAACTTGGTGGAATTAAATTGTCCAATTCCAATGCACACTGTCCGAAATGTAAACGATAGGTAGCAATGTGAGTTTTGACTTGACAAGTGCATCATTGCCCTTGCATTGAGAGTGAAGAAGTAACAAATATACATACAGAGGCGTAGTGTGGACTAATTTAGACGTGGGTGAAGGCGCATCAGCGAGGCCTTATTCTTTCATAAATTTGAAAACGAGACAGTGACTGTCGCAACCCAGTGTTCGATAACATCGTCGCTTACCATCAGGTGAAATAGTGGTCAAACGCGAGCAATTTCAATTATAAAACAAAACCCACTTTGTTAAAGAACCATCGCACACGCGAAGCCCCTTCGGGTGTGAGGCCGTAGGTCCCACTTCGCCCACACCTACATACACACATGCACTAACAAACTGGTCGACTTCAAAATATGAAATAGTTTGATTTACTTACAATATGCCTCGCGAGCTCGTGCTTATCATAAATGTTGATGTTCCCGCTGACAGCTTCAGCGCACCGAACTGTGACGTCACTAGCGGCGCGGAGAACCCGAGAGTCTAAGTAACTTTCACCTGGCAATATTACAAATGAGTTAGCAATTACTGCCTACTGTCAATGAAAGCGTAGCTTCATAGAGCCGGATTCGTATTTATACTAGAGATGAAACGGACAATGGTTTGGCCGGATACCAGATATTCCGGCAAGCTACGAGGACGGAGCGCCGGATATTCGGGCTGAAATTTATCGCGTTTCATGACGCGATTAGTTTGATTTGCTAGAATTTATTTTTAAGCACCCTGCAGTAGCATTTACAGCAAAAGGCTATTTTCAGAAGCTGGTCTAGTTTACGAAGCCAAGTGGAGTCGCCTCTTACCAAAAAATGCGGAAAATTTGGTATTCATTCACCACAATTTCCCAATTGTTAATTTTGAATACTAAACTAATTAATAAAACAAACATTTTTGACGAGCGATTATTAAAATAAACTGTGTCCATAACCTATTGTGATATGATTTGCTTTGTGTAAAATAATGAGAATTGTTTGTATTTTATGATTCGGAATCCGGCCGGATACTGTATTACTATCCGGTATCCAGCCGGATAGTCAAATCAAGGCCGAATACGAAGACAGGTTAACCGTAATTATAAGATGAAATTCTCCACCATGCATCTGTCTGCTGGATTTTCATACAGTTATAAGGCATAGTAATGAGGAAGGTTTACATAATTATATAAATATGTATGGTGAATTGATGATTTATTTATTTAATTAATTACAACGGTTTAGCAACCAATTACAGTAACTAAACAAAAAGTTTTAACTTATAAACAACATGTACTTCATCGATTCCTCTCAGTACTTCTGACATACCAAAAAAATCATCTTCCATTCATCCGCAAACAGATCGTTTGTTGGATAAGAATCCAAGAGATCATTTAGTGCATCCAAATTGTGAGGTATTGGAGACTGCATACGGGCAACAGTGCGACATTGAGGCACAGCAAACATTCTGTGCTTTTTGCCGCGGCAGTAATTGTCCGGGACAAAGAAACGCGCTAGCACAGTAAGCAGATCAGGCGCGTCATAGTGCCACAGAGCGTCTTGCAGACTATGGTGAGCTGATTTCGCGCTCGTCTTACCTCTAGTGAGTTATATCCGAGGCAACCCAATGGAAATTTTGTCGGATAGAGGTATGGGCCGTAATAGCCGTGCTTCCGCTTGTACAGGAACCTAAGGAACGCTTTTTGCACTTTTTCCAGTAAAAGTGCGTAAGAACTTTGGTGTGGGTTCCAAACGCAACTCAGTTGGACACAAGCCTCTTCCAGGTGTCGCCATAACAACTAGTCCTGTGCGTCTCGCATCCATTGGATTTCCGTGACCCTCACCAGCTCATCGGTCCACCGTGTGGGAGCTTCCAATT
This sequence comes from Mythimna pallens, assembly GCA_961205895.1. NCBI lineage: Eukaryota > Metazoa > Arthropoda > Insecta > Lepidoptera > Noctuidae > Mythimna > Mythimna pallens. Next base: position 4,532,955 of record OY540854.1, on the reverse strand, counting down.
TTTCCCGGTATACGTGGTCGTCACTCCAGACAGAGGCGCCGGCTTTTAGAAAACCTCATGGGTACTCAGACTCATTTGATGACTCGAAAAAGTGGCGAAGTGTGAGAAGAGAAATGCACACTGATCGACTGACAAATAAATAAATATCCTACTTACATACATTATGTTTGATAAAAATATAAAATGAAACCATTATTCATTATCAAGAAATATTATAATTTATATGTAACCTAAGAGTCGATTTATCTTATCTTATAGTGGGGCTGCCCCTAAACCAGAGCACTTCAACCCTTCTGGATCTTTTGTGCTAATCCCCCTCCCTTCTACTCAACCCCTAGCCCTCCGTGCACCTTCTTCATGAGTCCCAGTATGGCCTTGATGGGGCTGAGCCTATAATCCTCTGGTCTTGGAAATGGTTGGCCCAGATACTCTAGTCTTTTGGAGCCTAGTGCTGCACAGTCGCACAGTAAGTGTAGCATATTCTCCTCTGCCTCTCTACAGATCCTGCAAGTTGGGTTGCTTGCTAGTCCCATGTTGTGGAGCTGTTTGTTGGTGGCATAGTGCCCCGTGAAGACTCCTGTGATTATTCTGAGCTGTGATCTGCTGTACCTCCATAATTTTTGGGTCCAGGCCTTATCTATGTCATTAAGAAATAGCAATGCATGCTTCTGGCCTGTTGTGTTGCGCCAGTGTGAGCTGTGTATTTCCAATTGCTGATGCTGCCCTTTTTAATGCTTGGTTGATGACCCTTGGTGAGAGTCCTATGAAGGGTTCCGGTCTGTATAGGGGTGTCTCAGATCCTTTCCTTGCTAGAGTGTCGGCGAGAGGTAAGAGGCAATTACTGATCTGTTTCTTGATGTCTATTCTCAGGTGTGCTCGGCACCCACTGTTTATTTCTCATGGGTGCTCGAGCCCCCAAGCACCCACGGAGTCGACGCCCCTGTCTCCAGAAGCTTTCGGCCCCATCAACCATTTGTTCTGCAAGCACTTAAGTCTGGTAATTTACCCAGTTATGTCAGTAACATGGCGTTATAATGTTGAAAAGCAGAGAATTTAAAAGATTCCAACGCCCATGTCAAGCTAGGGCGGGTCACGCATATTTTTATATAAACTTCCTATATTATGTTTGAATTTGTCTTCAAAATGAAATACGTAATTTACCTGGATGCCTGACTCTCTCATCATCATTTCCTTCCTTGCGCAGGTTCTTAGCCTCCTTCACGACTCGCGACGTCTGGTCCATGCACTCCAAATTATTGCTAGCGTCATCTTCTGTAAATAACAAAATTCATTTGTATAAATTTTTAGGCAATAAACTTTCTGAAAATAATAAGAGGGACATTTTGTGGATTGGGGGGTGTCAAGCTAGAACCACATCAAGCAAGACAGACGCACACGTGTAACACGCAAGCGCACCAACGGCATGAAGATTAAAGTGCCTATTACACTACTCGATATTCAGACAGTCTTAGTTGATGTCGCGTAGTGTAATAATGGTTAGACCAGTCTTACTCGGAACAAAAAATAAGACAATATCGCACAGTGTAATAGGCCCTTTATAACCAGAGGTCGGAATTAGGTAATGTTATTCATGTACTTGCATCAAAATCTTGATATTAATATGGATCTTCTCGGGACTTCACATGAAAAATCCCATGTGGCCAACAATATCACAAATAAATAATAATAAAAACCTCAGAGGTAGGTAAGACAAATAAAACAAAGATAATTAACATACAATTTTTATTAGATTTAGAGGTTAAGGCTCCGTGCACAAAATCAACACATTTTGAACTTTTTTGATCATGGTTTGTGAGAAAAGCAAGAAGAATTTAAACCTTCTTTTATTAGATTATGAAAGTCAAGTTCTTATTCTCTCAGTTGGCTTGATTACTTTTTTAAAATAATGTGTGTATTAATAGCAATTACCCATATTCAAAACCCTTTTCTCGAAAAAGTAACGAGCGAGTGACGTTTGGCTACGTTTTACACCAAACTACAACTGATTTATAACATTTAAAAAAATATCAGTAACATCATTATATGGTCTACTGGCAGATGGGTTGAAAACATTATTGACTTTAATAGAAAATATAGCAGAAAAAAAATGTTGAAGAAACACAATTCTTGGAAAACATCTGGACAAATAAGTATTTTTTTCTATACCTTAGCAACACATTTAAGAAAATTTAAAAATTGCACAATAATCTCAAGAAATTCCTTTAATCGAATCTAAAATTTATTTTATATATAAACAATATCTTCATTTCGTAAATTACAAGCAAATTGAACTATATTATCGACCGCGCAAACTCGATCGCGTCAGTATCGACCGGGCTCTCCCAGCGTGAGCACACGTTACTTTGCTTCGCAGCTGCTCGCGAATATTACATGAAAATATTCCCAAGATTGCACGCCGACTACCACTTTTTGATCCATTAAGTATTATAGTTTATGTAATTTTTTTGTTTATGAAAATTGTTAAAATTTCTTTCGACTTCAATATTAATTAGAGGTAACGGATGTATGTTTGTTTGTAAATGTTATCTGCGGAATTACTTTACTACTACCCAAATACAAAAATTATTTCATTAATGAAATCTACAATGTTTAATGGCAGCTATATTATCATCCAGTGTTATACACTATGTACAGGATGTTGATATTTCTTATGATGGTCGAAATTCAAGGTCTAGTTTTCGAAATCATTTTTTTGTAGATAATGGGTCGAAAGAAAGAGACGCATTATCAATTATCATTATCAATGCGTCACTAAAAGAAAAAGGAAACGACATGTAGGGCTTTTTTTTTATTGGGTGGGAAAATCATCCTATGACAAATCCCGCTCTTGGGTGGAGCGAGAGATAGTGTCAGACTTTTACTGATTAAAAATTCACTCCTGTTCCTTCTTTGCCTTCGTCCCAGGGCCTCGGGTTTCACTTTCACACTACCCGTGGCCCCCGTAGGCTTCGACCCTGCTGGGCCCCTACGATGTGTTGACATCTCCCTGAGGTGCGCGTGGAACAGTATGCGCCGTCAACGACTTGGCTTCGGTCCGGACGGTTACTGGACGGTCAGACGGTGAGCCACCCATTGCTCGCCGTCCGCAAGCCCGCGCCTACGGTGGCCGGAAATCGGAGGACCGTTGCCTCATGCGATCGGCCGCCTCTTTTGCTAGCATTACTGCTTCACAGCAGGAGGTGACTGCCTGTCACTCCACCTTGCTCCGGAGTATGGCCTGTACCAAAGCCCGGCGCGAGAGATCGCCGCCACCGATCGCCCTCACGAGGACACAGCGTTGCTTTGCCCAAGCGGGGCACACCTCCACTGTGTGCTCCACCGTGTCCTCCGGGCGGTCCACACAGTGGCGACACCCGGGCATCGCTTCTACTAACTTTCCGAACTTAGCGTGTTCGGTGAGAAAAACGACATGTGGGGCTGATACGAGCGGGACAAATGTTGCTATTTTTTAGATAATGAAAATTTTGAAATGGCTATGAATACTACAAATGTTGACAACATGTGTAAACTTGATCTAAACATGGTAATTATAGCCTTTGTGTTACGCACAGGGTGTAAATTAATATCAAACCTACTTTTAGAAATTCATAACTTTTTTAGTTCTACATGGTAGTCAGCTGATCGCGACTGTTTATATAGGAAGTTTAAAGTAAAAATATTTACCCTTTTTTCAATGATAAAAAAGCCGGCCAGCAACAGAAAAAAAAATTGGCGTGAAAGCGGCAATCGGCTCTGTATTTATTTTTTCGAGTTGTAGAGTTCTGTTGAATCTCTGCTATATGAGATTTGTATTAACACGATAAGTTCATCAGAATCAGATATGGATTTAACGCCTGATTCTTAAGAGAAGAGGCTAAAGCAGTAGTGGAAAACCTTTTACCCCCTAAATCAAAAGAAATATATCTAAAGTCATACGACAAATTTTGAGGACGACTCAGATTTTTATTTTTACTTTATTTATATTCGTAATGAAAAGCACAGTGTTTTACTTCGGGTTAAAGATCTCTTCGAACTATTGGCGTCCAAGCGTATTTTCGGGACTAAATAAGTTGATCTCACCCCTTGGGTAACAATGTATTATATGATTTATGGTGACATTGCACTATTAAAATATTTGCTAGTTATAATATAATTTTTGATAAAACAGACACAATGATGACGATTTGTGTTTCAGAAAAGGGTTATTTAATTTATTTAATAACCAACTTTTGCCTGCGGCTTCGTTAATTTCGATTTCCATTAAGATTTGAAAGACACGTGGCAGTATCTAGGGATCATAAGTACGTTATTGTTATTTTCCTCGGGACAGTACTTTTCTTCGGGAGGAAAGTTACCCTGTAACCGTTTTTGTTCACCAGACAACATATAATATGTATAATTTCAGGATAATCAGTTCATTGATTTAGGCGTGAAAAGCTAACAAACAAAAATAAACTTATTTTCGCATTTATAATAATTAAAACTATAGAATCTTGAGAGTAGTTAATTTTATTTGTTTCAAATCTTAAAACTTGTCGAGTAATAGTTAAGATTAACTTGTAAATAATATTTATATATCTTTAATATATATTTTGTTTAAGTAATTTGTCTCTTAATTATCTCACAGATAACTAAGAAACTGGGTAAGTGTGAGTCGGTCTCGTGCCCTGAGGGTTCCGTACAAATTACAATTCCCGAACGGAGTCTCGAAGATTTTTCCGAATTGCAAAAATGTATTTTTTTAGTTATAAGGTGTTCGGTGGAAACACCGAACAGTGACGTTAGGTAACAACAAATTTATGGTTTTCAGATTTATTCCTATACCTGTGCTATGAGACCTTGCTTTATGTCAAATTTCAAGATTCTGGGTCAACGGGAAGTACCTTGTGAATTTTAATTACTTTGGGAGTATCAAAATTTACGTTTTTTTTGCGACATAAACGGCCGTTTCTGTTTTATTCGTTACCTTAGAAGTTTGATTTTTTCACAACTTCAAGGGACTGCAGGCTTAAGAATATTGTTTAATTTCAACTCGATACCTCCACGTATTCTCGAGATAAACAATCTTGACAGACAGACAGACGGACGAACCACAAAGTGATCCTATGAGGGTTTCGTTATTTCCTTTTGAGGTCCGCAACCCTAAAAAGAAGAGTATCCAACACGGATAAAGCTGTTTGTCTTGGGCACCTTGAATCCCTTACTTCACTCAGGTTTCTATATGAACTCCTTAGCAATGTTCGGGAGTTAATTATATAAATCCCTGACGATCGGTATTATAACTTCGTTTCGTTCGGAATTCAACATGCCGCCCGCGATTTAAAGACACTGCACGCCACATAATCTACTATTACATATTTTTGACGTATCGAAAGTGTTTTTTTTTACAACCATTTATATAAATAAATATAATTTTATCATCTGTTTTGGATTTATCGTTCTGTTAAATGTCTAAATTTGTCAACATCCATCTAACACAAAATTAAATAATTTTGGTGTACAGTGTGATAAATATAAAGACACACGTCTCTGACGTTTATTTACAAACCTTACTTAATATAAAATTTTGTAATTTAGAATAATATCTTCTAAAGGATCAAAATTGTTTAAGCGGTCACGAAGCTCGATTTTTACGCATGTGTGCGTGTAGTTGTATGAATGATGCACACAAACATATCATTGCAACGAATTTGCCTAAACTCTAGCGAGTGAATTTTATGCACGGCCTCTTAACAAAGGGCAATGAAACTTTTCCCATACATTGCTGGGCATGTAATTTTTTTCTTTGGGCCAAAAGTGAAACCTAGGCCATATCTTAAAGGACTATATGATAGAACAATAGCAAAAAGAATTATGTCTATCCACCGTAACCAAACAATTTAGAGACTATTTAGTATATTGCTATAATTTGATATGAGGCATTATTTTTCTTAAATAAAAATACAGTATGTCTGATATTTTAAGTTTCTCATAGTTTAATATAGTCTTAGTTTCGGTTTTTTGGTGAGTATGCATTAAATAGTGTCTATCACTATCACAACACTAACACATACTGTACTCTCTCATTGTCTTACTATTGTGTCTCTAACTACGGTATTCAAAAGGTTAAAGACCTGGTTCTTTTTGCTAATGATTCCTGGTATTGGCCTCTAACATATAACTCAGATTTCATTTCTGGCGAAAAGAAAGAAGTAAATCATGCCAATAGTTTGCATTGATCTTTAAACACTTCCTCCATCTCGTCATTAATTGAAGAGAAAAAGAAATTCTGCTATATTTCATTACTGTCAAAAAAAAAATTGCCTTTAAAATTAATCTCGGGATATGAGGCATATCCATTTTATTCTTTCCCTGTATGAAATCAGTGTGAGTACATAAATAACTATACCTAATTCCGACCTCTGTTAATAACTACAAAGAGTGGATGTAATCAAATAAGCGGATACGGAAAATGCAGGCACTCTATTATACTCTCGTATAGCTTTACTGATAATAAAACAAGTTCATAACTTGATATCAAGAAGTCTGCACTTACCTACAGTTGATATCTCTTCAAGCATATTTCTCAATCGTAATTGCCTTCCATAGCTTCCTGTCATGCTGGTCCTTGATGACTGCGAAAGCGTATTGTTTCTAGACATATTTGATACTTTCAATGATAATTTCTAATCGCAAATATTTGTTTTCTTAATTCTTTGCAAACACCAACTTTTCATCATGGCATCAAAACGATCAAAACATCAGCTTTCAGTTGACAGGTGCGTTTGAAACTAGATGATGGACAATTAAATGCACCACAGAACTTAATCCAAAATCTAAAAAAATCTCAAATTGCTAGTATTATTTAAATTATTGTAGTTAAAGAAAAAAATAAAACATGAAACGCTTTTTAAGTCAGTTATTAATGTAAATTTGCTTATTCAATTTTGTTAAATGATGCATCCAAGATGGTTTTTATTTAATTTGAGAACGTATTCAGGGATACTCCCTCCTAACCCAACGTCAAACGGTCTTGGTTTGATTTTTTTTTATTGTTGCTAGTCTTAAGCATTTATCTGTTTGGTAGTATTCATTTTAATAATATCTACTGTGTCAGCCTTGTTGACTGCAAGTTGCCCACGGGAACTCCCGCACACTTTAAAGGAAATACATAGGCATTTTGAAAATTTAAAAGGCATTAAATTTTCAAAATATATAATATCCTTTAGGCATAGGTTATTTGAAATTAGACACATCACCTGCAAGTTTCATCCAACTTTGAAAAATTAAAAATATTCTATGGGTTATCCACAAGATTTAAGTAGAACTCGGTGTTTTTAATCTAATGCATGAGAACAGATGAGCGTATATAACGATAGGCGTAGTCACCGAGACAAACCAAAAGATCTTGACAGGTTTGTCTGAGGAAAGAAGACATGAAGAGAGCTGAAAAGATATGGGGGAGGCCTCTGTTCAGGCCGTGGGACAGCGTGGGCTTATAAAAAAGGTAATTGACATAGCTATTATTTAATAGTACTGCGTTAGACAGATATTACATAGACAACATGGTGAGCTAAGTCCACAGCCATGAAGCGCAGCAAACTGTTAAAAAGCTATTTGAAGTACAGTTGCGTGATATCTGGTACAGTTGCGTGGTAACCTTTTCCTATGAGAACTCTACTCTAGTGAAATGGTATTTTGTTTCACTACTGTCTGGGACTGAGAGTTTATACAGGTACAACTCTTGCATTGTTCAATTTTAATGGCTTATCGTTAGATGAAATAAAACCTCCTTAAAACTATACTACATTTGTTTTAAATTACATCTGGAAAAGTTTATTTACAAAAAAAAAAAAGTACTAATTGGACATGGACAATGGACATTGATCTAAATTCCTAAAAGTAAACAGTAGAAAATTGATCTTTGTCGTGGTATCCCTAGAATAAAATTTTGTTGTAGGAGTGCGCGCTTTAAAGACAAAACGTAGCGTTTTAACGAATTTAGTTGTAATAAAATAAATATTTTTATAATAGAATGTACAATAATCTATAGTTTCATTAATGTAAATAAAAAATTGGCATTTAATAGTCGGGTTGTGTCGTTACGGTACACTAGTGACAAAGTTGACGAACTGTGAGGTTATAAATTACAAACATTTTGTTAATATAAATGGATTCAGCGCCAGCTCAGGAAGTAACTGAACTGCTGCGACAATGGGAGGAACAGCATACGACGCCCAACTTCGACCCAATACCAACTTTGACGAGGTAGGTTCTTTGTTTTGATATTATGGCGAAAAAAATATAATTGTCACATTTTGCCGTATGCTTACACATGTGGCTATGAATTAACAATTTAAAAATAGAAGTCATGACCACGCAGTATCATGTTGCTATGTTAAATAGAAATTCTTAACTTCTTGAACAACTTTTAATTACTTTAGAACTAATCAGGAAGTACAACTTTTATATGCATTTGGACCTATAGTGAAACAATTTTTAATATCAAATAGTAATAAACTTAATAAGATACATATTTAACTGTAAACTTACTGTTTACAAAACACTTTATGTTAAAAAGTGCTTCTATTCATGTATTTTTTTTTAAAAATTTTCTTTGTTGACTGTTTTTTTTTTTAAGATTCCATGTTTTGTGTTTGAGTTTACTTAAGTTGGCTATTGAGCCTTACTAGGGTTAAAATGCTAAAGAGGTTATGGCAAGAAATGGGCTTGTGGTACCTATGAATGTTTTCAAATTGTTTATTTACTGGTGCTATGACCCTGAATCATTAAAAAAGATTTGATGAAATCAGTAGACACCGAGTTAATTCAAGAACTCAGTTTCTGTGAGATTAGACTGCCAAACTCATACTAATTGTAATTATTGGTTGATTTTAATAATATTGCTTGTAACTTGCCTCCCAAGTTGTTGGTATATGTGATTATAGCGATTTTTGACCATGCTCATTATATATATTAGTTCATGCCCAGTACTCGACTACCGAGTCAGATTCTAGTATATTTTGATTTTTAAGATTATTGTATAATTACATGACCTGGCTCCCAGGTCTTGGACACTAGACCAGAAAGACGAAGATGGTTAGACTTAGAAACTAGTAGAAACTTGACCACATAGCTAGCAAACTTAATTCATAAAACCACAAGTGAAAGCCGGCGTTCGCTAGCTCATTGTCCTACTATTGTGTCTGTAATTATGCTACTCAAAAGGTTAAGTAACAATAATCATTTGTGTCAAATGATTGTTTGATGAGCACGATCATTTGTTCTGTGTCTGGATGTACTTTATCTATAATATGTATGTATTTAGAAATATTTAAATATGTTTATCAGTTGTCTATTACTCATAACACAAGCTCTGCTTAGCTTGAGACTAGACAGTGTTGTGCGATAGTTGTGGAATGTAATTACGTTATTATTATCTTCCTGTCTTTTTCCCACATAATTTACAAGTTGGCACAACCGGTACACGGTGAATATCCCACCCATAGTCATACTATGACTATTGACAGTTATGACTATTTATTGGTGAGGGATTTTTAGAAGTCAAATACCTACACATTGAAGTAAAAAAATAATCTTTTTTAAACTTTTGAGTACTGTAATTAGAGACACTTTCTATTGAAAGACAACGAGCGCGTGAACTCGGCGTTCACTTCGGGCCTAATGAATTAAAAAAAAAAATGACACTGACTGATAATAATATCAAAGCACAGCCAAAACTACTGAGACTAGAAGTGTGAAATTTTCCACAAAACTTCCTTTTTCAAAATCCAAAATTGGCCTAAAGGGATGAAATGGGCGTCCAAAGTTTGTATGGAGAAAAATACTTTTACTCGGGCAACGTCACTAGCAAAACATAGTTTGAAATATGTTACATAAAATGCACAAAACATTATGGGAACACTTTAATTTGTTATGATTTTGTCTGTAAAGGTAAGAATTGGGATCTTATGCCAGTCTGTGTTTCCTGATAGCTATAACCTCGCTTTTTAAGTCAACAGTGGATACTTATAACATTTTGATTCCCCAGAACATATAAAATTTAATATAACAAGGAAAATAAATGCTGTATTATTTGTCTTATTTTGTCTGCCGATGCTCCATGAATTGCTAAATGCAGTTGTATTTTACATGTCTGCCTACCTCTTAAGTGACAACAAGTTGAAGCATGATTTTGCACATTTCACAACTTTTAGGGTTGTACACACTAAGTCTTTTAAACGCGCCGTTGACGCGCGTTTGTAGCGATACAGACGCGATACGTACGCGAGTCAGACGCAGCCTGTAGCGTTTTAGAAATGTGAGTCGATGGCGTGCTTTTATCCTATCAAAGGTCTACAGGCTGCGTGAATGACGTGTATCGCTACAAACGCGCGACAACGGCCGGCGTATTTAATAAACGTAGTGTGCACAGGCCCTTAAAAATACAAACATTTCATAATCTTATGAAATTATTTTTTTTAATTAAATGTAAAAGTCATTGTGTACAGTTTTTTCAGCAAATTCTACAATATTTTCTGCCATTGTGGTCAAATATATTGAAAGCTGCTATGTAGTAAGATAATTAACTATGTACCAAATAAAAAGTAAAGAATCAGAAATCATTGATTACAATGATGATTAATTTGAAATATAATGACGAAAATTTCTGCGTTCTGGTCTTATCCAGAGGTTCTCAAATAGGGGCCTGAAAAGGCGAAATGGTTCCAGTAAAGGATCGTACGGCAGTATTTGCTTCGCGCTCGGCTTGGCGGGGGCACTGCCGTGCCCCCCGATTAAAATCTTTAGGATTATACTTTCTAAAATTGTAAATCAAATTAAAAAGTCCATGAAAACTTTTTTAATGACATTTATAAACTAATGCTTGATGGTGATGCAATAGTTTTATCTTTACGTGTATAAAATAATTTCATAAGATTAAAAAACTTTTGCTTTTTTTTTTACAAAAAGTAATTGAGCATGGGAAATATATAAATCCTGATAAGTTCTTATCATGAATATCAAGTGAATTGAAATGATATTGCATGTTTTATGTGATAACATAATTTTGTCAGTAGAAAAAAATAGAATAGAAATCATTACTATTAGGATTATTACCGAGTCGCAAAAGTTTCGCCTTGGGGTTTGCCAACGAGCAATGGAGCGCAGCATTCTGGGAGTCAAGAGGCAGAGTGAGGAGCACCACGCTGTGTCAAAAGGGGGTTATGGACGTAGGAAAAAAGGCTGCCAGCCTATAATGGGATTGGGCGGGTCACATCAGCCGCATGCACTCTGACCGGTGGGCAAGAGTCTCCACAAAGTGGGTACCTGAAGATGGACGACGCCGCCGAGGTCGACCTGGGAAGAGGTGGCGAGACGACCTAGATGCCTACCGCAAGGACTCGTTCAAGAAAAGAATACCTGGAAGAAGTTGGAGGAGGCCTTTACCCAGCAGTGGGACGGTATAGGCTATAAAAAAAAAAAAAAAAGATTATGGATTTTTGCCCATTTCCTATAGAAGAGAGAATGGGCCATAATCCAGCATGTGGTGTGTGGGTACAGTGTGGGTTAGTGGATGTCACTTGTCTTCGATTTTTTTGAGGTCCTAGGACTTCACCGTTTTGAGAGTAGTAGTGATGAAACAAATTACGAAGCAAAGCGCTTAGGCTCGGCGCCCATTATCGGCATCGGCAAGGAAAAAGATCCTTCGGCGTCCCTAAAAGGATCCTTCGGTTTAACTACATGCAAGCGCTTACTGTTGGAAACTATGCCTTGGCATGCAAGTAGGTATGCCAACGGATACTTTTCCTTGCCGATGCCGATAATAGACGCCAGGCTTTACCAGGTTTTGAAACCACAATCTACTAATTCGGGGTCATTACTACTGGGCCACTATTGCTCTATAGTAATAGCTAATGGTATCAGCTGAGGTATAAATTGAGAAATGTGGACTCTATACCAATCTTCAAAGCCTTGAGCACAGGCGTAGGGTAGCCAGCCTTTCGGTGTTTTGTGTGTGCGCGGGAATTGCATGTCTCGATTCCGCCATCTCATTTCTACCATCGGACAACCCGACGTACGGCGAATATCCACCCTTACATTGTTGAAACCTCTACGGTCCAGACTAAGCGTTTCGTCTCGTCGTTTATACCGCGTACATCAAAGGACTGAAATAATTTGCCTTCTGATGTCTTCCCACCCGATTATAATTTAGATGTCTTCAAGGCTAGAGTGAATAGGCTCTTAATAAACTAGTGTACCTCACCATCAACGATTGCATCACCGCTTACCATCAGGTGGGATCGCAGTCTAGCACTATTTTATATCAAATAAAAAAAAAGTATAACCATCTGGATAATACATATCAACTGACCATACAAAAGGTTATAAATTATGTTTAAAACAGAAATAATTAAAGATAAGTGACATAATGGCAGTTTTTGGCAACATTGTGGTCAAGTGTTGATAGGTTATCTTCAATTCTTCACCTACGCCGGAAATAAATTTCCTTATAAAATATGCGTAAAATATCTTAAATACTACTACTTACTGTTATTAACAATAGCAAAACTAAAATAATCTAAATTATCTTTCTCTAAACATTCAGTCAGTTTGAGACGTACAGTATTTTTTTAGATGGGAAATCTATATATATAAAAGAAAGTCGTGTTAGTTACACTGTTTATAACTCAAGAACGGCTGAACCGATTTGGCTGAAAATTGGTGGGGAGGTAGCTTAGAACCAGGAGACGGACATAGGGTACTTTTTAACGAGTAGGGTAGAGTAGGGTAGAGAAGGGTAGAGTAGGGTAATTTTTTTTTTTACTAAATCCCGCTTTTGGGCACAACAACGTCTGCCGGGACCGCTAGTATTCAATAAATATCTACCGCTTTATAATTCATGCTCTTGATCTAGCTGCTTAACAAGAGACATTGAAGGTGTAGGTCGAGGCTCGTGGCTATTAAACCATTGGCTGACATGACTCATCATCTTCCTGCCCTTGTCCCGTGTTATTTGGGGTCGGCGCAACATGTTTTTTTTTTATTCCATTCTGCCCTGTCACTCGTCATGCTATCACTAACTTCCTTTTCTTTCATATCACTCTTCACACAATCCATCCATCTTTTCTTTGGTCTCCCTCTCCCTCTCCATCCATCCACATGTAAAGTCATAACTCTTTTAGTAACATGCGCTTCATCCCTCCTCTTCACATGACCATACCAAGACAAACGATTCCCTTTCAACTTTTCAGTCACTGGCGCCACTTTCAAACTTCCCCTAATATATCTACTCATTTCTCACTTTATCCATTCTCGTCACACCACACATCCATCTTAACATTCTCATCTCCGCTACGTGCAATCTTTTTTCATCCGTCTTTTTCACAGCCCAACATTCTGATCCATACAGTATGACAGGTCTTATCACGGACTTGTAGATTTTACCCTTCAACTTGAGGGGCATCCGTGGGTTATTTTTATTCATATTGGCTGACATGACTGTCGATACAATAATAATAATAATTTTATCGTCAAGCAACAGTAGCTCATAGATAAAATACACAAAATAATCTTAAACATAATATCAATATATAGAATAGAATAGAATAAAACTTTATTGTACACCAAAATAGTAACAAAAACTACCAAAAAAATAAACACGAAAAAGAAAAAAAAATACTGTCTATATATATCGTGATAGGACGAGGAGATAGTGACAGGACACAATGGCAGAAAAAATATATCAAATATTTTTTCTGCCATTGGGTCCTGTCACCCGTAATGCTATCTATCGCTAACTTCCTCTTTGTTCATATCACTTCTCACACAATTCATACATCTTTTCTTTGGCCTCCTTCTCCTTCTTCATCCATTTACATTTATACTTAAACTCTTTTAGTGACATGCGTTTCATCTCTCTTCTTTACAAAAATCTTATTAAACTAAAATTATACACCTAACCGCCTGGACAAATGGGGCTTCTTTGACCCATCTCTAACACAGTGCCAGTGTGGAGCCGCTGCACAGGACATGCGTCACCCGTTATGCTGCCCATCCTGCACAAGCACCTGCACTTTTCAGGATCAATACGAGGTCATTAACAGAGCTGTACAGGTTGCCAAATACTGGTCGGGAAAATTTAGTTTGAGTACATCGACACGAAAAGACGAAGAAGATACACCTAACGTAGTCCGTATCGTGTTTCGCTACGAAACATCGATACACCTAACGTAGTCGGCGTCGTGTTTCGCTACGAAATATCGATACATCTAACGTAGTCGACGTCGTGTTTCGCTACGAAACATCGATGCACCTAACGTAGAGAGGCGTCGTGTTTCGCTACGAAACATCGATACACCTAACGTAGAGAGGCGTCGTGTTTCGCTACGAAACATCGATACACCTAACGTAGAGAGGCGTCGTGTTTCGCTACGAAACATCGATACGCCTAACGTAGAAAGGCGTCGTGTTTCGCTATGAAACATCGATATACCTAACGTAGAAAGGCGTCGTGTTTCGCTACGAAACATCGATACGCCTAACGTAGAGAGGCGTCGTGTTTCGCTACGAAACATCGATACACCTAACGTAGAGAGGCGTCGTGTTTCGCTACGAAACATCGATACACCTAACGTAGAGAGGCGTCGTGTTTCGCTACGAAACATCGATACACCTAACGTAGAGAGGCGTCGTGTTTCGCTACGAAACATCGATACGCCTAACGTAGAAAGGCGTCGTGTTTCGCTATGAAACATCGATATACCTAACGTAGAAAGGCGTCGTGTTTCGCTACGAAACATCGATACGCCTAACGTAGTCGGCGTCGTGTTTCGCTACGAAACATCGATACACCTAACGTAGTCGGCGTCGTGTTTCGCTACGAAACATCGATACGCCTAACGTAGTCGGCGTCGTGTTCCGCTATGAAACATCGATACGCCTAACGTAGTCGGCGTCGTGTTCCGCTATGAAACATCGATACGCCTAACGTAGTCGGCGTCGTGTTCCGCTATGAAACATCGATACGCCTAACGTAGTCGGCGTCGTGTTCCGCTACGAAACATCGATACGCCTAACGTAGTCGGCGTCGTGTTTCGCTACGAAACATCGATACGCCTAACGTAGTCGGCGTCGTGTTTCGCTACGAA
This sequence comes from Mythimna pallens, assembly GCA_961205895.1. NCBI lineage: Eukaryota > Metazoa > Arthropoda > Insecta > Lepidoptera > Noctuidae > Mythimna > Mythimna pallens. The sequence continues at coordinate 4,517,827 of OY540854.1, read as the reverse complement.
ACATCGATACGCCTAACGTAGTCGGCGTCGTGTTCCGCTATGAAACATCGATACATTTAACGTAGTCGGCGTCGTGTTTCGCTACGAAACATCGATACGCCTAACGTAGTCGGCGTCGCGTTTCGCTACGAAACATCGATACACCTAACGTAGTCGGCGTCGTGTTTCGCTACGAAACATCGATACATTTAACGTAGTCGGTGTCGTGTTTCGCTACGAAACATCGATACATTTAACGTAGTCGGCGTCGTGTTTCGCTACGAAACATCGATACGCCTAACGTAGTCGGCGTCGCGTTTCGCTACGAAACATCGATACACCTAACGTAGTCGGCGTCGTGTTTCGCTACGAAACATCGATACATAGTATAGTATAGTATAGTATAACGGGCTGGTATCCGCAACTCCACGACAAAGCGCGTATTTTGCGTACGGGTGGGACAAATGCGTCATTCGAGCCACCCCAGCTCCTCCAGGAAGGCCAGCACCGCCTTGGTGTCACTGACCATTTCGCGGAGGTTACCTGGGTTTCCGAAGTATTTTGCCCTGTATCCAGCGACAACAGGGCAGCTCAGAAGCAGATGTGCTGCTGTCTCGTCCTCTTCCATGCAGGCTCTGCACAGGGGGCTGTCTGTAACTCCTATGACAGAGAGGTGCTTATTAAAGGTCCCGTGTCCAGTTGTTACTGCCGTCACTATGCGCAACTGAGGTTTAGTCAGTCGCAGGGCCTGTTTCGTAAAGCGGCCATCGATGGAGGGAAGCGCCTCCTTGGCCTGCCTGCACTCACTATGGTCTTTCCATAGTCTGTGATGCAAGTCTCTAGTTCGTTTCCTTACCAGGTTGCGTAGGTATCCGAAGGGGAGCGGCACAATTGGCTCAGGTCCCATCGATACATTTACCGTAGTCGGCGTCGCGTTTCGCTACGAAACATCGATACACCTAACGTAGTCGGCGTCGTGTTTCGCTACGAAACATCGATACATTTAACGTAGTCGGTGTCGTGTTTCGCTACGAAACATCGATACACCTAACGTAGTCGGCGTCGTGTTTCGCTACGAAACATCGATACATTTAACGTAGTCGGCGTCGTGTTTCGCTACGAAACATCAACAATGATCGCCGAATCCACATCCCACATGTCGACGACTTCGCGAGCCAAATCAATATACTTGATTAAGTTTATTTATTATTATTTACAGGATATCCGAAATAATAGAAGCGGAGACAGAAAATTTTATGAAAAAGGATCCAGACCCGTTCGATGAGCGTCACCCGTCGCGCACTGACCCTGAGTGCGCGCTGGGACATGCCCTCAAAGTTATGTTCAAGAAGGACAACTTTATGACTAAGGTAACTATGACCTTATGACTATATAAACTGTACATGTTCGATGAGCATCACCCTTCGCGCTCTGACTCCAAGTGCGCGCTAGGACATGCCCTCAAAGTTATGGTCAAAAAGGACAACTTTATGACTAAGGTAACTATGATCTTATGACTATATAAATTGTACTTGTTCGATGAGCATCACCCTTCGCGCTCTGACCCTGAGTGCGCGCTAGGACATGCCCTCAAAGTCATGTTCAAGAAGGACAACTTTATGACTAAGGTAACTATGACCTTATGAATATCTATATATTTATATGGGATTACAAAGTTATTAATGCAGTTGGTGTATCTAGAAAACTGTGTCGAAATTACAAAATATTTTAGTTTTTTATTGATTTATACACTATACACTATTTGTATTCTAAATTTGAAGCTTCTAAGTCAGCTAGAAGTGCCTTTGAGTTTAGATGGTCAGTCAGTGAGTAACAAAATTAAGAAATTTTGACCAATTCTTAAACTACTGGTTCAAATTGAATGAAATTTGAAATTTACCGTGTTTATACAAAGCCTGCTTGGTTACTGAAGGCTTCTAGTTTTATACACAACGAAGTTATTATAGGGGGTCGAAAATGGTCTGAACTGCTTCGAGAAAAGGATGGTTAGAAAGAAAGAAAGAAAAAAAAAAAATTTGGCGGAACAAGGCGGAAATTTAGAACTAACAAATTATAAGTATATTATGTGAAAAAATATGCTCCACATCCGCGCAAAAGGCCGAGCGCTCAGCATAATGCCGGGACCACACGCAAAATGCGATGAGTCTACGGCGCTGGTTTTCAGCGTGAGCCGGTGACAGTATCAACATAAAGACGTCGGCACGGTATTGTGTGCTAATAGATTTGAATAAGATAAATAAAAATAAATAATAGGGAAAGAAAAAAAGAAAAACAATGAATAAATGATTCAAAGTATTTTATTTCAAACTTGCTCCTGCCCGCGGCTTTGCTCGCGTGAAAGTAGGATTCTCCATACAAACTTTGGGACATTTCATCTTCTTATGGGGTGAATTTTGCAAAATCCTCTCTTAGTGCTCGCCTACGTCAGTCAGTTTCTCCTTTTATATATATAGATAAACCATTTACAGGCACTTTTGAAATGTCAAGAAGTCAGTCAGTCAGAAAAAAAATGATGCTAATTACACATTTCGCAGCGTAGATCTCTATGGAGAAGAATGTGTAAGAAACTCTCTTTTCAATCATGTTTTGTAATTACAAATATCTCAGTTACGTGTTTCATGTCGCTATCATGTGAGAAAAATGTAAATAAAGTAAAAATAAAAGCTAAATATAGATATTAAAATAGCAACTGACAGCTAAGAGATGACCAGTCTCAACCGACAGCGCCCGTTCACGAACATGACGCTAATATTAGCACCACTCAGCTCAACCATTTTGAAGGGAACCGAATGATCCAACACATGCGCCACCATCAATCAGACATTTGAGTGAGCATGACAAAATAAAATTGAATGCAATATCATATTATGTATAAAGTAGGAACATTACGTTGCATCTGTGCCAAAGGACGCGATTCTGTTTACAGTGTATATATAGTCTATGGTCGCGATGACGTAAAGAAAGCGTGTAAAGGATATGATGCATGCAATGACGCTACGCCATTGTGACGAGTGTTTCTACGGAAATGGAAATTCAAATTTTCAAAAAGATGCGATGCGTGATCGTTGAATATGTTGGTACGGCCGCGCCTTTTTTTTGCTCGCCTTGGCAGGGGATCGCCGTGCTCCCAGATGAGACGGCTTCAACACAGACCGACTGACTCTGACCAAAGAAACATGACTTTGTTGCCTCAGTAATTAAGACCATTTTGCTGTAAAAACCAACTCTTATAGATTTTTTTATATTCATTGGGCTTTCTACCTGGAAATGCTGTCGCACAGCGCGCGGTGGTCATTGTTTTGAGAATTGGTTCCTGCATGTGTAAATAATTCTTATTTATTTATTTATTTTTATCCTCACATCGGAACGCCTTGCAGCAATTACACCAATGGAGCACAGTTAGTCCAAAATCTGCTACTTTCCAACATCGTGTGCGCAGTGGAATAGTAGTTATCAAAGGAGTGGCGCGGCGGAGGGTCACGTCGCTCGCTTACGCAGCATCAGGCCATCGCTCCTCCAGGATTTCATATACATCAAATCCCATATCGAACACATTTTGGAATGTCTTATAATTGAACTATGTTATCATTTCGAACACATAAACTTAACTTTAACTTTGGTCTATTCAGGCAGAATAAACATGTTTTCTTTCTTTTCTTCCTCTCTACTATAAAGTATTCTTTTAAGCAAAAAAATTATTTTTGTTAGGCTGCCTAAAGTTTTAAATTTTCACCTTCAAATTAGTTTGTAGGCCCTATTTTCAATAATTTGTAAGATATCCGCGTAAATGATACCTCAAAAAAAAAGAGTGATTATCAAGCATGTCTTCAAATAGGTTTGAACAAAAGAAGCACCCTCCGTTTTTTTAATAAGGTTTAAAAAATGTAATGATATTTTTTTTTTTTACAGACATAAAGTCCAGCTTTAAATGTCTGTAAAAAAAATGTCTAATGACACAGAAGCCTAAAACATGTTTTGCTGGATTGTTTACGCATTACTTAAATAAAATAAAAATGAATTCATTTATCATTCAATTTGGCCATAAATAAAAGGAGAAACTGACGACTGACATATCTACGCACAGCTGAAAATACTAGGTCTAGGGTCGTGAAATTTTGCAGGTTTCCTTTTATGACGTAGGCGAGCACTAAGAGAGGATTTTGCAAAATTCACCCCCTAAGGGGTTGAAACGGGGGTCCAAAGTTTTTATGGAGAAACTGATTATCACGCGGGCGAAGCCGCTGGCAGAAGCTAGTTTGGCCTTAAATAAGCTGTTTATTTGTTTTAGTTTAAAGACTTTTTTTTATTAGCTTTCATGGTTATAAATACAGCGATATTACAGAAATTACAAAACACAAAGAACCAATATACCTAATTTCGAAAAATATTGTTGTTTTTATACATTATTTGAACTTATAATTCCAAGTCAATACAAAAATATAACACTTCAAAGCAACCCGTTTTAAAAAACGGCAATTTCATATGTAAAGACCTATAATATAAAGAGGTAGTTTGTTTTTTTGTTTGTCGTTGGTAATCTCTGAAAGTACTGGTCCAATTGCTAAAAAATTTTTTCACCGATAGAAAGCTGCTTTATTCCTGATATATTTTATTTACGCGGGTGAAGCCACGAGCAAAAGCTAGTTTATAATGAAATGCGTTGAATCTATATATTTACACCTGTTGAAATATCTTGTTGTGGGACTAGCCCTAGGCCAGAGCACTTCGATCCTTCTGGATCTTTTGTGCTAAAACCTGTTGAAATAAGTAAATACTCTAATATCAAAATACTTTTCTTTATTTCAGCTAGTGAACGATTATGTCCGAGACACTTATTACTCCCGCCAGAACATGACAGGGCGCGACGTGCACAAGCTAAACGTGGCTGCGTGCAGACTGACCCTGGACCTCATGCCGGGTTTGGAGATGAGCGTCGTGTTCCAGGTATGACACCTTGAACAGACATCTTGATGTGCTAGCAGGTGCAACCACCGGCTTTCCCAAAGGGCTGCAGCCCACCAGGAAAGCCGGTGGTTGCACCGGCAGCTACAATCATCACTGTGTAACGGATGTATACAGTAAGCAGTGTATGGTTGCCCCCGCTATTTTGAGCCAGTTGCGTCCCGTACGCGCACTTGATCGTTTGTATTCCGTACATATATCATCGTTATAGTAGACTCGTATACCTTTTATATTTGGACTTTTATTTTATAGAAACACTTGAACAAATGACTTTTCTAAACAGACACACACACACACACACACACACACACCATCACATAATATTCATTCATGTCCGTTTACGCCCAATGCTGTTCATTCTGTTAAATTGTTTTTTTTTTTTTATATATCAATAGTAATATTATTTATTTGAATGATTGTAAACTAATTGCGAATTATAAATGAATTATGGATTAAATTGGTGGAGAGCTGTGGTGGCCGAGTGGTAACGGTCCCGACTTACGAGTCGTAGGTCGCGGGTTCAAACCCAGCCAGGCGCATTACTTTGTGTAATTTATTCCATCACCACTGCTCTCAAAACGGTGAAGGAAATCATCGTGAGGAAACCGACATGTCCTAGAACCAAAAAATTCGAAGACATGTGACATTCACCAACCCGCATTTTTGTTTTCTGTTAGCGTTCCCGCAAAATGCTAAGTACGAAATATAAGGCAATAACATTACCTTACGCCACGGCCTACCGCTACGGGCGTCAAAAAAAAAATTAAAAAAATACCACTGGGAAAACGATTTTCTAGTTTAAAAAAAAAAACAATTATATTTGTCACTGTATTCTAAATTCACTGAATTCCGCCTCGGTCGCAATGAAAAACTTTGTCCACGTGTATCAAAATTTTAACAAAAAATGTCACTGAGAAAACGATTTTCTAGTTTCAAACAAAAAAACACTTAACTAATTAAAACTATATAAACACTAAAGACAAAAACTACTAGCTAAAATATGGCGTCATAAAATTCCTCCGCATCGCTGTCGACTGGAAGTGTGCCCAAAAGGCTGGTGGCATTGCCACGTTGTATGGCAATGCTTAATCTCTGACCGAGGTAAAAGCCAGCCCTTGGGTCATGCGAAGTGTCAACTAAGCATCTGGATAGATCTTTGAAAAGCTTATGAGCACTCGGACACCACGGCCCAAGAGTTTCAACCCCAAACGGCTCAAAAATATAACTTCCGACGAGATTGTTATATTTCCGCCGCTTGAGGTTCTCCGCAGCCGCAGCCGTTTCAAACTAACAATTATATGTGTTACTGTATTCTAAATTCACTGAATACCGCCTCGGTAGTAATGACAAACTTTCTCCACTTGTATCAAAATGTACTATTTCTCATCTTTCCTACCAGGACAACGAGGCTCTAATCCATCGGCTGGTGAACTGGGCGACGAACTCCACAGAACCGCTGCAGTGTTACGCGACTGGGTTACTGGCGGCCGCCATGGAGGTGCAGGAGATTGCTACGAATTTTAGGTAAATATGCATTTTACCATCGTCATTTCAGCCGAAAGACGTCCACTGTTGGACATAGGCCTTCCTTAAGTGTCGCCATAATGACTGGTCCTGTGCGTCTCGCATACATCGGATTCCTGCGATCCTCATCAGGTCATCGGCCCACCTTGTGGGAGGCCGCGCCAACACTGCGTCTTCCGGTACGTGGTCGCCACTCCAGAACCTTTCGCCCCATCGATAATCTCTTCTGCAAGTAATATACCTACTGCCACTTAATTTTGGCGATTCTTCGGGCTATGTCGGTAACCTTGGTTCTCCTGCGGATATCACTCAAGGAAACTCCAATCATAGCCCTTTCCATTGCCTTTTGGGTGACGTTAAGTCTTTTGATGAGTCCTATTATATATCCTATAAGCAACCACGTTTCAGACTGACTGACTTCTAGACGTTTCAAAATTGCATGTAAATGGTTTATTTGAAATAAAATGCCATGAATTTAAAAATCGAATACTCCCTTTTTTCCCAACCCGAGATAATTAGTGATTTGTCACCATTCAAATTATATATTAAATTCTTCCATGCATCTAATGTTAACAATTTGTTTCAGGGACTTAAATGCCATGCTAGTACCATTGATGTTAAGGAGGCTACATGTTTTAAGAGAGGACAAGGTGAGTGACATTTCAAAATGTTTGGTTTCACTGCAGCGTCATAATAGTATCTGTGTCTAGTCTGCCAGGGCTTGTTTGAAGAATTACCGTGGCCCTCGCAAAGGGCAACGGAAGCAACACTGAGTGTTCTGCCAGACTGAAAACGCGCCCGCCCTTTGGAGTGTCCATAGTGGGCACGTGAGCGCGGGAAGTGGCGCGGGCTACTCACGCCATAGTGAGTGCTGCCGTGTGGCGGGCGGCGAGCGACAACTGCGGGTAACTCTTGGAGCTAACCGCATGCGTTGTCATGATGGCTCGACTGCGGACAGGCACCACGCGCGCGTTCCCGCTCCCCGCACCGCGCTGCCAGTCTGGCTGTGGGTTTTAGTCAACAAAATTGTGACACTCCCTCTCATTTTCTACGTAAAAAATAGGCTTACAAGGTGTCCTAAGTAGACAATTCAACGCGATGCGATTCGGCGCGAATGGAACAAACAATTCGGTGGCCTACCAACCGCACGTTGGTGCAGAGTATCGATGAGCGAAGCGAAGCGGTTGTGATCAGTTGGTTAGATATTTCCGCGCGAACTGAACGCGGCTGAAACGGAGACTTTGCCTACACTTAGGACTTGACGCCGCATCGCATTCAATGCGCATAAAACGCACCAGATCGCTTCGCAATCACAATTGCGCTGAATCGCCGCATTAGTTAAAGACCTGACTTTTCTTTTTATAGAGTGATAAAGAACTGTGTGGCCATTAGTTGTATTACAGTATATTTTTTTATATATTGCATATTTGTTATTTATATTAAGTGATTAGATAGTAAGTTTCTGTCAATATTTTGTTGATTAGTGCAAGTTTTTTAGGAACGTTGAAAATTATTATACGACGTTACACAGTACAGTTCTACATAACTGCCTCGTAGGCTTCGTGGTCGCAAGCAAGACTGTTGAGCTTAGGATCGTGGGTTCGATTCCCAAGTCGAGCAAAAATTGCTATTGTGTTTTTAAGAATGCCGTGTTATGTGCAAAACTTTCTAATTTTATTACTTTTTACTATTTTTTTACAGCAGAACAACCAAAATACGGTGACGCCACCGAACCAGACGCGACATTTTGCGCGCTTCGACAAAAAGACAAATAATGAAATCAAATGTAATGGACCGAGTAAGGAGAAGACAGGTGTGTTACAACTCGAAACTGATTTTTGTATTTTATACATATTTATAACACTTTTTGTGTTATTTTATAGAACACTTATTGGAGTATTTTAAGTCATTTTTTTATAAATTTTTTTAAACATTTGTCCTGGGTGGGAATCGAACCTACGACTTCCGGTATAGCAGCCAGGGCTACTAACCACTAGACCAACAGGCCAGTCACTTATGAGTTGTAGGTCCGGAGTGGTCTTTTAAGAGGTAACGGCGCCCCTTCTACATGTGCTGATGGTGATCACCGGGGTGGTTTTAGTGAGGTAAAAATCCCACACTCCCCGGACTTATCCCCAAAGTCCGGAAGCCTTTCGAAGGTTTCCCCCCGAAAACAAAAAAAAAAAAAGAAAAAGGTCGCGGGTTGAAACCCAGCCAGGCGCACTACTTTGTGTAATTTATTTCGTCACCACTGCTCTCAAAACGGTGAAGGAAAACATCGTGAGGAAAACGGCATGTCCTAGAACCAAAAATTCGAAGACATGTGACATCCACAATCGCGCACTGGGCCCGCGTGGTGGATTACGACCCATTCGCTCTTATAAAGAGGAGGCCTGAGTCCCAGCAGTGGGCACATTTTAAAGCTCATTATGCTTACATCGTATTTTTCCTTTGCAGACCGTGTCAAAGATGAAGGAGGAGGGAGTGAAATGTTAGTGGACGAATCACCCCCCCAAGCCAGCAAAGATCCCGAAACGCCTGTTAAGCAGTACAGTAGTAAGTTTTTAATATTCTACTATAGTTTATTATTATATCTTTATTGTCAGACAACTAAGGCCCATAGATAAAATATATTATATTACAATCTTATAAGTAAATAATAATAATATTCCACAACTATCACGACGCGAGTACTAGACATCTGATAAACATAGATATATATATTTATAAATACATACATATTATAGATACATTACACCCAGATACAGAACAAATGATCGTGCTCATCACACAAACATTTGTCCTGGGTGGGAATCGAACCCACGACCTCCGGCATAGTAGTCAGGGCCACTAACCACTAGACCAACAGGCCAGTTAAGCCTTTCGACCCTCAGAGTCCAGTTGCTCTTTATCTTCATATACTCCACGACTCCCTACAGCAGCGTCGTAGGCACAGCAGGACGCAGCAGCATATTTAGTCTACTCGGTGCGCTACCGCACAGGTTACGGGAACTGGGCTTCTTCAAGACAATGAACGTCGAACTAAGATGTCACGATCACGGTGGAAGGTGCTTGGGCGGAGCACTGCCGTGTCTGTAGGGACGATCGGCGGTAACGACCTCTCGCGCCGGGCCCTGGTACAGTGTTCCACGCGCACCTCCAAAGAGATTTCAGGAAAATCGCGGGGGCCCAGCAGGGCCGAAGCCTACTGGGACCATCGACTTCTGAAAGGAAAACCTGTGGTCCTAGAAGACCGCGACATAGTCGCAAAAAATGTGTATTTCGACACTCTCAAGGGAATTAAAATTCATAGGGTACTTTCCGTTGACCTAGAATTATGAAATTTGGTATGAAGCCAAGGTCACATAGCACAAATATAAGCAAAAATCTGAAAACTGTAAATTTGTAGTTACGTCAAAAAAAAATTTTTTTGCGATTCGCAAAAATCTTCGTAATTCAATTCGGGAATTGAACTGTTTTCATAGGTAAATTCGTACGGAACCCTCAGTGCGCAAGTCTGACTCGTAATTACCCGGTTTTTTTTTATTGTAAGGTTTCCTTATACGTATTGTGATCTTGGTGTACAATAAAGTATAAATAAATATATATAAATAATTACCTGATTATTTGTACATTAGGCCCAGGCAATGCGAGCTCCCCGCCCATGACGTGGGGCATGATGTCGCCCCCCCCGCGGCCGCCGCCGCTGCACCAACACGAGACCTCCTCCAACTCCAGCTGGGCTGAGATGGAGACTTATGTTATAGGTAAGTTATTGACACCTAATGCAATGGGTAGCTCGCCGTCCGACCGTACGGTAACCGTCCGGACCGAGCCCAAGTCGACGACGGCGCGTAGTGTTTCCCAAGCGCGCCTCTAGGATATGTCTGCAACCGTAGGGGTCCAGCAGGGTCGAAGCCTACTGAGGCCAAGGGTCTGATTCTGAAAGGAAGACTCGGCCCTGGTATGAATGGCAACGAAGTAACAGGAGTGGGTTTTTAGTCAGTAAAAGTCTGACACTATCTCTCGCTCCGCCCAAGAGCGAGAAATGTCATTGGATGATTTTCCCACCGAAAAAAAATACTAAGCCCTTTTTTTTAATGATATAACCTAGTGCTTGATTGCGATCACACTTGAGACACTACCACGAGCTCTTAATGCGATCCATTTGACGAACTAAACTGAACTGTTAAAGGGATGGAACTATACACCCCTATTTCTTAGTTCACTAAACCCCGAGCGAACGCCGGCGTTCGCTCGGTCATTGTCTTTCTATTGTGTCTCTAATTACGCTACTCAATAGGTTAATTAGTACAAAAAAATGGGGCTCTATCCGTACCCGTTACTGATCATATTTTTGTAGTCAAACTAAAAAAAAAACGAAATCCCAAAATTATTCACGAAAATTTGTCATAATTGGTAAATTCATAATAGAATCAATCATTCATAACAATTGCTACCAGAAAATACTACGCGCAGTTTTTTTTCATTTCGAATTGATCGCCATTAATTCATAATCTTCCTGTACAGTATTTCCATAAATTGAGTGACATTTTGGGATATAAACAAACGCTAATAACTTTGCTGTTTATGAATATTATTTATTGAGACTTTACTTAAATAATAATAAGGCCTTTTCTAATAAGTTCTTTAAATATTTGTATTAATTTCAAACTGGGCAAGTGCGAGTCGGACTCGCGCACTGAGGGTTCCGTATAACTTACCTATGTAAATAGTTCAATTCTCGAATGGAGTCTCGAAGATTTTTCCGAATTTTTAAGTTTTTTTTTTTTTATGTAACAATATGTTTACAGTTTTCAGATTTATTCCTATACCTGTGCTATAAGAACCTGCTTTATGTCAAATTTCAGGATTCTGGGTCAACGGGAAGTACCCTATGAATATTGATTTCCTTAACAGTGTCAAAATATACGTTTTTTTGACCGCAAACCTAAATAAATGGTTTTAATTTCAACTCGATACCTCCACGCGTTCCCGAGATAAAGGGTCTTAACAGACAGACGACAATAATAAAGTGATCCTGAAAGGGTTCCGTTTTTTCCTTTTTTGAGGTACGGAACCCTAAAAATTAGTGGTGTATAGGCTGTATAGCTCCATCCCTATGTTTCGCTCGCACGCTTGACATTTTACCAAGTAAGCCTAATAGTAAGCAGTGATGCAATCGTTGATGGTGAGGCGCACTCGTTTTAATTATTAAGAACCTATTCACTCTAGCTTTGAAGACACCTAAATTATATTCGTACGGGAAGACCGCAGCAGGCAAATTGTTCCAGTCCTTCGATATACGCGGTATACCGCGACGGTGCACTTTTGTATGAGACCGCGCGGGCGCCCGCTTAACGCAGCGTCGACCCTAAGAGCAGCAATAAAATTTGTGCTGTATTTCATAGTCATAAAGTTCATTTTTCATTGCAAGAACTGGTTTTGAAACGATGACGCGACGAGTGTGATAGTTGAATTCATGGATTCTCGACCTTATTTCCTTAGGTGTAAGATAACAATTTGTATACAGTTAATCGAAGACTGGTTTGTGCAACAAGGACTGTTTGGTCGCAGGACGGAAAACGGTGGTTCCGTTGCAGAACATTTATTTATTATACTTTATCGTATCAGACATTTGATTTGATTTAATTTTTAATTTTTGATATATTTTTTATTTAATTTAAATTTAATTTAGTTTAATTCAATTAGATATTTTTACTGGCCTGTTGGTCTAGTGGTAAGTGGCCCTGACTACTATGCCGGAGGTCGTGGGTTCGATTCCTACCCAGGACAAATGTTTGTGTGATGAGCACAATCATTTATTCTGTGTCCGAGTGTTATTTATCTATAACATTATGTATTTATTCAGAAATATATAAGTATGTTTATCAGTTGTCTAGTACTCCTAATACAAGCACTGCTTAGCTTGGGACTAGACGACGTTGTGTGATAGTTGCGGAATATTATTATTATTATATTCATGTATTTCTATAATGTAATGTAATTATCAGTTCCCAATTTTATTTCTCGTTCTGTATTTTTGTGTTATTATTACTGATAATTCTAATTATTATTTTTCTCCTTGACAACTTGCTCTCATTACACTGGGGATAGGAGACTGGACTCGGGCGACGGTACGACTCCCAGAAACAGATAACAGTCGGTGCTTCCGATTACGGTTATAGTCAATCGGAGCAGTTGAAAAGCTCGTCGTATAGTTCAAGAGCATCTATTTTCCCGTGAAATTTACACATATTAATGATTTGGTCATTTTTTCTTCTAACCTCGAGAGAGTTAAACCCTAAGCTCCCTAGTAGAAAAATAGAAGTGTACAAGAACGGATAATACCCATTAAGGCGTTTATATAAGTACCTAAGATAAGCTTTCTGATTTGAACCTTTTATTTATTTATTTAAACTTCATGTACAGTAATGGTACATAGGCGGACTTAATGCAACAAGGCATTCTCTACCAGTCAACCTTTGGGTTAAAAGAGACAGCACTGTGGTAGGTGTGCACAATAAATCAATAACAGATAAATATCAAGTGGAATGTAGTATCATTCTTGTTGTATTTCTAAAAGTAATGTGTATTTCTTTTCAAAGGAATTCCCGACAGGCACTAGACTCCAGCTTACTGCGAACTAATATATTAAAAATAGATTCAATAGCGTTAATGTAATAGTCTTTAGCGTTACGAATTATAAATCCTAATCGCCTTAATGAATCTTTTGCTTCCAAAATGATATGATCATGGAATGTTAGCTTTTTGTTAACATAAAACGGTCTTTGAAAACTGTTCGTTGTTGAAACGCCCACAGCTATTTTTAAGCAATTTGTTTGTTTGCAGGCAACATACAAATTCACCCACCGACGGACGCCACGAAACAAATGCTCATACTAAGATACTTAACACCAATGGGAGAGTACCAGGAGGTAAGCTACTTTGTGTTTTTTGAATGTATGTAAAGTACGCAAGGGACGGCACATATTTTGTTAAATAATAAATGAGAGTACCAGGAGGTAAGCTACTTTGTGTTTTTGAGTGTATGTGAAGTACGCAAGGGACGGCACATATTTTGTTAAATAATAAATGAGAGTACCAGAAGGTAAGCTACTTTGTGTTTTTTGAGTGTATGTAAAGTGCGCAAGGGACGGCACATATTTTGTTAAATAATAAATGAGAGTACCAGGAGGTAAGCTACTTTGTGTTTTTGAGTGTATGTAAAGTACGCAAGGGACGGCACATATTTTGTTAAATAATAAATGAGAGTACCAGGAGGTAAGCTACTTTGTGTTTTTGAGTGTGTGTAAAGTATGCAAGGGACGGCACATATTTTGTTAAATAATAAATGAGAGTACCAGGAGGTAAGCTACTTTGTGTTTTTTGAGTGTATGTAAAGTACGCAAGGGACGGCATATATTTTGTTAAATAATAAATGAGAGTACCAGGAGGTAAGTTACTTTGTGTTTTTTGAGTGTATGTAAAGTACGCAAGGGACGGCACATATTTTTGTTAAATAATAAATTTAAGAGCTTTTGAGCCCCATCAGCAACTGAATCTGAACTGAACTGATCTGTAACCTAGAAATGCAATTCGTAACAAAGCGTGGTTTATCGGGCGAAGGGAATAGACACTCGATACTAATCACTTAATGTTAGCTAATCACTATAATCTTTTAGTTCTCATAAAATAGTCACCATAAATAAATTACCACACAATAAGACACTCCACTGCACGCGTAGTGGACACGTGTCCACGATCGGGGCTCAGTTAATACTGCGCCCCCGCTGTCGACCTACATCCCACCAAGGGCCCAAGTCTGTTATTTTTATAAATTCGTCATTCCAACACGATCCCATTGTCATTTTGCTAAGAATTCGTAGTCTGCTAAATACATAATGATCGATCATTGTTCAGTCATTGGTCTCGTAATAGAATTGTGATAGAATGACAGTATCGAGCTGTCTCGTAACAAATTAAAAGCAATGACTGCACAACGACGTTCTAATGGTAGGACACCATCAAAGGAATTGTCAAAATTATAGCAGATAACGTATAAGTACGTCAGATATTCATTTGTCATTATGTACGAGATTACCATTTCTTTGAATGGAGTGTCAGTGGTCGACCATTGGAAAGTCATAATGACGCCATTATGTTAGTAGATTACCAAAATGGTCAAAATCAACAATTATGAAGTCAATGATAGACCATTTTGACATTATTGTAATTAGCAGATTTGAGGCCCAGCACTCAGTGTTGCGTCAGAGTGTGCTGTATTTCTTGTAATGTTTGTCCGCAGTTCCTATCGCACGTGTTCGAGCAGAACGCGCTGGGGCTGATCCTGGGCTACCTGAACGTGCGCGAGTCGCGCGACTCCCGCCTCGCCTTTGAAGCGCTCAAGTATTTAGCGGCGCTTCTGTGCCACAAGAAGTTCTCCATCGACTTCATCAACTGCGGTGGTTTACAGGTCAGTTTATTTTTATTTTTGACTAGCTTTTACCCCCGGCTTCGCACCCGTCCACTGACTACTTACCTTACCCTACTCTACGCTTCCTACCTACCTACCTTTCCTGTCTATCTTTTTTTTTTGTTGCTGGGTTAGAAATTCTTCATTCATGGATGTCCGTCGCCTGGGTCTGTCAGACTCTTACTGACTAAAAACCACCGCTGTGTTCTATAACCTAACCTAATCTAACCTACCATGTCTACCTACCCTAGCTATCCTACCTACCTACCCTACTATTTCTTTTTGCTGGTGAACAAAACAAATTGATTTTTATGTATATAAATTATGGATAGGCTCGCGCTTGACCGCTATCTCACTTGATGGTAAGCGATGATGTGGTTGATGATGGAGCACTCTTGAAGTAAAATATTCACTTTTGATTTAAAAACCCGAGGTTGTACCTATCAGGAAACTCCACGGGCAGGGAATTCCACTCATTAGCTGTACGTTTGAAAGTGTATTCTGATAATACTGGCCTGATGGTCTAGTGGTTAGTGGCCCTGACTGCTATGCCGGAGGTCGTGGGTTCGATTCCCATCCATGACAAATGTTTGTGTGACGAGCACGATCATTTGTTCTGTGTCTGGCTGTAATTTATCTAAAATATGTATGTATTTAGAAATATATAAGTATGTTTGTCAGTTGTCTAGTACTCATAAAAAAGCTCTGCTTAACTTGAGACTAGACGGTGTTGTGTGATAGTTGTGGAATAATTAATAAGAGTAATTTTCCCTCACCAGAAATTCTTAGAAGTCCCTCGGCCATCAGTAGCGGCCACGGGCGTGTCAATCTGTCTGTACTACCTGGCGTACTGTGAAGACGCCATGGAACGAGTCTGTCTACTGCCAAGGAGGACCCTCACCGATCTGGTCAAGTAAGTGCTACCGTAGAAACATAGATACACCGTGTTGAATACGGTGGCCTACGTGATCAAACGCACGTAGGTGCGGTGCGGCGACAAGCGAAGCAAAGCGGACTTTTCTTTTGAATGATTTAAATTAGTGCTTGGTTGATGCAATCGTAGATGGTGAGGCGCACTAGTTTATTGGGAGCCTATTCACTCTAGCCTTGAAGACACCTAAATTATAATCGGACGGGAAGACCATAGCAGGCAAATTGTTCCAGTCCTTCGATTTACGCGGTATAAACGACGAGGTGAGAAGCTTAGTCTGGACCGTAGAGATATCAAGAACGTGAGGGCGGACACTCGCCGTACATCGGTCTGTCCGATGTTAGAAATTCGATGGTGGAATCAAGTCATGTAATTCCCTGTAAGACTATCCTACGCCTGTACTCCAGGCTTTGTATTTTGGTCTTAACTAAATCTGGATGAACCATACTAGCATAGCATAGTCGTCCTTATAATGTTCCCACAGCTGGGACTCAGGCCTCCTCTCTACGAGAGGGAATAGGCCCAGTGCGGGTTGGTGGATGTCACATGTCTTCGAATTTTTGGTTCTAGGAAATGCCAGTTTCCTCACGATGTTTTCCTTCACCGTTTTGAGAGCAGTGGTGATGAAATAAATTACACAAAGTAATGCGCCTGGCTGGGTTTGAACCCGCGACCTACAACTCGTAAGTCGGGACTGTTACCACTCGACCACCACTGCTCTACTCGGTGATTATTTTATGAGAACTAAAAGTAAGATTTTAGTGAAGTGCTAACATGAAGTGATTAGTAATGAGTGTCTATACCCTACGCCCGATAAACCACGCTTTGTTACAAATTGCATTTCTAGGTTACAGATCCGATTAGCGTTGCTAATGGGGCTCAAATGTTTAGTGATGAAATTAGTGATGAAAAAAACAAGAGCAGTAGTGATGAAATAAATTACTCAAAGTAATGCGCCTGGCTATTTGAACCCGCGACCTACGACTCGTAAGTCGGAGCCTTTACCACTCGGCCACCACTGCTCTATTATAATCATCAAATTATAATTAATATTATATTTTGTCCACAGGTACGCGTTATGGCTACTAGAATGCTCTCACGACTCTGGCAGATGTCACGCCACCATGTTCTTCGGCCTCTCCTTCCAGTTCAGGGTAATCCTGGAAGAATTTGATCATCAGGTGAGTAGCTTATAGCGACACCTATTAGCGCAAAGGAACTTCTTCTTCCTGCCCTTATCACATATTACTTGGGGTCACGCTTCAAAAATTCATAGCACTTTATTTCACATAAACCATTTACAGGCACTTTTGAAATGTCGAGAAGTCAGTCAGTCAAAAAAAATGATGCTAATTGCACATTCCAAAGCGTAGACCTCTATGGAGAAGAATGTGCAAGAAACTCCATGGACACTCTTTTCAATCATGTTTTGTAATTACAAATATCTCTGTTACGTGTTTCTTGTCGCTATCATGTGAGAACAATGTAAATAAAGTAAAAATAAAAATAGCAACTGGCAGCTAAGAGATGACAAGTCTCAACTGACAGCGCCCGTTCACGGACTATTTATTTATAATACTTTTTATATTTTAATTTGTAATACCGTGCAAAGCTAGGGCGACTCGCTAGTCGCTAGTTACTTATATTATAAAACTGAGGAGTTTGTTTAAAAATCTATACTAATACTAGCTTCTGCCTGCGGCTTCACCCGCGTGGAAATAGGTTTCTCCATACAAACTTCCAACCCCCGTTTTACCCCCTTAGGGGTGGAATTTCGTAAAATCCGTTCTTAGTGGATGTCTACACCCTATTAGGAACCTATCTGCCAAATTTTAAATTTGTAGGTGTTATAGTTTCGACGAATAACAGGGCAGAATGGAAGAAAAAAACATGTTGCGCCGACCCCAAATAACACGGGACAAGGGTAGGAAGATGATGAGGTGTTATAGTTTCTGAGATTTCGTGATTAATCAGTGAGTGGTATTTCGCTTTTATATTTAAATAGATTATATTAGTAGCTATAGATTTGTTATATTTTGTTCAACAGGACGGCCTCCGCAAGCTGTACAACGTGATATCGACTTTACCCATCTTAAGCGCAGATGAAGATGAGTCCCGAGTGTCTGAAGACGAGACGTGCGCGGCGCGCCAGATCGTGCGGCACGTGTGCGTCGCTCTGCGCAGGTACGTCTACAAAGCGTTTTTGTTGAAATAATATTTAAATCCCCCCGCCTTTCCATAATTGTTTAATTTTAAAGTTATGTGTATACATAACATTGGTAACAACCCCAACTTACGAGTTGTAGGTCGCGGGTTCAAACCCAGCCAGGCGCATTACTTTGTGTAATTTATTTCATCACCACTGAAACAAACAATAGTACGTATTAGCACGGAGTAAAGAATGATTGGGTATTTATCTATTTATATATAAAAACTAGCTTTTTCCCGCGGCTTCGCTCCCGTCAACTGACTACTCTATTCTACCCTACTCCACTCTACTCTACCCTACTCTACCCACCCTACTCTGCCCTACGCTACCCTAATCTTCCCTACTCTACCATACTCTGCTCTACTCTACCCTACTACCAATTTTTTATTTCATAAGAACCTTTTCTTGATAATAACAAACAACAAAAATAAAATTATGAAATCGTTCCTGCCGTTCACGCGTGATGGCGTGACCAAGGGAAATAGGGATTCATTTTTAAATATAGATGAATGGCTGTTCGTTAATCTCGCTAAAACTCGAGAACGGCTGGACCGATTTGGCTAATTTCATTCTTAAAAGATTCGTGATAGTCCAGGGAAGGTTTAAACGGCGAAATTTACGAAATAAAAAAAACGAAAATACAACGCCATGACACGACATGCCACTTTCTTCACGATGTTTTCCTTCACCGTTTTGAGAGCAGTGGTGATGAAATAAATTACACAAAGTAATGCGCCTGGCTGGGTTTGACTCGTAAGTCGGGGCCGTTAACACTTGGCCACCACTGCTCTAGTATGTATTGAATGGTAACCCATCCACGGGCTGGCCTCGAGTCGGGAGTATCGTGAAACTACTATAGTCATGTTTTCTTGTACTGCAGGTACTTGGAGGCTCACCTAAGGTTACGTGCTGCGCAAGTCGCGAGGCAGCAGGGCGACAATGTTCCTGAACCACCGCCTTATAAGGTAAATTATGATACACGTTTTTTGGGTTCGTAGTAGTAGTGCTATGCATGCTTCGACACGTAAATCTCGCTGTCGGTCGCTTAGTTCGTGTGACACCCACTTATCTAGCTTTTTTATCTTTCCGATTTGACGCAAGTGCTTCAATGTTGTTTTGACACTAACTCCAAGGCCCGCAGCAAGCTCAGCCGTAGATTGAGATGGATCCGCTTCCACTGTCGCCTTCAATTCGTCGTTGTCGACAATAGTTACCGGCCGACCGCGAGGCTTGATCTTCAACTCAAAATTTCCAGATTTAAAACGATTGAACCAATAATGGACTGTGTTTATGCAAGCAGTGTTATGCCCGTACACGTCGTTAAAGTTTTGTGTTGTTTGCGCAGCGGTATTTCCACGTAGGAACTCATATTCGAAAATTGTACGAATTTTCAGTTTATCCATAGCGCCAAAAACTACCACAATGTCACAAAAACAAAAAACTATCTAAAAACAAATGACTGAAATTGAAATTAAATCAACACGTCTTTCGAATAAAATTTATTTGAATTTCGAATTGCGCGCCAATCCACAGATAATTAATTCTGAAAATGCTGGTTATAAAATCTCCAATTACATAGGTAAAGACCTATTATTTATTTTATTTTGTTTTTTAGTATTTGTTGTTATAGCGGCAACAGAAATAAATCATCTGTGAAAATTTCAACTGTCTAACTATCACGGTTCATGAGATACAGCCTGGTACATACAGACAACAGACAGGCGGAATGACAACAAAGTGATCCTATCAGGGTTCCGTTTTTTTCCTTTTGAAGTACGGAACCCTAAAAAGGTCAATGAGTCATTCATATTATTTATTATTTAATTTTTTATTAACTTCTCCATAATACTTCACCTTTACTGTGTTTTTTCTGTTCCTGAAGCATATTAAACTTTGAGTGCTGTGTACAGCAATAATTAGACTTCAGATTTATGTACTGTATGTTATTTTTAACTGTGCTGATTGTCTTAGTCTGTAGTCTGTCACTGTACTTATTAAAATAAAAAAAAATATCCATACATCGGTATCCATGACAACTTAAACTATATCTGACGACCCTGGTTACTTATCTCCTTTAGCTCCTGGTGATCTAATATAGCTTATTTCTGAAGAAAACCAACAGAATAAGGCAGTGGTCCGACCGCCGACGATGAACGAGAAACGAGTAGAACTAGTTACTATAAACGAGTTGGCGATCAGCGGGAAGCGAGTGTGTCGTTTCGATAGTTTTGTCGCCGGGCTATAAGCGAGTGTGCAAGTGCGACGAACGATTACTCGCACCACTCGCCCGCGGTCGCTCACAGTGCAAGTGTGACCAACGTTAGCGATTTTTCGCCATTTAGAAATGATCAAGCGAGCGAGCATCGCTGAACGAGTAACGCTGAGCGAGTTTATTTTTAAAAGCTCAGCGACAAAACTAGTAAAGCGTGTCGTCGCCGGCAGTGTGAACAGTCAGAGAGCATCTTAATATATGCATCTCTTTCGTTTACACGGAATGTTAATTTATTTAGCGTTTTTTTAGAGAGAAAATCGCTGATAGTTTGTCGTTTTCTCGCCGGCGGTCGGACCACTGACTAATATATACACAACTACATTTTTCTAAATCGATATTTTTTTCACAGGCCTCAAAATCATCCCCAGAAGAAGTACAAGAGCAGATAGAACTAGTCCAGAGCGTGGCTTGCTCACGCTGGCCTGCAGTAGACGAGCTGGTGGAATTGGGCGGCGTGGCGCTGCTGCTGCAAGTCACCAACCTCGCGCTCGAGTGGAACTTTAACGGCAGGTATAGTACCAGAGCTGATAGAACTAGTCCAGGGCGTGGCTTGCTCACGCTGTCCTGCCGTAGACGAGCTGGTCGAGCTGGGCGGCGTGGTGCTGCAAGTCACCAGCCTCGCGCTTGAGTGGAACTATAACGGCAGGTATGGTACCACAGCGGAACTGTAGGGACTGTAGAGCAGGCACGAGGCATAGGCTCCTGCGATTAGTGATGCAACGGAAGTGTCTTAACCGTAGGGGCCCAGCAGGGCCGAAGCCTACTGGGGCCAGGGGTCTGATTCTGAAAGGAAGACTCGGCCCTGGTACGAAAGGCAACGAAGGAACAGGAGTGGGTTTTTTCCCAACGAAAAAAAAAAACTGAAGTGTCTTAACGGAAGCGGAAACGGAAACAGATGTCAAAGGTAAATCTTTGCGGATGCGGAAACGGAAGCGGAAGTGTTTATACTATGTATTTTGTGTATGTTCAAATCGCGCGGAGAACTTTAATTGCGCGATGCAGGATTTCGTAGCGTATTGAAACTAGCAAGGTCACCCTGTAGGGACGCTGAATTTCAACCGTTTAGTCCATGCCTAAGCCTACACCTTAGTCTACGTTGTTTCAGTGTGCTCTTTAAGGCTCTCTTCGTATGATAGATTGCGAATGGTACGGACCATTTTTGTAGCACTTATAGTTTCTACAATAAAGCTAATGCTCCCCAGATCAGAGACCGTGCGGTCCGCACTAGACGTGATCTCCGTTTGCTGCGTGGCGCCGCGTGTTCAACTGCTGCTCACGGAGAAAGTCGACCTGAAGGATACCGAGATGACGACAGGAGTCAATATCGTACTTGGTAAGTGGAATAACTTGGTTTACGTTTTTTTTGTGCAAGCTTTTGGTTAACTCTTTCGCGAGCATTAGCAAATAAATTGACAAACCTATTTTTAAAAGTTGCGCCAAAATGTATAAAGAAAACAAGGCAACAAAAAATTGACAAATTCAAACTGGTAATTGCGTCCCTTAGCTTACAACACCGCTCAAGTCGAAAATTGGCGGTTTTCACATTTGAATGCCTTTAGATAGAGCTGCTCATTGCGCGTCGAACTATTGGTCACATGATATAGATTTCAGCCAATCAGAAGCCATCATTCGAAAAGTAGTGATAGCGTTGGCCTCTCAACATCGCACAGTTTTTTTCGTTTCCTGTAAAGTTGGTAAAAATGACTTATGCGGTGTTGTTAGCTAATGGACGATTGGCAATTACTTTGCCAAATAAAAAGCCACAAACGGACATTGGCAAAGATATTGTCGTAGCCCAAAAAGGGAAGGGGAGGTAAGCAAGGGCTGGAAATTTTTATAGTATTGTTTTACCAATTTTATTTAAAATGTTTTCACGAAAGGGTTAAATCAGTATTTTTTCTGGTAGTTATACTAACACTAGTTTTAGGTTGTGTGTATGTCGTTGCCAGATCAAAAAAATTTTTCAGTTCATGATATGGCCAACTACTGGCCAGATCATTTAAATGTTAGCATTTGATGATATTTTTGTCGATCCTGGTTAGGCCTTATCATTGATGTAGGGTTTCTATGATAATAAGTCTAAAGAAATGCCAGTTTTAGTTGGCCATATCATGAAATGATCAATTTCTATGATCCGGCCACGACATGTATATAAACCAACTATGGACTTTGTCCGCGATGTAAGATTTTTTTTTAACTTTGAAAAATTCTCTCTTAGTGTTAATTGTCACCGGAAAATTGTAGACTCCATATGATTGTAATAAATCTTTATTATATTATAATTTCTGTACATATTATGAAAAAATCGTTTTGTATACGATAAATTACATCCAAATTCATTAGTTTACAACATAAACGTGTCTTATTATAAATATTTTTAGGAATCAGAAGTGCAGATATTTAAAAAAAACTATGTGACACAACAAAATAAACAATTCTTTACTTTTGGCTAAAAGAACAAAATAACAATAAATCTAATTAAGCACAAATCAGTATAAGTCTCACGGCCCTTGAACGATGTTCCCGCCACGCCAATGACACCCGTCAAACCAGTGCTAGGAACAGTGGTGAGCGCACCGCTACCATAGACTCTTCGCTGTCATTCCTTCCTTCTATGCTAACAATATATACCACCGCCACCACCACCACCGCCACCGGTACATGATGGACATCCCACCCATACGCACAAAGCGTTTTGCGAACACATTTATTGTGCGTACAGCCAAGGAGTGGAATTCCTTGCCGGAGTTTATGTTTCCTGATAGCTACAACTTAGGTGTCTTTAAGTCAAGACTGTATATATAGGCTACTTCTAGGCAAGTGTGCTCCATCGTCGACCACATCATCACCATCTCACATCATGGCTTACCATCAGGTGAGATGGTGGTCAAACGCGAGCCTATAATTAATTTAAAAAAAAATTACAATTTCTCTCGATACTTTACAATCTTACGCTGTTTACAATTTTATTTGCAAGTAATTTATATTTATCCACCAATTGTCACTGGGTCCGCGTAGTATATTACGGTCACTTCCCTCTCCTAGAGAGGAGGCCTGAGTCCCAGCAGTGGGAAAACTAAAAGGCTGATAATACTATGCTAATTTTATACTTTGTAAATCTATAACGCACACGCGGAGAAACTGACTGATTGACATATCAACGCACAAACGAAACTACGAGGACCCATTTTTTTTGTACTAATTAAAAAATAGTGGTATATATTTTTTAATTATTCATCTGAATTGACTTTAAATTTTGACAAGAAATGAAATTGATTCTGAGTAATAAAATCTTACTAGCATGCATATGTTAATGATCTTATTATAGTACTCAAATACATAAATAATAATATTGTTATCTATATATATAAAAGGAGAAACTGATTGATTTGATTGACATATCAATGCACAGCCGAAACTGGGACTAGTAGGCGAGCACTAAGAGAGGATTTTCCAAAATTCACTCCCTAAGGGATTGAAATGAGGGTCCAAATATTGAATGAAAAAACCTAATTTCACGCGGGCGAAGCCGCTGGCAGACGCTAGTGTTTAAATATTTAGAATTAATTTTTGTTATCATATTTTTATTGGTGGGCTTAAGGACGCTTTTATAAATTGTAAACTAGTCACGACACATCAACATTACGCGTACGCACACAGCACGCATAAATAGAATCCATTGTTTGCTCAATTTTATACTTTAACTGAACATATCTTGATACTTTAAGGTATTATTTTATTTTTTCTAGTATTGATTGAGCGAAGTTTGTGTTTTTGATGTCATTGATTACTGATTAGAGTGCAATACGTTGGTACCATACTTACCCAATTTCAAATGCTGGCCGTAAGTGAAAAATAAGTAGGTACCATATCGTTACCGAGAAATATCGACAGAAATCTGGTCGATTGTACACCTACGATTATTTAAAAGCCTTATTTACTAATTTGAAAATATTATAATACCTAGTGCATCATAATGGTACCCGGAAAAGCGAGATATTTGTCATAAAATGTAAAAGCTTCCTTGACATCGATGAAAATGTTAATAGATACTTTAGTTCTTAACTCCTTTTATGTTTAATTGCCGTGGCAGCTTTTATCCCTTTACCCGCTTGTATCGGATTGGTCCGACGAGTGTTTACGTGTCCTATTCGCCAGGGTCGTGTGTTTGTGACTGGGTACTCCATCTCGTAGCTCTTCAATACCCATAGGTGATAGAAGAGCTGACGAGATGGAGTAATGTGCGACCCTGGCGGAATAAACGCGAGGGTGTTTATCGGATAATTCGACACCCGCAACGGACAAGATTGTAACATTAATTCAGTCATTTTTCAACATGTACCTAAATTTGATAGTGCCAAGTTTGAATTTTGTTTGGATTGTAATCCGAGATACTGCCTTGTTCGATGCGGGTGTCGATATTTCCTATGTAGGCGATTATAAGGTTAAAATATTAGTATGATATCCAGTGTGTCATGAGGCACCAGTGTACCTAATAAGGAGGTGTACCTTATTCGGTACACTAGTGCCGCATGACACACTGGATATCATACGAGCTAACTTAAGCCTTATTGCGTAAAAATAAGGTTTAAGTTAGCTCGTATGAGGTGTACCGATTTCGGTACACTGGTGCCTGAGAGGTTAAGCATTTTATTTGCAAGTAATTTATATTTTGTTGCTGATTTTTATTTTGTAATGCTCAAGTAGTAGAGTTAGTAGTAAAAGTAATTTAGATGTGTTGGGAGGTGCCGTGGATGGCGAGGTCGTACCCGAGCCGGAGGTGCAGAAGGCGGCGCTCAACGTGCTCGTCAACTGCGTGTGTGCTCCCGTACATAGAGTGAGTACCTCATCGTAATTATTTCAGTGTCCATGGGTTGACTTACAAAAGGGAAACTTAAGGTCCTAAAGCGTAAGGACAAAGAAGGAACTTAGGAGTGGTTAAAGTCAGTAAAACACACCTGGGCCTCAAGTCTGCTATTACAATAGTGTCAGAATGGTCTGTTAAACCTAACTCATGCGATCTCTTTTCGATATCACAATGTTAACCGATTATCTTGATTTTTGGTATATGACCACTGTGCATGAGTGGTATCAAGAATTCGAGCAGTAAAATGAAAAAAAAAAAACGAAACACCCTAATGTATACTCATAATATTTTAGTATGTATAACATCTGACTGGCCGGTTGGTCTAGTTGTTAGTGGCCGTGATTGTTATGCCGGAGGGCGTGGGTTCGATTCCCACTCAGGACGATTTTTTGTGTGATGATGAGCACAATCATTTGTTCTGTGTCTGGGTGTAATTTATGTATGTATGTATTTAGAAATATATAAGTATGTTTATCAGTTGTCTAGTACTCATAACACAAGCTCTGCTTAGCTTGAGACTAGACGGCGTTGTGTGATAGTTGTGGAATATTATTATTATTATTATCTTGTATAAAAAACGTTTATTTCAGCGTGTTACGGAATTAAAAATGTCTTCTTTCCCCAGGCTGGCACAGCGGCAACACGTTTCTCAGTAACGGGAACCAGTAAAAGGAAAACTGCGCTGAAATCCTACGAAGATCTAATACAGAAAGTGTGGGAGAGTGTGCGGATTAACAACGGTATCATGGTGAGTTAAATACGTACTCTGTTGTTACTGGAGTAAGGTTTAATTTTGATTGGCTTAGATTAGATTGAATCGGGGTCATTGATCCGAAACGTATATATTAATATGGACATTCCTTCGGAATTAGTTGATTATTGAAAAAAAAAACCGGTACTTAGGTAGAAATTGTATTAAAATGAGCAATATTATATTCTTAATTTTTTTTTTTGACAGTACACAGTCACGATTTGACACAACCCAACGACCAATCAGAACATTATACTTTCCTTTAAATTTTAAATTGAGTAGTAATAATATCACTACCAACATTAACAATATTTAATTGAATACGAAAATACCGGAATTACTTTCCGGAAGAATGGCTTATCCATGTTATTCTTTTATGTGTGAATTTATGATACAAGTATCAAAAATCAATCTACCTACTCCGATCACTGATCATAAGATATACCCAGTTTTGATTCACATACTTTGCAAAAAAGACCAGGGTTTCGTAAAGATCTGCCGTCCAGGGCCTCGTAACGGTTAAAGCCGTCCCTAGCAGTGGGAATATAAGGCCGATTACTGTATGCAATAAGAGTACGTTTTCCTTCACCAGGTACTACTATCACTGATGATGGTAAAATCTCCTATAACCGACGCGGACCGCTTACGTGGTCTGGCGTGCAGAGCGCTCGCTGGACTTGCGAGATGCCCAACTGTGAGACAGATCATATCCAAGCTGCCACTCTTCACCACGTCACAGATACAAGGTAAGCTAATTTGTTTTTTTTTTAGGGTTTCTGTACCTCAATGGGCAAAAACAGAACCCTTATAGGATCACTATGTTGTCCGTCTGTCAAGAGATTTTTTCTTAGGAATGTGTATCAAAATCAGAATGTCTTTATTGTGGGCATAGGTTCTACACAGATGTTAAAATTTAATAATAAATTATAATTCCATTATGTCCTGCCAATTAGGCATAAAATAATAAATTACAGATTTTACATACATTCAAATATTTAAAATTAATGGAGTCAAAAGAATTACAAATGTCAAAAATAAGTACATAATTATCCAATCATTTAGGAAATCCTGGATCGTGACGATCTTCAGTGTCGTCAGAGCTTTATCGATAAAGAAATTACGTAATTTATATTCAAATAGTGGAAGTTCGTTAGTGCTCAAAATGTCAATAGGTATTTTATTGTAAATTTTTGATGTCATACCACAAAAGCTTTAGTCGAATTGAGCCGTTTTATGTGGTACGTTTGTCGTGCCTCAGTCCTGTAATTCCTGGGCAAAGACTTTACCACCTCGAGAATTATACAAGAATGCCACTCTGCACTGGAAAGATTCACAGTGCCGAAACGAAACACTGTGACACTACAGTGGATCAAAGGACATAGCGTCTCACTGGGCAACGACGCGGCGGACGAACTGGCCAGGAGAGGATCTGGAGCGATGGTCTTCGGGCCCGGACCAATGTGCCGGTCCCCTTTGGTCAGCTGCGTAGTTGGCTACGTGAACAAACGCATATACAAGCAGAGCGCTGGTGTTCCTCGGCACCAGGATGCAGGCAGGCCAAGGAGACCCTGCCACATCTCAATAAAGCCCTCATCAAAAATCTCATAAGACTGGACAGAGGCGGCCTGCGCCTAGTGACGGGGACCATCACCGGACACTGAATAAGCACCTTCTCACAATAGGCATCACAGACAGTCCCCTGTGCAGAACATGTTTGGAGGGGGAGGAGACAATTGCACATGTGCTTCTAGACTGCACAGGTGTCACTGAAATACGCACACGAACCTTAGGATCCCAGAACTCATTATTGATGTCCTGAAAAACCTGAGAGGCCTAATCTGTTTTTGTAGAGAGGTGGGCTGGTTGGAATGAGCCCACCTAAGGTTATGGCCGCCATGGTCCACGTACAATGGTCCACATAGGACTAAGTGCGGAAACCATACCTAAATAGATAGAGGTGATACGTTAGATATTTTTAACATACGTCTTTTTTATTAAGGTTTATCGAAGGTAGTATTTTAGGTAGTAGTGTAAAGATATTAAGCTGAAATTAATATTACCTACATACTTAAGCTTGCTCCCTCTTGAAACAGTGAAAAAATCCGTTTACGCGGCGTATATTTTGACGCTCGCGAGGAAATCGAAACCTAGAATTAATAGAACCCTGAAATTTCGCAAGAAGCAAGGTTTCATAGCACAAGTTAAGGAGAAGGTCTGAAAACCGTAAATTACTTTGTTTAGTGTATACCGGATCCTTCTTATCCACTCTGGATCATCATCATCATCATCATTTCAGCCGAAAGACGTCCACTGTTGGACATAGGCCTCCCCCAAATGTCGCCACAATGACCGGTCCTGTGCGTATCGCATCCATCGAATTCCTGCGACCCTCACCAGGTCATGGATCCACCTTGTGGGAGGCCTTCCAACGATGCGTCCTCCGGTACGTGGTCGCTACTCCAGAACCTTTCGTCTCCATCGACCATCTGTTCTGAGAGAAATGTGCCCTGCCCACTGCCACTTAAGTTTGACGATTCTTCGGGCTGTGTCTGTAACCATGGTTCTCTTGCGGATATTTCATTTCTGACGTGATCACGCAAGGAAACTCCGAACATCCATTCTGCATGCCACTCTGGGCACTATCACTAAAATAAAAATATTTTTTTTTAATTTGCAGTGTTAATGCGGGACCCAATCCTCCAGGAGAAGCGACAGGAACACGTGATGTTCCAGAAGTATGCGCTCGAACTGCTGGAGCGAGTCTCCGGCAAGAGCAAACACATGGGCGCCGAGTTCGAGACCTCGCTTGCTAATATACATAGGGTAAGTCATCTATATATAAATACTAGCTCTTGCCCGAGGCTTCTACACTACCCCATCTACTTAACGTACCCACCCTACCTATTTTTTTTTACTTTTGAACCTTCCCTGCACGTTGACGAACAAGACAAAGAATTATTAAAATTTGCGCAACCGTTCTGACACTATATCCCGCTCCGCTCAAGAGCGTGAGATATCATTAGGTGATAAACCACAAAAAAAACCCTTACGTTGTTGAAACCTCTATGGTCCGGACTAAGCGTTTCGCCTCGTCGTTTATACCGCGTACATCGAAGGACTGGAACATTTTCCCTGCTGCGGTCTTCTCGTCCGATTATAATTTAAGTGTCTTCAAGGCTAGAGTGAATAGGCTCTTAATAAACTAAATCTCCTCATCATCCATGATTGCATCACTGCTTACATTGCTTATCATCAGGTGGGATCGCAGTAAAGCACTAATTTATATTAATAAAAAAATAAAAAAAAACTCAAAAAGAAATATTTCCATCCACAGGCAAATGTAGTAGCTCAAACCCGTATAAACTACAACGAGCACCAGCTGCTGCAGCTGGTGGCCGCCCACCTGGCAGCGCGGGGGCTGTCGGCCAGCGCGGCCACGCTGCAGCGCGAGGCCAAGCTGCCGCCCCCTGCGCTTCCCGCGCCGCCGCCCCCGCCGCCCCCGCCCGTGTATACACCTTCAACACCTACTAGAGTAAGTAAGCGCAAAAAGTGAAACCATAGCCTGAATGCGGCTATTTTTATTTATTTACTAGTTTGTACTCGCGGCTTCGCTCGCATCAACTGACTACTCTACTCTACCCTACTCTACCCTACTCTGCCCTACTCTACCCTACTCTGCCCTACTCTACCCTACTCTGCCCTACTCTACCCTACTCTGCCCTACTCTACCCTACTCTGCCCTACTCTACCCTACTCTGCCCTACTCTACCCTACTCTGCCCTACTCTACCCTACTCTGCCCTACTCTACCCTACTCTGCCCTACTCTACCCTACTCTGCCCTACTCTACCCTACTCTGTCCTACTCTACCCTACTCTGTCCTACTCTACCCTACTCTGCCCTACCCTACTCTGCCCTACCCTACTCTACCCTACTCTGCCCTACTCTACCCTACTCTGCCCTACTCTACCCTACTCTGCCCTACTCTACCCTACTCTGCCCTACTCTACCCTACTCTGCCCTACTCTACCCTACTCTGTCCTACTCTACCCTACTCTGTCCTACTCTACCCTACTCTGCCCTACCCTACTCTGCCCTACCCTACTCTGCCCTACCCTACTCTACCCTACTCTGCCCTACTCAACCCTACTCTACCCTACCCTACTCCACCTGACTCTAACCTACTCTACTCTTGTCTATACTACTAAGTTACCGACCCTTTTTTTTTTCTTGGTGTTCCCTCCCACACTTGGACCGGGGATCGTGGGAGCTGATGCGCCATCCATGATCCCCGGCTTGTGCCGGCCCGCCTACGCGGGCCACCTCAAGCCCGCGGGGAGTGTGAGGTGTCTTCCCCATGCGACGTCCAATAGGGGCGCGCGTGGAACACTACGCGCCGCCGCCTCGGGTGTTGCTGGATGGGGGACGGCGGACGACCCCGAGTCCACGTTCCCTCCGGACCTCTTTATGGGGGCTGGAAAAGGGCGTTGTCTGCCCTCCGACTCCCGGTTCGCGTGCTGCGGCACGGAAGAGTGGCCACGGCCTCCCTCTCCTTCTGCGAAATTACGGCTTCACAGAAGGAGATCACCGCATCCCACGACTCGACGCCCCCGACCATCGAACGAACGACGGCCGGCAGCGACAGGTTGGGGCCCACTTCAGATACAAGGACACGGCGCTGCTCCTCCCATGCGGCACACTCGGCTAGTGTGTGTTGCGCCGTGTCCTCCCGACAATCGGTGCAGTGATGGCACCGAGCGTCCGTCTCTCTGTTTATGCGACACAAGTACTTCCCGAAGCAGCCATGCCCCGAGAGCATCTGCGTCGCCCAAAATGACAGGGAGCCGGGCTTCCTCCCGAGCCATTCGTCGAGCACAGGGGGGCTAAAAAGGTCACTTTAGCAGAATCGTATAGGAAAATATTATGAATCACGGTAAAAATCGCAAAATGGTCACGAATTGTCAGTTCATATTACTATACAAAAACAATATTCATATTATGAATCATATTCGGCAATTCATCTATTTGACATTATTTTTGATAGACGGGTCTATTTGACAGCAAATTCGTAAAATGGTTCACTTATTATGAATTGCTTTAGAATTCATTAGCAGAATCATAAAAAGTTACTGAAGAGCAACATCTTACAATTCATTTTTCGGGGATTATATATTAAACTTAAAAAATGGCAAATTTAGGACTTTACGCGTATTTCCTAGGAGACACGCGCATTACTGAGAGCCTTTTAAGTCGCCAACGAAGTGTATTTCTAAGTGCCGAACCCCGAGTTTATCGGGCTATACAGACTTAAAATAAGTATGACTATATATACTTATTGAGCACTTGAGCACTAAAGCATTTATGCAGCTGGGGTATATCATCAAAAATGGGCAAGAACCTACTGCAGTCACTTTCCTATGGCTTAAACTATCAATGTTCTTCATGATTACAACATTTTATTGGATTTACAATATGTACCTATATGTATTTATTAGAGCTTTAGAGATCTTAACATAAATTGCTTAACGTTTAGATATCACTTTTCAAATGGTTAGATAGTACTAAGTATCCACCCTGAACACTAAAGTACACTTTTAAATAATTTGAAGTAGAGAGTTTAGAGTATTTTTAATATTATCATCTATAGAATATTATAAACAAGCTTAGGTAATTTATTACCAAAATAAAACCATTTAATACGTATAATAGAATGTAATTATTTTTTTTATTGACACAAATTTACATGTAATCCAAGATAGCAAAGATAATTTGAGCTGCATCTGCTAGGTATCTCAAATTTTGTATTAGGTGTATTTGAGCAGTATTGGCATCGGCTGCGGTATGTTACATCTCCACCTGAGACAGAATCCTTCAAGCCTCATTATTAAAATAAAGGAGCCACAGAGCGGTCTGAAACAATTAAATTGGCATTTAATACCTAGTTGCGTACCTAGTAGTTTTTATACCTATAAAAACTTATTAATATTAGAATATTAGTGGGTAAGCACTTACTTTGTTGTAAACATTCGAACTCACAAGAAATACTCAAGTAGATGCTGGATTGGTATCATTTTCTTGAAACGCAGTCCTAAAGTTTTTACAAGTGGATGGTTTGCTTCAGAGTATATAAAAAAAAAACAAGCATTCTGCACTTGAAAAATTCATTTGAAATTACGATTTATTGTTCAACTTCAACTCTTCATTATGGCATTATTCATATGATTTATTGCTTTCAACCGATTTTTCACAAGCAAAGGGTAAACCACAGACGACAGAGGATAACCACAGACGACAGAGGGTGATAAACTACAATGTAGGTATGTTGCCAGCCTAACAAGTTGATATTTATTATTTCCAAAGATTTAGGCATTTTCAACTTCGTTTTTAAAGGCTTAATTGCTTTTTTTAAATAAATTATTACCCTAAAATACTGAATTTATATTTTAATACAATAACTTAATGCAGAATAATTATCCGTTAAATAAAAAGCTAAGAAAAAAAAAAACTTAAAAGATTTTAATTTTTTTCATCTGGCAATATTATGGAATATGATTCTGCTAAAAAATGAATTGAGTATGATTCGGCTAATTTGTGTAACCATTTTGCGACTTTTAGAAGAATTGCCTAATGTCATTTAGTAGGCAGCAATTCGGGAAATGATTTGCTTTTAGATGAATTGCCTATTGTGACCTTTTTAGGCCCCCTGGTCGGATCGCATCGACGGTGGCGAGGCAGGAGGTAGGGCGCAGAAGCCTGTCCCGCCATTCCGCCACCATGACCTCGCGGAGCTGAGACCGACGCAGCTCGATCTCGAGCTGCATCGGTTCAACACCCCGCGTCCTCATCTTCTCGCGCCACCGGTACAGTGAGGCGAGGACTCTCGCCTGCAGTTCCCAGGGCGGAGATCCGGCCAGTGCACAACCCGCCTCGTAGGAGATCGTACGATACCCCCTGATAGCCCTGACGGCCATCGCCCTTTGCGGTCTTCGCAGGATTGCGATGCTGCCAGCCGTCAGGTCAGAAGCTCATACCGGGGCCCCATACAGGGCCATGGATCGCACGATCCCCAAGTACAGCCGCCTACAGGCAGTGCTCGGGCTCCCTAGATTGGGAAGCAGCGTTGCGAGCGCGCCTGCTGCGCCCATCAACTTGGGCGTCAGCCGCCGAAAGTGAGGGCCAAAGGCCCACCGGCTGTCGAGCACCAATCCTAGGTACTTCATGGTAGACTCGACAGCGATTTGGACCCCCCCCCGACCACAATGTGTGATCCCGGCGGCGGCGCCCGTCGGGTGCCATGAAAGGCCATAGCCTCCGTAAGTTACCGACCCTACGCTATCTAACTAACCTACAACTTTCTTTGTGTGCTGGTGAACAAAACAAAAAATAATAATAATTTAGGTGCCTTCAAGGCTAGAGTGAATAGGCTCTTAATAAACTAGTGCGCCTCACCATCAATGATTGCATCACTGCTTACCATCAGGTGGGATCGCAGTCAAGCACTGGTTTATATGAAATAATAAATAAATAAAAAAGAATTATTGAAATTACACGCCACGTCACGCCATAACTTAAAAACGGTTGGACATAGGGGTTAATTTTTATATACTAACTGTACATGAAGTTTATATAAAGCTATGAGATTTATTTAAACTTCATGTACAGTAGTGGTACATAGGCGTACGTAATGCAACAAGGCATTATCTACCAGTCAACCTTTGGGTTAAAAGAGACAGCACTGTGGTAGGTGTGCACAATAAATAAATTACAGATAATTCCAATAGAATTAGTATAATTAAATTAAGTTTCTTATAGTAATAAAATACCTATATTTATGCTTAATACATATATAATAATAATATTCCACAACTTTCACACAACGCCATCTAGTCCAAAACTAAGTAGAGCTCGTGATATGAGTACTAGACAACTGATAAACATACTTATATATTTCTAAATACATACATATATCATCATCATCTTCCTGCCCATGTCCCGTTTTATTTGGGGTCGGCGCAACACGTTTTTTTCTTCGATTCTGTTCTGTCACTCGTCACGCTATCACTTTTTTCTTTCATATCACCTCTCACACAATCCATCCATCTTTTCTTTGGTCTCCCTCTCCCTCTCCATCCATCCACATGTAAACTCATAACTCTTTTAGTAACATGCTTTGCATCCCTCCTCGTCACATGACCATACCAAGACAAACGATTCCCTTTTACCTTTTCAGTCACTGGCGCCACTTTCAAACTTCCCCTAATATACCCATTAGATACAAATATAAAATAGATAAATTACACCCAGACACAGAACAAATGATCGTGCTCATCACACAAACATTTGTCCTGGGTGGGAATCGAACCCACGACTTTCGGCATAGCAGTTAGCTCTATAGTAGTAGTGGCATAGCAGTCAGAGCTAACTGCTATGCCACTACTACTTTATTATTTAATTTTGATTTTATTGTAATTTGAATTTAATTTTATTAAGTACTAGCGGTCCCGGCAGACGTTGTTCTGCCCAAAAGCGGGATTTAGTAAAAAAAAAATTACCCTTCTCTACCCTACTCTACCCTACTCTACCCTACTATACCCTACTCTACCCTACTCTACCCTACTCGTTAAAAAGTACCCTATGTCCGTCTCCTGGTTCTAAGCTACCTCCACACCAATTTTAGGCCAAATCGGTTCAGCCGTTCTTGAGTTATAAACAGTGTAACTAACACGACTTTCTTTTATATATATAGATTTAATTTTGACTTTATTATTTAATTTTGATTTTATTATAATTTGAATTTAATTTTATTATTTAATTTTGATTTTATTATTTGATTTTGATTTTATTATTTGATTTTGATTTTATTATTTGATTTTGATTTTATTATTTAATTTTTTATTGATTAAATTTAAATATTTACAATTTTATTTTATATTCTAATTGTATATAAATAATTTCAATTTAATTTAATTATTTGCATTGCACAATATTTGCTTTTAGCTGTACAAAC
This sequence comes from Mythimna pallens, assembly GCA_961205895.1. Lineage (NCBI taxonomy): Eukaryota > Metazoa > Arthropoda > Insecta > Lepidoptera > Noctuidae > Mythimna > Mythimna pallens. The sequence continues at coordinate 4,482,829 of OY540854.1, read as the reverse complement.
TATGATTTTAATTGTGACTGTTTTGATTACTATTCTTTATATTGTATATGAGTCAATGTTACTACTTGAAATAAATAAATAATTATAATTATTATTATTATTATGCCAGAGGTGACACTGACCACTAGACCAGCAGGCCAGTCAAAATATAATATATTGCTTATTTGTTCCATCAGCCGCGGCTGTCAGTGTCCCGCGCCAACAGTAGCAGCTCCCTACACCGCGACTCTATGGATCTAAACAGCTCGCATAACGCGATGCATTTCGATGAAGCCAGTCCGATACCTCCCGTAATCAAACTCAGGTAAGAATGGAATAAACTTTCTGTACACCAAAAAAGTAACAAAACTTAGGGCGGAATTCACCAATAAAACTAATCGCGTTTTAACGTTTGACTTGCATAATCGCGTTTAGCCGCTGTCACTAGTGTCACTTGTAAAAATACAACAAAAGAAAAATACAGACAAGTGACACTAGTGACAGCGGCTAAACGCGATTATGCGAGCCAAACGTTAAAACGCGATTAGTTTTATTGGTGAATACCGCCGTTATACATAAACTTAAATCTAGGGTTACAATGGCAGTCTTATCACTGACAGCGATATCTACTAGACCACATTAAGATAGATCGTAAGAACTTAAAATAATACAGGGGGTAGTCTACGGTGTACTGCTAATATATTAATAAAACACATTAGATAAGCATTACATTTATATGATAAATATAATAAAGAAGGTAAGTAAATAATTATTTTATGAAACAATTATACAACATTAATTTTAGTATACGCGAAACCCGAAACACGTGTCTAGTATTTTTATGTAAATAATCTATGTACAAAATTTCATAACTGTATCATGAAACATTACAAAGTTATAAGCTTGTTATGTTACCTGGTTGTCCGCACAAATGCATGGTCCCCGGGCCATCCGGGCGACGACGATGATGGCGAGCTGTGCGCTGGCGCCTAATGCCCGTTATGAGCTGTGTTGTACTTAGTGTCGGTGGTGTCCAACTTGTGACCTTTTTTAAATATTTTTGGGAAAAATATAACGTGGTGTAAGAATTATTGGAACCATTTCAGCTACTGAATTTGAACAAACTATAAATATATTCAGGTTTCGCATATACTAAAAGTAATGTTGTATACCTATACTAAGCAGTTTGATAGCGGACTCGTTCGTGAGCAAGTTTTCATAAAAACTGTAAAACCCTTTAAACAGTATTTTGAAGGCAGTTTTGAAAAATTAATTATGACAGTCTTTATTCATTTAGATTAGAATTTGTACCAAGTTTCAAGTTTATTCACCCAAAGAATAAGATTCTCCTATTCAACCTTTGGGCCATTCCAGTATTACGTAAGCACTAAAGGAGGGGTAGGGGGTCTGCTTATTTTTGATGACACGGGGGAGCGGGTCTAGATGGTGATTACGTTCATCATCATCATCATTTCAGCCGAAAGACGTCCACTGTTGGTCATAGGCCTCCCCCAAGCGTCGCTACAACGACCGATCCTGTGCTTCTCGCATCCACCGCACTCCCGCGACCCTCACCAGCTCGTCGGTTCACCTTGTGGGAGGCCTTCAAACGCTGCGTCTTCCGGATGCGTGATTACGTTAGCAGTATATAATTTATTTACTTTTTTGAGAGAACGATGTCGATGTTCCAAAATCACAAGAAAGTGAGCAGGCGCACATCACTGAGCAGCAAACATCCAATGTCATTGAAGGTTTAGAGTCATGGATTCGTGTATCATGGACCGAGGACTGTTAATTTGAATTAATATGTTAAAATTTTAAGTGAACTGCTCATTTAATAACAAAACCAACACATTGGCATATGCTTGTACTAATGTTTACGTAAGCGTTGGGGGAAGGGGGGTGAGAGTTTTGCTGACGAGGAGGGGAGAGTTAATATTTGCAAAAATTTTGCAAAATTCTTCTTTAAAACAAAAAATTGGCGCGAACGTTCGACCCGTTCGAGCGGATAAGTTTGTTTGTTTGTTAGTTTGGCTGTCTGTCGCAACTTTTTCCGAAAAGCATACAGGCATTTTTTTTAATTTTTTCTCTTACTCGAAGATGATGACGTAGACGCCTTTGTGGTGTTCATTGTTGCGACATTTGGTGGAGGCCTATGTCCAACAGTGGACGTCTTTCGGCTGAAATGATGATGACGATGATGACATTGTTAGCTAGGACCGCTAGTTAGATTATAATTTCTCGATATATCCCAAGGAATAAGATTCTCCCTTACAAGTTGTATATCTTTTTTCTTGGGTTAATAAACTTTAAACTTGGTATATAATCAAAACGAATCATAAAGACTCATTACTAGTTTCCAATTATGGGAGTTTCTTGCACGTTCTTATCCATAGAGATTTACGCTTTGGAACGTGTAATTTTGCTTCAATTTTTTTTGTATGAACGACATTTTGACAATTCAAAAGTGCCTGTAATTGGTCTATTTGAAATAAACGTTTCTGATTTTTGATTTGAAAACTACCCTCAAAATACGGTTTAGGAGCGCGAAATTTTGATGAAAACATTCTCACGAACAAAGTTGTGGGCAAAATAAATAAATATAACGTTATGTTAACCCCGGTTTCTGAAAGCTTAAACTCATCTGTATAGATCATTATTATTTTCATTAATATAATCATCCATATTAAGGGAATTAACCTTCTAACCGCCTGCATCGAATATAGCCGACAAACGCATTTATTCCGCCCGGGTCGCACATCCACGACCAAATACTCCATCTCGTCAGCTCTTCTGTCACCTATGGGGATTGAAGAGCTAAACGAGATGGAGTACCCAGTCGCAAACAAAGTAATTTAAAGTAAATTAGTAGTGTTCCGCTGGGTGTCTGACACCCAGTAAATTAGTGTTCCGCTGGGTGTCTGACACCCAGTAAATTAGTGTTCCGCTGGGTGTCTGACGCCCAGTAAATTATTAGTGTTCCGCTGGGTGTCTGACGCCCAGTAAATTAGCTCTTCTGTCACCTATGGGGATTGAAGAGCTAAACGACCCTGGCGAATAGGACATGAAAACACTCATCGGATCAATCTGATGCGAGCGGTTAAGGGGATATACATGGGTGTATCATAAGATTGAAAAGAAACATATTTTTTTTTATTCACACAAGCACTCCACCCTGGCTCCGGACGGAAGTGAATTTAGTTGTAAAAAGGTATTTCAATATTCAATTAAAACTTATTTGCATGTGTAGACAGTTTGGTAAAGAAATCTTGTATAAAGTAATGTAGAAAAACGAATGATAATGTTTTTGTTAGTAGAAAATCGTTAGTTAAATCCAGGAGGGAGAGGGAGTGTCAGACTCAAACTGACTAAGTACTCGTGTTCCTTCAGTTGCCATTTGCTTTCCAAGGCCGCGAAAACACTTTCCAACAAAACACCACTAGATTTTAATTAATACAAAAAAAAATGGCTCTATTCGTACCCGTTACTGATCATATTTTAATCCCAAAATTGTCCACGAAAATTTGTCATAATTGGTAAGTCCATAATAGAATCAATCATTCATAACAATTTCTACTAGAAAATACTACGCGCAGTGTTTTTCCATTTTGATCGACATTCATTCATTTATAATCAATAGCCTGTACAATGTTTCAATAAATTGAGTAACATTTTGGGATATAAACAAACGCTAATAACTTTGCTGTTTATGAATATTATTTATTAAATAATAAAATAATATTTTTTTTATTCAATAACGTTTACAAAAAATTAACAATAAGCCAACAGTAATAAGGTTCCCCATACAATTACAGTGCCTAAAAAAAATATACTAAAACTAAAATATTATTAAAGGTGGAATTAAGCGTGGTTCGGAATAGCAATGTTTGATAGTGGACCGCCCGATCCAGGTTAATTTAAACCTGTGTTTCAGGCCATCACTTTACAGTCCAGTTTCATTGCGACAGTAAAATTTAAAGTTACAGTAAAACTATTTTAATAAATTATATTCTATTATAATAAACAATTACGAAAATAAGCTTATAGTACATTAATACCTAAAATAATATCTATGAAATTATACAAAAATAAACACAAACGAGGAGATCAGATAACAATACAATGCCAATATTTCTAGAAGTTGTTCTGTGTCTGTGTAATTGAGTTTCACTAAATATTCTGAAAAATTCTTACTACATTTTTTATACCTTAAACTATATAAACTTATATATTGAGACTTTACTTAAGTAATAACAAGACCTTTTCTAATAAGCCCTTTAAGTTTTTGTACTAATTAAAAATTAGTGTTGTATATCATTGTTAGAAAGTCGAGCCAGTTGAGATAGATAAAGTATTTTTTTTACATATTGTTAAACTAAAAAGTCGAAGAGTGAGCGCAGCCCTATCGTCGCCGCGTCAGAGAATAGAGCGTCTTTTCGTGACGTTTTACTTTTCTGACTTTTCAAGTAGTAGTGTCCTATTCGCCAGGGTCGTGTGTTTGCGACTGAGTACTTCATCTCGTTTAGCTCTTCAATTCCCATAGGTGACAGAAGAACTGACAAGATGGAGTATTTGGTCGTGAATGTACGACCCTCGCGGATAAACTCTAGAGTAGGCGGTTAAAGGTTCTGCGAGATCTTTAACAGATTTAAAGCGAAGGGCAACTGAACGAACTCTGCGTCCTAACCTGGGTTATACAACTCGATTGCGGTTGCGAAGCGATTCGATGCGGTTCACGCAAATTCAACGCCTATGCGCGCACAAATCACTGCATCGCAAGAATTAAAGTCAATTGTGTGTTCCGTTCGCGCCGCATCGCTTCGTAACCGTATCGATCGCCTGTGTAGGACATTGCATTAGTGCAAAATGCGTTCGTATACCGAATAAAGGTGCAAGGGAGCTTGTTTGCAATGTACTGGTTTAGTAGCAGAATCACAGAAAAATTGTATAAGGCCAACTTTTCACGGATGCGTAACTTTACAGACGGTTATTCGCCATTATACGCCTGGTGTACGCCTGCGTGAAGCTTATATAGGGTGACTGATAATTAGTGACCGATACTTTAATACATGATTGTACTCATGATTACAAAGCACTTTCCCAAAGAAACTATTTTATATTCTCATTAGTTTTATCACAATAATAAAACAACTGCTTAAATAAGCGCGCGCGCCTGCGACCGGCGACCGCTCAACTGTTAGCCGCTTGACGCCGTCGTACCTACAATAGTGATAGAACACCCGCGCGGCTAGCAAACCCATAGGTGTACGTACCTAATCAGTGAATGTACCTACAAACTAGTGAGAGTATATAAAAAAAGTTTCTTTGGGAAAGTTGTTTGTAATCATGAGTACAATCATGTGTTTAAGTATCAGTTACTAATTACCAGTCACCCTATGTACAAAACTATGAAACTCTGTTGACGAAGCGGCAGCGTCCTGCCGTCGTGTTGCATCTATGATGCTACGCGTCCGTGGACAGAATGCCATAGTTTTGTATGTAAACTTCACGCAGGTGTAAACCAAACGTATAATGACGAATACGCGTCCGTGAACAGTAGGCTTTACATACAAAACAATTTCATAAATTGTCGACGAAGCGTCAACGTCGCGCTCGCGTCGCTGCATGTGCTTCATGACGCCTGCCGTACCGCATGTCATACGTCGGGGCGTACATCGAGCGAAATAACGTTTTTATTTTTGTAAAAGTGGCGGCAATTGACTGTCCTCCAACGGCATTGTAAAAAAATAATTAAAAACGTACGCGTGTAATATGCCAAGTGGACAGAGTTCAGTACGCTTTGTTGCAGCTGTCTGGCGTATTTTGAAGTGAATATGAAGCTACGCGTATTCGTTATTATACGCTTGGTGTACGCCTGCGTGAAGCTTACACACAAAACGTTGACGAAGCGGCAGCGTCGTGCTGTCGTGTCGCGTCTATGAAGCTACGCGTCCGTGGACAGTAGGCCGTAGTTATGTATGGAAGCTTCACGCAGGTGTATCATTACGAATACGCGTATATAAAGCTACGTGTCCGTGGACAGTAGGAGTAAGAGGCGGTTAGCAGTTGTCAATATCAAGCGTCATTTAACGTTTTAATCGCCTACGTCGGATATATCCGACAAACACTGTCGTGTTTATTCCGCCGGGGTCGCACATCCATAACTGTAGGCTCGCGGACGGCGAGCAATGGGTAGCTCGCCGTCCGACCGTCCGGTAACCGTCCGGACCGAGCCCAAGTCGTCGACGGCTCGTAGTGTTCCACGCGCGCCTCAAGATGTCTGAACCGTAGCGGCCCTGCAGGGTCGAAGACTACTGGGGCCAGCGCCAAGGGTCTGATTCTGAAAGGAAGACTCGGTCCTGGTATGAAAGGCAACGATGGAACATGAGTGGGTTTTTAGTCAGTAAAAGTCTGACACAGCGGGGAATGTCATTGGATGACGATCCCGCCGAAAAAAAACATCCACTACCAAATACTCCATCTCGTCAGCTCTTCTGTCATTGGAGATTGAAAAGCTAAACGAGATGGAGTACCCAGTCGCGAACACACGACCCTGGCGAATAGGACACGAAAACACTCATCGGACCAATCCGAAGCAAGCGGTTAAAGGGTTAAAAAAAAAACTTGTTCCAGAAAAGTACAAAACTCGCCGTTAGTAGTGACAACGCCGACTTCGGAACACAAGCGCTCGCTGCAGAAGCAGCTGAGCGTTCCGGCCGGTGAGCCGGCGCCCAAGCATCACCACGTGACGCTGCACAGCATCATCACCGAGTACCTCTACAACCAGCACTCGCTCTGCAAGAACCCCGTCGC